>CM062806.1:36858467-38079461 GCA_031772625.1 Pinus tabuliformis | reverse complement strand
TTTGTGTACACTTTTGTAACATATGCAGTTGTCCGTAGCATGTTTTCCACTATTTGACAAATCGCGCACCACAAAGTAGGTGCCACGCTAGGCCTACTTGCACTTCCTATCTTAAGGGAATCGACCCTCCTCCTGCATGTACTCTGTGAAAACCAGGCAGTGGTCCTTTTCATGACCTTGACCTTTGCATTTTACGCACCATACCTCTTCACGCACTTCTGGTCGAGCTGTCTTGTCCTGTTTCAGACTCTACATCTCCAGGCATAAATTCTTCAGCTGCGTGTGGATCTGCTGAACTCCCAAGTTTGGATCCTACATCGGGGTCTCATGCAGCCTCATCGCGATCTCTAAGGCCTCTGCCTGAGTTGTTAATTTCTGCTGGGACAACGCACTCCTCAGATGTGGCATTAGCGAAGCTACAAACCATTAGCGATGTTGTCCATCCGTCAAATTTATATTAGCTTCGTGAATCATGCATTTCAACCACTAATCCAACTCCCAAGGAGTCTCGCATAGTAGCATTGTGATATATTTGAATCCAATGATCGACTGTGCATCAGACTTCAGCCCGCTAAATTCTCTGTTTATCGCTGCTTGGATATCCGCGATTCCTGCATTTGGATTATCATTGGAGTGCTTAATATACCAGGTCAGTGCGTGGTCCTGCAGGGTGCTAACCAGTGTTTCTTTCTTTATATTGTCATCTGTAACTCCTTGCGCTTCCCATACAGCCCTTACCACGAACCAAAATTGGTCTGGATCCTCATTTCCCAAACCCTTGAACACAAGAAACTTCACTGTGCTTGCCATATTGAATCGTGGTGGTGGAGGAGGTGGTATGGGTGAAGATGGAGGTGATGGTGGTGAAGCTGGTGGCGGTGTGGGTGGAGGTGGTATTCATGGAATTCTTTGCCTTATCAGATGGATCGCACTTTGCGGCGAGACCTTCGCGAGCTCTTCCTCGTCCCCTCATGGAAGTGAAATCAAGGGGCTAGTTTTTGGTCCCTTATTTCCTTTGTTCTTGTAAGTTTTTCCACTTCGCGTAGCCTCAAACATAAAGGTAATTTAATAACCCTCTTTTCACACAATAGCATTTTAATCCAAGTATTTAAAGACTTTACGTACTTACCTTGCAGTCCCTTGAGAAAGCGTCACCCTGCCTCACTATAGCTGACTGAGATGTCAATCGCAAACTCAATAATGAATCTTCCTATAATCCGATCAAGCAAATGATCAATGACGCATGCAATTTTATCCTCCTATGCTTCCAACCTGTGCACTAACTCTGGGGTCCACACAATAGGATTGTCGAGTTTCCACCTTCCTTGGCTATCTACTAGCTTTGCGATCCACTCGTACAGCTTCGTAGGGAAAAACGTGAAGAAGATTTCATGGATCTTTGTGTATAGGTAGCAATCTAACCACTCTTCTTTTGTCAATCGCAGGTTCTTGTTCTTCTGCGCCACGAACTTGTGAATTCTTCTGTCCAACTAGCCTTCAATTTACTTCTTAGTTAGATTTCAATGATATGACATCATTCATCTCTATGCAAATTCCAGTCCCAACAATGGAACCATTTTTTGGCTTGAGGGGGCCTGACCCAGGTTCAGAGTTATTTAGCCAAACAAATCCCTACACTGCTGGCCCTTTTGGCATCAGCCTGCGGAGCACGAGCTGAAGTCTCACCCGAAGCAGTATGGGGGGATGTTGGAACCAAGTTTCCACAGGCTTAAGATGTCTGAGGTGTCGATTTAGTCCTATTGTGCGTACCTTCACGCAGGTCACTTCACGCACTATGATGACCTGTGAGACCTTCGTGATTTGTTATAATCACCTTCGCGTAGCGCTAACCAGGGGATGAGGTGCTTTCATGTTGCTATGGCAGCGTCCCACGCTATTTCCCCAAATTACACCGCATATCTTACTTATCTTCTTAAAGATCTTAGTTAACTTCACGTAAATAGATACTTTATCTCACATTCACTTAATTAACACAGTCACATATGTTTGCGCATCATATAAACAATAGAAATTCAATTCATACCCAATACATTCAATGCAGAAAATAGGAAATAAATACAAAGGAATGATATAAAACTTCTCTTTATTAATGCTTCCAACTATCACAGACTTGACTTGCCCTACTCACTCAGCTGTAGGGGTCCACGCACTCATCTGCAGACAACTAGGCCTCTGCGCTCTCAGCTGTAGAGCCTTCTCCTACTCTACGACCCAACTAGACTTTACACTTTTGATCTCCCGCTACGCTTCTATTCCATGATCATCAATTGATTGATTGATTGATTGATTGATTTCTTAACTACTTAGAACCTCGATCTATTTATACAATCCCATGGACTGTGGACCATGCGTAGATCTCTATAGCTGAAATTACATTACAAAATTTATGGTGGACAACCCTATGACTCATTTACAAGCTACGCGCTTCATGCCCACAAAATCCAGAGTCTTTACATCGAAGTTACAATTTGTGACCAAAATCTGGGCTCTAAGCCCCAAAACTTTCCTTGGAGGATCCTGCACCTAACAGTTTGCTTGGAGACTTATCCAAAATTGTGCATTCACCATTTTTGAAAAAGACATTGCAGCCCTTTTGCATGAGGTATCCAATGCTTATGAGGTTATGCTTCAAACCAGGGACAAAATAGACATATGGAATATACTTATTCTCCCCCTTCTTTGTTAGAATATTGACTCTTCCTTTGTCCATGACAAAGACTTTGCTATCAGTCCCTAATGTCACTTCATATTCCATACTTTCATATAAATTGGGAACTATTTCTATGTTCCTTGTTATGTTGTTGTTGCACCCAGAATCTAGAAACCATACATCTTTTTGTTTTTCTTGTGCTACATTACAAGCTAAACACATGCTATCTTGGTTTTGATCTTCCTTTGTGTTACAGATCCATTTGGGCACATCAATCCCATCATCCAGGTCAATGTTTTTAGGCTCATCAGACCCTAATTTCAGTTGCTACATGCCCTAAACAAGTCAGCCCTTTGAATGCCTTCTTCCAAGGTAGTTTCATGACTTGAAGACATCCATAAATAGCCTCTAGAGGGACTAGTGCAGGTAGGCCCATGTAAGGGTGCGCTGCAGAGTAGTTAAGTCCATGCCAGGGTGCTCTGCAGAGCACTTAGTCTTCTTTTCACCTGCGCTAGGTGAGATTGAGCGAAATTCACATAGGGTTTGGTGAATATTCTTATCTTTTGGAGTCATCTAGAAGGTTCCCTCACTTATCAACTCCTATGAGCTTGAAAATTGATGAGGAATGAGTTAAGATGCATCCTATCCTCTCATCCCTTCCTCCATGGAACTAATTCTAAGTATGGAAGGCCATTCAATGCCACCATTTATGACAAAAACTCCTTTATCTTCCTATAAATTGACCACTCATCTAAGTGATCAGGGGTTGGATTATGTTGAATTGTAAGGAGATAATGTTGCTATGAGATTTGGCTTTGAAGCAAGTATTGTAATGCTACAATTTTTTCATGCTTTTGATGTGATGTGGATGGGATCCAAGCTAGAGGAATGGCTTTGAATCAGACACCAATGGTTGTATTTCCTTCTTCTATTCAATAAAGTGTTTGAACCTTTCTCCCATATGTTTGTATTGTTTATAATTCTTATATGTTTGAATTGTATCTCATTCCTTTCACTTATATTCAATAGATCTTTTGCTTTGCTTGATTCTTTGCTTTCTGTTGTGTTTACAGGTACTTCTCAAATGTATTAAGTACGGGAAGGAGCGATAGGATCGATACAAGGGAGACAAGAGGAAAGCAGAACTACAAGTAGGTCTTCTCATCTTCTCATCTTATCTATTTCTTATAGGAAAAGACTAAAACACTTTAAACTGTTGTTCTAGATATGGCTACTTGTCCAGGGAATTAGTATTTATTCATAGAGACCAAATTCTCCAAAACAAATTGGTGACTCCACTGGGGAAGATCCTCTTTCCTAGTAGCTTATCCACCTCCTAGGAAATCCTTGCAGACCTTATATGTGTTCATAGATTGTAATTCAGCTCTTTTCATTGAAAAATTGGTCAAAACTATGTCAAATTGCCTCTTGAAATGGCTCACTGTCACTAGCGCAGGCTTGTGAGGGACACAGTGCGCTGCAAAGCACCCTTGGCTTAGGGATAGTGCTCTGAAGTGCACTGCCTCCCATTCATGGCTGTGGTGATCCTTCTAGGATCAATTTCCCTCCTTTGGAAAGTGTTTTTGCCAAATTTTCTCTCTTTGTCTGTTCGTTGATTGATCAATGAATGTTATGTCTTAGAAAACAAGTTTCTATCTCCTTGTCTAGCCCTACTTTGATTTGATTGATTAATGTTTCTTTAATGTTTTCTTTGTCATTATCGATCTATAGTCAAAGTTATAATATAGTTGATTAATCTTTGTTCGAAAGAATTGTCGTAAAGACTTCTTTTCCTTTGAAACAAAACTATCGTAAAAGTATTCAATCTTATGAAAGATTGATTGATTGTATGTGCATATTTCCTTTTGTTCATATTCACATTAAGGAAGTCGAAAATAAATACATGCATGCTGCATTGAAAAAGTTTGTGTGTGCTCATAGGAATAGTGTAGGGAAATTGCATTAGATTGTGCTCTTTGCTCTTTGATCAAAAGAAATCTGATTGCTCTATCCCTAAGTACCTAGGATTTTCATCATTAAATTGAATAGAAAGAATGCTTATCATGATAGTTGCATTCCTAGGAATTTCATAATACATCACGTGGTGAACTTGAAAGGCAAATTACTAAGCAAGATCAACTTAAAATTAACATCAATTTACCTAATGGAGCATTGTCATTAACGTAAACATTTAGTGGTTCTAAGCTAGAGACGTGTTCCGGCGTCATAAAACAAAGCAGTTGTTGCTAAATTGTCTGCAATACATCCTGAGTGTGATACCTCATTCCACGTACGTGAGGATATCGTAGCTCATCCATGTACCTTCGGGTATATAGGGCGGTGTTACAGTACGTAAAGTATATAGGAATGCTCTCACTGTGCCGTTTTGCATTAGACAACGCTTATATAGACTGGGCCTCCATGTACCTTTGGTTATATATGGGAGGACAACACTAGGTTGCTATCCATCCCGAGGACAGCATTCGGGAGATTGCCTGCCTATACTTCTTGGTTCGCCAGGAGGTATTCTGTAGTTCACAGTTGTTTGGTAAACCTTTTGCCTAGCTTACCCATTTTTGTTTATTTCTTTTTTGATAATAAAATTAATCAGCAACCGTGGAGGAACATCAACCCTTACCTCGTCGTTCGCGGAGAACAACGAGTAAACCGTATTTGCCGCCCGAAGCTACACCTATTCGATCAAAGCGGTCTCGCTTAACTGAGTCAAGTACATCAAGAACTCCTAGTTCTTCATTTGAATTACCTGAAACATTTATTTTGATAAGTACTGAGACTCTAGTTACTCCAACCATTTCTGGTACATTTGTTTTTGAAGAAGTTTCACAATTACCTGAGGACATTAGCACTGCTCCTAGTGAAATAGTAACCGAAGTTGTTCAACAACAAGTTGATCCTCAACTTAAAGTTGTTGAACAAGAAATTACTTCTGAACTTGAATCATTTCAACCAGAAGTTAATCTAGAACCTATCACAGTTCTAACAGAAGTTACATCTGAACCTGAAGTTGTTCTGGAACCTCTTTTTGAAACTGTTGTTCTTTTACCCAAACATCTAGACTTCGAATTTGAAGATTCAGAAGTTGTTACTTTACCTGAAGACGATCAACCGGTTACCCCTCAGACATCAGTAACTACTGAAACTTCCAATTTATCAACACCATAAATGTTTTACAGACCAGACGGTGAAGTTCTTCCACTTGGTTTAATTTTTGTTGAGGAAGAATTGCAAGAAGATTCTATTTACCCTCATACTCCTCATTTTACTGCTCTGTTTGATCCTGCTTATTTTCAAGTAGTCGTTGATTCTTTAGGACAACTTTTGGGTCAGTTAACTCTGGCTAAACAACCGTCAACATCCCAGACTATATCATCTGATGCAGCTGCGACAGAATCTTTTGTTGCAACCTCTTTGATGTTTTCTACCACACCTGAGTCGCACCTATATGGTGAATCGTCCGTCCCGGTTGGTTACCAATCTTTATCTGGAACCCACTCAGGGGTTGATTCTACACCATGGTCATCACCCATGTCCTCAACCAAAATTCTACCTGGTTTTTCTTTAACGGGAACTCAACAGTTTGATCCTGCATATCAATATCAAGCTGTGCAATCTAGTCAACAAAGACTTATGTATCCATTAAATACTGGATTGCCACCATATGGAGAGCAATATTCTTATTCACCTTATCATCCCTATGGAGGACCATCATATGGAAGTATCCCATAGTATTCAGGTCAATATGGAATTTGAGTTTGTCAGTGGCAACCAACAATGCCAGTTCAACCAAGGCTTGTGTATCCAACACAACCAATGCAAACTGTGTCAGCTATTCCCAATACATCTATTGTTACTACTGTACCACAGTCACAAGTTCAAACTGTTGTATCTCAACTGGTACAAACTGGTCCTTCTACCTCACAACCACAAGTTTCGAGTCAAGAAGCTCAAGTTTCTTAGGTTGTTGTACAACAACCACTTGTGTCTGGGGTTCAACAAAAACCTCAGGTTAATATACCCTTATCTAGACTGACCCAAGCTTACACTGCTATAGTTTATTCACAACCTGGCCAACCTTTCATTGCTGGGAAACAACAACCGTTAAATCAACAAAAGTTGTACCAACAACAACAGCAGTTGATTCAACAACCGTGGCATCCCCAATTTCAACAGCCTCAATTCTAGCAATTCCAACCCCAATTTGGACCTGCCCAACAGACTCAACCTGGGTTTGGATAGTATCAAGCATACCAAGGTCCTGATCAACAAGGCTTTGTAGGTTATGGACAACCACAAATTCAACTTGGTTATCAAAAACCACCTTATGCTGTATTTGTTCCACAACAACCTTATCAAGGTTACTAAATGCAGATGCCCTATGTTGGTATGCAAAGGTCTATTTCTCAAGAAATTCCATCATATCCTGGGTATGTTCAACCTTAACTGAATCGACAGTTACCATTTGTAGAAACTTTAGAATTACCATATTTAAATCGAATCACTAATGATCCAATCTTATATGCACCTTGGTGGCTGGTGATTTCGCATAAGTTACCTTCTGACATTCCGAAATTGAATGGAAATCTTGGAGAAGACCCATTAAATCATGTCATGACCTTTCATTTGTGGGGTTCATCAAACTCCTTAAATGATGATTCAGTTAGACTTTGTCTTTTCCAAAGAACACTTACTGGTCTGGTTGCTAGATGGTACATTGAGTTACCAAGAGCTTCTTTTTACAATTTACGACTTTAGCCACAACATTTCTGACCCACTTCCAATTACCTATTAGATACGAGACTGGAATAGAACTCCTAACCAACTTTAAATAGACTACTATTACCCATATATCAGATCATATTCATGAGTGGCGGCATCATCGTCGAATGGTTAGGACATATGTTCCCGATCATGCTGACGATGGTGTGATCCGTTCTTCGAGCACGAAAATGGAAAGAAGACCATCTGGTCAAACTCTTGCCATTTCCAATCAAACTACCAATGCAACAGAAAATACTCTTGCTTCCGAAGTTAATGTCGTGTCATCTGACAAAGGTAAAAATCAAAAGCAACCAGGAGGCAAGAAGAAAGGGAAAAACAAGAATAAACAATATAATTCCCCTTAAGATAAATCATCTGATTCCTCTACTTCGGCAAGGAAACCTCATTTCCCATGTCTAATATGTAATGATGAGCATTTTACAAGAGATTGTCCACACCACTTAGAGGTCTCTAAACTTTTAAAGACTTCTAACACATCTGTAGTGTTGACCAATCCATTTCCAAACCTGGAGACACATTTGGTTGCGACAGACCATGCTTCCACAACCCAAGTACTCATGTTATCCATCACAACGCCACAAAATGAAGTTTTGGTGTCAACGATAAATAAATATTACAGAAATCCACTATCATCATCGAATAACCAGGCCACTGATCAACCTAATCCTTCGAATTTGACTTCATCTGAAAATATTACACCACCTATTGCACCAGCATTGACAATAAAACCACCAAAGGGAATTTTGCATAAATCGACATTTAACCCTCGGGCTCGAGAAGCTCAGAACTATAACATAGTGGAAGATCTTTCTCAATCACCTTCTGCTATGTCAACACTCGAGGTGTTACAAAACTGTCCCTCCCAGAAGCAGGCTTTATTGTCAACAATTGGTGGAATAGACCCTACGGATTCCAATCTTGTGGTTTCTAACCATGTGGGATACACACCACAGTTACCAGCACAGTTAGCTTTCCTAATTCAAGTAAAAGCTCTCAATAACAATGTTCACCAAACTATTATTGATGAGGGGGCATCTACTTTCATTATTTCAATGAGCTACTAGAAAACACCTGGTTCACTGTCGTTGTCACGATCACCAACTATGTTAAAAGCTTTTGATGGACGAACATATACTCCTTGTGGGATTTTGAGTAACTTGCAAATCGAACTAGGGGGAAAAACAATTACTCTTGAAGTTGAGGTAATTGACGGACCCCTCGATTACAACATTTTACTGGGAAGGCCATGGGTATATGCTATGGCTGCTCTAGTACTTTCGTACTATTGCATTCCCTCATAAGGGGGAATCACAGTCATCGATCAGATTGCCTTCTTTGCCAATAGTTCACAGGCTACGGGAAGAATTCCGTTGGTACACGGACCCCTACTGTCACTTCAAAGCATTGGAGTAGGTCTCTTTAAAGATCCTTCCCTAATGGGTACCTTTACACTACCGTCACCATTTGATTTGCCAAAAGTGGCAAGAGGAGAGACTTGCAACATGATTTCCTCTACCTGATCTGATTTAAGGAGGATTACCAACAATTTTGAAGTTGATAGTAATATTGAGCTCATGCCACTAAGCTCCATTGAACTAGCATAGCAATCAATCTTTTGGGCTTGTGTGGCAAACCCAAATCCACATTCACCAATTGTATGGGTAGACCGTTCGTTATAATATGGTACTTCTTCGGATCCTTTCTCACATATACATTCTACAGATGAAGGAATCGTCCAATCAATGATGATAGGAGAAGAACCTTGGGAAGATTATCATCATCATTACCATCTTCCATATGACATTGAAGATTATTCAAACAAACTAAACCACCCTTCAGTTGTTGAATTCCTTTCGAATTCAATTTTCATAGACATAGTAGAATCTAAGTGAAATCTATCGAATATTGAAGAAACGATTTCTATTAATATTTCAGCCAAGCCTAATGTTGTAGAGAACATTCATGTCGGAAAATATTGTTCTCCATCAGAACTCGATAGTTACCATACTCTCTTTCGTGAATTTAGAGATATATTTTCATGTTCTTACAAGGATATGTTAGGCATTGACTCTAGTATTGTTGAACATGAAATCAAAATGTACCCTGATGTCAAGCTAGTTCGACAGTGGCTTCGACCTGTTCATCCAAAGAAAGCCACAACAATTAAAGCAGAAGTTGAAAAACTTTTGCGTGTTGGTTTCATTTACCCTGTACCTCTTACTGACTGGGTTTCCAACATTGTTCTTGTCATGAAGAAACAAGGAACAATTCGAGTGTGCATCGATTATAGGGATGTAAATCAGGCATGTCCAAAGGAAAATTATCCTACTCCTTTGATCGATCAAATTATTGACGAATGTGCCAGATGTGAAATATTCTCATTTATGGATGGTTTTTCTGGCTATAATAAAATCAATATCTGCCCACAGGACCAATCTAAAACAACTTTTATTTGTCCATGGGGCACATTCGCATATAGGAAACTCCCATTCAGTTTGAAGAATGTAGGGGCCACATTTCAGAGGGCAATGAACTATGCCTTCCATGACATCAAGCACATTGTTCAACCTTACCTTGATGATTTACCTGCTCATTCACGAAAGTAGACTAATCACCCAAAACATTTGAGAGCGATATTTTTATGGCGCTGACACTACAAGATATGACTCAATCCACACAAATGTGTGTTTTGTGTTGGTTCTGGTCGATTGCTTGGATTTGTAGTGTCTAGAGAGGGGATTCAACTCAATCCATTAAAGGTTCAGGAAATTCTTGATTTTCCTCCACCTTCAAATATTTTACAGTTACAGAGACTCTAAGGGAAGGAAAAATTTCTTAGGAGGTTCATTCCTAATTATGTTGAGATGGCTAAAGGTTTTATGCATCTTTTGAAAAAGGAGACACCCTTCCATTGGGATCGAGTTGTGCAAGCTTCCTTTTATGCTCTTAAAGATACCTTGTTTAGAGCTTCCTTAATGTATTCTCCAAATTATCAAAACGACTATTACCTGTATCTTGCCACTACAGATACAACCATTGGCATGGTTTTAGTCCAGGAAGAAAATGGGATTGAACATCCGATTTATTATTTGAGCCGAAATATCAATGATACAGAAAGTAAGTAATCTTATGTCGAGAAACTAGATTTGGTAGCTGTGCAAGTTGTTCAAGGATTTCGACACTACATCTTGCTCCAGAAAACAACTGTCATTTCGGATTGCAACCCTATGACATACATTTTGTCACATCAATTGCTGGGGGAAAAATACTCAAAATGGATAGTCATTTTGCAGGAGTTTGATCTGGAATTCATCAAGTCCAAATCAAAGAAATCTCTAGTTTTCGCAGAGTTACTTTGTGATCTTCCCTCGACCTCCATTGATTCAAAATCCAAACCATCGAATTTGGATGAGTCTCTGTTTCTGATATCTTCATCAGACGCGTGGTATGGAGATATACTAATCTATCTCCAGACCCAAACTTTCCATCCTGATACCTCTCGCTCGCAACAACGACGTATTCGATACCAAGCCAAAGATTATCTGATCATTGGTGACACTCTTTACCGTCGTGGTATCGATACGATTTTATGGAGGTGCCTCATGCATGAGGAAGCCGAGAAATCATTGAATGATTGCCATTCAGGTGCCTGTGGTGGACACTTATCTGGATATGCAACCACACAGAGAATTCTCCATGCCGGTTACTTCTGGCCAACTATATTCAAATATTGTATTATTGTTGTCATAAGCTATCATGCATGCCAGATATATGACCAAAAAACTAGATTACCACCTACACCATTGCATCCAGTGGTTGTTGTTGGACCATTTTCCAAATGGGGCATTTACTTCATGACATGTATCCCCACCTCAGCTGGGGGGCATGGGTATATTATAGTCGTCGTTGACTATTTTATCAAATGGGCTGAGGCGATGCCAACATTGACCAGCAGTGGCGAAACGACTGTTCTTTTCTTTTTTAACCATGTGGTTGCCTGGTTTGGTGTACCACAAGACATAGTTATAGATCATGGGTCTCATTTTCACCAATCACATGATGGCTGAATTAACTGCTAAGTTAGGACTATCACATGATAGTTCTACCCCTTATTACCCACAAGCGAATGGACAAGTTGAGGCCATTAACAAAGTCTTGAAGCAGATGTTGCAGAGAATGATAGGGGTTCATAAGCGAAACTGGCACTTAATCCTGTACTCTACCTTGTGGGAATATTGAACCTTGGTGAGAAATGCAACTGGATTCACACCCTTTCAGTTGGTGTATGGTTTGGAAGCAATCTTACCGATACAGTGCGAAATTTCATCTCTCAAACTCACGATTGACCTGTTACCCAACACTCCTAACGAAGAAGCACATTTTTTTGGAATTAATCCATCTGGATGAAACCCATCGTGATGTTGCATTGGCTAACAAAGCGCATAAGAAATGAATCAAAGTGCAATATGATAGAAATGTCAAGCCTTGTATCTGCTCAGAAGGAGACCTGGTCTTGCTTTACGATCAGGAAGCTGATAAACTTGGAGCAAGGAAATTCAAACCAATGTGAATGGGTCCTTATATTTGCAAGCGCGTTCTGGAAAAAGGTGCCTACGAGTTAGTGGATTATGATGGGATTCCATTGTCACAGCCCAAAAACGGGCTATACCTCAAACATTACTATGCTTGATTAAGTGCAGTAAAACTCACTGTATATATGCTTTCATTGCATGCGTGTGTGTGTGTCTTTTAGAATTTTTATCTGGTTAGTAATTCGCTTTGCATTTGTTGCAGATGTGGGAGTCTTCAGAACCATTTGTTGGTTACGCCAATGGTGTTAGTCGTAGTACGTAGAATTTGTCTTCTGCAACATGGGCTATTTTCGCTCCAAGTGGCGAGTTAGTGAGTTTTCAAGGGATTTGTATCGGTCGATCGATGAACAACATCGCTGATTATAGCATGCTGATTGAACTTCTCTCTAATGCCATTTCCCTTGGTATTCGCTGAATCATCATTAGGATGGACTTGCAACTTGTTGTACTACAACTAACAAACATTTATATTGTCTAAAATCCAACAATTTTTCGTATGTTCCTTAGAGTTCATATTTTGGAAAGACATTTTGAACAAATTCAATATCAACTTATTTCCATAAATCTTAACACATTAACTGATTCTCTAGCGAATTATGTATTAAATAGACATTTGCGACACATGTAAAATTAATATTTTCAATTCACATCATTGGTTGAATAGGATTTCATATAACCATAGAAAATTCTGAAAGTAAAATAGATATATGTTTTAAAAGTTTTTACAAAATTTGTGTCCAAGAGACGTTTGGTCATCTGACCCAAAAAACTCAAAATGCATGCAAAACATCCTAAGTAGATCTAGTGGTGCTCATGATAATAGGCCACTTCCTGTGCTATCATACGCAAAAGCCTCACCCAACGGCTAGGAACACCAATAGTGTGGCGTTGCAACCTCATAGGTAACTCCTTGATCCGGACATCTGGAATACCAAGGGTTAATCCCTCTATGTGATCCTATAACTCTGCTAAGGTCTCGGCCAAATCTAAGTCTTGGAGAACTGCTCTCCCAATGTTTCTCTGTGCTGACCCACCTGCAACCTATTGGTGCCCCATAGGTTGAACAATACCCACATCTGCATGCATAAGAATGATTTTAATTTAGTCTTGGAAACATTAAAAACACAAAAAACATGTAGAAACTTGAAAAATCAAAAAACACTTTTGGTCAAACAATTTACCCATAGCACCCCATTGTGCTCCAACTAGTAGAATCAAATCTGGATCTCCACGGAAATCCATCCCTGAGTATGGATGCTCCTTGATGACAAGATGTTGTCGCTCGAGCCAACTGAAGAGTGTAGTGGAAAAAATTATTGTTGACTGAACCGCATGTCGAGCCACCAATTCAACTCACCTTTGCATATGTGGATCTCTAGGACCAACTACACCAAGTGATACATGTTGTGGTTGCATCAATGGGATTCTCTCTAAGGTAAAAGTGATTAAGATCGAACCATAGCAAAAAAAATTCGTCTTACCACTTTTTACCTTGGTCAGTTGTTCTTTTAGTGAAGAAAGCACAACCTCGCACCAGTTGAAAACTTTTGGCTCTAGACACTCCAGTGCATACTGCATATAAGATATGTTCGCCAGTTGTAGTGTCACACTGCCAGCCAATTTTGTGATTGTTGGTGAGCACCAGTATTGTAGCAATAATGCTGCAACTCCTGGGTTGCTTTCTTTACTCTTATCAACCCGATAGTTCGTAACAAACTTGGAAGCGACAGTGTTGTATGCACAAGTACTAGTTCTTACTGCAGGTTTTCACTTGGTTAGCCGGCGCAAGATCACTAGGAGCTCAAGCCAACTTCTATGGATTCTAGAAGAAGCTCTATATGTGATGAAAGGAGAGAAAGACTACTCTACAGATACTACTCTAACTGCAGAAAGGAGAAATACTAAAATGTAAATCAAACCAAGTAAATCCTACTTAACCAACTAATCTTAATTTTGCAGAAAGCACTATGAAAACCATGAAAAGAATGCCATCTAACTATTCAAAGAAGTAAATAACATCTAATTAAGTTATTTATGGAAGTAAATGAGCAAAAAACATATTTTTGGATTTTTATGTATTTTTATGTGAATTTGACATGTATGTGATTTATTGTTTGTGAATGTGGCAGTGAATAGGTAGTGTTGAAAGGCAGTTTTGGGGCTTGAGAGGATGTAGGATGGTGTGGTTTGGTCCTAGAAGGTCTTAGGTGGCCTTATGGAGTATTTTCCCACACTCGGCCTTCAAAAGAAATCCTAGAGGAAAATATACAGGAGGACACAAGAAATCTACAGGAGGAAAAATAACGTTCTACAGGAGGCCTACAGGAGGAGGCCGAGAGCAGTTTTGGCTATTTTGAGGGTGTGAGAGTGGGTGGAAATGGTGGATGAAGGTTGGAATGAGGTTTTAGGGCACTTAGGGTCTACCAAGAATCATTAGGAGAGAGAAAGATGGTTGGATTTTCTCAAGGAGAGAGGAAGGAATTCTATGAAAAATGTAGGAAACTAAGGCAAAATTGAGGGGAGACTTGGGTGACCTGTAGGGCATGGATAAGATGGAGGATGGGATGGATGATAATATGATCTACTATTAGAATATATCTACTACATATACAACTGACAATCAACCAATGGGATGAAGCAAGCGATGAAATAAGTGCATCTAGAAAAATAGAGTTTTGCATCAAACTAATCTAAACTGTGATCTATGAAAGGAAATGCTGAGAAATGCTACAAGAAAGGAAAGCATGAAAGAGGACTATTGTAAATTAAGAAGTGAGCATGATGAAGAAATTTTGAAGCAAAGCAAAACTAGACTATTAACCAACTAAAAAGCTGTAAACACTAGAAGTCCTATGAATGAGGAAAATCTGTGTTTTTGGGGCAGCAAGAGGGTCTTTGCCTCAGATCATGGTCCCAAAGGGAGGAAGAGAGGCCAAGGAACTATTGCTATCCTTTTGGATCTTTTCTTTACCACTACTTATCCTGCTATAGAAAGCACAAATGGAAGCAAACTACTGAATCATCAAAAGCAACCTATTCTTAACCATGAAAGAAATACATCTAACAACAATCTAATCTACAACTGAAATAAAACATACAAATACAAGTAAAGAGGAGCTTGGCTGCTTGGATTGGGCCCTAACCCAAGAGATTCAGCCCAACTCAGTGCTAACTCAAAAAGGATTCCATCTTTATTTCCAAAATAATAACAAGATTACATGAAACTGTCAAAATAATAAGCTCGAAGTTGAGCAGAGTTTACATAAGAAAAAGTACAACAAAAATCCGACCCTAGTGAGGCCCTAGGCCTCTCTACTTATAAAAATTAAGCTACCAATATATTCCTTAAAATCAAGGAGGCTTGGCTCCCAAAACTCGAGATAGTAATCAGTCATCCTCCACATGCTCAACTGCCTGCTAATGCCTGACTTGGCTACTTGTACTCCGAGCTGAATGAAGGGGAATTCGAAGTGAGGAGTAACAAATGAGGGGGAATCCCTCCTATAAGTCCTCTCCTTTGTCCTTCAAGTTATTGTTGTTATTTTTCCACTAGATCCTTGACTTTGACCACAAAATTCATCAATAATCTGCATTAAACACATATTAGACCACATGGCATCATAACTAACTCAACTCACTCTATAAACATAAATATAATTAGAATATCATACAATAAGCTAAGAGAATGGTTGATTTGACTAGGTTAGGAGGTAAAATTAGCCCATATAATTACCCATTTATGAGGCTCATCATCACCCACCTACTGAAAGTGTTTCCCATCCTTTGAGCAACTTAGTCCATCTCCTCATCTTTTATGGCCCTGGTGGCCTCCCTAGCATCCCATGCTTCTGATGTGGTCTCTTCTTCCTTGTCATAGAATCCTGCCTTCCTGTCTATTTCTTCCCACTGCTCTTGCTCTTCTGCTTCTCTTCTGCCTTCCAGCATGCCTAGTAGCAGTGGGGGACTCAATTTGAGGCCAATCCAATTGACTTTTAGCCTCTGCATGGAGCGCTTATACATTGGCACTCTCCTTAATGCCTCCCTCATCCTCATTGGGGAATGATATTCCCTAATCTATAGACTATGTGGTAAGGTATTCCATCTCCTCATACATGCATGTACACAGTCATCCCCAAGTAACCTTTCCATATCCTCAAAATGTGCAATGGCTTGTGCTTGATCACTTATATATCTAGGGGAAATCTGAGGATTATGGGCAAGCAGGTTATGTGTGCTGATGAGTGCCATGGGGTCTGATGGCTTAGTTCTAATCATTAATGGCTCATTCTACTCCTTTATCATCAACCTTCTTATTTTTGCTGCCCTTAACTCTTCATGGTTCATCCATGAGGCCATGGCCATTAGTTGCAGGTCCCCTAGCCTAGCATTGGGGTCCCACACATTCATGTCTATGAGGGCCATGTTATGCAGGTAGAATTCTTCCATCTTTTCCTTATCTTCTGATGTGCTTTGGTCACACAGGTCCATAAACTGCTTGTAATCTTGGAAAGGCATTGTGCCTCTTTGTGCCAAAGTCCTTATCTAAAATTGCAACCATTGGTCCTTGAGATATAGGCCATAGGATTCTACTAGTGTCCTACATTGCAATGCCTCCATGGACCAGTTGGCCATACATGCCAGTTGGGTCTCTTTCTCTTGCAGTTGTCTTCTTAGCAATTCATTTTCAATTTCAAGGTGGCTTCTTGTGATTGCTTCTCTGTGTTTGACAACACTTAACTCTCTGCCCATTTCTCTGAGTTTGTTCTCCATATGGCCAATATCCTCAACCCCCTTGGATTTGGCTATTTGCATCCACCTATGGGTCCTTATTCTTTCTTTCTCTAATTCAAAGAATAGTGGAATTGCAAATTTTTGTGGAATTATTCTTCCCCCCTCAAGAAGATTGTAGTAGGAGCCAAGACTGGGTTGGGGATCAGGTTCTTGTAGCTCTGTTTCTTCCTCCTTTCCCTGTGGTTGTCCTTCTACCCTTTTCTCAAGCTTTTGGGTCTCCTGTAGTTTTGATAGGGTCTCCTGTAGAACTGTCTGTGCCTCCTGTAGGATTGTTTTTGGGTCCTGTAGTTCTACCTTTTCTTTCCATGTGGGGGATCTAGGAGTCCCCCTTTCATATGTGATAGGTGCCTTGGAAGGGGATTCTTTTCCTTGGGCAGAGGGTGAATCTTCAATAATAATTGGCACTTTTGAAGAAGGCTGGGGTTTCCCTGTTTTGATTCTTGTGCTCTTCCTAGCCTTGAAATACATTGAGGTCTACCTCTTCCTCTTCTATTTTGGCTTAATTGGTGTGCTGAGGGCAGTGAGAGCAGCTACTGCCTCTCTTTCTAGAGTCTCAGGGGACACTTCTGTCTTTTTTGCCTCTTTTTCTATCTCTGTTTTCTCTGTTTCCTCCTGGTATGTTTCTTCATCTTTCTCCTCCTCTATCTTGGTTTCTTCCTTCTTCCCTTCTTGTTCTTCTAACTCACTAGTTTCTTCACCTTCTCCCCCTTGTTTCTCTTCCTCCTCACTGCCTGTAGGACTGATATCATAGGTCAGGGTCTTTATGTCATCTTCAACTTGTCATGTTTTAGAAGATTTCCCATGCTATAGGGAGTGTAAATGTATGGAGGGCTTCTTCCACTAAAAATTTGATTAACCCATCGTGAGCTAGCTGCTCTGTATTTCTTGCTTTTACTTTAGTACTGGAGTCAATGAGGGACTGCAGGAGGAAGTAGGGGATGCTGAGCTTCTGAGGGGTTGGAGTATCCATGCCATACCTTAATTCCTGAAGGATTGTAAAGTGGTAACCATAGACAATGTTGTACCTCCCCTCACAGGAAATATACTTGATTATTTGGTAGCTAACCTCATCCCAAGGATATGGTATGCTAGCCCTTCTTATGCCATTTTTATCTTCTACAGGGGTTTCATTGTTTTGGAAGAAGTTTTTCTTAGCAGCTTGGCCAATTGGTTTCTCATCCTTACTCCAAGGCAATCCAAGAGGAAGGGTAGTGACCCTACTGATAAATTCAGGGGTTATCTCCATGGAAAGGCCTCTAAAGGTGACAGTGGCATGTGTTCTAGTGTGAGGGACCAAAGAGTGGGAAAATTCTTGAGCAATTTCCTCATCAAACCCTCGGAATTTCTCAAAAAAGTTCATCCAATTTGCTCTTGTGAATATGTCCACTACTTGGGGATGTGCATGGAGCCTGGAGGAGTTGGTGGGCTCTTTCCTCATAAAACCTCCTGTCATTTTGTTTATGCTTCTTTGGGAAACCAAATGAGGAGAAGGAGACAACAATTTTTGAAGAAAAACAGAGAAACAGAGAGATTGTGTTTTTTTAAGAAATAAGCATAAATTCTTTTATGTATTTCCTCCACCTAAAGGCTTTATTTTCTCCTCAAAATTTTAACCACTGCTTGCATATTTTGATATTCAATGGGGGTATGCATAGAACCTACCTCCTCAGCCCGAGAATTGTGCTAAAACCCATGTTTTCTCCCTTCAAAACAACTCACTAGCCCTCCTATAGAAGACTAATGTCCCTCCTGTAGAATTCCTGTAGGTTCTCCTGTAGAACCTGTAAGTGCTCCTGTAGACAACACCGAGAGCAGGAATATGGGAGAGATCAATGGAGAACGATGGTTATGAGGCTGTGGGGGCACGAGGAGATTGCAGGAGCGGAGTTTTGAGGAGAGAATGAAGGAAAAGGTGGTGAGAGTGCTCGGGGAGGAGTACTTATTGCTTTTTATGGATATTTCCGGTGATGGAGGGTGAGTTGGCCAAGTGTACGTTGGCCATATTCAGACCGTTGGTCCCCACCTACCTTGTCATCATGGCCCTTTCCTCGTAATCATCCCTCATGATTGCATTGGAGTTCACACTTCCTCCACTACTTGTCCTTGACATCTTTCCTGAGTTGACTGTGCACACGTGTGGGTGACATCTTCGGATGAGTGGAGTCAACTAGCTGAAGGTGGCCAAGTTAACTGGCCACCTTTCCCTCATTCAACCTCAACCATATCGTTGTTGTTGCATGCCTTCTAATTATACAAATGCAAATAGAGGAGCGGGTTAGTTACTTACCTGAGATCTGAATGTATTTGCTGTGAAGGTTGTGGCTCTTTCTCTCTGTTGCATGCCTTTGTTTCTTTTTTTTTATGCATGTTATTTGCTTGCTGATGTGTGGCTGTGATTTATATAGGTTCCTTTCTGGCTGGATTTGATCTTCAGGTGTCTTCTTCAACCTTCATATTTGCACCCCCTTGTTGCTAATGCTGGATTTTAATGGGATTAGCTGCTACAGGAATTCCTACAGGAGCTTCTGTAGCTACTTATCCCTTTGAAACTTCAGCTTCTTTCTGTGCTTGGAGCTATGAGGATGATGCCAAATATGTAGATAGAGATGGAGAGGTAATAGGTAGGCTTCAGGTGAGGTGGATGGTGTTGTTTCCTTTCTTATTTTTGTTTCTTTTCTTTTTCCTAAAAAACTGTTTTTTTCTGTGCTTTTCTTGGGCAGGAAGGAGAATGATGCTTGGGATGTGATGCAAGCTTGGAAATGATGGCAAGGAGGTTTGAAGACTGCAGGAGGATTTATAGATATTTTATGAAGCTTCCCTATCCCTCAAACTGCCTTTTATATCCATTTCTAGCTCTCTATAATTCCTACAGGAGCCTCCTGTAGAAAACACAGAGCCTCCTATAGAAAACACAGTTTTTGAAAAAGAAGCACAGTGAGGAGAAAAGAATGCCAAGAATGATGAAGAAAGGTGTGAGAAGATAGGATAGGTGTTGGTATTGGTTTCAAGGCTCCCTTGGCACCTTCTGCTGCTTCCTGTAGTCCTCTTGCAAACCTGCAATGCAACTGGAAATTCATTTTTCTTTTTCTCTCTTTTGTTTTGTTTTGTTTTTTTTTTTTTTAAACAACTAGGGCGCCTCAGGGAGGTTTCACCCTAATTTCCTACCCTAGGTGTCCCCAAGCAAGGTTTTCACCCAGGGATCTTATTTTTCTCTTTTGTTTTTTTGACATCACAGGGCCGCCTCAGAAGAGGTTTTCAACCCAATGATGGGACTCAAGCACCTGATGGAGGTTTTCACTTGAGTCCTTATTTTTTATTTTTCTTTTTCTTCAGTGAGTGGATGAAGTGGAGGCCAAGACATGCTCCACTACCATCACTGTCTTATTCAAATTTTCAGTGAAATCTCGCTTGGAGAGGGGTTTCATGTAGACTTTCAATCAATTTCCATTGACGAGCATGGGATGGCTTCATCATCAATGGTTGTGATCAGAACTGAACCAATGTCATTGCATATCTCCAAAGTGTAGGGTCCCAGCCATCTTGTACTTAGCTTGCCCTTGAAATCTTTGTATCTTAAATCATAGAGTAGTGCCCAATCTCCCTCTTGGAATTGCTTCTCCTTGATGTTTTTGTCATGCCATATCTTTCTCTGAAGCTGAACTACCTATGTATGGAGAAGGGCCTGCATTCTTTGTTCATCCAATCCATTGAGCTGAAGTAATCTTTATTTCTATGCATGGCTGAGGTCTAGGTCGAGCTGAGCTTCCATCCTCAGGGTATTGAATTCAAATTCTATTAACATCAAAGCCTTCTTCCCATAGACCAGCTCATAGGGTGTGAACCCTCTAGTGGTCTTCCATGTTGTATTGTAGGCCCAAGTGGCCTCAACTAATCTATCCGCCCAGTCTTTTCTGCTGCTGCTCACTACCTTTGTTAGGATCCCTTCCAATGCTTTGTTAGTGACCTCCACCTGCCCATTGGCTTGTGGATGGTAAGGAGTTGAAGTCTCGTGCTTGATTCTATGATGTGTGAGCAGGTCTTCAATCAAATTGGAAGTAAACTGACTACCTTGATCTGTGACCAATTCTCTTGGATACCCAAACTTGTAGAATATGTTCTCTCTAAAAAGTTCAACTACTTTTTCCTCTGTCACTGCTTTGATTGCTTTTGTCTCTACCCACTTTGTTAGGTAATCGGTGTACACAATGATGTATTGCTTCTGGTTTGAAGGAGGGATGATAGGACCCACAAAGTCCATGCCCCACTTCTCGAATGGTTCAAAGGTCACTTGAGGTTGCATGGGAATCTCATCCTTTGGAGTAGGTTTCCCCATCCTCTGGCACTGATCACACTAGCTAGTATATCTCCTCACATCCTAATGAAGAGTGGGCCAATAGTAGCCTGCTTGCAGTATCTTGAAGGCAGTTCTTTTTACTGCAAAATGACCTCCACAAGGCCCATCATGACAGGTCAGGAGGATGTCAAAGACTTCCTCCTCCCTGAAACATCTTCTCAAGATCTGATCTGGGCCAAGTTTGAAGAGATTTCCCCCAATCCAGGTGAAACGAGTGCTTTTCCTCACTATCTTGCTCTTCTCTTTTGAGGACAGATGTGGTGGAAACTGTGTTGAAACCAAGTAGTTGTTTTCTATATCATCAAACCATGGAGAGATTACTGAGATAGCAAACAGGTGTTCATTTGGTATTTGGTCATCCACCATTCCTTCTTCACCTGCAGGCAAATTTACTCTAGACAAAAAGCCAGCAACAACATTTTCTTTACTAGGCTTATTAATAATGGTCAAATCAAACTGCTACAGTAAAAGAAACCATCTAATAATGCGAGCATTCACATCCAGTTTGTTCATTAAATATCTAATTGCAGCATGATCAATGTGCACAAAAGTTTGATAGCCTGTGATATAATGTCTGAATTTGTTTAAAGAATGCATGACAGCTAGGAGTTTCTTCTCGGTCACCCTATAGTTTAACTCTGCCTTTGACAAGTTTTTTCTTATAAAGTATATGGCATATGGTAACTTTTCATCAATTTGTTCCAAGGCTGCTCCTATTGCTTTGTTTGAGGCATCTGTGTGAATGTGGAAAGGTAGGGCCTAGTTTGGGCCTCCTAGAATTGGGGCAGTCACGAGCTTGCTCTTCAAGGTATCTAGGGCTTCTTGACAATTTTCCGACCATATAAACTCGACATCTTTACCTAAATGGCCAAACAAAGGAGAGGCCAGCTTGCTAAAATGTTTAATGAATCTTCAGTAATACCCAGCTAAGCCTAGGAAACTTCTAACATCTCTCACCTTTTGAGGAGGTGGGACCCTTTGGATGATGGCAATTTTATTGGGGTCCACCTGCAGTCCTTGTTGAGAGATTGCATGACCTATCACAGTCCCTTTAGTCATCAAAAATTCACATTTTTCTGGACTGAGGGACAAGTTCATCTCAATACATTTGTCTAGAACTTTTCCTAGATTAGATAAGGTTTCCTGAAAGTCGGAGCCATAAGGAGTAAAGTCATCCATGTATATCTTTACTGCATCATGAACTAATTCAGAAAATATACTCAGTACCACTCTTTGGAAAGTGGCTAGAGCATTACGCAAACCAAAAGGAAGGACTCGGTATGCAAAGGTACCCCAAGGACAAGTGAAAGTGGTCTTATCTTGGTCTTCCGAGCTGATCTGAATCTGATTGTACCCGCTAAACCCATTTAGGAAAGAGAAAAACTTTTTCCCTGCCAGACCGTATAACACTTGATCTATGAAAGGTAAAGGAAAATGGTCCTTTTTAATGGCTTTGTTCAATTCCCGATAGTTGACATAGATTCTCCACTTACCATTTTTCTTTGGCACTAGCACTAAAGGAGAGACCCATTCACTGTCAGAGATGGGATAGATGAATCCTGCATCAAGCAATTTCTGTAGTTCTTCCTTAACAATATCTTTAAGTGCTAGATTCATCCTTCTTTTAGGCTGCCTAAATGGCTTGCAATCCTTCTTGATGTATATATCATGAGTACATACTGAAGGGTGCACTCCCTTCATCTCCTTATAGCTCCAGGCGAAGGCATCTAGGTGTTTTCTCAGCAAGCTACATAGTTCCTTCTCTTGGGAAGTGGATAGGGATGGATTGATTTTCAAGGTTCTTTCTGGGCCGAACTCTATATTCTTAACATGGAGAGAGGTGGAGACAGCTGTGTTACACTAAAAAATGTCACCATGACTATTTACAGTTAGTATGGCTCAATCAACAGTCATGCTACCCTCTTAGGCAAGTCTTATGCCTCTGCTATCCATCTCAAACTCAAAGAAGAGAGAAAGTCTTGTAAAAAATGTGTTTATCTCTGGGGACGCGTGTTCTCTCAAGCCTTACCTGCGGGGACGCTCACAATGTTCACAAAAGCTGCGTCCTAGGACGCTCTGTATGTTAAGGGACAGGTGCGTCCTTCTGTAAAAGGCAAAATGCGCAAGTTTCATCTTAAAAAAGTTACTTGTGGTTACTTCTAGAACTTTCTAGAGGTCGGTTTGATGAAATGGATGCGCCTCCAGTTGGTTCATGTATCCCTATTAAGGAGGAACTTATCCCATCAATAAGGGAGCTATCCCACCCAAAGAGGGGGATTATCCCATTGATGGTGGACCTGAATAACCTCTTTACAGCACTATAAATAAAGGCATTGAGCCAGAGGGAGGAGAGGTTGAAGCTATACATTTTCTTTGGGTAAATGCTGCAGGAATTAGGACTCCCATTTAGAACCTTGTGAGGAGAGATTGTCTTTGCTTGATTCTACTTGGAAGTGGGTGAGCTTTGTCAAAGTAGAGGAAAACCCTTGATGGACCCTGGGAGGAACTTCGTTATTAATACAAACTGGTTCATTTTTCTCAATAGCTTGTGTTAATGAGTTATTTCATGTGTTCCTTGGTCTGCATGTTGAATATATGTTTTATTATATGAGATGCAAGTGCTTGGTAATTGTTTGATTGTTTGTGGTTGCAGGAATTGATGTGAAGGAGGAGCTCATCCGGATCGGCAAGGACGGACTACAACAACAGCGTTTTGGAATAAGGTAAGCCTAAACACTTGTAGTTTTCATGTTTTAAAAGATGTATTTAGAGAAAGATCGCTCCATTTTGTCTTGTTTGTCACTAGAGAGTTTAGACTCCTAGGGAGGTCAGTTGTGTCCGCACAAACGACTTTTTCCGCCACGACAAATTGGCGACCATACTGGGGAAGCCATTAATGTGAAAGTCTTTTCCTTTGTGTGAACTTTGCTCTGAGAAAATCATTTTTATTTTCTGGTTTTTGACTGTGAGAATTAGTATTTGGGTGGCTTAGCTTTAGATTTAGTTAGATTTGGTTTTTCTTAACTTTTCCAGAAGGACGCACCCTCTGAGTACTGCACAGTGCGTCTTTGGACGCGCTGTTTCCGTTTGCACAGAGCGGGCCCACGCCTGTTCTAACGGGTTGCCTGCGTCTTCCTGTAAAAATTTAGGAAAACTCCATTTTTGCTTTAATTGCTTTTAGATTTTGCTTTTTTTTAGTGTTTTCTGCCCAGATCCTTTAGTACCCTGTCAAAAATTTTCACCTGAACTTGTTTTGTGAGCTTTGAGTGTTTTAGTGGATTTCAACGAAGTTTAGGCCTAGGGTTTGATTTTTTGATAGGTCCTGTAGTGACTTTGACGGTAGAAAGTTGTCCAGCCTTAGATCTCTCTGGTTTGTCAGCCTTCTTAGAAGTCGGGCCTGTCGTAAAGTCTCCTTGTGTGAGCAGCTTGTCATTTAAGTTGTCTTTTGGGTCAAATTTCGAATTACTTGTTTATAAAGTGTTGATTTCCTTTTTACAAAAGAACAAAAAGATTAGAGTTTTGTTTTGACTAGTTTTTGGTTCTGCAATAAGCTAGTCCTTGATTTGATTGTGATCAAGTAAAACACCTTAGAATAATCATTGTTGGCTTTGCCTCATTAGGTTAATTAAGGTAATTTCCTTTTGATTTGTTTGTTTTTATTTTTTGAGTGAATTTTCATAGATTTCATAGTTTGCAATTGATTTTTATTAAAATAGATTTATGTTTTTCGTTAAATAAGAAAAATACAAAAACATCTCCTTTTAAAAGTTTTGTTTCAAGTAGCATTTAAAGTTTTTGGAAGAAAAAGAGTTTTTTCGTGCAAGTAAAGAGCGGTCATGTTTTTATGCTTGGAAAAGACAAACGAATTGTTTCTTTGATTGTCTTTAATTAAGAAGTTGCTTTTATAAAAATTGCATTCTCTCAACTTTTTAGTTAAGCAATTCATCGAAAAAGTAAAGTAGTGGGTAAATCATCCTAGGTGCATTTTGTAGTGGTTTCGAGTCGAGTCAACACACCACTGGTTTCACTTCCATCACCTTTTGACTTAAGAAACAACCTTAAAAGTAACGCTTAAATTAAAATCAATCTAGTAATTTTTATTTTTCTAGGGCTCTGAAACACCAACATAGCTTAGGCTAGGGTCTTGGAGTAGGTGAGTACTTAACTCTCCAAGACTACAAAACCAAACAGATAGTTTATCTTGAGTAGAATAAATCCAATTGTTTCAATTGCACTCTGGGAAAGCTCCTCTTAAAGGAGAAGCACGAGCTCGTGTCCGAACCAGTGAGGGGATCATTCCCCCTCGTTGGGAACGACGCCAGACAGTACGTATTACAAACGGTAAACCTCGGATTAACCATTGTCGAGGAGCCAGGGGTCACTTATCGGTAAACCTTGGATTACTGTCAAGGAGCCGGTAAGGGGATTGAGCTTGTTACTCTGCCCTTGCGTGCTGTCGGAGTTTAGACTGTTCCCCCAGGTGTAATTGTTGTGATTGGTAACTTTAGTGACCATAATCTTTAGGGTTCTACCGAGGTGACGGTGGAGGGAAGGTCCCACTGTACCTGGAGCAGACGTCGGTTATACTCACTTGGATTTTCCGGGGGGTTCACTTCACTTCGAGATGGTTAAAGTGGAGGAACTTGTGCCGGTCTATTCATTAAGCAGGTTGCCGGGGTAACTGTTCCACCCGCCATTTCTGTACTGAATCCAGCGAGGTTGGACTTCATCACCAACTAACGCTTTTGGTCCGGAAGACTACTGTTTGTGTTTGGTTTGACGTTCTAGATTCTTTAGGCGTGTGCTTCAAATTTGTTTGCTTCTTTAGAAGACTTTAGGTGGTTTGATTTGAAATTTTTACTTTGTTTTCGTGTGTTGTAGTTAAAAATCTTTAATTGTGGCGGAATTACCGAGACAGTCCCGTCGACTTCGGGGCAAGTCTCCTGAGATTGTTACCAGAATAGATTTGTTAAGAAAACTCCGTAAATCGCGGGGTGAATCTCCTGAAGACATTCCGGGTCAGTACGAAGGGTTAAAGGTCCTTGTAACTCCTCCTAGTGACAGTAGAGTAGGTTCACCTGAAGAAGGAGAATCTTCCTTGGTAGTCCATCCAGATTACCAAAGTTTAGAGACAGGTTATAATCCCGAAGCTGTTTCAGTTTCTGAGCTTGTTGGTAGTTTTTCGTCTGCTAGTGATACAGGCGAAGAACCAGAAATATCTGAACCTGTTACTCCAACTTCTAGTGTTCAAGATTCACTGAGAATAGAAAGAATTATCACCGAAAATCTTCCTACTGGTTTGATTGCTATAGAAGAACTTGCTCCAGAAGAGGATATAGGTGTCTCTAACCTTGAAGGTCAACTTACTATTGATCTAAGGGAGCGTGAATCCATCTTTTACAGTCCTCCTAGAAGTACTACTTGGTACCTTTCGTTAACCAATTATTTAGACAACTCAGGGGTAGGTTTTTCTCCACCTTGTACTCCTTTTCCACCTAGAGGTATTTATACTCCTGTAAATATGTCTGGTCAGTCGTCCGTGTTTACTCAAAGTCCTGAATCTTTCTTACACGGCGGTCCTTCTGTTCCCACTGGGTATCAATCTCTTTCTGGTACCTTTGCGGGAGCATCTCCTCAACCCGTTGATCGTGGGTTATTAATTGGAAACAGTGGTAATGTACCATTGGGTGTAGGAAACATTTACATGATGTCAGGTTCAGTTCCCGTTTCTCAACCTCAAGGTGGCCCATTACCGCCTGGGGGGCAACCGCAGTTAACGCCTGGGGGGCAACCTCAAGGTACACAAATCGTGTCTGGGGGGCAACCTCAAAGTCAGTATGCACCTATGGTGCAATACGCGCCTCGAGGTCAACCCCAGCCTCAATATGTACCCCAGGGTCAACCTCAGTATCAATATCAACCTCAAGGATGGCAACCTCAAGGGTATCAACCCCAAGGTTATCAACCTCAAGGGTACCAACCTCAAGGTCAAGGTCAACCCCAGTATCAGTATTTACCTCAAGGTTATCAACCTCAAGGTCAATACTCAAGTCAAGGTTATCAACCGCCTCAAGGTCAGTCATATGTTCCAAGTATGGGAACTGCACCTTACAATTATCAATCCTACCCTCAATCGGTTATGGATCTCAGTATCCTCAACCTGTTACGGGTCAATACCCTGGAATGTTAGTATGGGATCCATCACAGGGTCAACAGGTGTTGCAGCCAAGTATACAGATGGTTCCTCAAGCTGGACAACCCGTAGTTTCTGGTCTAACCCAGCAACCGCAACCTGTCCAGCCAAATGTTCAAACTTCTGTAACTTCGGTAGTTACTCAGCCGCCAATTGCACCTAGTACTCCATCTCAAACGGCTGCTGCAACTACCGCTACATCTACCATACTTACTTCTGGAGTATCGACGGCTCCAGTTTCTACTGTCCCTGTTACCACACCTCAGACATCTTTACCATTGTCTGGATCTACGATTCAAACCACGGTCCAGATGCCTGTAGGTCAGCCTGGTATAAGTACGGTTGTTACTACTCAACCTCAATTTGTTCAACCTCCGTACCAGGGACAGTACCAACATGGGCAAGCTGTCCAACAACCGGTTTACCAGTATCAACCGTATCCTGGGTACACTTATCAACAACCTCCACAACCCCAGTACGGTCCGGTTAATCCTGGTTTTCCAGGAGGATATAATATCCCAAATGCGACTCCTGTTCCTAGTTATCCTGGATATCCTCCTCCTGGGGCTGGTATTGTGACCCAGAGTTTTAGAGATCCTAACCGGCAGTTACCGTTTATTGCAACTTTGGATTTACCCGACTTGACGCGCCTAACTAATGATCCAATTCAATATCTTCAGTTTTGGCCGCCAATGCCAAACAAGTTGCCCAGTGATATACCCAAGTTTGAAGGTAAGTCTGGAGAGGATCCATCCAATCACGTGATGACTTACCACCTCTGGTGTGCTTCGAATTCTATCTCAGATGATTCCATCCGCTTACGTCTTTTTCAACGTACACTCATTGGTCTCGCGGCCAAGTGGTACATTGAGTTACCACGGGCCTCTTTTTACAACTTTAGCCAGTTAGTTACCTCGTTCTTAACTCACTTTTAGTTGCCGGTCAGATACGATAACGGCACGGAGTTATTAACTTCACTAAAACAATCGACGTCCACGTACATTTCTGATCACATCCATGAGTGGAGACGTCGTAGGAGGTTAGTGAAAGTTTTTATCCCGGACCAAATCTTAGCTGAATGGTTTGTCAAATCATTATTACCGAAGATTACTGAAGATGTAGCTAAGGCCGGAGTAGTTACTGAGGAGCAAGTCATTGCTCAGGCACAATACCTTGACTTAGTTTACACTCAGTCGGGTACATTACACGAGAAGATTCCGGATCTTCCAAAGTCGAATCAAATCGCTGCTGCTCCTTCGGGATCTCATGCCGCTGATGGTATGATTGGTATCGTGAATACAAAGAGCAAGAAGAAGTCTTCCAAGGCTTCAACTACTCCAATTATCACTTTGCCTGATTCTCCGACAGGAGAGTCTTCTCCTGAACTTACCGCCGATATTCACGTTGTAGAGTCATCTACGGCCAAATCAAAAAACGGTGGAAAGAAGAAAGGAAAGAAGAAGGCTAAAGCAGACAAGGCTCCGAAGGAGAAAACAGAAAAGTCGGAAACCAATGATGAAAAGCGCAAACCTCGATATCCTTGTCTTATTTGTGAAGAGGATCATTTTACGAGAGATTGCCCTCATCGGGCCGAGGTTGTGAAAATAGTCAAAGGTGCTCCCACTCCTGCTGTGTTAAAAAATCCATTTCCGGAGCAGGAGAATAAGATGATA
Source organism: Pinus tabuliformis (assembly GCA_031772625.1). Classification (NCBI taxonomy): domain Eukaryota; kingdom Viridiplantae; phylum Streptophyta; class Pinopsida; order Pinales; family Pinaceae; genus Pinus; species Pinus tabuliformis. Next base: position 38,050,387 of record CM062806.1, on the reverse strand, counting down.
GGTTCTTCTTCGAATGCCAGTGAAGAACCCATTTTGATGATGTCTCATGTGAGGATTGCGACTCGATCGCAAGATTATGGTAGTAAGAATCCTGTTGATGGTAAGGAAGCAGAATCTTCTCACTCTAACCCATCAACCTCAGCTCCTGGTTCCGATCCACTACAGATCGAAAAACCTAACCCAGACTTAGTGATTAAGCCGCCCGCCAAGGGTGTACTTCGAAGGTCTGCTTTCAATCCACATGCGAGAGCAGCCCAGAATTACAACATTGTTGAGGACTTAGCTGTTTCACCCTCAGCAATGTCAGCGTTAGAAGTGCTGCAATCATGCCCAGCACAACGAAAATTGCTTTTGTCGGCTATCGGAGCTGTTGATGTTCAGGATCTGAATCTAATGATCTTCGATCTAGAAAATAGTACACCGCGTCTCCCCCATCAAATGGCTTTCCAAATTCCAGTGATAGTCAAAAACAGGCCTATTCATCGGACTGTGATTGATGAGGGAGCTTCTACGTGTATTATGTCGATTCAATGTTAGAGATCCCTTGGTTCTCCTTCGTTGAACCAATCCCCCACCATCCTTAAGGCCTTTGATGGCCGTGGGTTCCGTCCGTTTGGTATTCTACAAGAATTGCCTATAGGGGTAGAAGGTAAAACCGTTAGTCTGGATGTGGAAGTGGTTGATGCCCCTCTAGACTACAACCTTCTTTTGGGTCGAAGTTGGTCATATGCTATGACAGCGGTCGTTTCATCGGTCTTCAGAATAATCAAGTTTCCACATAACGGTAAGATCGTGACTATTGATCAGCTGACATACTTTTCATCCGACCCAGCCTCTTCAGAGAGTATCCAGCATGTCGGTAAGACGACAATCCCTTATAGGGACGTTGGTGTAGGTTTAGTTAAGGATTCCGGTTTACTGGGAACTTTTCCTCTCCCTCCACTCAACGTAGACCCTTCATTTGTGACAATTCATATGATTACATCAGAAAATATTATTTATGACGATCCTTGGATTGTCCCATCTGACTCTGAGATAGACTCATTCGGTGATGCTATGCCTTTGAGTCCATATGAAATTGCTTATGAAGCTGTCATGTCTTTTACCGACTCGCATTCAACCGAAATCAACCAAATGAATGTGGTCAGTGAAGAATCACTTTTCACCTCACCCTTAGAACGGATAGCGTTTCCCGAAGTCGTGTCATCTGACGAACAACTTCGCGAAATCCTGAGTGTAGATGATCTACCATGGGAGGATCTCCATCACAGATATTCGTTTTTACCTAAGGATGATGCATTTGAAAATGATTTTTCATCTATCTTTACCGCTGAATATGTCAAAGACGCTCAGGATCCAACGAAACATTCTGATTCCGAGTTGAATTTGGGGAATATTTCTCGTACTATTCCCATTGATATTTCAGTGAAGCCCGGAATTGAGGAGAACATTCATATAGGTGCCGCATGTACTGAAGAAGAAATCCAAATTTACAAGGCCCTATTCCAAGAATTCCGCGATGTGTTTGCCTGGTCTTACGAGGAAATGTCGGGAATCGATCCTGCCATTGTTGTTCATGAAATAAAGACCTACCCGGATGCTAAACCCGTCCGGCAACGGTTGCGTCAGATTCACCCTCGAAAAGCGGCTGCGATTAAAGCAGAAGTCGAAAAGCTGTTGAAAGCAGGTTTCATTTATCCGATCCCGTTAACGGATTGGGTATCGAATATTGTTCCGGTTAACAAGAAACAAGGAACAATAAGAATCTGTATCGACTATAGGGATATAAATCGAGCTTGTCCAAAAGACAACTATCCTACGCCTTATATCGATCAAATTATTGATGATTGTGCCGGAAGTGAAATGTTTTCCTTCATGGATGGTTTTTCGGGATATAATCAAATCAATATTCTACCTGCCGACCAACCAAAAACGACATTCATTTGTCCATGGGGGACATTTGCTTATTGCAAATTACCTTTTGGGCTTAAGAATGTCGGGGCTACTTTTCAACGGGCGATGTCTTATGCATTTCATGACATCAAGCACATTGTGCAACCCTATCTCAATGATTTTCCTGCTCATTCTTTACATCGAGCTGATCACCTTGTCCACCTACGAGCAATCTTTATGAGGTGTAGGCATTATCGAATTCGGTTGAATCCCCACAAGTGTGTTTTCTGTATAGAAACAGGTCGATTGCTGGGATTTGTTGTTTCAAAAGCCGGCATTCGCGTCGATCCCTCGAAAGTCGAGGCTATCATCAAAACTCCAAAGTTTGCAAGGGAAAGCAAACTTTTTACGCCGATTCATCCCAAACTACGCCGAGGTCACTAAAGGTTTTACACGGTTGTTGAAACAGAATGCACAATTCTTTTGGGACGAGATTGCCCAACAATCTTTTGATGCACTTAAACACGCGTTGACCCATGCACCGTTGTTGCATCCTCCCAACTACAACCAGGACTACTTCTTATACCTCGCAGCTTCGCATTCCACCATTGGAATGGTGTTAGTTCAAGAAGATGAATTCGGAGCGGAGCATGTGATATATTATCTTAGTAGGACCTTGAATCCCACTGAGCTAAAATATTTGCATGTGGAGAAATTGGCCCTGGCAGCCGTTCAAGCTGTCCAGCGTTTTCGTCACTACATTCTTCTCCGTAAAACTACAGTTATTTCGGATTGCAACCCTATGATTTACATTTTGACAAAACAATTGCTAGGGGGCAAGTACTCTAAATGGATCATTATCCTGCAAGAGTTCGACTTGGAGTTCGAGAAGTCCAAGTCTAAGAAATCCTTAGTTTTCGCGGAATTGATGTGTGATTTCCCGAGTGCTGACACAGAGACTGTGGCAGAAGAGTCCATTGCGGATGAATCTTTGTTTCTTATCAGTACTGTAGATCCATGGTACGGGGATATAATCATCTATCTCCAAACCCAAACCTTTCGGCCTGAAGCTTCCAAAGCGGAACGTCGAAAAATTCGGTTTCAATCCCAGCCATATAAAATTATTGGAGATACACTTTATCGCCAGGGGGCAGACTTAGTTTTTCGACGTTGTTTAACTCACGAAGAGGCTGAGAGAGTTTTGAATGATTGTCACTCTGGAGCATGTGGCGGTCATATGTCTGGGTATGCCACAGCTCAGAAGGTGTTGCGCGCTGGCTATTTCTGGCCGTCTATGTTTAAGGATTGTATCATTGCCGTCAGGAAATGCCACAACTGTCAAGTGTTTGATCGCAAGATGCGTGCTCCACCTGCTCCTCTCCACCCTATAATTGCCGTTGGTCCATTCGCCAAATGGGGTATCGACTTTATTACTTGTAACCATCACTCGGCCGGGGGGCATGCGTATATCATCCTTGCGGTTGATTATTTTACTAAGTGGGCCGAGGCGATGCCTACATTCGACGCAAGCGGCAAAACAGCTGCAGTTTTCGTATTCAATCATATCATAACTAGGTTTGGTGTCCCACAAGCAATCATTACTGACCATGGGAGCCATTTTCGAAACATCATGATGACTGAGCTTACAAGCCAGCTTGGTTTGCGCCACGATAGCTCTACTCCTTATTATCCGCAAGCCAACGGTTTGGTTGAGTCTATCAACAAAGTTCTAGTTATCATGATCCGACGAACCATTGGTGTTCATCGGTCGAATTGGCACAACATGTTATTTTCAGCGCTATGGGCATACTGAACCTCAGTGAAAAATTCAACAGGGTTCACTCCTTTCCAGCTAGTTTATGGCTTGGAAGCTGTGTTACCCATTGAATACGAAATCCCATCACTTCAAATGGCTGTCGAATTACTTCCAGCTACTTCCGAAGAGGAGAAACGTTTATTGTACTTGGCTAAATTAGATGAGACTCGACGTGACGCTACATTGGCAATCGAGACTCACGCGAAACGAATGAAAGCTCAGTATGATAGAAATGTAACACCTCGAAGTTTTTCGGAAGGAGACCTAGTGCTATTATATGATCAAGCTAACGATAAGCTAGGTGCTGGAAAATTCGTTCCTATGTGGCATGGACCCTACATTGTAAAGCGAAAGCTAGCAAAAGGGGCTTATGAGCTGGTTGATTTTGATGGGGACTCTTTGGGTAAACCCAGAAATGGACTTTACCTAAAGAGGTATTATGCTTAAATGGTGGGTATGGAGAAATCTTTAGATAGGTTAGATTTTCTTTCTAGCTAGCGTGTTTGTTAGTTTAGTCAGTGTGCTTAGCTTAGAGAGTGTGTTTTCGTCGTTATTCTGGCTTATCTTGGTTTTACTCTTGATATTGCAGATGTCGACGCCTCTCCAAACATACATTGGATTTGCTGATGGTGCTTGTCGTAGTACACGGAATATCTCTTCCGCAGCTTGGGTTATCTATTCGCCCTCTGACGAGTTAGTTTCTATGCATGGGGTAAGCCTCGGTCAAACAACGAACAACATTGCAGAATACAGTGCAGTGGTTGAATTATTATCCGAATCTGTTTCATTTGGAATTCGACGTTTGATAGTGAGGTTAGATTCTGAACTTGTTGTATTACAGCTTAATAGAGTTTATGCCATTAGAAATCCTGTGTTATTAAGGTTGTTTTTGAGAGTGCGTCTCTTGGAACGTGAATTTGATTACATTGAATATCAGCATATTCCAAGGTCTTTAAATACATTAGCAGATGCAATTGCTTCTCGAATGTTGGACAGACATTTACGATAATCATGCAAGTAAATTTAAAAACATTTCATCACATATGTTAAACAAGATAAGCCGGTAATAGTGATATATATATAGATAGGAGTGTGTCAAAAAATATACATCGTCTTCGATCACAGGTTGAAAAACACCTTATGATTGGCAAAAATGATAAGTACAAAAAGTCAAAATGTCACATGTGACTACAAAAGTGACTAGTCAATCACTGGTGGTGCTCTCTGTATGACACCACTGCGTGGGCTACCTTACGCAAAAATCTCCTAAACGGTCCAGGGACCGCGACTACGAAGCGCTGAAGCCTGGTAGGAATGTCGTCCATAGTAGTCTCAGGTATATCTGCCGTGAGACGCTCTAGATCATGCTCCAACTTAGCTAGTACTTCTGCAGCCGCGTCCTGTGGGGCCGGTACCGGTGCAGCTGGATGTAGTCTATCAAAAGGCCGGAGGTTGGCTGGACGCTGTGGACCAACATCTGCATTTTGAAAATTTTACTGTTAGTTTTGAGACGATATATATGAAAAATAAAAAAAATACATAATTAGAAAACTTGTGAAAAATAAAGTACCTCTGTCATCCCATTGTTCTCCCGGTGGAAGAACCATGTCCGGATCACCTCTAAAATCCACTCCAGCATACGGAAAGTCCTGTATCGAAAAAACCTGGTCCTCTAACCAGGGAAAGTAACTATCTGAGAATCGAACCACCGCCGTGCCCTCGTCAGGATGCCAGGCCATCACCGCAACCCATCGTATTAGCTTTGGCTCCCGAGGACCCAAGATATCAACAGTGAGTTGCTGAGGGATCAGCATTGGAACTCTCTCCAAGGCAAAGCTCACGACTAGAGGCCCATATCCAAAAGTCTTTAGTCATCCGTTCTTTGCCTTGGTCAGTTGGCTCTTCATATGAGCCGACACAGCTTCACACCAGTTGAAAATGGTGCCTTGGTAACAGTCAATTGCCATCCGCATTTGGGATCCGAAAGCAATGTGTAAAGCGGCCGCGCCGCAAATTCTGGTAACCGTGAACGCTATGACTTTGAGTTCACGCAGAGTGATGTGTTTTATCTCTATGCCTTTCGAATGGTGAGCCCCAGGTGTGCACCACTCGTCGCGGAGACTATCAAGGGATTGGCCACCCGGCCTAGTCCCCGCAAGACTGAGTTGCTCGCCTCTGTTCGGCAAGCCAGTGAGAAAGTATACATCTGAGGGCTCTATCTCGAGCTGGTGCCCTCCTATGTAAAAGCATTGTTCTTGAACGTTCCATCGCTCAACCAGCCATTCCAAGAATCTTACCTGGCCCCTCATGCCCGGTATGGTCCAGTATTTGTATAACCCGCATGCTCTTAGGGCATCCAGGGAAGGTTGATGATTTATTGCAACTTCATCATCCTCTACATGCTCTCGTTCTCTCTAATCTAACATGGTTAATGCCCTGCACACCAGAAATAGTCATTAGAAATTGATTTGGGAATTTTTAGATAGTTATTTGAGGGGGTTGGGGTTTTGAAATGCGCATTTCACGAAAGACGCACCCCGACTTTACAGCACAGGGCGCCCGGACGCGGCTGGCCTAAAGACGGACTGCGTCTTTCGACCATTTTCCTGTATAGGAAAAAGTCGGGGGACGCGGGTCACCCGAAGGGCACCCGCGTCTGCCGAGAGGCGCATTCCAAAACCAAAACCCCCCAAAAAATGAAACTAAGACCTAAAAATTAATTCTAAACGGATAGAAATGCAGAGTAGGAGGTGTAAAATACCTGGATAAGACGGCGTTCGATTCCGACGGTCGGATTTTCCGCAGCGACCACGGGAAGTTTCTCGTCAAAAGCTCCTTTTTCAACCTCAACAGTCAAACGGTAAACATGACATGGTAAAAGGTCTTTTTATAGGTTTTTTGGATGAATTAGTTCATTTTTTACCATGAAAAGATGTTTTTCGATGTATTTTTGCCTATTTTAAACAGGTATGAGTAATGTGTTGCTTTTGTGCAGGACAAAGGGATTTCGAGGGAAATTGTCATTTTTCACGAACAAAAATATCAGAGTCATCTTTTAAGCTCTTTTCTGACTCCTAAAACATGAAAAGATCGCCGAGCGTTTCTTTTACACTCGTTAAAACGGAATTAAAAGACGGTCCCCTTTTAGCTCTTTTCTGACCGCAAAATCAGGAAAAGATTGCCGGGTTTTTGTCGTTTCAAACTCGATAAGGAAATAAAACGACGTGTCCTTGATCGCTTTTTACTTTTCAGGTCAACGACACTATTATGAAAGTACTCCTTGGTCGCAAGATCAAGCGGTTCCCCCAGGTATTATTTTATACTTTTTCGGGCTTGAGGAACACAAATGTACGAAAAAGTTCAACGTGGAGTCTCCTTTAGTTTTTTCAGACTCTCTAAAATTGAAAAACGCCGAGTTTCTCCTATACTGGGCTCGTTAAACTTTTACAGTAGAGGACCTGTTCAATTACAAACAGGAACGAACCACTCCTTCCTAGGGTTCGAATTTAAACTAGGTTGGACTCGTCCGAAGGATGAGCTTATAATCAAGCATATGTTATCCTCCTCAAGCTTGTTAAAAATAAAGAGGTACTTGCCAGAAATGGTGGTGGAAAAGAGAGAAGAATGAACCTATTTGTTACCTTTTGTCTCGAAAGAAACTTTATTACCACTCTTGAACACGACACTTTTTCATTCACCTGGGTTGGGAAATCTTTTACCTCACAGTTGATCAAACCACTTTGAAAGTCTTTAACCAGGTTCCGGGGATTAACTTTGAGTTATTCGTCACCAAGCCATCTGTCGTGTCGTTATGTGTTCAAGAGGTCTGCAAGCAAAACTTTCATCTGCAAAATACTTGTCATCCATTTGACCATCCCTGAGTCAGTCCTTACAGCAACATTTCTTCAACTTGAACAATGATTTCGTGTTGCGGGCTTGCCTGCAACGGGTCACTTTCTATCGACATCGACACATTATCTGGAAAGATGACTTAGGAATCGATAGTACCTTGAAGTCTGCATGCATCAATGGCAGGTTTCTCGCCTTTGACGTCAGTTTACATCATTGACTTTCGATCAAAGGATTCTGTGAAGTGTTCGACATCAAAACATCTATTCACATTTCACGGGTTGTGCTTGGTACTTTGAGAACCATTGACATTACTGGTGGTCTCTCTCACGCTTGTTAACAGGTTACATCATCGACTGGTAATCAAGTGGTTTCTAACATGTTCGACATCAAATCATTTAATCACATGGCTAGAATCGTACCAATTCGGGAAGTAGAAGTGAAGACCCTGGATCTAGTTTCTACCATCCAGGCTGCGAGGAGTTTTGTATTCATTATCTATGTAGACTAATCATAAACAGATGGCTGCGTCCATACTGTGTCTACAAAAGTCTATAAAAATGATGTACTGCAAGATCATTCCTGTATCAGAGTAGTTAGTCCATTAGTTAAAGTTTTGAATCTGAGTATGGGAATGCCTACCTCAGTGATGATATAATCTTATACATGTATTTTGTGTTGAAAATTGTAGGTTCCAACTAGGACATCCACAAGACAATCCTTGAAATGATAAAGCGCTTCACCCTTCCTAGAATTACAAAACCCTAATCTATTCTAGGCTTCGCACTTTAGGGGGCAATCTGTTACACTAAAAAATGTCACCATGACTATTTACAGTTAGTATGGATCAATCAACAGTCATGCTACCCTCTTAGGCAAGTCTTATGCCTCTGCTATCCATCTCAAACTCAAAGAAGAGAGAAAGTCTTGTAAAAAATGTGTTTATCTCTGGGGACGCAGGTTCTCTCAAGCCTTACCTGCGGGGACGCTCACAATGTTCACAAAAGCTGCGTCCTAGGACGCTCTGTATGTTAAGGTACAGGTGCGTCCTTCTGTAAAAGGAAAAATGCGCAAGTTTCATCTTAAAAAAGTTACTTGTGGTTACTTCTAGAACTTTCTAGAGGTCGGTTTGATGAAATGGATGCGCCTCCAGTTGGTTCATGTATCCCTATTAAGGAGGAACTTATCCCATCAATAAGGGAGCTATCCCACCCAAAGAGGGGGATTATCCCATTGATGGTGGACCTGAATAACCTCTTTACAGCACTATAAATAAAGGCATTGAGCCAGAGGGAGGAGAGGTTGAAGCTATACATTTTCTTTGGGTAAATGCTGCAGGAATTAGGACTCCCATTTAGAACCTTGTGAGGAGAGATTGTCTTTGCTTGATTCTACTTGGAAGTGGGTGAGCTTTGTCAAAGTAGAGGAAAACCCTTGATGGACCCTGGGAGGAACTTGCACAACACCAAGGCCAGGTTGTAAGAGTTTCTTTGTTTCGTTATTAATACAAACTGGTTCATTTTTCTCAATAGCTTGTGTTAATGAGTTATTTCATGTGTTCCTTGGTCTGCATGTTGAATATATGTTTTATTATATGAGATGCAAGTGCTTGGTAATTGTTTGATTGTTTGTGGTTGCAGGAATTGATGTGAAGGAGGAGCTCATCCAGATCGGCAAGGACGGACTACAACAACAGCATTTTGGAATAAGGTAAGCCTAAACACTTGTAGTTTTCATGTTTTAAAAGATGTATTTAGAGAAAGATCGCTCCATTTTGTCTTGTTTGTCGCTAGAGAGTTTAGACTCCTAGGGAGGTCAGTTGTGTCCGCACAAACGACTTTTTCCGCCACGACAGGCTGCACAAAGATCAGTTAAGGGGTTGTTTTGGGTTTCTCTTACTATGTCCTCTAATGGTGATACACTGGGAGGTGGATTCTGAATCAAATTTTAAATCATATCATCCTCATCTTGCTATTTTCCCCCCATGGAGATTCCTAATGCACAAAGTAGTGCAGAATAGACTTCATCCTCATCTTCCTCCTCCAACCAGAGAGGCAGACCATGTTCTAACAAGGGTGGGGCAGGAGGATATAGGATTAACTGCTTGGACATATGCTCGTTCTTTATGGTCATGTTCCTAGCTTGAGAGTTGATGTAGGCATCGGCGGTAGCCAACCAAGGTCTTCCTAGAATGAGAGGATACCCAGTGAGCTTTGCCTTTGGCTGGAGAACTAAGAAATCAGCAGGGTACTCCCAAGAATCAATGGAGGCAATCACATCTTCCACAATCCCCTGAGGGGTCATGGTGGAGTGGTCTGCAAGTTGTAGGACGGTCGTGGTCTTCATCAAGGAGCCCTGGAGGTTGAGTTTGAGCATTGTGTCCTTTTTCATCACATTAATGCCAGCTCCCATATCAATCAAGGTGTGTGGGATCAGGTGCCATTGATGTGGACATCAACTACTGGGCTTCCAGGGTCGAGATATGTTGGACAGATTACCTGCCCTAACATCAGGTTGGATAGTTGCCCTATGACATTGATGGTTGGGGCATCTCTCTTGCGCCTTCTTGGATTCCTAAAGCACTTCTCTTTGATCAACCTATTGTAGATAGGCACATCTTTTATGGCTTGGAGAAGTGGTATCTTCACACATAAATGTTTCAATTCTCCCAGGAGTTTAGTTTCTTCTGGGGTAGGCTGGATTGTTGCAGATAGTCTCTCAGGAAAGGGTGGAATTGCTTTAGGTTCACTTTCCTCTTTATCTTCCTCAACCTCCCTGGATGGAGGCTAGATCTCTGGGAGAAATTATCGCAAGTTAATTTCCTGAATCTCCACAGCATAAGTCGGGCATGATGGTTCCCCACTATACACCTGCTGAGCCTGTCTATTGTTCGGGTTTGGATTTGGCTAGCAGGCATCTGGGGTTGCTTTGGTGGAGAAAGAGGTAACGGTTGTGGTTGGGCAGGTGGTGGAGGCAAAAGAGCGGGAGGAGAGTTGTATTGGGGCCTCCACCCCTGATGAGATGCATTCCACTGAGGCTGCGGCGGAGCATAGGATTGAAATGAATGGGTTGCTGGTTGGGCATGGTATGGAGATGTGAAGGACCAAGGAGGAGGTGTGGACCAAGAAGGATGAGCAGGGGGGCCCCAAGAAGGTATGGAAGTGACTTGGTTGGGGTTGTAGTATGCCTGAGATATCCCTTGAATCCCCTACTGATATGGCCTAGGTCCATGCGGCCTCCTTTGGTTTATGTAATAGAGTTGTTCGGTGACTCCCTCAGCCCCTTGATATACAGCTTTAAGTTCGGGTAAGGAAGGACACTTGTTCGTAGAACGATTTTATTCATAGACTGAACAAACTTCTATAGAGTTCAATGGGCATTCATTCCTAGGATGCATCCTGGTGTATCTAGGGAAAAAAATGGCCAAAGCCCTCTTTGCATCCTCTTGTTTCCTTTTGATATGTAAGGTATCCATTTGCATGGCAAGAGTCCACAACATCTCACTCTTGAAGTCTTCCAGCATGTTTCCAATTTCTCCTTTAATGGATGAGCTAGAGGAAGAGGTACTGGCTATGGGTTGACTCCCCCTACCTTTCTTTCTGGCTGCTCTAGAATGGTTTCTAAAAGTAGTCTTTATGTCCTCATAGGATAGTTGGTAGATGTCTCCCCCGGCTAGTAGATGGAGGGTGTCTAAAAGGTCTTCCCGAATTCCCCTGAGTAGGACCAGCCTTAGAGACTCAGGGTCAAGTGTACACTCGGGCCTTTTGTAATTGAGCTGGAACCTCTCTTCATAGTCCTCCAAGGACTCATCCCTTCCTATGGCCATTCGAAAGATTTCTTCTTTAGTATCTTTTGACCTACAATAGTCTCGATACTTGTTGTTAAAGGCTTGCTGCATATGAGCCCAAGTTGTGATGCTATTGCCAGGTAATCCCATGAACCAGTGCAAGGTTGCATCCTTAAGAGTAGAAGGGAACAGTTTCAACTTTTGCTCATCTTCCGCATAGTCATAGGTTCGACAGATAACAACAAACTCAAACAAAAAGGTGTCAGGATATTCTGTAGTCAGACCATGGAAATTAGGTAGGGCGGAAGGGCTTATATTCTTCATTTTGGTGTCCCCATTGGTCTCCCAAATGGGAAAGGTTGAAGGTTTTAACCCCGTACAGAAATTACCTGCATACGAATTCTAAAACATAGAAAATAAACAATGCGAGAGCATAACACATAAAACACATATACACAAAGATTTTCCCACTGGATCCCAAAACCAGGACTACTAGCTTGATTTTTCATTATGTTCCTTTCAATGTTACAATACATATTTATACATGCCGAAGCATCCAATACCATGGATCGAAAAACCATCGCGTCCAAAACCATGGACCGAAAACCATAGGTAGGTTCGCCCAACCTAATATAGGGTCCAAAAAAAAATTTCCCGGGGCGCTGCCCTGGACCTCATAGAGGGGGGCTACCCGCCCCCCTCAAACCCCTCGGACAGGGGGGGCTACTGCCCCCCCTGTGACCCCCCCACTGCACAATCGGCACAACGAAGGTGGGGCTCCGCCCCCCCTCAAACCCCCCGGTTCACTACGTAGGTTAGTCATGGAAAGAATATAACACAACCCAACAAAGGTACCCTCTATTCCTTCTCCATTCCCCTCAGAATTTCTGTGTTCAGCCATTGGCTCCAAAGGAATGTTTTCTTCTTCTTCTTCCCCTATAGGTTCTTCAAATATGTCTGGTTGTTCACCTAAGGGTTCTTCTTGATCGCAGCCACCGAAGAAGAGAGAAGGTTGGATGTGTGAAGTAGTGGGGGTGTTGGGCATAAATTTTCTTGAATTATCTCTATCCCTACAAGGCATGAAAGGAAATCTTTTTCGTTGGTTTTTGTTTCTTTTTTCCCACACTGATAGTACCTGCAAAATTGAAATTGATTGAACAAAACAATTTGCAACTAACTGAAATGAACTTGTTGAAATGAAATTTGTAGAATTGAAAGGGAAAGCAAGGAAATGCAGAACTGAAGGAAAAGAATGACTAGTCTACTCTTGCTGAAATGAAATTTGCAGAATTGAAAAGGAAAGCAAGGAAATGCAGAACTGAAGGAAAAGAAAGGACTAGTCTACTTTTGCTGAAATAAACTATTAGCAAAATGTTGCAAGAAGAAAATAGAAGAAAACAGTAATCACAGAATACTCTGATGCTTCCCCGGCAACAACGCCAAAAAGATGGTGAGCACCAGTATTGTAGTGATAATGCTGCAACTCCTGGGTTGCCTTCTTTACTTTTATTAACCCGGTAGTTCGTAACAAACTTGGAAGCGATGGTGTTGTACGCACAAGTACTAGTTCTTACTGCAGGTTGTCACTTGGTCAACCGGCGCAAGATCACTAGGAGCTCAAGCCAAGTTCTATGGATTCCAGAAGAAGCTCTATATGTGATGAAAGGAGAGAAATACTACTCTACAGATACTACTTTAACTGCAGAAAGGAGAACGACTGAAATGTAAAGCAAACCAAGTAAATCTTACTTAACCAACTAATCCTATGTTTGCAGAAATCAATATGAAAACCATGAAAATAATGCCATCTAACTATTCAAAGAAGTAAACAACATCTAACTAAGCTATTTTTGGAAGTAAATGAGAAAAAAACATCTTTTTGGATTTTTATGTATTTTTATGTGAATTTGACATGTATGTGATTTATTGTTTGTGAATGTGGCAGCGAATAGGTGGTGTTGAAAGGCGGTTTTGGGGCTTGAGAGGATGTAGGATGGTGTGGTTGGGTCCTAGGAGGTCTCAGGTGGCCTTCTGGAGGATTTTCCCACACTCAGCCTTCAAAAGAAAGCCTATAGGAAAATCTACAGGAGGACACAGGAAATCTATAGGAGGAAAAACAATGTTCTACAGGAGGCCTACAGGAGGAGGCCGAGAGCAGTTTTGGCTATTTTGAGGGTGTGAGAGTGGGTGGAAAAGGTGGATGAAGGTTGGAATGAGGTTTTAGGGCACCTAGGGTCTACCAAGAATCATTAGGAGAGAGAAAGATGATTGGATTTGCTCAAGGAGAGAGGAAGGAATTCTATGGAAAATGCAGGAAACTAAGGCAGAATTGAGGGGAGACTTGGGCGACCTGTAGGGCATGGATCAGATGGAGGATGGGATGGCTGATAAGCTGATCTGCTGTTAGAAGATATCTACTGCATAGACAACTGACAGTCAACCAATGAGATGAAGCAAGCGATGAAATAAGTGCATCTAGAAAAACAGAGTTTTGCATCAAACTAATCTAAACTGTGATCTATGAAAGGAAATGCTAAGAAATTCTGCGAGAAAGGAAAGCATGAAAGAGGACTATTGTAAATGAAGAAGTGATCATGATGAAGAAATTCTAAAGCAAAGAAAAACTAGACTATTAACCAACTAAAAAGCTGTAAACACTAGAAGTCCTATGAATGAGGAAAATATGTGTTTTTGGGGCAGCAAGAGGGTATTTTCCTCAGATCATGGTCCCAAAGGGAGGAAGAGAGGCTAAGGCACTATTGCTAGCATTTTGAATCTTTTCTTTACCATTTTCGATCCTACTATAGAAAGCACAAATGGAAGCAAACTATTGAATCATCAAAAGCAACCTATTCTTAACCATGAAAGAAATACATCTAACAACAATCTAATCTACAACTGAAATAAAACATACAAATACAAGTAAAGAGGAGCTTGGCTGCTTGGATTGGGCCCTAACCCAAGAGCTTTAGCCCTCTGAGGTAACTCAGTGCTAACTCAAAAAGGATTCCATCTTTATTTCCAAAATAATAACAAGATTACATGAAATTGTCAAAATAATAAGCTCGAAGTTGAGCAGAGTTTACATAAGCAAAAGTACAACAAAAATCCAACAAAAATCCAACCCTAGTGAGGCCCTAGGCCTCTCTACTTATACAAATGAAGCTACCAATAGCTTCCTTAAAATCAGGGAGGCTTGGCTCCCAAAACTCGAGATAGTCATCAGTCATCCTCCACTTGCTCGGCTGCCTGCTAATGCATGACTTGGCTGCTTGTACTCCGAGTTGAATGAAGGGGAATTTGAAGTGAGGAGTAATAAATGAGGGGGACTCCCTCCTATAAGTCCTCTCCTTTGTCCACTTCGAGTTATTGCTGCTATTTGTCCACTGGATCCTTGACTTTGACCACAAAATTCATCAATAATATGCATTAAACACATATTAGACCACATGGCATCATAACTAACTCAACTCACTCTATAAGCATAAATATAATTAGAAAATCATACGATAAGCTAAGAGAATGGTTGATTTGACTAGGTTAGGAGGTAAAATTAGCCCATATAATTACCCATTTATGAGGTTCATCAATTGTGAAGAGGATCATTCTCAAAGGAAAATCACCCACATCCCTGATGTTTATTTTTCCATCCCTGCTAGGCTGTGTACCTGGCTGACAAAACTGTCTAATATAATCTCTCACTGATTCACCTCCACTTGAAAATCCAGAAAGTGAGATGGGGGCACCTTGCCTCGACATTCCAGTAAGAAAGTAAATATCATCAATGTTAATAGGGACCATCTTGTCCCTAATGTGAAAAGTCTGATCTGTCAGATCCCATGCATGAACAAGGAACTGCAATAGTTCTATTTGTTGCATCATTCCATACAACTTGAAGTATTTGAGTAACCCACAGTTTTTGAGGGCCTCAACTGTACCCAGATTGTTTAGGGCAAGCATGTCTTGTTCTTTGTGCTCTCTTTCTCACCATGTAATCAACATTCTGATTCTATGAAAGCCTGAAACAAAATCATAAGATTAATTAGGATCCTTTCCATGCAAAAAACAAGACAAATTTTGGAGCAAACAACTAAATCAAACTTGGGAAACTCAACCAGCGTGGCCCAGGCATAGAGATAGTGCACTTTAGAGCATGCACCCTTCTATCTGAAGGCTCTTTAGCGTAGTTTTCGATGTGAAATCCTGCGCTGATCCCAGAGCGAAAAAATGAAATCCTAGGGGCCCTAAAAAACCCTAAAACTTGCATGAAATGACAAAAGAATGACTTGAAAAGAAAGAAGAGAGGTTTAGCTCCTACCTAGTTTGGATGGCTAAAGAAATGGTCTGCAGAATCTCTCGAAATCAGCTAATGAAGTTCGAGGTAAAAAACTGGCCCAGAGCACAAAACTGAATGGTAAGTTCCAAATGGTAAAAGTGTCATGGTAAAAACTTGTTTTATGTTTATTTCATGTTCATTAATCGAGTAAACTTTAGTATTTGCCTATTTTTGGCTATGAAACAGGTATTTTTAATCCATTTGGGGGTGTGTTGAGCAGGGTTTGCAACTGACTTACATAATTTGACTTGCTCGATTGAAAATTGTACCTTTGACCACAGAGCACACTTTTATCTCTTTTTCGAGCTCTGTTAAAAACGAAAAAGGAACCCCCTTGGAGTCCTCTCTAAACTCTTTTTAGACTCTCTAAACATGAAAATATTATCGAGCGCTTGTCCTTTCTAGCTCGTTAACGGATTGGAAATGATATCTATCTTGTATTATTTTACGCTTTTTCGGGCTTGAGAGATTAATTTACAAAAAAGAACTTGTGGAGTTTTCTTTTTGTCCCTTTTCAAACTCTCTAAACATGAAAAGGACCGAGTTATCTTTGTCGTTAAACTCGTTAAAACATCAAATAGTGATGGATTCACCCGAAGGGTGGAATTATACAACAAGCATATGTTATCCTCCTCAAGCTTGATAAAAATAAAGAGGTAATGGTCAGCAATGACTAGGGAAAATGGGAAAAAGGGGAAACCACTTTATGGTAGCAGGCCGCTCTTGAACATGACACTTTCACTTCATCACTGTGAATATCTGGGTTGGGTTATTAACTTGATGGTTATCACACCGTTGGTTTATCATACCATCCATCACTTTGTTTTGGGTCATTGCTACCAATTCATTTTAGTGTCGTCGACATGTTCAAGAGAAGTCATTCAGTCAAAATTCGTCCTTGGCAATACCATAAACCTTCATTCTCATGACCACCATTCCCGAACCTTGTGTCATTAGTCAAATTCCATCTCCAAAATCACTACACTTGTTTCATGTTGTTGATGTGGGATACATCATGGCCCTCCTACGATGAGTCACTTCTTGTCAACATCAGCTCATTATCTAAGAAGTTGACTTAGAAACACCCTTTCAGTACCTTGAGGCTTGCATACATCAATGGCAGGTTTCTCGCTTCCGGCGATAGATTGACATCAATGGCCTTCGACCGAAAGACTTTGTATGGTGTTCGACATCAAATCATCCATTCACACCATGTAGAATGTACTGTAGTACCTTGAGGATCATTATCATTATCGGTGATTTCTCTTGCATCTGTTAACAGCTTACATCATCAGCTGGTAATCAGATGGTGTCTTCCCATGTTCGACTTCAGATCACATATTCACATGGTCAGAATCGTACTTGAGCGAATGATTGAATGAGATAGAAGACCCCGGATCTAGTTTCATCCATCCGGGCTACGATTTCAAGAGTATTAAATCATATGTACAATGGCTTTACATTGATAGTCATTCCAATCATGGGTCTATGTCTATAGACGACTGTTTATGTACATGTAATGAAAGTTTATATGTTGAGCGTGGGTATGCCTTCCCTCAGCAATTCATGTAAAATCAAATATCATGATATATGTATTGTAATTGATGCAGGTCACCTTCCACTTTGATACCTCCTCATCACATCGTAAAGCATTTCATTCGAAATTGGCATTTTTTTGACTTCATGCTTTAGGGGAAAGTTGTTACAGATCCATTTGGGCACATCAATCCCATCATCCAGATCAGTGTTTTTAGGGCTCATCAAACCTTAATTTCAGTTGCTACATGCCCTAAACAAGTCACCCCTTTGAATGCCTCCTTCCCAGATAGTTTCATGACTTGAAGACATCTAGAAATAGCCTCTAGAGGGACCAGCGCAGGTAGGCCCATGTAAGGGTGCGCTGCAGAGCAGTTAAGTCCATGCCAGGGTGCTCTGCAAAGCACTTAGGTTTCTTTTCACCTGTGCTGGGCGAGATTGAGTGAAATTCACATAGGGTTTGGGGAATATTATTATCTTTTGGAGTCATTTAGAAGGTTCCCTCGCTTATCAAATCCTATGAGCTCGAAAATGGATGAGGAATGTGTTAAGATGCATCCTATCCTCTCATCCCTTTCTCCATGGAAATAATTCTAAGTATGGAAGGCCATTCAATGCCACCATTGATGAAAAAACCTCCTTCATCTTCCTATAAATTGAACACTCATCTAAGTGATCAGGGGCTGGATTATGTTGAATTCTAAGGAGATAATGTCGCTGTGAGATTTGGCTTTGAAACAAGTATTGTAATGCTACAAGTTTGTCATGCTTTTGATGTGATGTGGATGGGATCCAAGATGGAGGAATGGCTTTGAATCAGACACCAATGGTTGTAGTTCCTTCTTCTATTCAATAAAGTGTTTGAAACTTTCTCCCATATGTTTGTATTGTTTTATAATGCTTATATGTTTGAATAGTATTTGATTCCTTTCACTTATATTCAATAGAACTTTTTCTTTGATCGATTCTTTGTTTTCTATTGTGTTTACATGTACTTCTTAAGCGTATTAAGTACGGGAAGGAGCGACATGATCGATACAATGGATACGAGAGGAAAGCCGGACTACAAGTGGGTCTTTTCATTTTCTCATCTTATCTATTGCTTATAGGAAAAGACTAAAACACTTTAAACTGTTGTTCTAGATATGGCTACTTATCTAGGGAATTAGTATTTATTCGTAGATACCAAATTCTCCAAAACACTTTGTGAAATTTTCACTTGGTTTGTTACTTATGTCATGTTGCTTCTTTCTACATTCATTTGCATAATGACCATACTTATTACAATAATGACATTGAACTTGAGATTTATCATACCTCTGACCTTGTACTTGATTTTGGCTTGGGCCTTGAATTTTATTTTGATTACTACTCCTTCCACTTGAGTTTGCAGAGCTACCTCTTCCACCTCTGTGTGGACTTCTTCCTCTGCCTATAGAATTTGATCTTCCTCTACCTCTACCTTGACCAAATGAAACTTGTGTCTTGAAGGCATTCTCCGGTGAGGCGTTTTTCCTCTGTTCAGTCTATGTCCATGAGAAGTTAGTGATGCATTAAGCGCATCCACTGAAAATTGTGAGAGAACCTTTGTCTCTTCTAGGGCCACAACAATGGCATCAAATCGAGCTGGTAGACTTCTCAAAATTTTCTCAACTGTTCTCCTTTCCTCAAGTGTCTCACCATGAGACCCGATTTGAGTAACCAATCCAATTACTTGTGTTAAAAATGAGTCTACATTCTCATACTTTTTCATACAAATTGTCTCAAAGTCTCTCCTCAACATTTGTAGTTTTCTTGTCTTCACTTTTTCCATGCCTTGGTAGGCTATCTAGAGGGTGTCCCATGCTTGCTTGGACTTTGTTGCTACTGCAATCCTTGTGAAAATATTTTCATGAACTACTTGAAAGATGTAGAAGAGGGTTTTCGAATCCTTCTTCTTGTTGTCCCTCAACAAATCCTTTTCTTCTTGTGAAAAGGCATTGTATGCCGCTACATCTGCTAGTTCTTGAAACACATTCTCCACCAAATCCCAAATATATTTGGAAGAAAATAAATCCTTCATTGTTATAGCCTAATAATCATATATTTACCCATTAAATTAAGGTATCTGAAGATTAGTCAAGCTTGTGTTTGATGCTGCTATTTCTTACTGTAAAAAAAAACTTTCTCCCTACTAGTAAATACGCTAAAAAAAATGCCTTCAAAACAACCTTTAACTCCCAATAAAAACCTTGTTCTTATACTAACAGTGTTTCACTCGCTCCGATACCACGTAAAATATTTAGGGTAGAGGAGTTTTCCTCTAGACTTCAATTATGTAGATCAAATCGCAACTAAAATGGAGCTAAAAATTCAAAAACTTAACACACAACAAGACAAAGTAAAAAAAGAGTGGTTGCGTGGTAAAAATCAGATGTCAAATTTCCAAAGACATATAACAACAAACTATACTTTAGATTATATTTCAAAACACATGAAAATACATTCGCACGATAAATGGAGGTTTCATCTCCTTCGTCAAGCAAAAGATATTTCTTACTACGATTTAAGCTTCACTAGGAGTTGCGAAGTAACTCTCTGTAAAACCCCATAACGAATTGCCACAAATTGCTCCATGATCTTCTCTCTGAAACGTCTGAAACTTACACCCTCTTCTAAAATTAAAGACTTTTACACATGTATATTCAAAAATACAATTTTTGACGCATTAATGCATGACAAAACATTTAAAACAAAGGATGGGAAATTGTACTAAAACATAATTCTTCTGAGCTTGTACATGTTGCGGAATACGAATAACAACTGTGAAATAAATGTTTGAGCATACATATTTACCAACCCTTCATTAAGTGCACATTCATTCTTAATTACTTGATGTGTGTTGCAGAATGGAGAAATTGTACTCCTGCTCACAACTCCATTTAACTTGTCATCTAGCCTGCAAACAAAATCTGCAACCTGTAGTTAAAAGTGTAGCACACGTATGGATGTTGTCAGTTTAATAACTACGATGGTTGAGATTAATTTTTCCAACATAAGAGTGAATAATGTCGATATCATGTATCTCATGTATTCTTCATGAAAGACACTGTATGTTGATGAATCGAATGGACCTATGGAAAGAAAGGGATATGGGACAACTAGAGCCAGTAAAAGTCTTGTGATAATTATGCAGTCAGAGATTGTGATTACATGATAGCAAGTGAGAGATTGCGATTATATGATAGCAAGGAGAACTGAGGTACGAATAATAGAATACATGTTGCAGGTCAAGTTGGAAGGGTTACAAGGAATTTTCCAATAATATGTCTAAACTTACTACCAATAATATTACAAGTAAATGTATTTGTAAAAATTATATATATATATATATATATATATATATATACTTGTTAAATTGTAAAATATTTTATATTTGACTGAAAAATCCAATACACATTTCATTATAATCAGAGGGATTATAACTCTCTCAAGACATGACACCTGAGGTTTAGTTTGTAGGATTTAACCCCGTACAAAAATTATCTGCATACGAATTCTAAAACACAGAAAATAAACAATGTGAGAGCATAACACATAAAACACATAAACATAGAGATTTTCCCCTGGATCCCAAAACCGGGACTACCAGCTTGATTTTTCATTATGTTTCTTTCAATGTTACAATACATATTTATACATGCCAAAGCATCCAATACCATGGACCGAAAACCATCGCGTCCAAAACCATGGACCGAAAACCATCGCATCCAAAACCATGTGTGAAAAATCATGCACAAAACCATAGGTAGGTCCCCCCAACCTAATATAGGGTCCAAAACAAAATTTTCCGGGGTGCTGCCCCAAACCCCATAGAATGGGGTTCCCTGCACCCCTCAAACCCCCTGTGACCCCCGGTACTATGCAATCGGCGCAACAAAGGGGGGATCTGCCCCCCTTCTAATCCCCCGGTTAACTACGTGGGATAGTCGTAGAAAGAATATAACACAATATAACACAACCCAACATAATTAGGTCAATTTGGTTGATTAGATTTAGAAAATTATATCGTTAGAGTCTAAATATCAAAGACACTAAGCTCCATTTCCATATGATATCATGGTTTGTTTTATTTAAGTTAGTTTTGTTGATATGATTAATCAAATTGGTCAAATTACTATATATTATAATTTATTAAAAATAAATAAACTATTATATTTATTAAAAAAAAAAAAAAAAACAGAGAATTTAAAGTATATTTTGAAATCAAAATTTATATATTTCATGTGGACATGGGATATGATGTTCTCTTGGGTTTGAGAATCCTATTGTTAGCAGCAAAGCAATCTACACGTGGCGCAGAGTACAAGGTTCGAACTTCGAAGAGGGGATAGCGTCCCAAAGATGATGACTGTGATATTTTTATTATTAAATTTTATATATTTAAAAATGAATTACTCATTATTGGATTAATCTAAGTTTTATATCTCATTGTTACCATTGTAATTTGTAACGTCAAGAGTAAGTATATTCAAATTCCACATTTATGATTTAGTAAAAGAAGAGACTCCACAAAAATGATCAAGCCTACTCTTTGAAGCTTATGACAAAAGCTACTCTTGGAAACTTATCACAAAATACCAAAAATGATTATCCACTCCCGTTTACCAACTAATCTAATAGATAATTGCCAATCAAATTCCATCAAGATGGACGGGCACAGGTGAAAACCAATTTCAATTTGCATTAGATTGTCCACACACGGATGACATAATTCGTATATGACAACAACGGAGAAAATGTAGTTACGCCTTCACTCAATATTCCATGTATTTTCCTGGTTCAACTCGTGCTTAACCGCGCCTAAATATCTAGAAGCACGGTGCTTTGCAAAGAAATCTCTTTTTATAAATAAATGAGAGAAGGGTATAGGGCCAAACTAAAATTTGTAGCCTTTGTTCCTTAAATGTACTCTTTAATCGCAAACCGAGAAGTTGAACTGGCACCCATATCCACACCCGCTCCTCATGATGCTTTCGCCTCGACCTCCGCTGTTGCCTCTCTGGAGGAGATGACTCTTGTGGGTATGATGGTTTCATCAATCACCGTGGTCCCGATGTCAAGAATACCTTCGCGAGCCATCTTTATCAACACCTGGTTCAACGGGGGCTTCAAGTCTTTCTGGAAAAACCGGAATTGCAAGAGGGACTCAATCTTACTTTGAAAATACAAAGAGCTATTCGAACTTCGTCCGTTCATGTGGCTATATTTTCTCCGACGCCTATTATTCCAATGTTTTACCATGTGAAGCCTGCACATCTGTGGTGGACGCACGGCGAAGGTGGAGTATACTGGAAGCACCTGCGGAAATTGGAAGAGAAGAAAACATACGATACAAAAACTCATCAAGAGAAGCCGCGACACGACACCGACACTATTCAAAATTGGAGAGAGGCTCTTTCTGCGGTTTCGAGGTCGATGCAAATAATACGTGATAACCCATCCTCCAATCTCAGTATCTATTTTAATGATGCATACATAGATATATTGAAATATCACTTGTTTTAATTTTTTCTAGGGACGAGGGGGAGCTGCTGGATAAAAGAAAAAATTGGACGAATCGGCCAAAGATTCCGAAAATACAACCCTGCTGGAGGAGTAGCAGCAGAATCGTGGAAAGCTTGACGTCCTATTGCTCTGGTGTGGAAAACTTCAAGCGCTATGTGTATCGATCTTACGGTTATTTGGAGTTATATTTTCAGTAGCCTTTTTTATATTTTGGGCAAGAAATTTTATCACACTAGCTAAAGAATATTCGAAGGATCCGAACAACTACTTTAAGGTTTCTTCGAATTCCAGACCCCTTTGCAAAAAATTTAAAACTGGGAACACCGCCTGCCTATTTTCCTGTGTGGAAAAT
Source organism: Pinus tabuliformis (assembly GCA_031772625.1). NCBI lineage: Eukaryota > Viridiplantae > Streptophyta > Pinopsida > Pinales > Pinaceae > Pinus > Pinus tabuliformis. The sequence continues at coordinate 38,027,271 of CM062806.1, read as the reverse complement.
TAGTAGTGCAACTCAGCCAATTGGGTGGAAATTGCAGTTATTTTTTATTTTGTTTATGAATATGGTGGTGCTTTATGTTCTTTAAAGCTGAAAGTGAAATTAATACATGCACTGTCATTTACAACTACTTAGTTGGAATTTGGTATTTAGCTTGCAATTTGAAGTCTTAAGGTGGACTAAGATGAGTCATAAATCCCTTAGGTGGCATTTTTCAGATGATTAGATTATAGTTTTGTGTTCTCCAACCTGCAAATGTCTTATCATTGGTAAACTCTTGGGGGGAAAAAATCGAAAAATAAAGGTTTTAGTATCAGTTATGAATGGTGTGTAATAAAAAGAAATATTGGAAAAATTGTTCTATATGTGCCCTATCTTGTGGCTGAGGGTTAAAAAAGATGAAAGTGTTTTAGTGTAATAAAGAAAATACTGCAAATTTTATTGCGTATGCTCCACATCTCTAAGTGGCCGAGGGTTAATTTAAGGTGAATTTGTTTTTGAAATTATATTGGTTACAAGGCAAGGAGAGTCTTTAAGATTTTGTAGTTTGATGTCGTTTATATATTGAAGTTTCATGGTTGATGGCTATCAGGGGACCAAGCAGTCGTGGTTATTTCAAAACAGTTGAATTTAATTTCATTGTAAACATAAAGAATATTTTAAAGTTTGATGAACAAAAATAAGGTGTAAACATAAAGAATATTTTAAAGTTTGATGAACAAAAATAAGGTTAATTAATTCTAAAATCTCAGAAAGCTAAATCAATTATTCAGTTTTACCAGATTTTTGTCCATCCAATTCATAATCTGGAATGGCCCCACTATGCCATCCTGCTATGCCCGGGGCTGGACCTAGGCCTGGGTCCGACCCCGTAAGTAATAATAAAGTAAAATTAACTGGTTAGCTAGAATTAATAATAAAGTAAAATTAATTAAGTGGTTTTATCTTTGATTTTATAATGTCTAGTCAAGTGAAATGGTTACAAATTTTTTTATTTTATTAATTAGGTTTTGGGAATTAGTATAACCATCTAAATCTTTAACAACAAATACTTCTTCAATTATATGAATTTTTTAAGTTAGAAATATCACATATCCACATAGAACACAATCAATATTGATGAAGACAAAAAAAAAATGGTGTTATTTTTAATAGTTACTAGATGTCCCTCCAGTAAATGGAAACAACATTTTTTTATGTTTAATTATTTATATTCAAGATTCCCATAGTGGCGTGGCTTTTGACACATATCTCGGAGAGATTGTAACATCCATATACTCTAATTTTAATGAAATAGAAAATATGCAATACGTTTTCTTTAAAAACAAAAACAAAACTACTTGCGTTCTACCTGTCATCCATATAAACTTGATTCCCCTTGCGGTAACCTTGAAAGAGTGACGCGGCCCTTGTTTCCTCCTAGTGTGGCCGGCCTGTGGAGAATTGGAGAAACACCACTCTGTATGGTAGATGAAGCAGCTTACAGGATTATCATTTAATCTGTCTTGCAATAATTTGATAGGGAGGATCTCAAGTGACCTCTGCCAATTGCAGAAGCTGCCAGTTTTTCCATTGCATGTAAACAGATTATAAAGTAAAGCGCCACAATTCTTGAGGAATTCTTCTGGGCTGTATCTGGGCTGAGTCATAACTTTCTTGGTGGCATCAACCCTTCTCAGCATAAGCTCGATATAATATCAAGGGTATCTTAATATTCTTAAATTTCATTTTTATTTTGTAGAGAGCTAAAACTTTTGAATTTTCTTTCCTTTTAAATCATTTTTTAATTTACAAAATGTATTTTTAATCAACTACCAATTTATAAAAGATTATTTTTCTTTTTGGTAATACATTGAAATATAAAATTCACCACAAACGAGACAACGAATCGTGGAACAAATGGCTTCATGCATATAAAGAAAAATGAAGATTTATATATGTTTTCAATATTTCAAAATAAATGGCCAAGTAGTTAGGATCATGATTAATTTTAATTTTTAAAAATAAAAAATAAAAATGTGTAGATAATGTAAGACAATTAGACTGGAAACTAAACTAGCAATTGCACCAAATGTTGCAATGGAAACGCCATAAGGCAATAGCATATAACATTAATTAATGTTTCTCTGACAATTTTTGAAAGGCAGAAAAATATCAAGAAAAGGCAAGGACCATGCTATAGTGAAAACTTACATCTTGCTACCTTAGAGTAGGACCAAGCTCAAATCCTTGAACTCTATTGGAAAATTTCAATGAGCACAGAGTTTCTCCCATGTCATTTTCATGGGGACTAATTTGTACAAATAAAGTCTTTGTGCATCCTCCTGAGTGAACATGCATCATATTGGTGTTAGATGTTGTACAAAGACTCTGAGACAAGACAATATCATACCATCTCTATATGAGCTCATTCCTTCTGCCATCAGCTGCCAAAACATGGCTCCTCCACCTACTCTTCCCATGCTCGCAGAAGAATATATACAGTGAAAACTTACATCTTGCTACCTCCGAGTAGGACCAAGCTCTAATCCTTGAACTCTATTGGAAAATTTCAATGAGCACAGAGTTTCTCCCATGTCATTTCCATGGGGACTAATTTGTACAAATAAAGTCTTTGTGCATCAGACAATATCATACCATCTCTATACATTCCTTCTGCCATCAGCTGCCAAAACATGGCTCCTCCACCTGCTCTTCCCATGCTAGAAGAAGCATATATTTGTTTATAAACCAGATCAAATAAATTGTCTCTCTAGTCGATGCCGAATCTTGGGTCTTTAGAGGATTTCCCAAAATCTACAAACATAACTAGTTTCTTCAATATTCTGCTTCCATCTTCTAGATGGTTCTTTATCCAACCTAACCGAACAGTCAATAAATAAGGGAAAACTTCTCTTTGTATTCAGAATGATGCCCTTCCAAACGAACTTGCTTTATGTACAGATGTATGCAGTGAATAATTAGGAATATGTTAATAAACCCCAATTATTCTCCAAAGCGATATGAAAATAAGGGCAAACTCATTTAAGAAATTCTTAATGCTACTGTTCCATATTCACTTAGATTGTGGTGGAAATAGGAAGCTTTCCCGAAGGATTGCAGGAAGAAAACAAGACAACATTAAGAAATTCAGTTGAATTTGGAGGAGATGAATGTGATGGCAAGGCAAATCTGTTAAACTTCAATAATCAAATATGTTGAATAAATCTGCCACCATTGGAAGAGGAACATTTAATCCCATGAAGCCATTGATGCGTTGGCTGAAGGTCCCTCACCAATTTGAAGAACATATGGCTCTCTAATGATATTTGTCATAGGAAACCAAGAAAACAATGTGTGTTTATTATTAGCTCCATATTTGCTAAAATTTGCATTTTCTATCTTACAAACGTTCTAAAGCTAAGTTGTCTTCTTGCATAGACGCAGATGAACAATTTGCAAATGATGAGGAGAATTAGGGATTTAAAAATATAAATTTGCATGCTTGCTAGTTCCTAAAGAATATCCCAATAACTCCAGCACATATAAAGAGCAAATTCTTTGTAGGAAAAGAAAAGGCAAATCTGTTAGACTTAAATGATCAAATATGTTGCATAAATCTGCCACCAACGACGTTGAAACAATACATTTATACTGGTCTCACGAAGAAGCATGAACCTGCCAAGTTCCAACACTAAAATATTTCTTAAAACGTATATATGGAAATGTGTTCATCTCTTTACTGGATGCATTGTGCATTTGATATTCATGAGTTCTCTTCCTAGGCACACTTACTCTTTCTTGGCACGCACTTGTGTTTGATTCTTGGTGACATGCTTGGTTTTTTCAACACATGGATATTTGCTTGTTGGCACTCTCAGTTTGCTGCTGAGATTTGAAAAGTGGAATGACAAAAACCAAAGTGGAATTGCGTGGGGGTGGTTCCCTGGTGGTGAGCTTCACCAATTCACAATATACACCTAGTTGACTTAAAACCCAAATAAACCATACACCAAATTGACTTGAACAAAATTTCATATTTCTGGCACATTTATGATCCTCTTAGGTTAGCCATTTTCTTGGCTATTTTCGAATTTAGTTTTTACTTGTCTCTTCCAGTTTCTCTGCAAACCATTGCACAAACCACTACCATTTAATGGCCCCTCAAACAGCAGATTCGATGAACTTTTTACGAAGCGAAATCATACCAATTTCCAAGGCTAATTTGTGCTAAAATTTACTATGTTTTGGTTGCTGCTTCCCCAGCGAAATCGTGCTTCTGTCAACGGCATTTTGTGGCCCTTCAATACAGCGATTTGATGGGTGCCTTGCCAACTAAAAATGTGCTCCCTTTTGTCGCGACTTGGTTGGTAAATTCTCAGCAAAATCATGGATCTAATCCTAGTGAATTCGTCCTCTTTTTATACTGCATTTTGGTCACCAAAACACCCAGCAAAAATGAACCTCTTGGCTTTGTCAACAATGTCTGCAATTGTAAACTTGTGATATTACCTCTCTAACATTGCATATTACATTTTTTTCAACCTTCACTAATTTCATCTTACTGGGCCCTGGTTGTCCACACATCTGCCTCTGCCCACAACTTAGCAATATTTTCATTATTGGTTTGATCAAATATCATTGGTGATATGTTTCTCCCACTGTCATTGTTCATTGTAAGCAGATTTATTGCATCTGCATTCAAATATTTCAAGGTAATGTCCTAGTTTATTGCAGAATCCATTGACAGAAAAGAGACACTTGCAGTCACTATAGGAAAAGCGTATCATCATTTGATATATTGATTGATCTAGATTCTATAGGAAGGGGAAGCTGGGTAGAATGTACCATATACGTGAGCTCTAGCTTGAATTTCACAGCCCCAATATCTAAATGCAGCATTAACATATATACAATTACTAAGGTCCATGGGTTTTCAAATGCTCTTGATCCTTTCTATAACATGTTGTCAAGCTTCTCAAAATTAAGCAAGTTGAGACAAACAAATAACAAATGCGTCATCCTTTGAACCTTGCAATGTAACTAAGTTTGTAGTCGGAATCATGATTGGCCTCTGGAAAATGTCTGGCAGCAAACATACGAAGTCTGGCAGCAAACATACGGAGTCCCACAAATGAAATCCAATCACATTACGGGCAGTTCGAAAAGGAATGAGAATGCAAACGCTGAGCAACGACCCCAGGACAAAGGTAAACGAAATATAACCAAATTTCCTGTTAATTCTTTTTCATTACCAACAAAAATATTTGTATACATTCAACAGTCCTGAGACACCCATTCAAACGGCAGAAAGAATATTACGAACCAGCAGAACCCTAAGGGTGAGGGTTTGGTCAGCCACCGTCCAAAAGGTGGTTCATAATTACAAATTGCCCAAAATACAAACGAGGGTTCTTGTACAAGATTGAACCGGGTGCACAACAACAAGGAAAATCGAATGGAGGAGAACTGGGACTCTGCCCAATAAACTGACAGAGACCACCTAACAAAACAAATTGACAACAGTAGCAGAGAACGAGCCTACTAGAGCAAAGCCCATAGCAATTTCATCGACCATGCCAGTGAACGAACTCCCACCTGCACAAGAAAACCAAGGTAGTGCTGTTAGCCATATGCAAACATAGTAAAGGCAAGAAATTACCTAAGAAGGAGAAACTGAATGCGCAGTTAATAAAATTTCTTTACCTGGAGAGTAGTCGCATGGGAAGAGTAAAACCCCACTGAGCCACAGCCAATGGTGACACCCTGAGACCAAGGAGCAAACATCGTTAGAGTCGCAGGAAAACGAAGAGGGAAAGCAAATCATGGAGGAACAACTTACCTGAACAGAGTTGTGAAGTTGAGGAGGAGGTCACTGTGACTGTGACCTGTAGAACGCAGAACAGGCAACCATTAAACGAAGGTAACAACCAGAAGAACTATAACAAAATGAAAACAATGGAGCAGGGACAAGTTTAGTAACCGAGCAGATAGAAGCCGTAACAACTCTCTTACACAGACGAGAAGGACCTTCATACTATTCCCAAGTAATCGAGTAATGAAGTCACCAGAATAAATGGAGGTGTCACACCAACAAACAGCATAACCCGTAGATGGGCACATGCAGATCCTGTTACCAAACCCTCACTACTAGTCCAAACCCTCGACACAGCGAAAACACAAGTGTAAAATGGAGAAATGATGAAGAACCAAGGGTTTTTGCATTAACCAAGAGCGGGAAAATAGTAACCGAGGTGGGTACACATCAATGAATTCCGACATAAATGCCATACAGTGCATATCTAGAACCATCCTATGATTAGTGCCTAATAAAATATATTAGACCTCAAATCATTCATTAATAATTCAACCAACAATTAAAGAATTATTATATCATTGTAAAACTTAATAAAGTGAAGTTGCGGGCTGGTCCCATCATAGGGGTATGTAGGATTTAGAGTTTCCGAGAGATGGAAGTTGGAAGACGAGGACGTGGAAGGGGTGCTGGGAGAGCAGCAGATGAAGGATTGCAGGAGGAAATCAAGATCCTTACTACCCGTTTAGAGGCAGTTGAAGGGGGAAGGAGAAGGGATCCAGAGGTAGGAGATGACAGCGACGAAGAAGCTGTAGTGACAACAAATGGATCAGATGAAGAAGGGACGGAAATGAGATTGTTGAGGTTGGTCCTATTGGCAAGTAGCAAGCCTAAACCAGAAATCCCAAATTATGAAGGCAGCTTGTCCACAGAGGTTCTGTTGTACTGGATTAGTGAACTGGACAAATATTTTGAGTGTGAAGAGGTCAGTGAAGATCAGAGAGTTAAGTTCACAGCGACAAAGTTGAAGGGACACACAGCCCTGTGGTGGGACAGTGTCCAAACAGAGAGAAGGAGGATGAACAAGTTGACAATAAAGAAATGGTCAAGGATGGTGGCCAAGTTGAAAGGCAGATTTCTGCCCAAGGATTACCAGATTGCATTGCATCGGCAAGTGCAGAATTTGAAGCAGAAAGGGATGATAGTAAGAGAGTACACTGAAGAATTCTACCAGGTAAATTTAAGAGTTGGTTATATAGAGGACACCCCAGAGAAAACAGCAAGGTATGTAAATGGTTTTAGATTAGAAATATTATATGAAATCAGCATTCTTTACCCGAAAAATATAGAAGAAGCATACCAGAGTGCTATGAAGGCAGAGGAGAAGATCACCAGAAAACAAAATGCTAGGAGACGATGGGGAACCGACAGAGGAAGAGGGTAGTCTTATGGCAGAGGGCGAACTGCCAGTGATATTCAAGAAGGAAGTAGTTCCAAAACTTCTAGGATAGCAGAAAAAGGTGACAGCATGAGAGGTGGCAGGCCATATTAGCGAGGAAGAGGAAATGGTTGGGGTAGAGGAGCTAACTATCAGTGCTATAGGTGCCACAAGTGGGGGCACAGATCTTTTGAGTGTCCTGAAGCGGAACAAGTTGGACAGAGAGGTGCGTATGTCGCATAGCCTGAGGAAGCGGAGGCACCTCCCCAAGAAGTAGAAAATGTGCTGGAAACGGGGGAAGCCTTAGTTTTGAACAAAGTGTTGTTGAAACCAAGAAAAGAGACAGTTGAACAAACTCAAAGGAAAGCATTGTTCCGGATAGTTTGTAAGTCACACGGAAAATGTTGTAAGCTGATTATCGATAGTGGGAGCACAGATAATCTGGTTGCCATGGAAATGGTAGAGAAGTTGGGGTTGAAGCGATTGAAGCATCCCACTCCTTACAAGGTATCATGGCTGTAAAAATGCCATCAGCTGTTGGTGGATAAGCAATGCGAAGTTGAGTTCCATATTGGCAGATATAAGGATAAGGTTATTTGTGATATAATGCTAATGGATGTATGTCATATACTGCTAGGCAGGCCATGGCAGTATGACAAGAAGGTAGTACATGACGGGAAGACAAATTGTTATAAGTTTGTCAAAGATGGGATCAAGCATATGCTTGTGCCCATCAAGGAAGAAGAGACAACGGAAACAAGCAAAACGAGAGTGTTACTAATGGGTGGAAAACAGTTTTTGAAGCAGATTGAAGACAGTGAAGTAAGCTATGCTATTGTAAGAAGAGCGAAAACGGTGCTGCTACACACAAAGGTGTCAGATTTGCCTACAGAAATTCAGCGATATAGTAGTGGATGACTTACCAGATAAATTTCCTCCCAAGTGAAGTATAAGTCATCATAATTACTTTATACTCGAAGCAAGTCTACCGAATAAGGCAACGTATCGGATGAGCCCCAAAGACAATGAGGAGATCAAAAAACAAGTGTAGGAATTGCTAGATAAAGGGCTGATAAGGGAGAGTTTGAGCCCCTGTGCAGTTCCAACTGTTCTCGCTCCTAACAAAGGAGGAGAATGGCAGATGTGCACATATTCGAGGGCCATCAACAAGATTACCATCAGGTACATATTTCCACTGCCACGGATGGATGACATCATGGACTGCCTGAGCGGGGCAACATATTTTTTAAAGATTGATTTAAAGAGTGGGTATCATTAGATTCGAATCCGAGAAGGGGATGAGTGGAAGACAACCTTCAAAACCAATGAAGGACTGTATGAGTTGGCTGGTAATGCCATTCGGACTGAGTAATGCACCCAGTACCTATATGCGACTGATGAACGAAATGCTGAAATAATTTATTGGGAAGTTTGTAATAGTGTACCTGGATGATATATTAATTTTCATCAAGACGAGGGAGGAACACTTTCGACAAATTCAAAGTGTGATGGAAAAATTGTCGTAGAATAAGCTGCTGATAAATCTAAAAAAATGCACTTTTCTGCAAAAAGAATTGGTTCATTTGGGTTTTGTGATTGCAGAAAACGAGTTGAAGATGGACCCAGAGAATATTGCAACAATTGTCAACTGGCCATCCCCAAAAAGTCTATTTGAGGTATGTAGTTTTCATGGGCTCGCAAGTTTTTACCGAAAATTTATAAGAAATTTCAGTGAAATCTGTGCACCTATGTTGGACACTATAAAAAAGGCAATTCAACCTTTTCGTTGGACCGAGGCAGCAGAAAGGAGTTTTCAGCTACTGAAGAAGAAGATCATAGAGAAACCGATCCTGAGATTGCCAGATTTTAAAAAGCTTTTTTAGGTTCGCTGTGATGCAAGCGATACGGCCATTGGAGCTATACTTAGCCAAGAAAACAAACCTGTTGTGTTTTTCAGCAAGAAGTTGAATGAAAGCAAGCAGAAGTATTCATCCTACGACAAGGAATTCTATGTTGTCGTCCAAGCACTGAAGCATTGGAGACACTATCTGCTGGGGAATGAGTTTGTTTTATTCTCAGATAATTCTGCACTGCAATATGTGATGCAATAGCACAAGCTAAATCACAAGCATGCTAGTAGGTTGAATATTTGTAGAGTTTCACCTTTGTGTTGAAACACATTAGCGGGTAGGCCAACAAGGTGGTGGATGTGTTAAGCAGAAGAGCCTTACTCTTGTAGGAGAGTACGATACAAGTGCTGGGCTTTGAGCATTTGAAAGACTTGTATCAGACTGACACAGATTTCAAAGAGGCTTATGAAGCCTGTCAGAACCCTTTGCTGAGAAATAATAGTCCGTGGTTGGACTATAATTTGCAAGAGAAGTTACTGTTTAGAGGGGGACAGTTATGCATTCCCGATTGCTCAATGAGAGAGAATATCATTCGGGAGAAGCACAGTGGAGGTCTAGCCAAACATTTCAGCATAGACAAAACAGTAGAGCAGCTCAGCCATTTTTATTATTGGCCAAAAATGCGAAGGGATGTGCAGAGATTTGTGACCAAGTGTAAAGTGTGTCAGTTGGCAAAAGGACATAGTCAAAATACGGGACTCTACAAGCCATTGTCCATTCCAAGTAGACCGTGGGACTCAATCAGCTTGGACTTCGTCTTGGGTCTACCAAGGACACAATGGGGTTATGATTCGGTGATGGTAGTAGTAGACCAGTTTTCAAAGATGGCGCGTTTCATCCCTTGCAGAAATACCAACGATGCCACTCATGTGGCCCACTTGTTCTTTACAAAGATCGTCAGGCTACATGGTCTACCTAAGTCCATTCTCTTCGACAGGGACTTGAAGTTTATAGGGCACTTCTAGCACACCTTGTGGAAGAAGATGGACACGCAGTTACGTTTTAGCTCTGCTTATCACCCGTAGACCGACAGGCAAACAGAGGTGGTAAATAGAAGTCTGGGGAACCTGCTACGAAGTTTGATCGGTAAAAATTTGCGAATGTGGGATCGAGTACTTGCCCAGGCAGAGTTCGCTTATAACGACTCACCCAATCACAGCACGGGTTACAGTCCTTTTCAGATCTTATATGGCATGCATCCTCACGGAGTGCACGAATTACGAGATCTAGGACAACAGGAAAGATGGAGTGCTGATGGGGAAGATTTCGCTAAAGCGATGAATGATTTACACAAGCAAGTGAAAATAAAGTTGCAGGACAACAGTCAAAAATATAAGCAGCGAGTAGATTTGAAATAGAGAGAGGTGTAGTTTAATGTGGGGGATGAAGTAGGTGTAGTTTAGAGAGAGGTGTAGTTTGAGTCCATCTGTAACAGCTTGTTGTAATATTTACTTATTTTTTCCTTAATCATTGAGCAAGAAAAACTTAGCAAATGCTGTGCATTTCTATCTGTTACATTTTATTTCCTTCCTAAAGAAGAGAAAGTGAACAGAGAAATTGGACAAGCATTTCCAGCACAGAGTCTGGCAGCAAACATACGGAGTCCCACAAACAAAATCCAATCACATTACAAGCAGTTTGAAAACGAATGAGAATGCAAACGCTGAGCAACAACCCCAGGACACAGGTAAATCTAAACAATGTTGGGCTGGTCCCATCATAGTGGTATCAGAGCCAGGTTTTGAAATTGGCTGAAGAAATTGAGGTAGGAAGGAGAGGTCATGGAAGAGTTGTTCGGAGGATAGCAGAGGAAGGATAGAGAGAGGATATCAAGATTCTTACTGCGTGTCTAGAGGCAGTTGAAGCAGGGAGAAGAAGGGATCGATAGATAGGTGATGATAGTGAATAGGAAGCTGCAGCGACAACAGATGGATTAGATAGAGAGGGTTTGGAAATGAGACTGTTAAGGTCGGTCTTAATGGCAAGCAGTAAACCCAAACCAGAACTCCCGAATTATGATGGAATCTTGTCCACAGAGGTTCTGTTGGACTAGATCAGCGAGCTGGATAAGTATTTCGAGTGTGAGGAGGTCAGTGAAGACCGCAGAGTTAAGTTCGCTACAACAAAGTTGAAGGGATAGGTAGCCCTATGATGGGATAGTGTCCAAACAGAGAGAAGGAGATTGAACAAGTTTCCGATCAAAAACTGGTCAAGGATGGTGGCCAAGTTGAAGGGCAAATTTCTGCCTAAAGACTACCAGATTGCACTACACAGGCAAGTGCAGAATCTGAAACAGAAAGGAATGACAGTAGGGGAGTACACTGAAGAGTTTTATCGAGTGAACTTAAGGGCCGGTTATATAGAGGATACCCTTGAGAAGACAGCCAGGTATGTAAATGGTTTAAGGCTAGAAATTTTAGATGAAATTAGTATTCTTTCTCCAAAGAACATTGAAGAAGCATATCAGAGTGCTATGAAAGCTGAAGAGAAAATTACTGGACAGCAAAATTCCAGGAGAGGAGGAGGAACCGGCAGAGGACGAGGCCAATCTTATGGCAGAGGGAAAAATACTAGTAGTAATGAGGAAAGCAACAGTTCTAAAGCTTCCGGATCAACGGAAAAAGTTGACAATACGAGAGGTGGTAGGCCATATGAGCGAGGCAGGGGAAATGGCCGAGGCAGAGGATCTGGTTACCAATGTTGCAGGTGTCATAAGTGGTGACACAGATCATTTGAGTGTCCTGAGGCAGACCGAGCTGGACATAGGAGTGCATATGTCGCACAACCAGAAGAAGCAGAGGCACCTCCCCAAGAAGCAGAAAATGCTCTAGAAATAGGGGAAGCCCTAGTTTTGAACAAGGTGTTGTTAAAACCAGCGAAAGAAACCACCGAGAAAACTCATCAGAAAGCTTTGTTTCAGATGGTTTGTAAGTCACACGGTAAGTGTTGTAAGCTAATTATTGATAGTGGTAGTACAGATAACTTGGTGGTCACAAAGATGGTGGAAAAGTTGGGATTGAAGCGGTTGAAACATCCCACCCCTTACAAAGTTTCATGGCTGCAAAAAGGCCATCAGCTGCTAGTAGATGAGCAATTCGAGGTGGAGTTTCAAATAGGCAGATATAAGGATAAGGTCATTTGTGACATAATGCCAATGGATGTATGTCACATACTGCTAGGCAGGCCATGGCAGTTTGATAGGAAATTGGCACATGACGGGAAGACAAACTATTATAATTTTGTCAAGGATGGGATCAAGCATACACTTCTGCCCATCAAGGAGGAAGAAACAACAGGGACAAGTGAGACAAGAGTATTGTTAATGAATGGAAAACAGTTTCTGAAACAAGTTGAGGACAGCGAGGTGAGCTATGTTGTTGTAAGAAGAACGAAAACGGTGTTGCTGTATACAGAAGTGTCAGATTTACCCACAAAAATTTAGCAGATGTTGCAGGAGTTTACAGATATATGTTAAAATTGGAAACCAGGGCAAAAATTGATGTGGGTCATCTTATTCATGGCTGATAACATTTTTATTAGATTCCTCTCGTCGACAGGTGTAGGATTGATATAAATATCATCCGATTCTGATAAGTATTCATGGAGATATGAATTTATTTGGATTATGGAATTATTATCAAGCCGACCTACAACTCATGTAGGCTCAAAAGCCCAACAGTCGCATCTATTCAAACACCAACGTTGTGTACAAATATAAGAGGACTTTTCCTCATTTTCTTTCACTCTTCTTATCACATCTCTCTCTCTCTACTGCACAGAAATGAGTCTCTTCTCTACTGCACAGAAATGGGTCTCTCTCTCACACATGTGAAGCCGGGAGCTGTTGAACCTGAAGCTGCAACTGCAGAAGAAAAGATTGACCTGCGTGGCCTAGAAGATCTCCTCTTTTGAACTGCATTGTAGGTCCATCTGGATCTCCTCTGAAATTCACAACTTTTGGTGGTGGAATGAAGTCAATCTGACGAACGGTTTGCAAGATATCGACTGCCCTAGTTTGAAGCCGGAAACTGCTAAAACTGAAGCTGCAACTGCAGAAGTAAAGATTGACCTGCTTGACCTAGAATATCTCCTCATCTGAGCTGTGCTATAGATTCATATGAATCTCCTGTGAAAGCCACAACTTTTGGTGGTGGAATGAAGTCAATCCAACGAACGGTTTGCAAGATATCGACTGCCCTAGTTTGAAGCCGGAAACTGTTGAAATTGAAGCTGCAACTGCAGAAGTAAAGATTGACCTGCGTGGCCTAGAAGATCTCCTCATCTAAACTACACTGTAGGTTCATCTGAACCTCCTTTGGAAGCCACAACGTTTGGTGGTGGAATGAAGTCAATCTGACGGTTGGTTTGTGAGATATCATCTGCCCTAGTTTGATAATGAAGCCGCTAATGTTGATGCTGCTGATCTAGGGTTTGCTACTGCTGATATGAATCAGATTTATTGTGCTATTTCTCTCTACTGAATTATTGAAGATAAAGAAGATTTGATCAAAGGGTTTCCCCACACATTGTGGGGTTTGTCCCTGGCTAGCCGCCACATCTTGTTTCTTTTGTCTTGGCTTGTTTTCTATCGATCGTTTAATGTTCTATCTGCACTTTACTTTATGTAAATGTGATTGCTAATCCGTGGAATATAATAAGAAAAAGAAGTAAACTGTTATAAGCATAGAACATACCATAACTTAACATGGTATCAGAGCTGAGGTGAAGAAAAATCCCAAGCAAGAGCAAGAGCAATCACTGAAGAGAAGATTGGCAAGGCTATCCTAAAAGAACTATGGGGCCCTCAACACTCTTTCCTACTGAAGACAAGCTCCGTGAGAAAGATGACTATCACGCATGGAAGATGTCTATCGATCTAACCCTAGAAGATCCAGGAGTGTTGGACCATGTAAGAGGCAATATTGTTGAGCCTCCATCAAATGCATACGCTGCTACATGGAACAAATGGAAAACCGAAGAAGTCAAAATAAAAGATCATTCGGGACTCTATCGACAAGCACTTGGTGGCCTACATCTCTGAACTGGACACCTCCAAGGAAATCTACGATAGACTGGGAAATGGCACTCACGACTCTTGGAGGATTACCATCCAAATGGTACGTGTTCAGGACTACTCTTCTGAACATAATGTAATTCTTGGTTTCAAGGAATTAATGACTAGATGCATTCAAGAAGAAACAAGGGAAGAAGAGCAAGAAACGCCCATGCCTAAAGGTCCTCCTGCTGCCTTTTCTTCTCATGCTAAAAAAAGAAATAATTCTGGGACTAAATCAAAAGGAAAGGCTGGACCTACGGGTGGAAGAAAATGACGATGTTACATCTGCGATAAAGTAGGTCACTATGCAAGGGGGTGCCCTGATGGCAATCAAAGGAATGACAAATTCAATAGCAAAGGTAAGAGGAAAGCTGGGAATGAGGAAGAGGACAACCATTCAAGAAGGCTAGAAATTCCAGGATGCATTAAATGCACCTGACCTCAAAAAGAACCTAGTGTCCATCTCGGCAATGGAAGACAAAGACTACAAGGTAACCTTCAGCAATCGCAAGGTATGTATATGGAAAAATAATGTTAAAGATGCCTTTACTCTTGGGTTTAGTGTTGATTCATTATATCAGGTCGATGGAAGTCCGCTAGGTGTCATGTCTTGTGACACATCTCTTCAGTCCGAACTTTGGCATCAGAGGTTTGCCCCCCTTCATTACAAAGCTATACTAAGTGTAAGACAAATGGTGAGAGGGATGCCTGAATTCTGAGTAGAGAAAGAAGGTGTATGTCTAGGATGTGCCGAAGGAAAGCTCAAAAGGGGACCATTCCCCTCAAGCCAAAGCAAGACCTCTGATATATTATAGTTGGTTCACTCAGTCATATCTGAGGCTGGCATTAAGAGGGAGACTACTACACCACGTACTCCTGAGCAGAATGGTGTGGCGGGAAGGAAGAACCGTACAATTGTGGAAGCTGTCCAGGCCATGCTACATGATCAAAGACTTTCAAAGTTTCTATGGGCTAAAACTACAAACAATGTCGTATATGTACAAAATCGATGCCCTCATCAAGCATTGGGTTCCAAGAATCCTGAAGAAAAGTTCATCGGTAAGAAACCTGATGTTTCTCATTTTAGAATTTTTGGAAGCCCTGTATATTTTCATGTGCCGAAAGAGAAAAGCAATAAATTGGGTGCATCTGGAAAGAAGGGAATTTTCATGGGCTATGGTGAAAATACTAAAGGCTATAGAATCTATGTAGCCGGTCAAAGGGAAGTTGTAATTAGTCATGATGTCACCTTTGACGAAGATATGGCTCTCAGCAAGGTGAACAATATTCCGACTTTGAGGAGCTCTCAAGAAGCCAACACCAGGGAACCGAAAGAAAAGGATGATGAATCAATGCCTGATGTAGAAGAACCCATGGATCTGATTGATCCTCCTCCACATGAGCCTTCCTCTTCTAGGAAGAGGCCTTCATGGCTTAGGGGGCTACTTGATGATGCTGAAGGACATGCTGCACCCCGAGGAACCTTTCGTGAAAGTAAGAAACCTAATAGGTATCAAGGATACCTGACCATCATGAACGCGATAATACAAAATAAGCCTTCATCATTCTCAGACATCGTCAAGCATCAAGTATGGAAGGATGCTATGACCGAAGAATATGAGTCTGTCATGAAGAATGATGTCTGGGAAGTAGTTCCTAGACCCCAGGACAAGACAGTTGTTACTTCCAAATGGCTTTACAAGATAAAGCATGCAGCAGATGGAAGTATGGAAAAGTATAAGGCTCGTTTTGTTGCTCGTGGTTTCTCCTAGAAGGAAGGTATAGACTATGATGTGATATTTGCACCTATTGCCAGATATACGACCATCCGCTCAATCATAGGCCTTGCCGATTCACAAGGATGGAACCTACATCAGATGGATGTCAAGACTACGTTCTTACACGGCTCAATCAAAGAAGAGGTCTACGTGGAGTAACCCGAAGGATTTGAAATTTATGATCGAAAATCTCATGTATGCAGGTTGCAGAAGGCTCTCTATGGGCTAAAGCAAGCACCCTGAGAATGGTATGAGAGGATCGACAGCTACTTGATGAAGCTGGGATTCACTAGGAGTGAAGCCGATCCTAACCTTTATTTTAAGGTTGAAGATGACAAGCCTCTCATACTGGTGTTGTATGTGGATGACCTCTTTCCAATAGGTGAAGACCCTCTCATTCACAAATGTAAGAGGGAGTTGGCTTCTGAATTTGAAATGAAGGACCAAGGACTTGAAGTATGGCAGAAGCCAAGGGAAATTTTCCTATCTCAAGGAAAATATGTGGTAAAGATATTGGAAAGATTTGGTATGATGGATTGCAAGCCTGTGACTACCTCGAGGATCTTAACTTTTAGAAGTTATATGGTAGTGATGTCGGACTAGATTTGGGAAATGCTTCTGAGTTTCAAAAACTCATTCGCGTTGATGTTCTTGGTGAACCTCCATCCAAACATATGTTTTGCACTTAGCACTGTGAGCTCATATTTGGTTGAGCCTCACTACATTGATGCCAAGAATCTTCTAAGATATCTTCATGGAACAATTACTAATGGATTGAGATACACTACCGGAAATATGAAACTGCATGATTATTCGAATGCTGATTAGGCAGGTAGAGTGGAGGATCACTGGAACACTTTTTCATGTTGTTTCTCTTTGGATTCTGCTTCGATATAATGGATGAGCAGGAAGCAGAATTCAGTTGCCATAAGCACCACCGAGACCGGATACATATCTACGAGTATGATCTCGTATGAAGTTGCCTGGTTGGGGAAGCTCTTCAGTGAGCTGTTTGAACACATACCAATGTGATTCTCTGTAACAACCAGAGGTGGGATTCGATTACTGAGGAATCCTGTATTTGTCAATTGCTCCAACAAATAGACATCATCTGGGATATGGTAAGTCGATGAGCAAGGAGGCTCCATCACATTAAGATGATGTATAGGTCAATACACCTTGTCAAAGCCCCGAGGAAAGATCTAATCTGTGATTTTCCCAAACGACTTGGAGTCGTCAAGAAACCCTTGTACAAGGGTCCTGCATGTTGCATACATTGAGCTCTGGGAGCTCCGAGGGCTTGCGGTTCTTACTGGAGCAACATACGACCACAGGGTGACTCACCCTCCCCTGGTGGTGCGCACTGGAACAAGATGACTCGCTCTCTTGTGGGACAAGATGATTCGCTCTCTTATGGAACATGATGATTCACTCTCTTGTGTAGCAGGATTGATGTGTTCTCCTGTGAGGCCTGGATTGATGTGTTTTCCATGGCAATTGTAGCAGGATTGATGTGTTCTCCTGTGAGGCTTGGATTGATGTGTTCTCCATGGCGGCCTGGATTGATGTGTTCTCCATGGTGATTGTAGCAGGATTGATGTGTTCTCCTGTGAGGACAAGATTGATTAGTTCTCCTATCGAGGAATCCTACCCATGCAGTCTGGGACTCATGGGAAGTACCTCTCATCTGATCAATGAGCAGGGAAATGAAGTTAGGGACCATAGTAGTACCGATGGACGCATCGTTGTATCTACCATACTCCCTATGCTAGGATGACCTCCATTGATCTGGGACCAGTGGTAGGAGTTGTACCATACTATGACGCTGACTTTGGGTCGATTGAGACTGGTCTAGGACCAGTGGTAAATACTCCGAGACTGACTTCGTGTTAGTGCAGTACTGGTCTGGGACTAGTGAGAGTTGTACCATACTATGACGCTGAATTCGGGTTGGTTGAGACTGGTATGGGACCAGTGGTACACTCTTTGAGACTGCGATACTGATCTGGGACCAGTGGTAGGAGTGGTACTTACTATGAAGCTGACTTCGGGTCGGCTGAGACTGGTCTACGACCAGTGGTACGCACTCTGAGACTGACTTTGAGTCAGTGGAGGATGATACTGGTCTAGGACCAGTGGAGTTGTACTCACTATGACGCTGACTTCGGGTTGGTTGAGACTGGTCTAGGACCAGTGGTACATACTCTGATACTGACTTTGAGTCAATATGATACATCCTCGATCATTTCTTCTTCTTCATAATTCAGACAAAAGCAGAGCAGAACATAATAATGCAAGAGCAGAGAAGAACAAAGAAAAATAGTACCGATCAGTACAGGGCAGAAAAAGACAAAGCAGAACAGGTAGAATAGAGCAGAGCAGGGCAAGGGTTAGGCTATACAGGGCAGTGCATTTGATGGATGAATAGTAACGACCGATAGACAGATTGCAGATGAAGTTCTCCTTGGTTGAGAGGGAGTGTTAAAATTGGAAACCAGGGCAAAAATTCATGTGGGTCATCTTATTCATGGCTGTTAATATTTTTATTAGATTCCTCTTGTCGAGAGGTGTAGGATTGATATAAAGATCATCCGATTCCGATAAGTATTCATGGAGATATGAATTTATTTTGATTATGGAATTATTATCAAGCTGACCTACAACTCATGTAGGCTCAGAAGCCCAACAGTCACATCTATTCAAACACCAATGTTGTGTATAAATATAAGAGGAATTTTCCTCATTTTCTCTCACTCTTCTCATCACATCTCTCTCTCTCTACTACACAAAAATGAGTCCCTTCTCTACTACGCAAAAATGGGTCTCTCTCTCACACATGTGAAGCCGGGAGCTGTTGAACTTGAAGCTGCAACTGCAGGAGCAAAGATTGACCTGCGTGGCCTAGAACATCTCCTCTTTGGAACTTTGTTGTAGGTCCATCTGGATCTCCTCTGAAAGCCTCAACTTTTGGTGGTGGAATGAAGTCAATCCGATGAACGGTTTACAAGATATCGACTGCCCTAGTTTGAAGCCGGAAACTGCTGAAATTGAAGCTGCAACTGCAGAAGTAAAGATTGAATTGCGTGGCCTAGAAGATATCCTCATCTGAACTACGTTGTAGGTTCATCTGAACCTACTCTGAAAGCCGCAACTTTTGGTGGTGGAATGAAGTCAATCCGACGAACGGTTTGCACGATATCCACTGCCCTAGTTTGAAGCCGGAAACTGTCGAAATTGAAGCTGCAACTGCAGAAGTAAAGATTGACCTGCGTGGCCTAGAAGATCTCCTCATCTGAACTGCATTGTAGGTTCATCTGAACCTCCTCTGGAAGCCGCAACGTTTGGTGGTGGAATGAAGTCAATCCGACAGTCGGTTTGTGAGATATCATCTGCCCTAGTTTGATAATGAAGCCGCTAATGTTGATGTTGCTAATCTAGGGTTTGCTACTGCTGATATGAATCAGATTTATTGTACTATTTCTCTCTACTGAATTATTGAAGATAAAAGAAGATTTGATCAAAGGGTTTCGCCACACATTGTGGGGTTTGTCCCTGGCTAGCCGCCACATCTTGTGTCTTTTGTCTTGGCTTGTTTTCTGTCGATTGTTTAATGTTCTATCTGCACTTTACTTTATGTACATGTGATTGCTAATTTGTGGAATATAATAAGAAAAAGAAGTAAACTATTATAATCATAGAACATACCATAACTTAACAATATAGTGGTGGATGACTTGCCGGATAAACTACCCCCCAAAAGAAGCATAAATCACCATATTGACTTCATACCCGGAGCAAGTTTGCCAAATAAGGTAGCATATTAGATGAACCCCAAAGACAATGAGGAGATTAGGAAGCAGGTGCAGGAACTACTAGACAAAGGATTGATAAGGGAGAGTTTGAGACCTTGCACAGTTCCAACGATTCTCATTCCCAAGAAAGGAGGAGAATGGTGGATGTGCACAGACTCGAGGGCCATCAACAAAATTACCATCCAGTACAGGTTTCCACTGCCATGGATGGACGACATGATGGATTGCCTAAGTGGGGCAGCATATTTTTCTAAGATAGATTTGAAGAGCGGGTATCACCAGATCCGAATTTGAGAGGGGGATGAGTGGAAGACAGCCTTCAAGACTAATGAGGGACGGTATGAATGGTTGGTTATGCTATTCAGACTAAGCAATGCATCCAGTACATTTATGTAGTTAATGAATGAAATGCTGAAAGAATACATCGGGAAATCTGTGATAGTGTACCTAGACAACATACTAATTTTCAACAAGACAAGGGAGGAGCACCTTCGACATGTTCCCAAAGTGCTAGAAAAATTGCAGCAAAATAAGCTGCTGATAAATCTGAAAAAAGTGTACTTTTCTGCAAAAAGAGTTGATTTATTTGGGCTTTGTAATAGCAGAAAACGAGCTAAAGATGGATCCAGAAAAGATTGTAGCGATAGTTAATTGGCCATCCCCAGAAAGCTTATTTGAGGTACGTAGTTTTCATGGGCTGGCGAGTTTTTACTGGAAATTCATAAGAAATTTTAGTGAAATTTGCGCACCTATGTTGGACACCATTAAAAAGGCCAGTCAACATTTTTGATGGACTGATGCAGTGGAGTGGAGTTTTCAGCTACTAAAGAAGAAGATCATAGAGAGACCGATCCTGAGATTGTCAGATTTTAAAAAGCTCTTTCAGGTTCACTGTGATGCTAGCGGTATGGCTATTGGAGCTGTACTCAGCTAGGAGGATAAACCTATTGCATTTTTCAGTGAGAAGTTAAATGAAAGTAGGAAGAAATATTCGTCCTACGACAAGGAGTTCTATGTTGTCTTCCATGCACTGAATCACTGGAGACACTATTTGCTGGGAAACAAATTTGTGTTGTTTTCGGATAATTCTGCACTGCAGTATGTGATGCAACAGCATAACCTGAATCACAAACATGCCAAGTGGGTGGAATATTTGCAGAGTTTCACCTTCGTGTTGAAACACATCAGCGGGCAGGCCAACAAGGTGGCAGATGCGTTGAGTAGGAGGGCCTTACTTTTGCAGGAGAGTATTGTACAAATGCTAGGTTTTGAGCACTTGAAAGATTTGTACCAGACTGACACAGATTTTAAGGAGGCCTATGAGGCATGTCAGAATCTCTTGGTGAGAGATAACAGTCCATGGTTGGACTACAACTTGCAAGAGAAACTGGTGTTTAGAGGAGGGCAGCTATGCATTCCTGACTGCTCGATGAGAGAGAACATTATTTGGGAGAAGCACAGTGGAGGTGTAGCTGGACATTTCGACATAGACAAGACACTCGAGCAGCTCAGTCATTTCTACTTTTGGCCAAAGATGCGAAGGGATGTACAACGATTTGTGACCAGATGTAAAGTGTGCTAGTTAGCGAAGGGTTACTATCAAAACACGGGACTGTATACACCATTGCCTGTTCCAAGCAGACCGTGGGACTCAGTCAGCTTGGACTTTGTCTTGGGTCTACCTAGGACACAACGGGGTTATGACTCGGTAATGGCAGTAGTGGACAAGTTCCTGAAGATGGCACTCACGTGGCCCACTTGTTCTTCACAGAGATTGTCAGGCTACATGGTTTGCCTAAATCTATTCTTTCGGACAGGGATGTGAAGTTTACAGGGCACTTTTGGCGCACCTTGTGGAAGAAGATGGATACACAGTTGAGTTACAACTATGCTTATCACCTGCAAACCGATGGACAAACAAAGGTGGTAAACAGAAGTCTGGGGAACCTGCTACGAAGCTTTGATTGGTGAGAATTCAAGGATGTGGGATTGAGTGCTTGTCCAGGTAGAGTTTGCTTATAACGACTCGCCTAATCGCAGCACAGGTTGCAGTCCATTTCAAATCTTGTACGCCATGCATCCTCGCGGAGTGCATGAGTTGTGAGATCTCAAACAACAAGATAGGTGAAGCGTAGATGGAGAAGATTTCGCTAACGCGATGAGAGATTTGCATGAGCAGGTGAAAATTAAATTGCAGGACAATAGCCAAAAGTATAAAAAACAAGTAGATTTGAAAAGAAGGGAAGTACATTTGAATGTGGGAGATGAAGTCCTCGCGCATTTGCGCAAGGAACGCTTCCCTAGAGGTGCATACAATAAGCTGAAGTATAAGAAGATAGGTCCCTGCAAAGTCCTCTAGAAATTTTCAGCGAATGCCTATGAGATACAGCTGCCACCAGGGATAGGCATTTCACCCATATTTAATGTGGCAGACCTGTTTCCTTACACTATTGACCCAGAAGAAGAAGACGAAACCACACGGCCTACACGGAATACCCAGGATGGAGGAGAAACTTAGATGAGACAAATGCCTTACATTCAACCTCCCGAGATCAAGAGAATCCTTGACACTCAGGTGGCCAAATGAACTCAGCAGAAGGAGTATCTACAATACCTAGTCAAGTGGAAGAACCGTCTTATTGAGGACAGTTCGTGGCTTGATGCTAGGCAGATTTAGCAGGCGGGTTCTTCAGTCGAGAAGCTCATGGACCGGAGTCATGATTTCTTTTTACCCCGGGAGCCTGATGCAGGAGCATCTAGCTAGGGCACCATGACCGGGTGTTGGTCTCCACCAAGGTGGAAGTTGTGTTAGCAAATTGGTTTCTTTATGTTCAATTTGTCAAAGTAGGATGTAAGACTTTGTTTTCTTTTAATCTCAGTATTATTTAGGGACAGTTTGGTAGGTTAGGATCACTAGTTTGTTTGTCTTTAAATCAACAGTAGGTTAATAACTGTTCTGTCATTTTAGAGGAAAAAAACAAATATGTTCAATGTAAAATCTTGCTGCATAGGCAGAACCAAATACAAGCATAGTTATGTAACTAATAAGAATTACAACTGAAAAAGTAACTACATAGTTCAGGTAACTGTGAACAGAGGATATAAATGTACATGAGAAAATCATTAAAAAGGTTCATCATTTCAGAATACAAGCATTGATAATAAAAGAACAGAAAATTCGAATCCATTTGTGTAATCATAACATTTTCCTTTATTGCTTCCTAATTTCACTGAACAATCAAAGTAATTGACACAGTGCTTGCAGACTAGTTGGTCTATTTCATTTTCCTAAAGAAACAGAGTCCGAACAGCGAGACTGTAATGAATTTCCAGAATGAGGTTTGTAACCCATGAAGGGAAATTAACATTGAATGTACAGGAGCAAACGCAAGAAATTTGGCAAATTAAGCACATACACACAGTCATACAAGCCACGTATTAATTTCTCAATTTCGAATCCGTCCACCTGAACAAGTACGAGAAAGTCTACGGTAATTTATGTTCATTGAAGAAACTACGAATACAACCACAAGATAACAAGCACAGTTCGAGGACGTTCAAGCCTGAACGAGAGAAACAACAGCCAACAATTATTATTAAAACAGAGGTAATTCAAAGCCAACATTTTCCCTAAAGTTTCTTTTCCATTATAACATAAAATGTCTGAATATACATAGCAGAGCCCGAATATAACCCACGAACAGTGACAAAAGCCGACGGCTAACAACCCTAGACGAGGTTTTTGGGAAACGGCTCCCATCCTAAACAAATTTACAGACAACAAGCACAGTAACTAAGGAAGTCTGCATTAAAAACAAAACCAGGACACTGGACTATTGCCGAGGGACATCAACGAACAGGCATTGAGGAAACCAGACCCTCAAAACATACAGGCCCTAATTCTGAAACTAAAACTGGTTACGTTGACAGAGCCTACCGGGCAGAGGCCAAAGTGACCGCTCCAGGCATGCTCCACTGCAAAACCCATAACCTGCAAAAGAACCAAAACCAAACTTTGAGCAAACTGTTGACTATGGCAGAAAAAAAGGAGTGAAAGAACACATACGAGAAAAGGATAGATTTCCTTACCTGAAGGGTTCGTAGGGTAAATGGAGCACAAGCCATTGAGCCACAAAATCCAGACATCAACTGAGACAAAGGAGCAACGACATTGGAAGCAAAACAACGGAAAGAGTAAAGTGAATCATGGACGAGCAAAGTTACCTGTAGTGAAGCCGAAGACAGGAGAGCGCCATTGTTTTGCAACCTGAGTGCATGCCAAAATCATTGAGATTTACTAGCAAGACAACCTCATACCAGGACAGAGACTGTGGAGCAAAGACCAATTAAAACAGTGGAAGAAGGAGCACAAGAATATACTTACACAGGCGACAGAACCATTTTTGTTTGCATAATGAACCAGAACCATAAGTTATCCAGGCAAATGTAAGAGCCAAACCTTCAGACAAAGAAACCCTGAATAGCGTGCCCAACAGTTGCAGCGTCGCTGCATGCACAGGCAGCATAGCCTTACCAGAGCAAACCCTCGACAACAAGGAGCAAAGAGAAAAAATGACTGAGTGATAGTAGGAGGGAAGGTTTTGGCGTGAACGAGGAGCGGGAAATGCAACCCAAGGCACAGTGCAACACAATAACTACGCTCATAATTTCCACCACATCAGATTCCAGAAATATCCGAGGTCGAGTCATTAATTATAACCTAATCCACAGTTTAATCATTCTTTATATCATTTAATTAGTGATTAATCTAAACAGTGTTGGGCTGGTCCCATCATGAAATATCTAGGATATCACCTAAAGCCATGTAAATACAAGAACAATGACTGAATGTGGCTTGTCGATCGATTTCATAAGAGAATCAGGGATTGGGAAAACCGGTGTCTCACTCTGGGAGGTCGTATAACCCTCACCCAATCGGTGCTCACCCAACTAGGCATCTATTGGGCACACTTATTTCGAATCCTGCAACTCATTATAAATGCTCTAAATTGTATAATGGCGCAACAAATATGTTCTCGGGCTGGAAAAAAATTCAAATTCCATCTTGTCAAACTCGAGAAGATTGCCAGAACAAAAAAGCTCAGAGGTTGGTGCATTATAAATATTAGATGCTTTAGCTGGGCGCTGTTGCTAAAGTTGTTATGGCGGGCAATCTTTGGTGAAGGCATATGGGGTAATATTTTACGTTACAAATATCTCAAGAATAAAGACTTTATCTGCTGGATGAGCCAGGGATCAATTGACAACAAAAAGGGATCGAAGATATGGTGCAGTTGTAACAAGATTAAAGAGCTTTTCTTACAAAATATATGCTGGCAATTCGGCACTAGATAATTATGGGAAAGGATCGTATTGTGGGTATGAGCACAAAATCACTGATTTCTGTCGAATTATTAAACCTTTTCAATAGCAGAGGCATCTTCTTCTGAAACCAGGTCATCCGGGAATGGATTGGTAACATACCAATTTGGAAGGAGCCCAATCAACTGGCTCTCACCGGAGATCTGGAACTAGAATGGAACCGAATCATACATATGATGAGAAGTGTTGGCTTTTGCTATGACCACAGGGGAGATCGGATCACTTGGACTAGAAAAAAAAGGAAAACTGGGGAGATAGAAGTAGCAGACAATTACCTTAACCTTTTCTCATTGGAAGATGTTGGTTCTATAAGTTTTGGCATACGAATTTGCCTATCAAGTTAATCATGTTCCCGTGGTTGACATGGCAAAATAAAAACCTTACTTGGGACAATCTTCAAAAGATAAATCGACAAGGGTCTGGGATCTGCTACCTATGTTGGAACGAGGGGGAATATAACATACATCTATTTCTGCAATGCCCATGTTCTATCCGTATATGGAAACATTTCACAACCAATATGAATATTCCATATGTCCAATACAATAATATAACTGACTGTTTAAAATGGTGGAATACTCAATGCTCCAAATGGAGGATGCTCTCCTTGGAAGTTTCCTGGGAGATTTGGAAATGGCACAATCAGTTTATGTTTGGAAAGTTTAAGTTGAAAGAAGAGATGATTATTGTCAACATAGATCGATGGATCAGTGTTGGACAAGACAATGGCAATTCACACAAAGATAAGGATGACAAGGGGACAGCTCCATGCAATGCATACCTTGCGGGCTATTTTGATGGGGCTTCACAAAAAAGGAGGTGCGGGTGTTGCGTTTGGATCAAATTCACTGAAGACCAAGAATATTGGATACACTAGTACACCAGAGAGGGATCGAGCATGAAAGCAAAAGCCATTGTGGGGCTTTCTCTGGTTCACAAAATTCATGGGTATATATATAAACAATGACACACGGTTGCTTTTGCATATAGATGACAATGTTTGAATATTAGCACTCTCTGTATATTACAAAGGTATATAGTTTTGTAAATAATGTGGTATGGGGCCCGCTTTTAATGCTACATATAGATAGTATCCCGAACAGCTTGGTATAGATAGGCATTTTCTGGAATATGCTGTTTATATGTACTGTTTTATACCATACAAAAAGGTTGATTCCACCTGCTGTAACCTTGAAGAGCCACTTGCCAAGTAAAAGGCCTGGTGCCGCGTTCCTCCTGGTGTGGCGGGCCTGTGGAGAGCTGGAGAAACGCCACTCTGTAGAGTAGCTGAAGCAGCATACAGGATTATAGCTTAACCTGTCTTGCAATAATCTGACAGGGAGGATCTCAAGTGAGCTTCTGCTAATTGCAGAAGCTGCCAGTTTTTCAATGGTATGTAAACAGATTATCGGGTAAAGTGCTGTATCTGGGCTTAATCACGACTTTCTTAGTGGCATTATCCCTTCTCAACATAAGCTCGATATAATATCAGGGGTATCTCAGTATTCTTGGTCTTTCATTTTAAGTCATTTCTTAATTTACAAAAAAATGATTTTTTTATCGGCCGCCAATTTATAAAAAGTTATTTTTCTTTTTCGTCAAGTAAATACATTGAAATATAAAATTCACACACCGGATCGCGGAACAAATGGCTCTAAGCATATTCAGAAAAATGAAGATATATATATGTTTTCACTATTTCGAAACAAATGCAAAGTATGCAGGGTCATGATTAATTTTAATTTTTTAAACTAACTATGTGTAGATGAGTTCTATAAATTAAAAGGCTATAAACAATCAAATATATGGGGATAAGTTTTATAAATTAAAAACAAAACATAATTTTATACAGCAGAAGTAAGCACATTTAAATAAACCATCTCACTATATCCGGTGGCATGGAGCTGTGCAGTAGTTGACATGTTTTTTTTAAGTCCCAAGAGGATTGGAACTCGGGATCTTTGGCCTATGGAGTTTACAAAACCAAAATCTATCTTAACTTGTATAATAGAATATTATATTTAGTTTTAATATATAGAATTTTATATTTAGTTTTAATTCATAAATTTAATTAAATCAATTTTATTAATTAAAAGTATATATTTAATAGTTTTTAAATAAATCTATAAATTATGTTTTATATATATTATATAAGGGAAGTCGACAGATATACAAGCAAGGAAGCTATGATGATGATGATGGTGGTGGTTAATGTCCACTGAGACCAAAATTTGGTCTATGGAACCTAAAGAAAAAACAAATTATTTAGTTCGATTAAGATTTTTTTCCTATGCTCAAAAAGCTTGGAGAGAAGCCTCCCGAGCTCATTATAATTTTGACATCTTAAAAGACTATGAAGGTCAGTGTTGCAACAAAGATTATGAAACGAGATCTAATGTGGTTGTACACGAGATACTCTAAGAGGAATTATATATTTAATAGTTTTTAATAGATATATAAACTCTGTTATATATATATATATATATATTTTCAGGGAAGTGGACCAGATATACAAGCAAGGAACCTATCATGATGATGATGGTGGTGGTGGGTAACATCCACTGAGACCAAACTTTGGTCTATGGGACCTAAAGAAAATGAATTATTTAGTTTGATTTAAGATTTTATTCGTGTGCTCAAAAAGCTTGGAGAGAAGCCTCCCAAACTCACTATAATTTTGACATGGTAAAAGGCTAGAAAGGTCAGTATTACAACAAAGATTATGAAACTGAGATCTAATGTGGTTGTACACAGGGCACTCTAAGAGGAAGTGATTTTCATCTTCGATGTTCATATTCTCACACAGATAGCATATTCTTTACATCTATAGTGTTTTAGGCACTGTCGAATGACCTGTTTCACTATGGAGCTCATGAGAGTTCATCCTAAACTTGCTTTGCTATCTCATAGGTCTTGCTTCATGACAATGGGCAATGAGAGCATTTCATTCAATGGTTAATTAAATTAAATTTTATATTATATTAATTTTTAGACATATTGAATTGATATTTGATTTTCAATTATTTTTCATTATTTTATACACGATCAAAGTTTATTAAAATTATAAAAATAAAATACTAAATTGAATATTTATAAAGGTTTTTGGATTAATCACATCATAAGTTGTTGGTAGACTTTTCTAACCATCTCATGTGGTTTGTCCCACATTAGATGGTTTGAAATGTCCACCAACAACTTATGATGTGATTAATCTGAAAGGCTATATCAAAATTAGTATGGAACACAAAAGTCAAAATTAATGTGGATCACAAAAATCTAAAATCAAACGCTAAATTGAATATTTTAAAAGTTTAAAATTAATTTTTAAATTTTTTAAATTTCTATTTCTATTTCTTAATCAACGAATATATATGAAATGACTAATTTCAAGTGGTTTTCAATATAAATATTAAAAATGATATAAAATATGATATGATATTATATTTCTATGTTTAATATAATTGTCACAAATAAAATTT
Source organism: Pinus tabuliformis (assembly GCA_031772625.1). Classification (NCBI taxonomy): domain Eukaryota; kingdom Viridiplantae; phylum Streptophyta; class Pinopsida; order Pinales; family Pinaceae; genus Pinus; species Pinus tabuliformis. Next base: position 37,998,625 of record CM062806.1, on the reverse strand, counting down.
ATTTAAAAAAATAAATAAATCACCTTACTACCAAGTGTCATAACAATTAATTAGCAGTGTACCTACCAAATATTGATATTTATGAAGGATTTGATTCTCTAAATTATTTAATAATACATCAAGTTCATTAATTACTTTCAATTAGATTTTATAAATTTCATTAAAGTTTTGAAAAAATTAAATATTAAACTAAATATTTTGAAAATAAAAAATAAATATTGAATTTTTTTAAATTTGAATTTCTATTTTCTTACTGTTCACTTTTACAAAGGATTATATTCTCTAAATTATTTAATAATACATCAAGATGACTAATTACTTTCAATTAAATTTTATAAAGTTAGTTAAAGTTTTGAAAAATATAAATATTAAACTAAATATTTTGAAAATAAAAAATAATATTGAAAATTTTTAAATTTGAATTTCTATTTTTTTATTGTTCGCTTCATGCGATTTAAAATTGAATTGTCCACAAAAAAATGTATTCAACAAAGTGTCATAACATTTAAAATTGAAATGTCCAAAAAAAATATATTCAACCAAGTGTCATAACATTTAATAAAAAGTACCCCTATCAAATATAAATATTTATGTTTACTAATTTATTTTTACACCTCACTTTTTTTTATATTTATTTTTATTATATCGTTTACTAATAAAAATGTACAAAACAAAAAAATATAGTCATCTATATATTATATTATATTATTTTTAATTGGATTTGATTTAGTGTGATTTTCTGGACTTTCGGGTACCCAAATCCGGTGGAAAATTTTGAGGTGAAATTTTGATTTATGTTACTTATACTGGTTTTTTCACTGTATATATGGATTCAACACACTGAAAACTCTTAAAGCATTTGGATTATGCATGGTTACCCATCAAGCTTGTGATTTTCTTTAAATTCCTACTAAATTTTAGAGAAATTACACTAAAAAAACCAACCCAAAAAAATTTCCAAAAAAAATCATTAAAAACAATTCACTTTTAATTTGACCGTTTCTAATTTTTTAATTAATAATTAGATTACATCGTTAGAATCTAAATATCAAAGACACTAAGCTCCATTTCCATATGATATCATGGGTTGTTTTATTTACGTTCATATCGTTGATATGATTAATCAAGTTTATGAGAAATTCTTCGCTCCATTTCCATATGATATCATGGGTTGTTTTATTTACGTTCATATCGTTGATATGATTAATCAAGTTTATGAGAAATTCTTCGTCGTAAATCACAAGATAAATCATTTGTCGACGCGTTTGGAACCAATAAGTGTGGTTCATCGTCAGGACAAGTTGAAGAAACAGATCCAGCTTAGCATGTTAAATACTCTGAGCAGAGACTCCAACGGCTATCTTGACTAATGGCTAATTTTGACTTTAGGACCAGAGTCAAGATTTAATGGAAATTAGTTAAATTATGTGAATAAATAATAACATAAAATAATTTAAAAATTGTTAAACCTTAGTTAGAAAGTTATTAAAAAATTATAAGTTAAATTATGTGAATAAATAAAAATATAAAATAATTTAAAAATTGTTAAAGGTTAGTTAGAAAAAAATTTTAATTTGTTTTTAAATGGGACTTAATTTGTTAGTCGAACCTTTGCAGGACCAGCCTCGCAAATCTCGACGACCTCCCATGGCGGATGAGAAGAAAGACGAGGGGGCAGGAGATCCTATCAGAATCTTGCTCAAAGAAGCCCTCGAGGGGCAAAGGAACGCGATGATGGATAGCTTTGCGCAGATCCTTCAGCAGCTACCCAGAGGTGATGCATCGGCTTCCAACAGCTACTCTGGAAACCCCACACCATTTAAGGTACAAGTTAATTTTGAAATCCCCATCTTTGAGGGTCAAATAGACGCAGATGCCGTAGATAAATGGTTAAATCTGCTAGATGGGTATTTTTCTGTTCATGAATTTTCAAGTCGGGAAAAGATTGTTTTCGCTCTTCTCAAAGCAGCCCCCCATGTCAAGGACTGGTGGGAAACATACTGCGAGCAGAAGGATGAAAGTACAGGCTCACTGTTTTCAGCCACCCCCACTTGGAATGACTTTCAGGATGCCATCAAGGAGCAGTACTACCCTTTCAAAAGCTATGAGGACAAATACATCAAATGGACCACACTGCGGCAGGGACGAGACCAAGATGTGCCAGAGTTCACAAATATTTTTCATACCCTTCGCACACAGTTGGGTATCAAAGATTCTGAGCTGCATCTGGTACTCAAATACCGCGGCTGCCTACACAGATACATCCAGGAAGAGATGGAGTTCTTGCACATCTCCTCACTTGGCACAACGTACCGATACACTGTCAAAATCGAGCAAAAGTTCAAACAGAAGAAGCGAGACTTTGGATCTGCAAATCCGAAGTCCAAAGGACAAAGCCAAGGTGGGGTGACCCAAGACAACCCGTCAAAGCCGCAAGAAAAGAACACCACCACGAAGCCAAAGAAGGACACAGGAAAGTGGTGTGAGTTCCACAAGAGTCCCACTCATAACACAAGTGAGTGTCGGATTAAGCAGTCGCTGGTGGTCGAGTTGAAGGCTTCCGAATCAGATGCATGTTCCGACTCTGAGTCAGAACCCGATAAGGGGAATGACAAAGGGAAGAAGATCATTGATGCGGATCCCAGCGCCACTGTTGCTATTGCCAAGATCCAGAAAAATGAGCCCGAAGATCCAGAGGAGGGGGAACGTCTTTTCCACTCACAGATGTGGGTGAAGGGTTCGCCGTTGCAATTCATTGTCGACAGTGGCAGCCAAAAGAACCTCATTTCAGCAGAGGTCGTGAAGCGGTTGGGCCTACCAACTACACCACACCCACAGCCGTACAGTATCGGTTGGCTTCACGAAGGACGAGATCTCAAAGTTCGCCAGCAGTGCCGCCTTCCCTACAGCATCAAGCCCTTCACAGACGAGGTATTATGTGATGTTACACCTCTGGATGTTTGTGATGTACTATTAGGCCAGCCATACTTGTGGAGGCGACATGCTATGTATGAGTCAAGGCCTCGCGCTGTCATCATTTCTTTGGATAATTCATTATACAGGATACCAGAGGTAGCCCCACCTACCGTCACCTCTTTGATCACTGCTAAGAAAAGCAGTAAGCTCATCTCACAGACCAGGAAATTTATTTTCTGTCTGGTTCGCTCTCAAAGTAAGGGGAAGATCGTTGCTACATCCATGACCCCCGCGAAGGGTTCCTCCACACAGCAGCAGCAACAGAGGATACAGTCGTGACAGAACACAGAAACAACTTCTCCTTACCCGGAGGGGTACCACACAAGTTTCAGGTGGGCGACAAAGTTTAGTTACATTTGCAGAGGGAGTGCCTTACCAGAACCCATCAGAAACTCAGACCACTTCGACATGGTCCTTACACCAGTAACAAGGCTACGGGAAACAATGCTTTGAAGCACAGCATTCCTCCATTCCTTCGCTTGCACCGAGTGTTCAATGTGGACCATCACCGACCATGCTCCCCACCATTTCTGGACACATCAAAGATTGTAGAACAGCTCACCAGAAGCTTCCTCATCTCAGGGAGGAACTCAATGCAATGGGGACCATTGCTTCCTAAGGGGGGAAGAATGATCCAGGTGGATGTTGGTGGCCACCCACCTATCCAATTTGGACCCCCACAACTGTCTCTTTCAGTTTTTCTGTTTCCTTAACTATAGCACAGTTTACTATTTTTAGCAGTTTTTCGGGTCCTAAACTTCCGGAGCCGTTTTGAGGCCCTAAACGACGCTTTTTGGAAAATCCACCGCCAACGATTTTTCTGACTAAAAATCATCCTTTTTGTCGTAGTCCTCGGAGAGATCTTTCCAACGGGCTATCATGCGCGTCAAACGGAGATAGTACGACCAATTCGCGACCCCAGGAAGTTGATGTACCAACTTACCCAAAAACGGGGCCCACAATTTGGCGTTTCATCTTCTAGGGTTAGGTTTTGGAATGTGAAGGGTTTTCCATTGTTTCTCAACAATAAATAGGCCCTCGAGCCTCATTGTAACACAGTTTTTGGAGAACAGTTCAGAGGCATATAGCCGACACATCTCTTCTCAGAGATAAGCTACCATCGCCCTAGCTGGGTTATTTCCATTTCTATTTGTAAGCATATTTCAGTATTTTACAGTAGTGAAATGAAGTATTATTTCCGCTGCATCTCTGTTTTTATGGTTATCGCATCTCTGTATTTATGGTTATTACTGTAATCTATTGCGTTCCTGTCTAAATCCGGATCACTGCTGGATCCCGGCCCTTTCTTCCTAGTATTGCCCTTTCTTTCTTTCGTTGGTTTTTTTTTTTAATGTCGCTAGCTTGTTTTATTTTTTATTTTATTTATTTATATTTATATTTATATTTTATTTTCTTTTATTTATTTATTTTTAATTTTAATTTTTTATTTATTTATTTATTTATTTTTTCTTTTTTTCGCTCGGTTGTTTTATTCATTTTAATTAATTTATTCATTTATTTTTTTCGCTTAATTGTTTTATTTACTTTAATTTATTTATTTAATTTCCATTATTATTATTTAACTATTTATTTATTTATCTATCTATTTATTATTATTATTTTTATTTTTTATTATTATTATTTATTTATTTTTGAATTTATTTATTTATTTAAAATGAAATTAAAATCTTTTTACCTTTTATAACCTTCATTTATTTTATTTTTCCCTTGCTTGTTTTATTTACTTTAATTAATTTATTTAATTTCCATTATTATTATTATTTAACTATTTATTTATTTATATATATATATATTTTATATTTATTTATTATTATTATTTATTTATTTATTTTTAAATTTATTTATTTATTTAAAACGAAATTAAAATCTTTTTACCTTTTATAACCTTCCTAATTAAACTTTATTCATTATTATTTTTATGTATATTATTCCAATAAGTTTCTAACCAACCTTTGTATATATATACATATTATTTATACTTTAAATCCCATTTAAAAACAATTTTTTTTTTTTTCTAACTAACCTTTAACAATTTTTAAATTATTTTATATTTTTATTTATTCACATAATTTAACTTATAATTTTTTAATAACTTTCTAACTAACCTTTAACAATTTTTAAATTATTTTATGTTATTATTTATTCACACAATTTAACTAATTTCCATTAAATCTTGACTCTGGTCCTAAAGTCAAAATTAGACCTTAGTCAAGATAGCCGTTGGAGTCTCTGCTCAGACTATTTAACATGCTAAGCTGGATCTGTTTCTTCAACTTGTCCCGATGAACCACACTTGTTGGTTCGAAACGCCTGGACAAGTGATTTATCTTGTGATTTACTCCGAAGAATTTCTCATAAACCTGATATGGATCATAGAAGCCTCAATTCAACAATGATTAATCAAATTAGTCAAATTACTATATATTATAATTTATTAAAAAATAAAAATTATAATTATTAAAAAATAAAAAATTTGAAGTATATTTTAAAATCAAAATTTATATATTTCGTGTGGACATGTTATACGATGATCTTGTTTGAGGTTTGGAATCTTATTCTTAATGGCAAAGCAATTGTTTGAGGTTTGGAATCTTATTCTTAATGGCAAAGCAATATACACGTGGCGCAAAGAACTTCGAAGCGGGATAGCGTGTCGAAGAGGATGACTGTGACTAGAGAAAGATGGCAGAGCCCACTCTTCGAAAAATATTCTTTACTTCCACTTTACCAATCCATCTAATTTTTGATTTTGTGAATTGGTAATCAAAATAGGTAATTGCCAATCAAATTCCGTCAAGATGGACGGCCAGAGGTGAAAACCAATTTCAATTTGCATGGATACTCCCCACACGGACATAGTTAGCAACATAGAAAATGTTGTTGAGCGTTGATTGAACTTTCCATAGTCCCCACACGGACATAGTTAGGAACATAGAAAATGTTGTTACGCGTTAAATTCCTAGCTGAGTTCATGCTTAACAGAGCCTAAATATCTGAAGCACGGTCGCTTTGCAAAGCAATCTATTTGTATCGGAGAAGGGTAGTACCAAAGGCACAGGGCTGACTTCGACGTAGAGAAAGAAGGCCAATCGAAATTCAGTAGTGCCTTAAATATACTATTCAATGGCAGACCCAGAAATTGAATTGCAATCCATATCCATGTCCACACCCCCTGCTCCATCCGCCTCCACCTCCGCTACGTCTGAGGAGGATGACTCCCCTGCTCCATCCGCCTCCACCTCCGCTGGTACGCCTCTGGACTCTTGCGGGTATGATGTTTTCATCAATCACCGCGGTCCGGATGTGAAGAATACCTATGCGAGTCATCTTTACGGACGTTTGCTTCAACGAGGGCTTCGAGCCTTTCTGGACAAACGGGAATTGCAAGAGGGACAGAATCTTACTTTGCAAATACAAAGAGCTATTCGAACTGCCACCGTCCACGTGGCTATATTTTCTCCCACATATGCACAATCTAAATGGTGTTTGGACGAGCTGCTCCAGATGTGGGAGATGTGCGAGTCGGGGGCCATAATTATCCCAGTGTTTTACCACGTGAAGTCTGCTCAGCTGCGGTGGACGCAGGGCGCAGGTGGAGTTTACTCGGAGGACCTGCGCAAATTGGAAGAGAAGAAAACATATGATACGCAAACTCATCAAGAGAAGCCGCGACACGACCCAGACACTATTCAAAAGTGGAGAAAGGTTCTTTCTGATGTTTCAGAAATAAGCGGTTTCGAGCTCGATGCGAATAATACGTGAGAACTCATCCTCCGCTCTCAATATCTATTTTAATGATGCATACATAGATAGATTTAAACCTTAATTGTTTTAATTTTTGCCAGGGACGAGGGGGAGGTGCTGGATAAAATCGTTGAAAGTGTGGTGAAGAACGTGAAAAAGAGAAATTTGGACGAAGCGGCCAAAGATTCCGAAAATACAGCCCTGTTGGAGCAGCAGCAGCAGAATCGTGGAAACCTTGACGTCCTATCGCTCTGGTGTGGAACACTTCACGCCTATGGTCCATCGATCTTACCGTTATTCCGAATTATACTGATCGTTTCAATTATAGCTCCAATTATACTTTTAGTAGTTTTTTTAATATTTTGGGCCGGGTTTGTTATCACATTGTTTAAGTCGAATTTTCCATAAAATTCTTCGAATATCCCATACCTCTTTGCAAACGAGCTGGGAACACCCCCCTGGCTCTTTGACTATATGACAAATTAGGAGTGCAACTGCTCAGGCAATTTGGTGGCCGTTGCAGTTATTTTTTATTTTGTTTATGAATATGACGGTGCTTTATATTCTGTAAAGCTGAAAGTGAAATTAATACTCATTTACAAATACTTCGCTGGAATTTGGTATTCAGCTTGCAATTTGAATTATTAAGGTGGACACAGATGAGTCATAAATCCCTTAGGTGACATTTTGCAGATTAGATTATAAGTTTGCGTTCTTCAAGCGGCGGCTGCGGCTGTCTTATTATTGGTAAACTCTTTGCGGAAAAAAGTTGAAAAATAAAGGTTTGAGTGCCTGTTATGAATGGTGTGTAATAAAAAGCAATATTGGGAAAATTATTCTATATGTACCCTGTCTTGTGGTTGATGTTGAAATATTAATTTCAACTTGCCGTACAGCTGCATTAAACGGCAACCTAAAACCACTTCAGAAAACCATTGTCCTGTACAAACACAAAACTGCCCATCTCCCGGACATTAAAGTTCGTTTAGGTTGTGTTGCTGTAAGATCCGAAAAGGGTCGGATCAAGTCAACGCACTTCGATCTCATTCAACTTGCCAGAACATTAATTTTTGTTTTTACCCCGTTTAATTTAATGCATTTAATGCTTTGTCATAGTTTTCCGTAAAATATTTAAAGTTTTCATAAGGCATGTGTTTTTTTGTTAACCCATATATAATGTGTGAGTGTTGACCTTGTATTGTAATTTTTGCACACGGGGATGAAATGAGATAGGGTTGCAAAAACAAACAGAGGAGCAAATAAAAACAGCGGAGCACTGCAGTGCGAACAAATTGAAACCAGAGAAAACTTGCGGCAGCAAATGAACATTTAAAATTGCTTTTTACAGGTACTTGCAGTTTGTTGAAACGAATGGGAATGGAAATTTTTATATATATATAATGTGAAAACCCAGAATTTTGAAATGTAATGAGAAATTTCACACCATAGTTACCAAGTTCGGCCGTACCGACAAAAAAAATTCGGAAATTCGTTGATTCGGTTCGATACGGCGAATAATTCGTCAGTTTCCAATTCGGTACAGGTCAGCGGTGAATGGTTCAGGTCAAATTTTTCTATAAGTTATGTTCAACGTGGACTGTGCTGCATGTTGAATAAAACTATAAAGTAAATTGAGATTTTCAATTACCCGTGGAAATTTGAGAATTGAAATTTGATAAAAATAATGCAGCGATCTTTAATCCTATTTTTTTAGTTTTGAGATTTTCAATTACCCGTGGAAATTTGAGAATTGAAATTTCATAAAAATAATGCAGCGATCTTTAATCTTATTTTTTTAGTTTTTATAATATTTTTATATAGATATTTTTTTATATGAAAGGTAACCAGAAAACTCGAAAAAATAAAAGATAATTTTTATAAAAAAATAAAATAAAGAAAAATAATTCTTATATTATAAAAAAACAATTTCTATTAAGTTTCTCAAACAATAATTCTTATATTATAAAAAAAAAACAATTTTTATTATAAAATGCTAAATATTGTTAACAATTTAGTTACAAAATTGATTATTTTAATCTTAAGTTGGTTTTGGTATTTCATTATATATTATTTACAAATTGTTTTAGGACATAATATGGTATAATCCAAAACAAATCGCTGATATTAAAATGTAAAATTTTTATTGAATAATTAATTTTATTAAAAATGAATCAATATTTCCATTGACATTAAATAATATAAATAGCTCCTATACATAGAGACATCATGTGACTCAATTGTTTTAAATGAGAGGTGAGTTAGTAATTTCTATATAATTGCAATTGAAAAAAAAAAATTCTATCTTAACAAAAATTATAAAATAATAAATTGGTTGCAAATTGGTACCTCTTTTATAAAAAGAAAAAAAACTAATTTCTATATTTAAAAAAATTATAAATGGAGAAATTTCATTGTTAAATGTGTAACTAGTTAGTAATTTCTATATAATGGCAAATTGCCAAAAAAATTGATAACTTCTATCTACAAAAAAAGACCCTTTAAGAATTGTATCAATGTTTGTAGATGACATGTACATTTTCAAATAGATTTATTTAGTGATTTAGAGATAAATTTCATGGTATTTAGAGATCACTTAAATCATAATTTTAATATCCAATATCTCAATTTTTACATTGAACTCTAGTTTTGTGTGTTGTTACTCATATTATTAGATTTTACTTTTACATGTTTTTTAGTATGGAATAATAATTAATTTGATGCATTTTGATCTTCACTATTTCTAAGTTGTTTTAGAGAGAAGGGGTCTATAACATTTTACATAGGAGAAATTAACATTGGAAATAAATAAACATAAATATATTTGGTAGAAAAAGATTAAATGAATTTTCATATAATGATTGTTTATTTAAATTAAAAAATAAAAAAATTTAGATATATGTAAGATATATAATGTCGAATTTTTTCCTTATTGAATTTTATGGGGTTGAGTTTTTTCCGTACCTAATCGAATTTGAATTCGAATTCGAATTTGGTAATGAATGTGAAAGGTTTTTATTTTTATTTTACAACAGTAAACCCATGTAAGAAAATTGTTTTTACAGCAGTAATCAATGTAAGAATTTTTATTCTACAGCAGTAAATGTAAATACCTTTTTACAACAGTAAAGTGTAGGAAGATTTTACACAGCAGTGTAAAAATCAGTTGTAAAAGAGGCATAATTTTTTTGGTGAAAGTTTTTGGTGAACCCCTCTAAGTGAGAGGAAGAAAATTGTACCAGACAGTTTATAAATTAATACAAGTTTATTTTGGTTGAGAAACTTTGCTCTGCTCACAAATTTTTTTTAAGCTTCTCTTGCAAAAGATCCTGTGATAGAAACAAAATATTTCTTCTGTTCAATATTTGTTTGAAATTACCAAAAATTTCCAACAGTTGAATATAGTGAAATCGTATATAATAAGAAAACAATGTTGCAAAGTTTATAGTGTATGCTCCTTGTCTAGTGACTAATAAGAAAACAATGTTGCAAAGTTTATAGTGTATGCTCCTTGTCTAGTGACTGTGGGTTAGTTTAAGGTGAGTGTTTTTCAGAAATTATACGTGGGGACAAGGCGATCATTATCGACGTGGGTGTGGCTGTACAGTCTTTAAGATTTTGTAGTTTGATGTTTTGAAGTTTCATGGTGCGTGGCTATCACTGGACCAAGTAGTTCGGGTTATTTCAAGATTGTTGAATTTAATTTCATTGTAAACTTCAAAAATATTTTAAACTAACGTATAAAAATATTTCAAAGTTTGATGAACAAAAATAAGGTTAATTATTTATAATATCTGAAGAAGCTAAGTCAATTATTCAGATTGACCAGATTCTGAAATGACCCCAATATGCCATCCTGCTATCATTTGGCATTTTCTCCGTATCATCTAGCCATGGGCTAGGGTCTTTGGCCTGGAAGTAATAATGCAGCAAAATTAATTGGTCAGGGTGTGGGTTTTATTCTTGAATTTGTAATATTCAAGTATGTGAAGTGGTTACAAAGTTTTGACTATGGGGATTAGTACCATACACAGTTTGGCTTTAAATTTTTATCAATAAAGATTTTTTTCAATTATATGCTTTTTTAGAAAAAGAAGTATCACATATACACAGGCACAATATTGATGTAGTCACTATTGATGTAGAAAAAAAGATCAAAAAAAGCATTACTCCCCCAATAAAACATTTAATAATTACTTGATATCCAACCAAAGCTGTTGAAATAATTGAGAAAGTAAATGCAACTAAAGCGGTTGAAATATTTGAGAAAGTAAATGCCGGTTGAAATCATTGAGACCTTGCAAGTTTCTATGTTTAACTGTTTATATTCTGGATTAAACACACATGCGATAGCTTTTAACACACATGTCCCAGAGGTTGTGGCATCTGTATACTTTGATTTTAATGAAATTAGCCAACATGCAATTTTTCCCTCTCAAAAAAAATCCACTTGCCTTCTAACTGTCATCCATATAAAGTTGATTCCACCTGCGGTAACCTTGAAGAACCGCTTGCCAAGTAAAAGGCCTGGTGCCGCGGCCCCGTTTTCCTCCTGGTGTGGCGGGCCTGTGGAGAGCTGGAGAAACGCCATTTTCTAGAGTAGCTGAAGCAGCATACATGATTATCGCTTAATCTGTCTTGCAATAATTTGACAGCGAGGATCTCAAGTGAGCTCTGCCAATTGCAGAAGCTGCCAGTTTTTCCATTGTATGTAAACAGATTATCGGGTAAATTGCCCCAATACTTGGGAAATTCTTCTACGATGTATCTGGGCTTAATTACAACTTTCTTAGTGGCATTATCCCTTCTCAGCATAAGCTCGATATGATATCAAGGGTATCTCAGTATTCTTGAAATTTCATTTCATTTTTTATTGTGTAGATAGCTAAAACTTTTGAATTATCTTTCATTTTAAATTATTTCTTAATTTACAAGATGTTTTTTTATCAGCCGCCAATTTATAAAAAGTTATTTTTCATTTTTATTCCGTAGATAGCTAAAAACTTATCTTTCATTATAAATCGTTTCTTAATTTACAAAATGTTTTTTTAATCCGTAGATATAGTTATAAAAAAAAAAAAAATCCAAAGAAAAAAATCGAATTTTTTATTGCGATTTTTAAAAACTTACATGGTATATGTTGTTAGGCATTCAGTTGACTTTATGATTTTCGGATCATAGAGTTTACTGAGATGGTATTTATAGGTTTTTTCCTTCTAGTATTTCACTTTGTCCAGCATTATATTACTGATCTTTTTAACTACTGGCCTCTTCTGAGAAGAAAACAGCCCTGTTAGATCAGCTATCTGAGAAAAAACACATCCATGACACTGAGTCCTTCCCGGGTCTGCTTGGTGAGGAAAACAATCCAAACAGGAATGAATCAGTTAAAGTTTTATGAGAGTTAATAAGTTTGTTATGGATTTGTTATAGAGTAAACTGTCTGTTGTTAACAAGCTAATATAAAACGAAACAAAAGAAATTCCCTGAAACTAGGCAGTGATCAAAGTAAAATATGGACTTTTAAACATATGGTGGATGATCAGTTTTCTTTATCCTCCAACTGCCCAGATCTTGTTGCAAACTAGCTTCAGAAAGCTGATTTGTTGTATCATTGTGTTCCTGTAAATGTCACAGAAAGAAAATTCGTTAAAAAAAAAACTTTAAATGTTTTGTCTCTTCTAACAATCTCGTGATAATATGTAATTTTGAGCTCTGTTCATTCCATTGAACTGTTTAACCGTTCAATGATATTTATTGAGTTCCCGATAGATCTGAATAGAGAGTATGCCCAAACGAACAAAACGAGAGAGAAAATTTTTTAAGACAAACAATTCTGCAAAATTGCTGGATCCAGTCCCCAGCTCACTGAGGCTTTGAAGCATCTACAAAACGAGAGAGAAAATATTTTAAGACAAACAATTCTGCAAAATTGCTGGATCCAGTCCCCAGCTCACTGAGGCTTTGAAGCATCTACAAAACGAGAGAGAAAATTTTTTAAGACAAACAATTCCGCAAAATTGCTGGATCCAGTCCCCAGCTCACTGAGGCTTTGAAGCATCTATAAATGTTTAGGTGAATAACCAACCCAGGCATTTATTATTTTGACTGGAGGCCTCATAGAAGTAGGTAAAACTTATTTTTGCACTTAGTCTAATGATGCAGAGGAGTTGTCTGGAAAGATATAGAAATTCTGATCATATTTAGAGAAAATCCTGCAAGGATTTTTGTAAATCCAAGTTATAGTTGTTAAATTTCAAAATTTTAGGTGTTTTAGACTTTTTTGATGGTGCTGAATTCATTTCCACAATAAAAAACCATGATTCAAATTTGAATTTTTTTGCCTGAATTCCAGAATTTTTACCGTCCAGCCAATTTCTACACCTAGATAAACAACTCCAAACTTCTGAATTATTTTTCATTTTAAATCATTTCTTAATTTACAAAAAAAACAACTCCAAACTTCTGAATTATTTTTCATTTTAAATCATTTCTTAATTTACAAAAAGGAAAAAGTTTTTTTCATCAGCCGCCAATTTATAAAAAGTTATTTTTATTTTTCGGCAAGTAAATATATTGAGATATAAAATTCACACACCGGATCGCGGAACAAATGGCTCTAAGCATATTCAGAAAAATGAAGATATATGTGTATATGTTTTCACTATTTCAAAACAAATGGCAAAGTATCCAGGGTCATGATTAATTTTAATTTTTAAAATAAAAATCAAAGATGTGTAGATCATTTCTATAAATTAAAAAGATATAAACAATCAAATATATGGAGATAAGTTTTATAAATTAAAAACAAAACATAATTTTATACAGCAGAAGTAAGCACATTTAAATAAACCATCTCACAATATCCGGTGGCAATGGAGCTGTGCAGTTGTTGACATGTTTTTTCAAGTCCCAAGGGCATTGGAACTCGGGATCTTTGGCCTATTGAGTTTACAAGACCAAAATCTATCTTCACTGGTATAATACAATATTATATTTAGTTTTAATATATAGGATTTTGTATTTAGTTTTAATTCATAAATTTAATTAAATCAATTTAATTAATTAAATAATAATTTTTATATATTTAATAGTTTTCTAAATATATAAATTCTGTTTTATATATATGAAAGTGGACCAGATACACAAGCACAAGCAAGGAAGCTATCACAATCTTGCTTTGCTATCTCAAGTATGTCATGTAGTAATCTTGTTCAACACAGGCCTTGCTTCATGACAATGGGCAATTAGAGCATTTCTCCTTAATAAGCATTCTATGGTTAATTAAATTAAATTTTATATTATATTTTTTTTGAATTTAAATATATTATTTTTAGACATATTAAATTGATATTTGATTAATATATTATTTTTAGACATATTAAATTGATATTTGATTTTCAATTTTTTATACATGATCAAAGTTTATTAAAATTATAAAAACAAAATACTAAATTGAATATTTATAAAGTTTTTTGGATTAATCACATTATAAGTTGTTGGTATACTTTTCTAACCATTTAATGTAGTTTGTCCTGAAGATAAACCACATTAAATGGTTTGAAACTTCCACCAACAATTTATGATGTGATTAATCCCAAAGACTTTATCAAATCACAAAAAGCAAAATCAATATGGATCATAAAAATCTAAAATCAAACACTAAATTGAATATTTTAAAAGTTAAAAATTAATTTTTAAATTTAAATTTCTATTTCTTAACCAACGAATATATATGAAATGACTAATTTCAAGTGGTTTTCAATATAAATATTAAAAATGATATAAAATATTATATTATATTTCTATTTTTAATATAATTGTCAAAAATAAAATTTATTTAAAATAAATAAATGAATCACCTTTTTTTTTGTAAGTAAGCTTTGATATTAACAAGATAAAAATATAGTACAAAACTTCTGCTTAAGCAGATTACTGGCCGCTAAGCTGCAGGCCTTACCACAGGAGACCAGAAGAGAACAGAGTGACTGAAGACTAGAAAAGACATCATAACAGGAAACTGAAAATCGGCACACCACGCAGGGCGGCATATAACAAGAGTAGACAACAGACATGGACAGAAGAAACCTGGACAGTAAACATAATAACCCGCTGAGAAGAGGAAAGCAGGGGTGGCAAGCCTCGAGGCAAAAGAAGACCGCTGGGGACGAGGAGTCTGATAGACTGCAAAGTCAAATGCGCTTGAACATCTCCATGACCGGAGTAGATCTTGACATGTTGATCTGCCCTGGCCTGGGCGAATTGCCCTGCTGGTCTCCCGACGGTTCACCCTTCTGCATGTCGGAAGGCTTGTTGTCTTGCCCGATGGTTTGTCGTAGAAGCTTTATCAGGACCGTGAGTTTTTTATCCATGGTGTCGACTTGTTGGTGTATCGCGCTTAGCTTGAATTCACTGCTCTCCACCACCGCCATGTGATCATGCGACATGGTTTCTGCAAACTGCTTAAGCTTGCGCAGCTGCTCTGCGTGTTCACCTTGGATGTCCATTGCTTTCGCGAGGAGGGTCTTCATGCGCCAGCTTTCCGCTTGTGTTCTGACGAATTGAGTGGCTCGAGTGTTGGGAGTTCCAGGGTCCTGGAGCCAATCAACTTCTTTCCCGATTTGCTGGTCAGAGAGCTTGCTTTCCTCGTCCTGGACAGTGGCTTCTAAGTCAATAATCTTGCGCTTGTTTCGTTGCGAGGTTCGCCTCTCATACATCTCTCTTACTTGTTGGCGGATTTGTTGCGGCTGCCCTCCCCTGCCATTGTAATTCTAACTTGCCTAGCTTTATCCTGAGCACTGTTTATAGAGTGAGGAGGATTTGTCTTGCTGCACGCTGAGACAATGTTTTTCGTTTGGCCTTTGAGAGTGGTTAAATAACGAATTCCGGGGAGATTACCGGTGTGTGATCATTTATCTTTGTGCAACTTGCACGTCAGATCACCATAATTGCTGCGTGATGGAATTTTGGTTGGGTTGTGGAATAATTGTATCCCTTTACGGTCACCGCTCCCTGCTTGCTCCAAGGTATGCCAAGTGTCCCTTTTCCTTATTATGTTTCAGCGGCTCATATCACCACAGATTATGAACCTGCACAAATCTTTGTCACCTGCTTCTGTCATAGTTGCCCTCATCCTGTTTGTCCTTCACGGCCTGCTGGAAATTAATGGAGCATGTCTAGTCAACCTGTCCAAGTAATTATGACTTTGAGCTATTCAACCCTCCGGTCGGACTCCTCTGCCGTCACCATATCTAACCATGAGAGTTGGATGCATTTTCCCCTTAATTGTTGGTTGTCAACCTGCTGCCAACAGCTGTCCCACATTGCGTTGGGGTGTTCAATCCCATGATTTGCTAGGTGGTCAGCAACCGAATTGGCATTTTGCCTTACCGCCTGAAAGATGAGGCCTTTCATTTCTCCTAACAGTTTGGCAATGTTGTCTGTGACCTTGTACAGTCGCCAATGTTTTGTGACTCTGCTGGCTGGCGTTCCCCCGTAGATTTTCTGGGCCACAGTTATGGCTACCTCTGAATCTCCCTCAATCACTGCGTTGCTTGTTTGGTTCATTCGGAGAATCCTTAGCCCTTTTTCCATAGCTGCAAATTCCATTTCATTATTTGTGCCTTCCCCTAGAGCTTTACTGTAAATGTGAAGTATTTCTCCTTCATGATTCCGGATGATTCCTCCAATGCCTGCTGGGCCAGGATTGCCTCTCGAGGCACCGTCAAAGTTTAGCTTTAGAAACCCTTCTGGCAGACGTTTCCAGCCCTTTGGCTCAGTGTTTAAGTTTTGCTGTTGCACAGTGGATCCCAGGTTTTGTTCGTTGAGCAGGTTGAAGGCGTTCAGAATTCGCTGGTCCTCGGCCGAAGGTTGGTTGTTAGGATCTGCTTTGCATTTTACCAAGATTAATTGACGAATGTTTTGGGTTAAGGTGCTTTGCAGGTACTCTATATTTCTGTGCTCACTTTGAAAGATTCTTCTATTTCTTTCTTTCCAAATGGTCCAAGTTATGAAGCCGGGCAAGATTTTCCATATGTTGTTGATTCTTACATTGTTAGAGTACTTGCTTGGCCAATTCATGATGGTATTTTGAATGGATTCCCTGTCTCTGTTTGTTTGTTGCAATATAGTTTCCATCCCTTGCCATAGGTGATCAGCCCATTCACAGGTGTTGAAAAGATGGTTCATGGTTTCTTCTGCTTGATTGCACATAGGGCATATGGAGGGGCCTTCGAAACCTTTTTTGCGCAGGTTCTCCCAGGTGAGAGTTTTTCGCCTCATTAGGAGCCAGAGAAAGGTTTTTATTTTAGGCCAGAACATGGGATCCCAAACCTTGTTGCTCCATTGTAACACCTCCACCTGCTCCGAGTGTTCTAGCTGTTCTCTGGCCTCTTTGAGAGTGAAGTTACCACTCCCTTTCATACCCCATCTCAGAATGTCGCTCTCTGTGGTCTTTCTGATTTTTCGATTGTTTATGTAGTTTAGAAGGTCCTCTGTGTTATTGTTTCCCTCAATTGGGTTCTCAGTGTCCTGGAGTGCCCATTCTCTCCATTCCTGGTCGCAGCTGTTAGGATTCCAGTAGTGGTGGACGGTAAATTTTCCCCTGTTCTGGCATTCTCTTTTAAACTCTTCGAGCTCTGGTTTTTCCAGCTTTGGGAGCTGCTGCCAGGCATCTTCCCAAAAGAGGGCCGTTTCCCCATTGCGGATCTCCCAGAAGCTGTGGTCCTGAACTAAGTTGCAGTTTCTTCTAGCTAAATTCCATATTGGAGAACCCTCCGGTGTTTCCTGTATTCTGATTAGGTCCTGTTCGTTGTAGTTAGGAGTGTATTTCTCCTTCCAGTGTCTGGCCCAAGGTAGATTGGTTTCCTTCAGCCAGCGCCACCACAACTTGGCTCCGCATGTCATATTGATGGTGTGGGGATCAATTAAATTTAAACCACCTGCTGCTTTCGAAGTGCATAATTTGTTCCAGGCCACTAGTGCCCATTTCTTTTTCTCAGCATTGCCACCCCACAGAAAAGATCTTTGTATAGCTCTAATTTTTTGAAGGATTCCGCTAGGAGCTGGCATGATGGATAGCAAATACTGCGGAATGGCCTGCAGTATTGCCTTAGTGAGGACTAGTCGTCCAACAAAGTTAAGAGCCCTGTGAGTCCAATGCTTGCATTTTTTCTCCAGTTTCGCTAAGATTTTTTCCCAGTGAATTTTTTGCCAAGGCTTAGTTGTGAGAGGGGCTCCCAGATACTTAGATGGTAGAGTGCCTTTTCGAAAGCCAAGAATGCTGGAAAGATGGTTCTGGATGGCAGGATGAGTATTAAAGAAGAAGATAGTCGATTTAGCATGATTAATCTCCATGCCTGAAGCTTTGCTAAAGAGATTTAGAATGTTTTTGAAGGCCATAGCTTCTTTCACAGTGGGAGTGCCATGCAGCATTGTGTCATCGACAAACTGCTGGTGCGTAGTTGCAGGAATGGAGGGGAAAGGGTGTAAGCCTTTGATTTTCCTTTCCTCTCTTGCTTTGTGAATGAGCCTGCTGAGCCCTTCCATAAGGATCACAAAAAGGAAAGGGGAGAGAGGGTCTCCTTGCCTAATGCCTCGGGAGGGGGAGAAAGGTGCAGAGGGGGAGCCATTGACTAGAATGGAAAAATTGGTAGATTTAATCAGAGCAAGGATCCATTTGGTCCATTGCTTGTCAAAGCCAAAAGCATTCAGAGTGGCCTCCAGATAATTCCAGTTGACTTTGTCGAAGGCTTTGGAGAGATCTAGCTGCATCGGCATGCCTGGAAGTTTCCTTGTCTGCAGGGTGTGAACCATCTCCTATGTTAAATGGATGTTGTCTAAGATTTGCCTGCCCTCCACGTAGCCTGACTGCTCTTTCGAGATTAATTCAGGAAGAATAGGCTTAAGTCTGTTGGCTATAACTTTAGATATGATTTTATATATCACATTACAGAGAGCTATGGGTAAAAACTTGTCCGGGGAGTTGGCTTCTTCTTCCTTAGGAATTAGTGCAAGGAAAGTGGAGTTCAGGGATTTGAGAATGGAGCCGGACCGTCTGGAGTCTTCGACAACTTCCCATACCTCTGTTTTAATCATTGGCTGGCAAGCTTTGTAGAAGTTTATTGTAAAACCATCAGGCCCCGGTGCCTTATCATTTGGCATACTCTTGACAGCGTCTTCCACCTCCTCCATCGAGACCTTTCTTAGCATAGCAAAGTTTTTCTCAGAGGTTATGATGTGGGGTATAGATTGGGTTAGTTCCTCTATGGCCTCTGATCTTTCTTCCTGCGTTTCTTGAGCTATATGCTTGAAGTGCGTGGTGAGCAGGGTTGATATTTCCTTGTGATTTTTAAGAGTTTCCCCTGCTTCATTGTCGAGCCTAAGGATTTTGTTTGCCCCCCTGTAGTCCAGCGTCGATCTATGAAAAAACTTTATATTTTGTTCTCCCTCCTTTAGCCATTGGATCTGTTATCACTGAAAATGCTATTGTCAAAAAAAAATTTTAGCCTAGCTTAAAGACAGGGTGTTTTCGCAGCGCCAGAATTCTTTTAGCAGTTTCGCAGCGCTACCTGTTTAGCTGGTTTCGTAGCGTGCTACGAAATTGGGAATTGGTTCGAGTTTTCAGTGAAGGTCCAAATCCTAGCATGCCTATTGTACACTGGCTACAACTGCTGTGGATGAGGTTGATGTGCTTAAAGGTCTAATGCTGACTAAAGGATATAACTCTGGTGTTGTTGCATACAATGCTCTGATCTATGGATTTTGCAAAACAGGTGTTAAAGTATTACAACAAGCAATTGTCCATTTACTATTAGATATAATGGTGAAATGCTGTCAGCCATCAGAAAGGAAAAAATGCAATGATGCTTCTGAAAGGTCAAGAAGCATTTTGGATAATAATGGAACTGCAACTAACAGAACTGTTGTTGAGTTAAGAGGGAAAAATGGAACACTGGAATCTCTAAATAATCCTGTAGATCAACGCCTTGATGTTGGGATGGATGGAGCAAGCAGTGCAAAGCACTGACTTACTGGCAACAGTGTCTGCGGGAAAGGTTGCAGTTTGGCCTGTTTCATCACCTCTAGAATCAACTGCACAAGAGTCTTCGAGAGTGAACAATTCTAATCAAAAGCAAGAGACAAAATGGCCAGAGCAATCTGAAGAGCTATTAGAGTTGATTGTCAATTCTCTCCAGGCACTCGATGGTGTAGTTCCCCACGGTGGCCAAAGAGCATCGCACAGTAACATTCCTTTATACCAGCTACATAAACAACATAGGAGTCAAGTTGTTGTTTCAAATCTTTGGAATTGCGAAATATGGGGATGGATGTCGGTGATTCCCCCTCCAGAATCGCAGTTGGAGTATGCGTAATGGAAAAGAAGGTTCCTTCTGCTGCCAAGAAGCACATCCTTGATTGGCTGAGGGCATTTGGTGAATTTGAGATCATAATATTTGGAGACATCATCATTCTTGAAGAAACAACGATGAAGTGGCCAATTTGTGATTGCTTTTTATTAAACCAGCTACCCTTTTGAGAAAGTTGAAGCTTATGCTACTCTTTGAAAGCCTTTCCTTGTGAATGAGCTTAGACCTTAACATCTTCTCCATGATCGTCGAAAGGTATATGAGCGCCTTCAAAAATTTGGCATTCCCACTCCAAGTTATGCACTTGTGTTGGACTACTTTGTGGAGCAAGGGATTTTGTTCAAGTCCATGGAAAGTGAATTATGAAGCCTTTTGTGGAAAAACCAGTTCATGGAGATGATCACAGTGTTATGATTTACTACCCAAGTTCTGCTGGTGGAGGAATGAAAAAGCTACTTCAAAAGGTTGGAAATCATTCATGTGAGTTTTGTCAAGATGTTAGAAATGTACGAAGAGAAGGGTCATACAGATATGAATAATTCATGCCCACTGGGGGAACAGATGTTAAGGTATTTAAACTCGGGCCTGACAATGCTAATGCAGAGGCCAGAAAGTCTCCCGTTGTTGATGGCATTGTCATGAGGAGCCTTGATGGGAAATAGGAGAGAAGATCCAGAGAATGATTCAGTCATTTCGGTCAGCTGATGATGATTGTAAAACCAAACTAGCCATAGTGCAGAAAAGATTTCCCGCACTTACAGAGTCCGGTTACAATGCTTCTTGATATTAATAGTGACCTGGCACATTTTATGAGAAAAAGAGCAAAGGTTGAGGGCTGCGCATTTGATCATAAGGCGCGTATGGATGCTATATATTGCCATGTCCGTGAACTAGCATGGAGAATGCACATTAACTGTTTGACAATATCAGCATTCGAATTTTCTCTTATGCAATGCAGTGATTAAATGCCAAATGTCAAGTGGTTTTTATAAAGGTTTTGATTGCCACAAGGCCGCCATGATTAGTGACACCGGGATAGAGATGTGGCACAAGGGCTGGAATGATATTGAATGATGTCGTTAAAAGATGAGTGCGCATTGAATAAACACAAAAGGAAGGTTGGATTTGGAGGAGAGATAGAATGGCGCTTTTCTAGTATGCAAGGATTAGTTCAGGGCTTTCCAGAATCCGTCTTTCGGGCAAATTGTTGATATTGATGAATATTTTACAGATAAGAGAGTATCATAAAATCGCTGCTGTCGTCGTGTTGCTCAGGTGCGCGCTGTACATTCCATTCTGTGGAAGTTAATCAGATCAGAGGGTTTTTGTTCAGGTCCTTCGATCTCGTGAAACGCCTCTGGTTAGAGTTCTTTCAGATATGGAAAAATGAGGCCCGTTTTTGGGGGTTTCAATTGTGGATTGAATCGTGCAGAAGTTGTGAATTTTGATCTTGCAGATTGGTTACCACATGGTGGGTTTGCAGTGGAATTGTATTGGTTGTATCACAAGTCTGCAGTTTTGTTGCATGACGAGTTGTTATATGCTGTGGTTCGTGTAATCAATACTGAGCGCAATCATAGAGAACAACTTTGGAGAAAGGGTGTTGTGAGAGCCTCTCGAATGACTTCTCTAAAGTATCCTGAACATGTTGGTGGCATTGAAGAGGATCCAGAATGTATTATATGTCGATATTTTCTACATCTTTCTGCTGATTGTGTGCAGTTGTCGACCAGGTGCTTTTGTCTGTCTACAACATGCAAAAATGACTTTGTGAATGCAATCCAGATCAGCAGTGTTTTCCGTATCGTTATACCATGGCAGAGCTAGAAGACTTGCTTTGTGTGGAAGATGAAAATTTTGCTGAACGAGACAGCGTTTTGAAGGATAGGAGGGTTCGAAGCAGAAGGATATCTGCAAAGCAGTCTACATAGTCTCAAGGAACACATCTAGTTAAGAAGGAGCCTGGTGGACTCTCAGTGGCACTTCTCTTCAAAATCGTGTGGGAGAATTATGTTCTTTTGTTCGGTTCTTAGGGATCTATCTTTACTCCCATTACTTCTGAAAGAAATGCGCGGGGCCTCATTTAGGATACTTGCACAGTTCAAATGCTCTGTTCAGTTCTGGTTTATGGCTTTTCAAAAAACTCAAAGGATCTCCTTGTATGCACCAACTAACATTTACTGATGAGGCAGATATTCAGAGTTGTTTTTTTTAAGCTAAGCCAGGGAAGCTGATATTTCTTCTCCAGAATTGGTTTTAGTTTCAACAGAATCTCAATTGCCAGCCAAAGAGGAGGTAGTCTGCTAGATAAAAAGTGTAAAGTTGGGGTGGCTGAACTTCATGCATGTTTTCATATCTGTTGAAGCAAAACTGAGATCTTACAGAACCAGCCTTCCAGTTTCAACACTTTAGTTTCTAACTAGATGCAGCTTGGATGTTTGATGCGCGGTTTGAGCAATATTCAATCTCATTTTGTGCACTCGGACTCCAAAGATGTATGCTAAGATAATTTGATTGGATATTGGATTGTTCTCATAAGATCACCATGGTTGATAGCTAAGAACAGTGCGCTTCATGGCTAGAACAGTGTGCTTCATGATTTTCTTATGAATGCTTAATTTATTTGTGGTATGTGACAAATCTATCTCCTTCAGATGTGAGGAGTATCTTGAGCAATAGGTTATGTAAATTTAGAATCTATTCAGAGATAATGTATATGCCCTTCAAAAATATACATCAAGAGATGGTGATGTAGGATCCAATGGCTTCAGGTAGTGGTAATGAACCACTAGATTCTACCGTAAGGCATAAAAGAAGTATAGATGAACTCTAAAGGTAGGGTAGCAGGTGAAATGTTTTAAGCAGTACCATCATCATGACAAAGCAAATCAAGCAAAAAACTTCACCAGCTGCCCTTGCACTAGCTATAAATGTGTTAAACACTGTGCAGAAAGGTTGAGGCTATTAATCATGCTTATTTACAAGTTGTCCTCATAACCTTGTCCAAAGCATCAATTAGGCATAATGAATTTTTAAAGGCAGGGAAGAAGACTGTGTTTTCTAAATCACACAGCAGTTTCGTAGCGCGCTACGAAACTGCTGTAGGTGATGATTTTAAGCGCAGAGCAGCTAGTGTGATACTGTGAGCGGGAGTTGAGGAAGAGAAACACCTGTCTATCAATACCACCTACAACACATCAAAAACATGGCAGCATTCCATACTTGGGGTTATTAAAGGAGCTGAGACATATTGCTGAACTCTCGGAGAATGTTGGGAGACCGAGACCGTTAAAATAGGAGCACATCTTTTGGTCAATTAATGAGCCATCAGCGCTTTCAAGCATCCAAAGTCAGCATTCATTGCATCTGTAGCTCAGCCATCTTAACCCAAGCAGCAAAAGGACATGTGTCAAGAGCCAGAAGAGCATCATGCTACGAGGAGCAAAGATTTTGGATTTTGATTAAATGAAAACCATTTGTAAATTCAGTTTAGCCATTATGTAATTAATAAATTAGTTATGCACTAGATAGGGATAGTGAATAGCCACCTTCGAGGCTCCCCTCATGCTGGAGGAGGAAGCTCGAGGTGGATAAGTTTGTTTGCCTATAAAGGGATCAAGGTTGGATGTAGAAAGGGTTGGACATTTTATACAAAAACAGAGTTATTTGGGCCATTGTAAGACTTGTGACAGTAATAGTAAAACAGTGTTGATTTCTTCTCAAGATTCTCGATGGATTATTGTGTTCAAATATAATGATGGTGTTTTATATTTTATGTTCTTTTACAGCCTTGTTGTAACACAATCACTCAAAATTTATAATCTTATGCTCTGACTTCCTGTGTGTTTGGCAAGCTGTGGTTTTGATGGAGTATGTTTGACATGTAATGCAAAGAGCCTTGACTTCCATGAAATGACTATGTTTTTCTTGTTTACTTAGTATATGAGACTCCATAGCCCAATGAGAACCAGTTTGATATGTTTCCAACCAGCTTTTGCTTTCATGACCGAGTAAAGAGTTAGCCATCTGTTGTAGTGAATGATTTTTATCAAGAGTTTATGAGAGAGCCCTCTCTGATCAAAGAGGCTAAGCTTTGATCTAAAGTTAGGTTGAAAGAGTTACATGAAATCTTGCTTGGTTGCAGCCCTCAGTAGTGATTTTGTGATAACAGGATCCTTGATTTTTTTTTCCACAGTGTCTCTTCCTGTTGGCAACGGAGTTGCCATTGCTGCATCAATACCTTCTCCTGTTCTTTTGAGTCTTCACTGTAGTTCCCTGAAGCCCATTCTTTATGAATTAGATTTAACTTACCCTCTATGATGTTCTTTTCCTGGAAGATGTTTCCAAACTCGGCTGCATTCCAATCTTTTATTCTGTTTTTGATGTGTTTTAGTTTGCTTTGGAGCTTGAACATTTTGGTTCCTCTTAAATCCAATGGTTCACACCACCATTCCTTCAGCAAGTTTGCAAAGTCGGGGTGAGTTAACCAGAACTTTTCAAATCTGAAGGGCTTATTTCTAGGGGTCCCTAGGAAGGCCGCTTCCAAAGCTATTGGCCAGTGATCTGATCCTCCACTGGGAAGAATGTCAGAGTCCACTGTTATTCCTTCGAGTAAGATACTTTCTGAGATCAGAAATCTATCTAGACGGGAGGCAATCCTATTGTCTCCTCCTCTCCTGTTGTTCCAAGTGTAGGAACCATTTTTGGGAAGGATGTCTACTAGTTTGGCAGCTTCTATGAAATCAACAAAGAGTTCTGAATCTTTGTTAAGCCTCCTGAGTCCTCCTTTCTTCTCCAGTAGAGAAGTTATCATGTTAAAGTCCCCCCCCATGATGATCTTAGAGGTTGGGTATCTTAGCTTTAAATTCATGAGAGAATTAAGAAAAGAAAATTTGTCTTCTAATCTTTGCGGTCCATAAACATTTATGCATAGGTAAGTTTCAGAGTTACCTGTCATTTGAACTTCTGTGGCAATAAACGATCGTGCAGCTTCCATTGAGATGATGTCTATTACTCGGGTATCCCAAAGTGTAGCTATGCCGCCTTCCCATCCTTGACTGGCTACGTCTATATATTTTATAGGTTTGCCTAGCCTTTTGCTGATGTTCTCCATTTGGTTAATGGCACATTTGGTTTCCTGTATGAACATAATATCTGGCTTTTCTTGTTGGAACTTTCTCTTGAGCAGTCTTTGTTTGGCTTGGCTATTGAGCCCTCTTGCATTCCATGAAATGATTTTCATTTATAACTAGATACTTATTGGTAGGACGGGAAGGCGTGTAGAGCCTTCATTTTACCTGAGTTTATCATTAAGATCCCCAAATCATGCAGCACCTCCCCACTTGTTCTTCTGCCTCTTCTTTTTCTTTGCTTCCGGCCTGTTGGGTTAAGAGAGATGCTCTTTGACTGATTGCCTGTGCCTTTTACAATTCCTAATCTCCTGTTTTGCCTATCTAGTTCCACTTTTTGTCTTGCGATGAAGAGATCACTGATCTTCCTTATTTCTTCTTCCGGAATATTTTCCAGCCCTTGAGTTCTCCAATTTTTTTCCATATCTGGGAGGTTCACCCCTTCCTTTTCTAGAACTGCATTGAGCTCCATCTCCTCACTACCCCCATCACTGGTTAGCATATCAGTGTCTTCATCGCGTTCGTCTTCGAACTCTTGCATTTGAACTTCTGTTCTGATTATATTTTCCTCCCCGTCCTTTGTTGTGTGTTCTAGCTTGTCTTTTGGTTCTTCAATAGGTTTTGTTTCCCTATTTGTGCCTTCTGAATCTGTATCGGTTTCCAGAATGCTGAAGGTGTTGTTGATGATACCAGGGCCTGCCTCTGCTCTGTATATTCTTTTCCTGTTAGCTCTCTGTCTTGTTTTTGGCTTTGTGAAGGCCTCTTTACTCTTTGCTGCTTGCTCTTGTTTGTGCTCTTCCCCTGTTCTGTTTAGAGGGCATTCTCGGACAAGGTGTCCGTGCTCATGACACCTTCTGCAACGGAAGGGGATTTGTTCGTAATCGATGGCTTGATAGTAATCCTCATCTCTGAATTCCAACCACAGTCCTTCATGCAGGGCTCCTGAAACATCCATCTCCACGCAAATTCTTGCGCAGGAAGTGTATCTTCGTTGCATCGTTGCTTCTGAAGCTTTGATGAAGGTTCCGAGATGGTCTCCTATTTTCTTAAGCGTCGCTAGTCCCCAGTAGTCTACAGGAAGGGAGAATAGGTGGATCCACATAGGAACCTCTGTAAATGTCTCTTTTTCAGGCACAAAGTTTGCCTTCCAGGGTCTCATGTAGAGTCCAGCTGAGGCAAAGAAGTAAGGTCCTCTATCGAAGACTCTATCCTTGTCTTCTAAGTTTGTAAAGACAACAATAAAGAAACCTTTTGCCCCAAGGTGTAGTTTAACATCACCCTTTGGCTTCCAGTGTTGCTTGATCCATTGGCAGAGTACTCGTTCTGTTGGCCACAGTCCCATGAACTTGCATATTATTGCATGTTCCATCATGTGGTCTCTATAAGCTTAAATGTTTGGATCTGAGAAGACCACTTGAAGGGTTTCGTTTTATTCGGTTTGCATGCTCCTTGGGTTGCCTTGTTGGAGCTGGGGTTTGCAGCCTTTGCTTGCTCCTCTTCCTCTTGAGGGTGTTGCTCTGCTCCATGTTCTTCTTCGCCTTCTGTTTGGGTTATTATTGGTACTGTGTCTCTTTGTCCTGTATCTAATCTTTTGTCGTTATTCTCCTGTCCATTGTTTGCTTTACCTGTCATCTTTGGGTTTTTTCTTGTCTCTTTCTGCAGCTGTTGTGTCCTTTCTCTACTGCTTCCGCTGTTATCCTTACGTTCTCCATAACCATTGATTTTAAATCCTTCCTGTGTTTTTTGCTTCTGCATTACCACTTGCTTAAAGGATGGGGTCCCAGTGGACCCCCCGTTTACCATTTGTCGGGTTAGACCTCGACCTCTGAGAAGTAAATCTGCTAATCTGTCTCTATGTGCTTCCAGAACTGTTGCTGAACCTGCAAGTTGCAGCTCCAATAAATGAATCACCTTACTACCAAGTGTAATAACAATTACTCAGAGAGATTTAGAACAGTCGAAGAAGGAGCGCGCTGTTAAGGCGCTCCGTAAGCAAAGGTCACCGGTTCTAGTCTCGCCGATACCAAAAAATCCAGCACGGTTTCCGCTGGTGCGGCTCGGGCCAGGTGGGATCCCCGGGTGACTTTGTGATTTTCAGGATTCACCCACTTATCAACAAAAAAAAGTGTAATAACAATTAATTAGTAGTGTACCTACCAAATCTTGATATTTATGAAGGATTTAACTCTCTAAATTATTTAATAATACATCAAGTTTATTAATTAATTTCAATTAGATTTTATGAAGTTTATTAAAGTTTTGAAAAAAATAAATATTAAATTAAATATTTTGAAAATCAAAAATAAATTTTGAAATTTTTTAAATTTGAATTTCTATTTTCTTATTGTTCACTTCATGCAGTTTAAAATTGAATTATCCAAAAACAAATGCATTCAACCAAATGTCATAACATTTAATAAAGAGTATACCTATCAAATCTAAATATTTATGTTTAATAATTTATTTTTACACCTCACTTTCTTTTATATTTATTTTTACTATATATTTTACTAACAAAAATGTACAAAACAATAAATATAGTCATTCATATATTATATTATTTTATTTTTAATTGGAGATATGGTCATTCAGCACAACTACCAAATAAAACCAAAGGTAGACCTAGCACAGTTACTCTACAGAGCCTTTATGAGTATATAGAGTCTTTATAGAAACATAGAGAATAAAGAGAAATCAAGCTACAAACAGAGTTAGAAGCCATGCTGGAAAATAAATTCACATCTCTTGAAGACAAGATCTAAAAACAAATAGAAAATAAAATAGAACTATTGGAGAATAAAATGGAGGCAATGGAGATTAGGTTGCAGGTTATAGAAAAACAAAACCAAGATACAAACCAAATATCCCAGCAAGGAGATGCTGATACATTAGAGAGTCTTAAAATGAAGGACATAATTAAAGAACTAGAAGAAAAAAGAAAAAGTTAATAGTTGCCTCACCCTAAATAGTGTGGCAGGTAAATTAGATATCAAACCAATTAAAGATGAAATGAAAAAATTGACAAAATTAGACCATGAGTGTAACAAAAGGGCCTTGAACCTTATAATCTTCGGTTTGAAAGAAGAGGTAGATGAGGATACTTTAGCCATAGCCCAGACATAATTACATAATAGATTACAAATTGAAACAATGTCTCTCAGAGAAGCAACAAGGTTGGGGAAATTAACTGAAAATAAAGGAAGGTTGATCCGAATAAAGGTGAGCTCTATTGACCATACGTATGACATACCTAGTAAAACCTCAAGTCTAAAAGGAACGAGAATATTTATAAATGAAGATCTCATTTCAAAAGATCAAACAGAATTAAGAAATGAGGTTCAAAAGGTAAAAGAAGTTAGGAAGGAAGGAAAATGGGCAAAAATAAAAAACAGAAAAGCCGTTATTCAAGATAGAAACCAAAAAGATAGTAATAAATAGCAATTCAACATGCTCCAAATTCTTTCTTGGAACTGTCGGGGCTTTCCATGGAACAAAGGCCCCAAGCTAAGTTGGATCTCGAATGATGTTGATATTATATTGCTTGTTGAAACTTGGGAGCCCGAAGAATCTAAGGTTCCTAACATAGACGGCTTTGCACTATGGTCTACCTAGAACAAATGATCCTCGTGTAGAGGCATTGGGGGTATATCTTGTTACATTAAGAAGAACATCTCCCCCCATGCTAGGATTTATAAAAACTACCCTTACAACCAATATAGTTGGATAGAGATTACTGACATTAATGATAAAAAGACCTACATAGCAATCTGTTATTTTTCCCCATCATTTCTAACTTCTATAAGAAAAATAATCTAGATAAAACTAGTCCTTACAATGGTTAGAGAATTATATTTCTAGCCCAAGGAATGAAGGTAATATCCTTTTAATGGGTGACTTTAATGCTCGAACTTCAAGAAACAAAGCTATTCTTATAAGAAATCATTCCAACCCAAATCCTCTTTGGTTTGACGAATACCTTACTCTAGCTAGCCGGTACAAAAGGAGCTCTGAAGACCTCAGGGAGAATTTGTTTGGGTAGGAGCTAGTCAAGCTCTGTAGTGCTCAGGATCTCATAATTTGCAACGGTCTAAAGGAGTGGCCCAATTCTAGCCAGATGACCTTGTTACACAGTAATTTGTCACCAACCCTGCATTCCCTAATCTCGGGCACTGCCGATCCATGTTACTGACATCTGTGCTGTGTCATGTTGCCAATTATGTGTCACTACCTTCCTTGCAATCTCAGGAAGAATGTCTCAATTCATTATCCCTGAAGAAGACCCATTTTTAGCTAAGTTTCTGGGTCGTCATGGGTCAAAAGTTATCCCTCCTGTGAAGATGGTCAAGTTAACACTAGCCCTAGCGAAGTCTTCGCTCTATCCCTATGTTGCACCCACGAAGAGCCAGATTTGGAAAGTTTTTCAACAACTCGTTGAAACTTTGAGATGAAATTGCTTCATGGGCAGTCTTAGAGCTGGTTGTTGGGTAAGTTGAGGTCATCTCTCTCCTCTAGGATAGTTGTTCCACCTTTTGTGCAACCTCCCTAGGAGATAAGCTCTTCCTTCCATCTCTTATGGGACCTCTCCCTCCTATAAATATCTCCTCCATGAATGAGATCAGCTAGCTTGGATGTAACTGGATGATAGCTAGATGTAATTTGATAGCTTCATATTTCTAAGAGAGGAGTAGAGGTAGAGAGTGTTATTGGAGTGTGGAAGTAGCCTCATATGTATTTCGGTTTGAGATATGTTTGAGTAGAGTTGGCTTGAGAACTTTCTAGCATCAATCCTTTTGGATGAAAGAGAGAGTAATATGTTCCCTTGGGAGACGGTTCACAAGTAAATGCTTACGAAGACATGCTAACTGGACCCTTCGAGGAGGCTTACGACATCAAGGCTCAGTTGTAAGTTTTACTTTGATTTATATTAATACAAATCAATAGCTTGTTTCGTATATCGTGTGTTAAACTGTATGTCGATAGCTTGAGGTTCCTTGAATATTCAAGTATTGCATTTGTGATGTTTCTCTACATGTTGTTTTCAGGTATAAGTGACTAGAAGAACAAGAGTTGGAGCAACATGACGAGAACTTCATCGAACGTCAAATTGAAGGTAGGCCTTCATAACACCAACTTTCTAAGGAAATTTGCTTTGGTATTGTCTTTGCAGTGACTAGACCCACTCTAGGGATAGAGGGGTTGCCTCTGTTCACAGAGAGAACTTACCTGTGTCACAAGTTGGCGACCATACTGGGGATCAAACCCAAAATCTCAATTCTAGCTAATGACCTGCATACATGGGCTTGGTAATAGCATGGTAGACTATGTTATTTTCAATCTCCCTTTATACAACGAAATAATAAATTTTGACATCTTAAACGACCATGAGCCTGACTCTGATCATAGGCCTTTACTTATAATTCTCAATTTTTTCATGCATAGAGATCCCATAGAAGATATTCCTTATGGCCAAAAGAACTTAGTATTTGATAGAAATGATCTCTTTCTAAATGAACTAAAAACTAATTTTCTTCCTTTATCTAGTATAGACAACATAGAAGGCCTCTATCATATTTACTACAACCCTCTCATATTGTATTAACATGTTCTCAATTGAAGTTTCAAGTAGTAAAAGAAATAGCAAAAACAACCCATGGTATGAAAAATATTGTAAAAGTGCGAGGACAACAATTAAGGAAGCTGTTGATGAATCTCTTAAAATTGGAAAGATAAAAATATACAAAGCCCTAACGAAAAGGAAAAAAATGTATTATATTCGTAAAAGACAAGAGAATCTCTTACACCTGTCTAAGGTAGCTCCTAAGAAATTCTAGAGGTAGATTCTAACTAGGAAAACTAAAGATAATAATAAAATTTCTTTACACAACTGGGATTCCTATCTTAAAAAGCTTTATGAGATGTTTTCTCATTTTGGGGTTAAATTCCTGGAAAATGGGAAAGCTAAGGACATTGAAGGTTACCAGGCATAAATCTTAAAAATTAGAGGTCCTATCCTCATCCCCCACATCCTCAAGCTTTTCAATCAAGCGGTCAAGCAAGGGTTCCCTAAACCATGGACTCAAAGCCTCATTATCACTATTTTTAAAAGTGGGGATACAAATAACCCCCTCTAATTATCGGACAACTATGATCAGCCCTCTCTTAGCCAAGTTATATGGTATTATTTTGGAAAATAAGTTGAGCATATGGATTGAAAGTGAAGGTAAGCGGGCTAAAGGCAAAGCGGGTTTTAGAAGACAACACTCAACAACGGACCACCTCGTTACACTTAAGATCATTATGGAGGAATGCCACAATGATAAATCCAATCTCTTTTGTTTCTTTGTGGACTTTAGAAAGGCTTTCGATACGGTTCCTAGAAACAACCTATGGAATAGATTAGAAGAGCTAAAGGTTCCTTTCGAGTTGAGAGTTGTTGCTATAAGGTTATACGAGAATGTAATTGCCAAGTTAAAGAGCAATGAGGGGTGGTAAAAATATATTAAGTGTAATATCAGAGTTAAACAAGGTTTCGCCCCCTCCCCTACCCTATTTGGCATTTACATCGACAAGCTAGAAGGTTGTTTAGAGGAAGAAGGTTGTGCTGGCACGATCTTAGCTGGTATAGTCATCATCCTTCTTCTCTATGCTGACGATATTGTTCTTCTCGCAAGGTGCCCATTTGATCTTGATAAGAAACTTAGACTTATTAAGGATTTCTACTCTATCATGGGTATGGCTGTTAACATTGACAAAACAAAAGTTATGATTATCAAATCCAAGAAGGACACTTACGCTGATTTTATGTATGACAATAGTAAATTAGAGGAAGTGTCTTCTTACAAGTACCTAGGAATTGATATTCATCACAAGCTCAACTAGAGCTATAGCATTGAGAAAAGGATTAATCGGGGGTGGAAAGCTTATTTTGTTCTTGAAAATAATTGTAAAACGACAAACCTCATAATGTGGGATAGAAAGAAGTTCCTCTTTGAAACTTTAGTAACTCATGTTACCTTATATGGATGTGAGGTTTGGGGTTGCAGCATCTCTAGAGAATCCCAGAGAAAGATTGAGAAAATATATAAGTGTTTTATAACTTATAACCTCAAAATTAAAAGCAATACACCCTATCCTATTCTCCTTATAGAATTGGGTCTTTCCCCTATCGAGAGCCTAGCTATGACTAGGCTTCTGTTGTACAAGCACAAATCCAATAACATAGGAGACCATACACTTCCTAAGTTAGCTTTGAATTCTAGCCAAAAACACTTAAGACTCAAACGAGGTTGGTATAAAGACACCAGGGCTTGGTTAAACCATTAGGAGATTGACGATAATGTTGCATTGCAAAACATTAATAACATTAAAAATATTGTTACTTCTAAGTTCAAAGAAAAAATGTGGCGTGAGAAAGATTTAGCAGCTAAAACAAAATTAAGATATTATAAAGAGGTCATCAACCCCACCCTAGAAGATCAAAAGTATCTCTTTGTTTTAACTAGCTCAAAGAAGAAAATTAATATAGCCAAGATTAGAATGAACTCTCATGAGCTCCATAGTGAAACGGGTCATTGGGAAGTTCCTAAAACACCATGGATTGAAAGGATCTACAATCTCTGTGAGAATATGAACATCGAGGATGAAAATCGCTTCCTCTTAGAGTGCCCCGCATACAACCACATTAGATCTCAGTTTCATAATCTTTGTTGCAATATTGACCTTCCTATGATCCAGGTGGATGTTGGTGGCCACCCACCTATCCCATTTGGACCCCCACAACTGTCTCTTTCAGTCTTTTCAGTTTCCTAAATTGCAGCACAGTTTACTATTTTTAGCAGTTTTTCGGGTCCTGAACTTCCGGAGCTGTTTTGAGGCCCTAAACGACGTTTTTTTGGGATTCTGGGGCAACATGGGTCCATGGACCGATGTTGCCTCCTAAAGTGGTAGTACTCGGATAGATCTTTCTAACGAGCTGTTGTACGCGTCAAACGGAGATCGTATGCCAAAGTTACGACCCCGGGAAATTGATGTACCAATTTACCCAAACGGGGCCCACAATTTGGTGTTTCATCTTCTACGGTTAGGTTTCGGGATGTGAAGGGTTTTCCATTGTTTCTCAACAATAAATAGGCCTTCGAGCCTCATTGTAATACAGTTCGAAACAGTTCAGAGGCATGTAGCCGACACATCTCTTCTCAGAGATAAGCTACCATCGCCCTAGCTGGGTTATTTCTATTTGTAAGCATATTTCAGTATTCTCCATTAATGAAATGAAGTATTATTTCCGCTGCATCTCTGTTTTTATGGTTATCGCATCTCTGTATTTATGGTTATCTCTGTAATCTATTGCGTTCCTGCTTAAATCCAGATCAGTGGTATCAGAGCGGTCTGCTTTTTCTCTGTTTTTCTTTGCATGTCCCCAACGAGGTCGGGATATAAGGAGTTAGGGCTTGAACTGGTCGAACCTTTGCAAGACCAGCCTTGCAAATCCCGACGGCCTCCCATGGCGGATGAGAAGAAAGACGAGGGGGCAGGAGATCCTATCAAAATCTTGCTCGAAGAAGCACTCGAGCGGCAAAGGAACGCGATGATGGATAGCTTTGCACAGATCCTTCAGCGGCTACCTAGAGGCGACGCATCGACTTCCAACAGCGACTCTGGAAACGCCACACCGTTTAAGGTACAAGTTAATTTCGAAATCCCCATCTTCGAGGGTCAAATAGACGCAGATGCCGTAGATAAATGGTTAAATCTGCTAGATGGGTATTTTTCTGTTCATGAATTTTCAAGTCGGGAAAAGATTGTTTTTGCTCTTCTCAAAGCAGCCCCCCACGTCAAGGACTGGTGGGAAACCTACTGCGAGCAGAAGGATGAAAGTACAGGCTCACTATTTTCAGCCGCACCCACTTGGAATGACTTCTGGGATGCCATCAAGGAGCAGTACTACCCTGTCGGAAGCTATGAGGACAAATACATCAAATGGACCACACTGCGGCAGGGACGAGACCAAGATGTGCCGGAGTTCACAAACATTTTTCATACCCTTCGCACACAGTTGGGTATCAAAGATTCTGAGTTGCATCTGGTACTCAAATACTGTGGCTGCCTACACAAATACATCCAAGAAGAGATGGGGTTCTTGAACATCTCCTCACTTGGCACAACATACCGATACGCTGTCAAAATCGAGCAAAAGTTCAAACAGAAGAAGCGAGACTTTGGATCTGCAAATCCGAAGCCCAAAGGACAAAGCCAAGGCGGGGTGACCCAAGACAACCCGTCGAAGCCGCAAGAAAAGAACAATACCATGAAGCCGAAGAAGGACACAGGGAAGTGGTGTGAGTTCCACAAGAGTCCCACTCATAACACAAGTGAGTGTCGGACCAAGCAGTCGTTGGTGGCCGAGTTGAAGGCTTCCGAATCAGATGCATGTTCTGACCCTGAGCCAGAACTCGACAAGGGGAATGGCAAAGGGAAGCAGATCATTGATGCGGATCCCAGCACCACTATTGCCACCGCCAAGATCCAGAAAGATGAGCCCGAAAATCCAGAGGAAGGGGAGCGTCTTTTCCACTCACAGATGTGGGTGAAGGGTTCGCCGCTGCAATTCATTGTCGACAGTGGTAGCCAAAAGAACCTCGTTTCAGCAGAGGTCGTGAAGCGGTTGGGCCTACCGACTACACCACACCCACAGCCGTACAATATCGGGTGGCTTCATGAAGGACAAGATCTGAAAGTTCGCCAGCAATGCCGCCTGCCCTACAACATCAAACCCTTCACAGACGAGGTATTGTGTGATGTTACACCTCTGGATGTTTGTGATGTATTATTAGGCCAGCCATACTTGTGGAGGCGACATGCTGTGTATGAGTCCAGGCCTCGTGCTGTTATTATTTCTTTGAATAATTCATTATACAGGATACCGAAGGTAGCCTCACCTACCGCCACATCTTTGATCACTACCAAGAAAGGCAGCAAGCTCATATCACAGACCAGGAAATTCATCTGTCTGGTTCACTCCCAAAGTAAGGGGAAGATCGTTGCTACAGCCATGACCCCTGCAAAGGGTTGCTCTACGCAACAGCAGCAGCAAAGGGATACAGTCATGACAAAACACAGGAACAACTTCTCCTCACCCACGTGGGTACCACACAAGTTTCAGGTGGGCAACAAAGTCTGGTTGCATCGACAGAAAGAACGCCTTACCAGAACCCATCAGAAGCTCAGACCACTCCGACATGGTCCTTACAACAGTACCAAGGTTATGGGGAACAATGCTTTGGAGCACATCATTCCTCCATTCCTTCGCCTTCACCAAATGTTCAATGTGGACCATCGTCGACCATGCTTCCCACCATCACTAGACACATCAGAGATTGCAGGACAAGTTCAGCAGATGGACGAACTCAACGCAATGGGGACCATTGCTTCCTAAGGGGGGAGGAATGATCCAGGTGGATGTTGGTGGCCACCCACCTATCCCATTTGGACCCCCACAACTGTCTCTTTCAGTCTTTTCAGTTTCCTAAATTGCAGCACAGTTTACTATTTTTAGCAGTTTTTCGGGTCCTGAACTTCCGGAGCCGTTTTGAGGCCCTAAACGACGTTTTTTTGGGATTCTGGGGCAACATGGGTCCATGGACCGATGTTGCCTCCCAAAGTGGTAGTACTCGGATAGATCTTTCTAACGAGCTATTGTACGCATCA
Source organism: Pinus tabuliformis (assembly GCA_031772625.1). Taxonomy (NCBI): domain Eukaryota; kingdom Viridiplantae; phylum Streptophyta; class Pinopsida; order Pinales; family Pinaceae; genus Pinus; species Pinus tabuliformis. The sequence continues at coordinate 37,962,684 of CM062806.1, read as the reverse complement.
AACAGAGATCGTATGCCAAAGTTACGACCCCGGGAAATTGATGTACCAATTTACCCAAACGGGGCCCACAATTTGGCATTTCATCTTCTAGGGTTAGGTTTCGGGATGTGAAGGGTTTTCCATTGTTTCTCAACAATAAATAGGCCTTCGAGCCTCATTGTAATACAGTTCGAAACAGTTCAGAGGCATGTAGCCGACACATCTCTTCTCAGAGATAAGCTACCATCGCCCTAGCTGGGTTATTTCTATTTGTAAGCATATTTCAGTATTCTCCATTAATGAAATGAAGTATTATTTCCACTGCATCTCTGTTTTTATGGTTATCGCATCTCTGTATTTATGGTTATCTCTGTAATCTATTGCGTTCCTGCTTAAATCCGGATCATCCTAGCATTTTACAATGTCAAAATTATAGTGAGCTTAGGAGGCTTCTCTCCAAGCTTTTTGAGCATAGGAATAAAATCGTAAATCAAACTAAATAATTCGTTCCTTTAGGTCTGATAGACCAAAGTTTGGTCTCAGTGGATGTTAACCATCATCATCATCATTATATTATATTATATTATATTATTTTTAATTGGAGTTGACTTTAGTGCAATGTTCTGGACTTTTCAGTGCCAGAATCTAGTGGAAAATTTTGAGGTGAAATCTTGTTTTGTGTTATTTAAACTGTTTTTTTTTACTTTATATATGGATTCAACACCTTGAAAAACCCCTAGGGCACTTCGATTATGTAGGGTTACCCATCAAGCTTGTGATTTTCTCTAAATTCCTGTCGAATTTTGGAGAAGTTACATTAGAAAAACCCACTCGAAAAGCTTCCAAAAAGTCTCACTAAAGACAACTCGTTTTTAATTTGAAAGTTTTTAATTTTTTAATTAATAATTGGATAATGAACTTAACATAAAATTAATAACAAAAGATTTTTAGTTACAATATTCATTTAAATTAATTCATTTGCATAAAACATTTATATTTCTTTTTAAATATAATTTATTTATTTAGACAATGTTCAAATAATTTATGATTGATGTTTTTTATATGAAAAATATTGATATTGCATTTCAAAATTTGTATATTTATAATTTTTAATATATTTTTTTACATAATAATAAAAATAATTTAATTTTAAGAGATTAATATGATATTATATGTAAGGCTATTTTAAATTGGGGTTTATGATTACTATATATATATATATATATATATATATATATATATATATATATATATATATATATATATATACACATACATGGTTTTAGAGGTTTTTGATTATATTAACATTTAAATTAATCTAAAGTAGCTATCAATTATATGGTTTTAAAGGTTTTTAACTCTATTAACATTTAAATTAATCTAAAGTAGCTATCAATTACATGGCTTTAGAGGTTTTTAACTCTATTAACATTTAAATTAATCTAAAGTACCTATCAATTACATGGTTTTAGAGGCTTTTAACTCTAAACATTTAAATTAATCTAAATTAGCTATCAATTACTATAAACAACAACACTACATATTATACTTGTTTAATATTGAAACAATTTTTTTAGAGCTGCATGCACAGTGCCATGATCCAGGTGGATATTGGTGGCCACCTGCTAATTCTACCTAGACCCCCGAGTCAATTTCATTTGTTGCCTTTTTCATTTCAGCATTTACTATTTTTAGTAGTTTTTCGGGTCCTGAACTTCTGCAGCAGTTTTGAGCCCCTAAACAATGTTTTTTTGGGGTCCACGATAGGCCTGTAGCAATAGGCATGGGCCTGTGGAGAAACCTGTAGTACTCGGTGAGACCTTTCCAACAAGGTATTGTACATGCCAAATGGAGATAATATGACCAAGTTACGACCTCGGGAAGTTGGCTACCCAACTAACCCCAACAAGGCCCACAAACTCTTGGTGTTACATCTCCTTGGGTTAGGGTTTTGGTTGTTTATGGTTTTATCATGTTTTCCAATAATAAATAGGCCCTTGAGCCTCATTTTAACATAGTTCACATGCATGTAGCCGCCACATCTCTTCTCATATATAAGCTACCATCACCTGAGCTCTCATATTTCCATTCTATTTGTAAGCATAGTTCAGTATTTTTATTAATAAAATGAAGTGTTTTTCTATTGCATATTTGTGCTTATGATTATATCTTTAAGTTGTTGCATTCCTATTTAAGTTTGGATCATTGGTATCAGATCGGTCTTCTCTTTCTTTGTTTTTCTTTGCATGTCCCCAGTGAGGTCAAGGTATAAGGAGTTAGGGCTTGATCTGGTTAAACCATTGCAAGATCAGCCATGCAAAAGCCGATGACCTCCCATGGCGAAAGAAATGAAAGATGAGGGGGAAAGAGATCCTTTCAAAATGTTTCTCGAGGAAGCCCTCAAGTGACAGAGGGACGCGATGATGGATAACTTTTCCCAGATCCTTCGACAACTACCCACAAGCGATGCATCTTCATCTAGCAACCACTCTGGAGGTGCCACTCCTTTTAAGGTACAAGTTAACTTCGATATTCCCATATTCGAAGGCTTGATAGATGCAAATGTTGTAGATAAATGGTTAAATATGTTGGAAGGATATTTCTCAGTTCATGACTTTTTCGATCGGGAAAAGATTACTTTTGCACTTCTCAAAGCTGCCCCAAACATCAAGGACTGGTGGGAAACCTACTGTGAACAAAAGGACGAGAGGGAACCCTCGTTGCTTTCAGCTGCACCCACTTGGAATTCTTTCCAGGATTCCATCAAGGAACAATATTACCCTGTCGGGAGCTATGAGGTGAAATACATAAAGTGGACCATGCTACGATAGGGAAGGGACCAAGATGTGCCAGAGTTCACAAATATTTTCCATACCCTTTGCACGAAGCTGGGTATCAAGGATATTGAGCAAAATTTGGTGCTCAAGTACCACAATTGCCTACATAAGTACATCCAGGATGAGGTGGAGTTCCTGGAAATTTCCTCACTTGACACCACGTATCAGTATGTGGTCAATATTGAGAAGCAGTTTAAACAGAAGAAGCGGGACTTTGGAACAGCAAATCCAAAGCAAGGAAAAGGCGCCCCAAAACCATAGAACAAAGGATTAAGCCAAGGTAGGGCTACCCAGGATAACTCGCCTAATTTGCAAGCAAAGAACAACACCACGAAGACGTAGAAGGAGATGGGAAAATGGTGTGAGTTCCATAAGAGGTCCACTCACAATACAAGTGAGTGTCAGGCCAAGCAGTCACTGGTGCCCGATTTGAAAGCTTTCAAATCAGATGAAGGTTTTGACACTTAATCAGAACCTGATAAGGGAACTCACAAAAGGAAGTAGATCATTAATATGGAGCCTAGTGCCACCGTGACCACCACCAAGATCGAGAAGATTGATCCTGAAGATCTAGAGGAGGGGGAACGCCTCTTCCTCTCATGGATGTGGGTGAAGGGTTATCCTCTAAAATTCATTATCGACAGTGGGAGCCAAAAGAACCTCATTTAACGAGAGGTCGTGAAGCGCTGGGCCTAAAGACTACAACACATCAAAAACTATAGACCATCGAGTGGCTTCACTGAGGATGAGATCTTCGCGTCAACCAATAGTACCACCTTCCCTACAACATCAATCCATTCACGGATGAGGTACTGTGTGACATTGCTCCTCTTAAAGTTTGTGATGTATTGTTAGGACAACCATATTTGTGGAAGTGACATGTTGTATATGAGTCTAGACCTTGCTCTCTAATTATTACTTTGGCTAATAAGTTGTACAGGATACTGGAGGTAGTCCCATGATCCAGATTTAAACAAGAATGCAACAAATTACAGATATAACCATAAATATAAAGATGCAAAAAAAATAAAACTTCATTTCCTTAATATCAAGTATTGAAGTATGCTTACAAACATAATGGAAATAAGACTAGCTCAGGCGATGGTAGCTTATCTCTGAGAAGAGATGTGGTGGCTACTTGCCTCTAAACTGAGTTACAATGAGGCTCAAGGGACTTTTTATTATTGAACAATAAGAGAAAACCCTAAACAAACAAAACCCTAACCCGAGGAGATGTAACACCAAGAGCTTATTGGCCCCGTTGGGGTTAGTTGGGCAGCCAACTTCCTGAGGTCGTAACTTGGTGATATTATCTCCGTTTGACTTGTATGATACCTCGTTGGAAAGATATTTGCGATAAATACAACTGCTAATGTGATTTCTATAGTAATTACCAATTTCTATTTTGCCAAAAAAAACGTGATTTAGGGCCTCAAAATGGCTAGGGAAGTTTAGGACTTGGAAAAATGCCAAAAATAGTAAATTGTGCTACAAATAAGGAAACTGAAAAACTAAAAGAGACAATGGCGGGGGTCCAAGTGGGATAGATAGGTGGCCACCAATATCCACCTGGATCATTCCTCCCCCCTTAGGAAGAAATGGTCCCCATTGCGTTGAGTTCCTCTATGAGATGAGGAAACTTCTACTAGTGTGAACTATTTTGCAATGTCTGATGTGTCCAGTAATGGTGGGAAGCATGGTTGAAACGGTCCACATTGAAGACTGGGTGCAAGCTAAGGAATGGGGAAATTATACGCTCCAAAGAATTGTCTCCCACATCTTTGGTAATGGTGTAAGGACCATATCGGAGTGGTTTGAGCTTCTAATGGGCTCTGGTAAGGCATTATTTCTGCAAATGAAACCAAAATTTGTTGCCCACCTGAAACTTGTGTGGCACTTGATGTTGATCATGTCGCTGCTTGTACTTGGAATTTTCCACAATGGAGCAGTGATATATCGGCTTGTTGGGTAGAGGTGGTTAAGGAGTCAGATCGAATGAATGCTTGACCTGGCATTGCAACGATAACTATGTGTGTGAGGAGAAGATATCCATGTATTCTTTCATGACCGTATCCACCTGCTTCTGCTGCGTGGGGGAACCCTTCTCTGGGGCCATGGATGTGGCTAAGATATTCCCCTTACTTTCAGAGCAAACCAGAAAGAAAATGAATTTCCTAGTCTGGGAGATGATCTCACTGCATTTCATGGTAGAGATCAAAGCAGTGACGGTAGGTGGGGCTACCTCCGATATCCTATATAATAAATTACCCAAAGAAATAATCACAGATCGAGGTCTAGACTCATATACAACATGTCGATTCCACAAGTATGGTTGTCTTAGTAATACATCACAAATGTCAAGAGGAGAAACATCACAAAAAACCTCATCTGTGAAGGGCTTGATTTGTAGGGGAGGCGACATTGTTGGTTGACTTGGAGATCGCGTCCTTGGTGAATCCACCTGATACTGTACGACTGCGGGTGTGGTGTATTCGATAAACCCAGCAGCTTCACAACCTCTGTTGAAATGAGGTTCTTTTAGATCCCACTATCGACAATGAATTTCAACGATGAACCCTTTACCCACATCTGTGAGTGGAGGAGACGTTCCCCTTCCTCTGGATCTTCGAGCTCATTCTTCTGGATCTTGGTGGTGACAACAGTGGCGTTGGGCTCTGCATCAATAATCTACTTCCCTTTTTCATTCCTCTTGTTCGATTTTGACTCAGAGTCAAAACATGCATTTGATTCTGAAGCCTTCAACTCGGCCACCAGTGATTGCTTGGCCCGACACTCACTTGTGTTGTGAGTGGGGCTCTTATGGAACTCACACCACTTTCTTGTGTTCTTCTTTGACTTTTAACTCAAACTCTATGTTATCAAGTTGTTTTGATGGGACTTCATGTTTAATAACATTTTTCACCTCTCTGAACACCACATCCCAGTTGTACACAACCTTCCTTGTTACTGGGTTCCAAAGCTTATAACCCTTTAAACCATCCTTATACCCAATAAAGATGCACTTTTTAGATTTACTATGCAACTTTGTTCATTTCTCCTTTGGAACATGTACATATGAATCACATCTAAATACCTTCAGATGTGAAAGAGAGGGTTTCTTACCAGTCCATACCTTTTGTGGAGTCTTATCCTCCAATGCTGATGAAGGTGATCTATTGACTAGGTAGCATGTTGTCTCCACCACCTCTGCCCATAATTCTTGTCCTAACCCGGCACCACTGAGAATGCTACTTGCCCTTTCCATCAATGTCTTGTTCATTCTTTCTGCAACTCCATTTTGTGCAGGTGTGTATGGAGTAGTCTTTCGCTGTGCTATACCACACTTCTTACAGAATTCTTCAAATTCCTTACTGCAAAACTCTCCACCGTTATCTGTCCTCAGCACCTTTATCTTCTTCTCTGTCTGGTTTTCTACTAGAGCCTTAAATCATTTAAACCTATCAAAGACTTCATATTTCTTCTTAAGGAAATATATCCATCTATTCCTTGAGAATTCATCTATAAATGATATATAATACACATAATTTCCCAGTGATGGAACCTTTACAAGTCCAAACACATCATTGTGCACAAGCTCTAATATCTGTTTCGCCCTCTTACCATGAGAGGGGAAACTCACTCAATTCTACTTCGCATATACACAATTTTCATAGAAATCAAATTACAGAGAGCTATTACCCATACCTTTACCATGAAGTGTTCAAAGGCCCTTCTCTCCAATATGTCCAAGCCTTTGATGCCACAGCATGGTCTTCTCTCCAGAGACCACTAGGTTTTCTACTCCACTTTCAAGAACCATAGAACTATTGCACCCATCAACAACAATGCTACCTTGCAGCTTGTATTGAGTTCCAATCTAAACTCCCCGCATCAATACCAGTGCTCCACGAACCATCTTGTAGGTATCCTTCTTGAACACTATTTGTACACTTGCATCATCCAACTTTCTTACAGAAATCCGATTTCTGGCCAATGCATGAATATGCAGAACACTCGAAAGTGTTCTAACCCTTCCATATTGCAACTTCAACTTTACTTTTCCACGACCAATGATTCTAGCCTTCCTATCATCCCCTAAGAAGACATCACCACCATCGTATTTCTCATACTTGTAGAATCACTCTCTATGGAGAGTGAAGTGAAAGGATGCACCTGAGTCAATCAACCATGCCTCATGATCTACATGTGTACTTGAAGAAGCCAAGTACACATCCCCACCTTCATCTGAGGTGGTTTTTGCCTCTGCAGAAGGAGCATCATCAGATCCCTTTCCTTTGTCAGGAGCTTTAGATTTATAGTCCCTTTTGTAGTGCCCTTCATTTCCTCATTTCTAGTACACCACCTTTATAGGTTTTCTTGGAGATTTAGACCTCCCTCTAGATTTAGATCTCCCACTCGATGACTTATTTTTGTTTCTGTTCTGGGACCGTCCTTGTATAGACAAGGCATCATCATTCTAGCTCTCCATATTTTACCGTCTCATCTTCTCTATGAGCAAGGATGAGACTATTGCATCAAACTACAAGACAGTTGTATTGCTACCTATTGCAATAACTAGACTATCCCAAAAATCTGGCAGAGAACACAACAAACTGATGCACTTATCTTCATCTGAAATTTTAATATCAATAGATAATAACCAACTTACCACAACATTAAATGTGTTTAGATGCTCTGTCACCTAGTCTCCATCTTTCATACTCAAGTTATACAACTTTTTCCATAGGAACAATTTATTCATCAGAGATATAGATTGGTACAAAGTCCCTAACTTGTCCCACACAGCCTTAGTCGTAGCTTCCCGTGATACGTTCATCAATACTGAATCTGAGACACATAATCGTATTGTGCTCTTTGCCTTCCGATCCAATTTCTTCCATTCTTCATCAGACACTCTCATTGGTTTAGTACCCAGCGTTGGCTTGTATGGGTCTGACCCAGGTTCAGAGGTGATTTAGCCATGTAAATCCCTGTGCTACTGGCCCTTTCGGCAATAGTCCATGGAGCGCAGACTGAGGTCTCACCTGAAGTAGTATGGGAGGGTGCTATAACTAGGTTTCCGCACCCTGGGGATGTTTGATGGGCTTCTGGAGGTTCGCGGTTCGACCCATCACTACGTGCGCTTGTGATCCCTTTGCAACCTGTGGTGCGGCTTCCGCGCAGCCCTATTCAGGGTACAACCTGTATAATACTAATGTCCCTTGCTATTTAATTTGTGCTTATCTGATTACTTAACTTGTTCATGCAAGACTAATGATTATTACAACATATTCATCAATTATATCAGTGCGCGTGATAAATAAACCAATATAAACATAAAGAAGGCAAGGTACAACAAATACACAGAAATAAGAATCAACTTCTCCTTATTAATCTTCAATCCTGATTACAGACTCGACACCACCCTGCGTACTCAGTTGCAGGGGTTTGCGCAATCAGCTGTGGACTCTACTAGACCTCTGCATACTCAGCTACAGAGCCTCTTCCTACCACTATGACCCAAGACACTTAGAATCCTACTCTAAGCTTGAACCATTCCTTCACTACTTCCTCTATCCTCTACTCCCTTTACAACTTAGAGCCTTGCTCTATTTATACAATCCCATGGTCCGTGAACCATGGGTAGGCCAACATGAATTTACATTCCATTACATTAGTTTAGAGTGGACAACCCTATGACTTAACCTCTACTTTGCGCTCTGTCCCTGCAATTCGTAGAGTCTTACAAAACCTTTGACAAAAACTTAGGCTTTGAGCCCCAAAACTTGCTATGGGGGGATTCCATGCCCAACAGACCCCCAACACAATCATTGTGACTCATCTCGAGTCACTTTTCTGGTGCGACAATCTTGGCACGTAACCCCTCCAACTGTTCCCATACTGCCCGGAGGTCCACGACGCACTGTTCTGCGGTTTGCTGGACCTACTACATGCGTTCTTCTGTTGCTTCTTTGTGAGGCTCCGCTATATGTCTTAGCACATATAGTCCCTGCATCTATGCGAGCTTTCCCTGAATCCCGGCCATAATGGTGAAGGCCTCATCAATCCAAGGTTGGATGCGTGCTTTGAGAAGGGCCTCTTTCTGTCTTTTAGCATCCACCTGCTCCTTCAGTGCCCTTTCCTGCTGCATCTTAGCCAGCCATTGGGTGAGGACGACTACCTGCGCTGTGCCCCTGACACTATCATACTGCTGCTATAGTTCACATGCCTCTGTTTCCACACGTTGTATGTTGGGGTCCTCCTGCAAGGATGTGAGGGCATCGAATGCTTGGTCCAACATACTAGTGCAATCTTGCACCACCCTTCCAATTTCTTCCAATCTTGTCTAGATCGCGCTAACGTGTTGTTCTTTAACTTTCAGAGGAGTGGAAGGCTGCGCCTTCATCCGTAGCTCAACAATCTCGAGATTCAGCTCCAGCTGCACCCGTGTTGTTCCCTCACGCATGCTTCGGACTCCACTTGCCAGACAGTGGATCTGCATCTCGGTTGGTAGGTCTGTAGCGATGGATAATTCTAGAACGCACCAACACGCTTCATCCACTGTTTGCATGATCTGTTGGTTCTGTGACACTAGCTCGTCATGCTGTAGGCTGAGCTATTCGATGTTGATCTTCTGCTCGCTCAATACCTGGATCGTGCGGCCTTCTTGGGCGTGTAGCTCTGTTGTTATGCCATCCTACAACTGGTACAATGTGTCCTGCAGAAGGGCAGCCAAATTTAGGCCAAGTCCCGTGATCCTGCCCACCGCGGCTCTATCCTCCTCGCTCTTCGCTGTTAGTGTTCCTTCCGGCAGCACTATGGTGTTGGCCATTTTTTTGGGCAGCAACTGCTTCGCTGCTGATGTACCTGCGACATCAGAGGGGGCTACTACTCCTTTGTGTGGGGGTTGCACTTGAAGTTCCTGTAGTTGTGCCCTTAGGGCCCCCAACACATTCTATTTCTCCGTCATGGCTTCCTGGAGCGCTTCCCTGGTGACCTCATGAACTCTGTCGCTGATGTCGTAGAGGTCACCCTCTGTCAATGTAATTAGTTCGATGTCCAGTTTGGAAGCCTTGGCCTTTTTTTTTGGGCCTAATCTTTCTATAACGTGCAGCCGTTTTAGCTGTGTAGATGTTGTGCTTGGGTCCATGCCTTCTGCTGTGTTCTCTGCTCCTTGTCTTGTGGACAAGTTCAGGCCCCCTTCCTCCTGTGTCGTGGTGGCCCCTATTGCCTGTGCTACTGCTGCTTTTTCAGCGACCTCTACTTGCTCTGCGGCTGCCTTCACTACCTCGCGGGTAGCCCTTACCTCCGCGACCAACTGTTCATTGCGCTTCTATTGGGCCAACTGGGTGATATGTAGCTTGGTGGCATCCTTCTACTTTTGTGCTGTTGTTCTATCCTGCTCAGCCAGATCCAGAGCACGCCACTCGGGAGGCCATAATTCGAGCACGAAGAAGATGGCATCATGAATTGCGATGAAAGGAAGCTTGGTCTAGTTCTGTGTGGGATCCTTATGCGCCTTGATATACACATTGTGCATATCAGCCTTGAAGTTTGCAAAGCTCCGCAGACTATTGTACATTGTGGGGGATAAGTGCAACCTCCTATTAATCAACATCTAGACTCTCACCTCCATGAGCACCCAGAAGATCTTAGTTTCGCAGATCCGCATGGTGTCCTTCGTAGCCCAGAGCGATGCATATTTTGCAGCCTTTGGCAAGTCCTATTCAATATTAGGGAACTGACTGTCCTCAAACAGTTCCCTGTCACCAATAAAATAGACAAGAGAAACCATGCATAGTGGAAGGTGTTGCCCTAATCTTGAGCTTCCTTGTAGTTAGTTAGGAATTCTTTGTAGAGGAACTTGACCCAGTTGAATTGGATGCCCTCTGTGCATTGTTCTGCCAGTGCAACTACCGATGCTGGTACCTCATCTCTGCAGCATTTTCTCGTCACCTTCCTAGCCAGGAGTTGGGTGGCTACGCGCACCCCTTTATCTTTAATGCTACTGATTGCGTAGCCCTTCTTCCTATTTTCCAATTTGTACTTCTTCATGGCCTCTGTGAGTGCCAAATCTCTGCTTTTTTCGGCTATCTCTACAGGGTCCTTTCCCTTACAGGGAGGTGGGGAAATACTATGGATAAGATCTGCCATGATGGGAATAGGCTCCTCTAGCCATAAGTACCCATCGTGCACCAGGAAAAGTAGCTGCCTGATGATGAAAATGGTGATAGGTGTGCGGTGAAAGTGCAAAATCCATAGTAGGTGGAGTAGTCCGGCCTTCTCCACACCGCATAACCATTTCTGTGGCTCTAGTGTTGTAACTGACCCCTCCTTGCTCTATTTCATGAGGTTCCCAGTCTCTAAATGTGGGAACTTCTCGTTGTACGCGAGGTCCCAGTCTTAAAATTTCATTGTGGGCACACGACCCAGGGCCAAGCCCTCAAACAGAATTCCATCTGGGAGGAGAGGGGTTTGGAGTGCACTCTTAGTGGCATCCAAATCCTTGGGTACCTTGGCTTTCTGTTTTTGCGGAGGAAGAACAAAATAGCAAGGTTTACATGAACCCCTCAAGTTTCTCTGAGTATGTTAGCCTCCTATACCAATAGGTTTTCATTTCTCATGATTCACAGTGGAAGTGCCAAAAAATGTTCATCTTCTGTGGTACTAAGGTTCCATTTTTGTGAAAGAAGCAGACAGTCAAAAAATGTAAAGAGGGTATGCTTTAAAAGAATAATCAAAAGGCAAGAAAATGAATTGGTCAAAGAAAAAATAAATGAAATGAACCCCAAATAAAGACCATGAAAGTGGCTAATCCAAAATGCCACTGCTACTTTGATGGGTGGTCCAATAGCTCAAGCTGGGCCTCACCATGTTTTAATTTGCATGTTTTAGACTAGAGAGGAAGTACCTGCTCAAACAGTTTAAGCTTGACAGATGACTAGGTGGATAGAGAAAGGAAGGAGCCCAACTGCTTAATCTGGGCCCTTGGAAGTCATAAGGGTAGACTTAGATAGGAGGGCAGCAAAAAGAAAAGAGAATTATCAGGGTTTGCAAGGCTAAGTGCACCCATCCAAAGGAAGAAAGAATGTTAGGCATATTAGGCAGGGTAGGCAGTGGAAGGTTGCAGAATACAAGATCTAAGCATATGACATGAGCAAATTCACATATGATGTCACAAGCAGGAGAAAGGCAAGAGCAATGGCCTATTTGAAAAACTACTAAACCATCACTAACCTCCCTCATTCCCTTCAAAAGTTTCTTACTAATATCCCTTTGAGCACTGCAGGATCTGTCTGGTCAGTCCAACTTACATTTCTCATTTGTAAAAATTTCATGTCAGAAGTGACTTCTCTTTTTTGAAAAGAAGCCACATTTCTTGTGTAAAATCTCTCTTCACTCCCATCTGCTTCTAAAACTAAGTTTACTCATTAAACTTAGCTCTTTGCCCCTCTCTCACATCCCCAATTCATATTAATTTCTAATTTTTACTATATAAATCCCTAAGTGCTACCCCTCCCCCTACTAGTATAGCATTGTATGCAAACGACCCAAAAAATGTATAAATATCCCCCCCTTTAGCATTATAGCTAAATAGCACTTCTATGGGAGACATTAGTCCACCAGGGACTATAGTCAACCCTTGCTTTGGGATTACTCTAACCTCTGGTTAGATTAATAACCTACTCTAAACCCTCTCCTACCCCATTTTCCGAAAAAACCCATGAAAAACCCTTTCCCTCCGTTCAAACCTAAGGTTAACTGTATGATTAACCCCGACACATTAACCTCATATGTATTGCAAAAACCATAAAAACCCCCATAACCAAAGTTCTGACCCCGACATATTAAATATTATTTAATTAGCCGGCGGGTCCCCACCCAAACTTGCACGATGGGTCGGGGCGCCCGCCAGCCGTCGATCTCCCGCTGCCCCCAATCCAAAGGTGGGCGGTCAATTTCATATATGGACCTGCCGCGCTTTAGCGTCCGGGGAGCGGGTGGTTTTGCTCCCGTACGCTGGACGCGTGGCAGCCTCCGGGGTTGTTCGGAGCCCCCCTCCCCATTACCACTTTCCTCCAATGGCGGTGCGGGGAAACCACATACCGCCCTCCCTCAACCCGCCTCCCCTGTCACGTCACCCCCGCATCACCATTACGTCATACCCTCGGCCCCCGCCACATCATCTCGTCGCCCCCACATCCCACCACCGTGTCCTGCCATGCTGGCCTCCAGCTCAGCACCCACGTCATCATCCGTACCTGGGCCCGCCATGACGTCATGCTGACGTCATCGGCAGAAAAGCGCCAAAAACCCATATTTTCCGAATTTATCGTTATAAACGCGCAATTGAGCCGTTTGTTGTCATTTTCATTCGAAAAGAGACAGAGCCGTTTACTCCTTCACTCCAAAAACTGCCTCCAAGCCGCGAATTTGAAGCTCCAGACGCCGCCACTCACCAATTCAGTTGTGTTCTTCATCCACTGTTCAACCCGGCGGCTCTCGGCATCATTTATCCAGGTATTTGCCGAAATTCACCTATTTTTCCCATGTTCATGCCATTTCTCTGCAAAATTCTCCACTAAATACCTGGTAAATCCTAAATTAAAGATTGTCATTTAGTCAATTCTGGACCAAAACAACCTACATTGCCCCCTGCTCCAAAATTCGCTGTTGAAACAATCATTCGCGGCCTTAATTTGCAATTGGTCCCCAAACTGCCCGACATTGTTCCCTTTTGCCGAGTACATACTTGAAGAACTGCATTTTGCCAACTTATAGTCCTGCCCTCCCTCTGCAATTCATCCTCATTATTCACAATCCCTGTGAATTCACCAGAGCAGAACAGAGGCAAGCCTGCTTAATCCACCTACTCCTCTTTGAAGATATATCTAGCATCACCTACATTCAGTCTGCCACCTGACTTCTGAAAAGATTTGCAAGCTATTGCACTCACATTGTTGCATTCAGAAACTGCATTTTAAAGACAGCACCCAAAAGCTATACAATGGCTGCACCTGCACCCACAGCTCTCAGTGTTGCCCCCATGAATCCACCCAACAAAGAGCTTGAGGCAATGCCTCTTGCTGACAGAGATTACCTCATCCAAGACTTTGTGGGTGACAGGAACCATTTGCAGACCTTCCGGGAATTGAGGGATAACTATTTGAACAACAATGACACATATGGGATATGGGAATCTAATCTGCCTTATTACTTTCTCCCATCTGTTAACATTTTTCCAGAAATTGTCCGCTTATGTGCTGAGAATTATGATCCAAATCACAGAGCTGTCAAGTCTCCATCTGGGAGCATACTCTTCCACATCAATGCTGAGTCCATCAACCAGATGCTCAACTTCAAACAAACTCAGCTGCTGTATCCCTTCTCCATGAACTATCTGCTGGATACAGGTGCCAAGCTTTCCACTGCTGACATTCAGAAGATCACCCAGACATTTATGAGAGCTGACCGCCAGCCCACAGGGCCACCTCCCTTCTTGTATGTCCATTTTACTGATGTAGGCAAACTTCTGCTTGACATGATTTCTTATGTGTTGGGCTATAAAACCAGTGAGTATGTTGATGAGACAGTGCTGGTGTTATTAGCTGCTTACAGCCCAGGCCAACCTCCTGCCTACAAGTATAATTTTGCTAAATTCATAGCCAACAAAATACATGACCAGCTTTTCAAAGTGGACAGGGAGGGCATATTCAAATATTCATCATACATATACCATTTGTTCATCTATTATCAATCCGAGGCCTTTCAATGCCCTATCAAGAAGCTGGATTCTAGAGGAGAAAGAAGGTCTGTCATCTTCTGGACATCAGTTTTTCACCAAGTCCAAGATTCACCATATTCATACTGTGAATTTATTGATCAATTTGTCTACCCAGTCTCTTGCTTATTAATGAGGTCCCCTCCTCCTAGAGCGTCATTTGAAATCCAGAAAACTCTGCAGCTGTCCAAAAATTATAAAATAGGTGATTGGTACCTATACCAAGATCATACAGTCATCAGAATTTATGGCTGTGAGATTTGTCCATATAGGCTCCCAAAATATGTACCAATGAGACTGTTTGCCTTGGAGTACTATAGGCAGCTTATTCACTCTGACCTCACCCACTTTCATAGTGCTAAGAAGAAAGCCCACCTCAAGTTTAAGCACCACCTGGGCCCCTTCATCATGAACAAAAAAGAGGGATGGCAAGAGGCTGAGCAAATCCTCAAAGATAAATACAAGCTATCAAAAAGCTTCCGGTGGGTCCCTTATGACCCCGAAGGCTTCATCTGTGCTAGAAGGGTCAAGTACAGGCTGCTAGGCTATGAGCACTATAAATTTCCACATATTGAGTAGTATGCCAATCAACAAGAATGGTTGCAAGATACTTTAATTGAGAAACTAACTGAAGAAGAAATAATGCAAAAAAATGTCAAGGATTTGGAAAAAACTCTTGACTTGGATTCTGTGTAGCAGGTAGTCTTCAAGCAACCGCATCCAGTGGGAGAAGGAACTTCAACTACAACAACTGCACCAGCCACCCAGGCGCCATCTACAGCAACATCAGGCACAGATAAGGGTAAGGGAATAATGGGTGCCGAAGAAGAGATAGTAAAAGAAAAGCCTGCCTCCTCAATTGGGCAGCAACAAGAGCAAACCTCCCCACCACAAACAGAACCACCAACAGCGCCTATATTGCAGACTCCTGCACATGAGGAGAGGGGCAAGAAAAGGGACAGAGAAGAGTCCACTCCTGCTAGTGGATCCTCCCAACAACCTGAGGCCAAGAGGCAAAAGGTTGACTCCCCAGTCATAGAAGAAATAAGTGAAGAGGTCCTTGAGAGTCCAAGGAAAGAAGGGGGAGACAGTCAGCAAACGACCACAAGCTCTTTCCAACAAGAGCAAGGATTACAGCTTGGCATGGAGGTGTCCTCCTCCACTCAACAGAGCAAGAAGCCTTCAAGCACCAAGGCTTCTTTCAAAGAAATAAAAGCACAAAATGAGCTGTTGAGAATAGAGGTGTATAAGCAATTCCTCAAAGCGACACCAGCTAAGCAAGAGAGGCTGATGTCAGTGTATGACATACAAGAAGAGAAAATGATCCTCAGCCACTTCAAACCCAAGGTATCGCAACCTCAATCAGCTGCAGATTTTGTAAGAACAAGGGTGGAAGTCATGGCAAAGGACATTCACCCCATGGACCAGATAGAGCTGCACAAACAAACGGGGGAAATGGTCTATGCCACCTTGGTAGACAGGGCCACAATGGCCCATGAATTGAAAGAATCACTGAAGAATACCAACATTCAGTTGGATTTCGAGAGAATGTCCTCCATGGCCAAGGACAACAGGATTAAAACACTAGAGGACATCATCATAGACCTAGGACATGATCCTAAGGACCCAAAGGGCGTGAGGGCCCTCATGAAAAAGAAGGAAGATGATCTTACTGCATTGAAGAAAAGGCTGAAACTGCTTCCCACTAAGCACCCCCAAACAACAGAGTTGCAGAAGGAAAAGGAGGCTGATGAGCAACTTGATCTAATAATGCAGCTCAATCTAAAGGTTATTGATCTGGAGAAGGAGCTAGAAGGGCACTGCAGGAAAAACCGGGAGAATCCACATCCCAGCCTCCTCCAACTACCTCAACCACTGCCACCACAACAGAGGCAGCAGTAGTCCCTGCAACTACTACAACAACAACAGAAGGAGCAGCAGCAACAACAACAGCTCCTGAGTCCAGCTTGAACATGGATTATTTGACAAAGGCTATCAAAGAGATGGAGCTCCAAGCTACTGAGATCAAACAAGCCAAGGAAAAATTGGTAGAACTAGAGGCCAAATATGACAAATCAAAGATGACTGTAGCAGAGCAGTCTAGAGAAATTAAGGCCCTCAAAGACAAAATAAAGGCCTTAGAAAAGGAGCTCAAACTTGAATATACTCTGGTAGAAATAAAGAGAATTTTGTGGGCCCAGATTGACTACTCCCTTACTAGACAATGGAAGTCAATCAAGAGAGTGCATGAACAAATGGAATTGATTGGCCAAGCACAAATTAAGATCCAAAAAGCCAGGACAGTACTAGGGAACAGGCCTGAGCAGGCCAATAGAATGATAAATTTTCTAAACAATCAGACTAAGGAGGAGCTGGCAGCCCTCAACATCGTTAATAGAACAGATGCTGTCCTTACAGCTAAAAAGGTGATGACTCTCCAGAATTATGTACAAACTGTAGAGAGGAAATGCCATGAGATACAGGCTGATGTGGATGAATACAAGCTCAAAATGGGAGCACTGCAACAAAAGGGATTTCCCAGCCTACTAACCAGCACAGGAAGACTGCTCCCTCGTGAGCAATATGCTACCAGGATGTCAAATTTTATTGAAAATTAAATCACTGCATCTGCTAGTACTTCTGAGGAAACATGGCCTCCAACAGGGCAAGGCCTATATGACAAGCTTGAAAATCTATTTTTTATTGAACATGAAATCAATCACTTATTTGAAGTTCCTCCAAATTTTTATAGATATACAGAGGCAGATGAAACCTTGGTAAAAATTCGAAGACACCAACTGCCCAAAGAGGATTGGTGGCAGGCAATGCTGCAAATTTTGCCTCAGTGATCTCAGTTGATCAATCCTAGTCAGCTTCAACTCAGCAAAAGGCAAAAAGCAGAATGAAGAAAACACACAAGGCAGCCGAAAAGGGTGACTTAGCATAAAGACAGCGACATCAAGCCAAAACATAGGAAATGCGCAAATTTTGGGCAGCGCGGCTTCAGCCGACTCCATCGGTCACAAAGTCAACATTCTCTGACCATTTTGGACAGCTAATACACTTAGAAGTTACTACAACATTTATTTTCTCAGCTACAATGCTCCAGGAGTTGGCACAATATTAATGAGCCATTAACTCACTAGCTAGATATTTTCTGATGTAAATTTTGTATATTTACCTCCCTTGGCAACGTATTAGGGGTTGGTGATTTTCACTCTAAGGCAAATGTATTGTATACTTTCAGATAATCTAATGCAAGAGGCTGGAAAAGCTCAGTGTTTCTTGGATGTTTGATGTCTCGATGATGCTCTGCATGCTGTTGCAGAATTCCTGTGCTGTCTATTGGAACAATAAGTTTTCTCAATCTATGTTTTATCTTCTTATGTTTGTTTGAATCATACACATGTTTCACCAATCTATCAATAGAGAAAAAGAATAGTACAAGAAATGTTTGATTACAACTTGTGCTCAATCTCTGTTGCTGAAAATGTTTTCTTCAGAATTAATCATGAACATGAATTCTTAATTGCTCATGTTTACATCAATTCTATAAATATGAATGTTATATAGGAATTCTTCAGTGCTCCTAAATAATATTCCCACTGTTCTCCATATCAGCTTACTGAAAGATCCTTAATTGCCTTTCATACCCTGATTACATCACACCCAATCACAGATTTAAAGAATTGTTTCTTAGACACTTATCTGGCTCTGCAGCACCACTGTTGTATCAACACAGACATATCAGGCAATTAAAACATCACTGACTCCATGCCCAATGGCCTAGAACACCCTGATAAACATATATCTATCTTGACTGAAATCATCATCCAGCAAACTCCAAAACAAAACCTTGAGCATCATAACTAGCCTAAAATATTATACAAACAAAGCTAAATCATAAAGAGAGAGCCCTCTCTGGTCATAGGTAGGCTAGAACCTGTGACCCAAAGATTGGTTAGTGGTTACCTCGGCCGTATTCCCTTGGGAGTCAAAGGGAACAACCTGAGTGTTAACATAATTGGCGACTCCACTGGGGACAAAGCGTATTTTGCAACAGCTGTCTGTCTTTAGACAGTCATTCCAAAACTTGGGCAGTCCCTTAAACAATTCTAAAACTATCCTCAAAAATACCTAAAGCAATTTCAGAAGCTGGCTCCTAAAAAGAGAACTAGGCACACCAGGTCAAATCCTGACCCAAATCCTCCTCCTATTTTCGATAATGCCAATTTGATTCCCAAGACTCTTAGGAGCTAGAAGGAACCAGAACAATCCTGAATCTAGCCCTGAGGCAGTTCAGCAAAGCTTTATTCCAACCCCTGCTAAGCCATCAGTTCACCTTCTTGCAACTCATTCTTCCCCCTCTTCATCATCCACTTCACAAAACATATTGTCTACACCCAACACACAAACTGCTGTTGCTATCCCTATTGTCCTAGTTGTTCCCTTTCTACCAGTTGTCCCACTTATCCCGCCAAATATGGCTAATTGTTATGCACCCCTTCAGTTACCTGGCAATCCTAGGGCCATGCCTCAGGACTACCAAAGCAAGATTACTTATTTTGATGGAACCAGTACATACACTGCCTTACATCATACCAAGAAAATGCAAGACTACTTTGAAAACTATGAGATAGATGATGATGATGTAAGGATGAAAATCTTTGTCCAAAGTTTAACAGGTGAAGTAAGAACTTGGTTCAGGGCGCTGGCTACAAATTCTATAGCTGATTCGGGTGCCCTTTATCAGTCCTTCCTGAACAGATGGGAAAATAAAAAGGACCCTCTACACATCTTATCTGAGTATGAAACTATAAGGAGAGGCCCTCAAGAAACTGTCTTGGACTATTGCACTAGATTCAACACTATTTGTAATGCTATTCCTCAAAATCTTAGGCCTCCACCTGATTTAGCATTGATTAAATTCGCGGATGGGTTTGATGCTGATATGGCATATCAACTAAGAGAAAGAGCCCCTGCAACCCTAGCAGACATGCAAAACATAGCTGTAAGTGTAGAGGCAAATCTGATTGCTAAGAGAAACCGGGCAAGGACTGAAAGGAGAACTACTTTCAAAGAAGAACCCTCATCATTTGAGCAAAAGCTAGATGCAATCATCAAAGGGATGGATAGACTTGGAGACAGGGTGGAAACCATAGAAAGAAAATCATCATGGGAAGGTCAAACAAGCAATATTAGAAACCCAAACTTCAGAAAGAATCAAAATCCTAATGTTGGAAGGACTGATCCTGACCAGCATGTCAGACCTCCTTTCCAGGAAAACTATGCTGAGGCTTCCACATCTAGTGAACCTAATGAGGATCCTCACATCAACCTAATGGGTTTGGACAGTGAAAATCAAGTCTTTTTGACACAAGAAGACCAAGAGGTTTACAATGACAATCAATTCCACACTAAGTCAGGAGAATCATTTGATTTCAGAGAAGGTTATGATGCAGCTGTTTATGAGGTACACAAACAGTACAAACTAAGGACCAGAACAATAGATGTACCTGAACCTCTGAAAAAAGATAATAGGCAACCAAAAAAGGTCAATGATAAGAGTAATCCCCCACAATCAGCTGGCAATTCAAACCCAAACACCACAGAAGTGACTGTGGAGGACATCTCAGAACAACAGTCCTCTGAAAACCAGCCAGCTCCACCCCATCCATTAAAGACAAAGGCAGATACTCCCCCAGGAAACAAACATGGCACCAGTTTTACTCAAAATCGACCCAACTATGAGCAAAAGACAACTGACAACCTGCTAGGATATTCCGACACATAGGATATAGTTAAGTTCAACTTGGTCTAGTGTAGAGTTAGGTAAAGTGTGTTTCTTTACCGTTGTACATTTTGTAACTTACAATCCGACGGTCACGATATGTAGTGATGCGACGGTTCACTCTCTCCTCGGTATTACCGACACTTGATCCGTGGCTTGACACCCGATTGGTCCATGAGTTCTATTTAAAGCGCATGGAGGGTCATTGTTCGAGTAATCCATGCATGAGAGAAGCTTATGTAAATTTTCATTCTTTGATTAATAAATTGCCTATAGTAGCCATGTTGGCGCAGGCCGTGGACTGTTTCCCTCTTTGAGGGTTTTAACCACGTCAAAAATACTGGTGTATTGATCTGTGATCTAGTTGTGAGCGGTGTCCTTTTGGTGTTCTTTCTGAGGAACTTACCCTGTAAATTCCTACATGGTATTGGAGCTATTTGAGGGCCGCGTCCGTTGGTGATCCAAATATGAAGCCGGTAGAACTGCATCCGACTGTTGTTTCCTAGATCTGTTGTATCTGACTGCTTTCGGGCCGAGAGGGCTGCTCTGTTGTGTTCGGAACATCTGTTCGAGTGAGGAACCCCTTTCGTTTCACGCGAAAAGGTTTCCGGTAGCTCTAGCTGCATCTTTTTTAAGATCTGGAGGTATATAGTGTTTATTTGTAGTTTACCGTTATTTGCAGTTTTCTCTCTGCTTATTTCGGTTTCGGTTTATTTAGTTTTTTTTAACCGGATCTATATCTTTCATTTCTGCGTATGCTCTTTTCCCTGCGACTTTGTGCGATCTGGGCAAATCAGAAACAGAAAGGAAGGATTTTTCTCATGCGTATGCTCTTTTCCCTGCACCTTAGTGTGATCTCGGAAAATCAGAAACATTGAGAAAAATATTTATTTTTTCGGCTAAAGCTAACTTTGAGCCGCAAGGTTCACTTTTTTAAAATATCTAGTTTTTTGGCTAAAGCTAACTTCGAGCCATAAGGTTCGTTTTCTTTGCATGTCCATGTTGGGTTTTGTGTTTTGTGTTTTGTAGGGAAAAAGAGCTTTCTCAAGGCAAGCACGCAAACCAAGGCCCCCCCCCCTTCTCTCTCTCTCTCTCTCTCAAATTTTTTGTATAGATCAATTGGTTCAAAGCTATTTTAAGAGAGTAGAGGTCTTGGGTTCAAGTCTCCATTTTGTGGGGGCGGATTTTTTCATTTCCGCACATTCGCACACTTTTCCGGCAACTTCAACAATTGTTTTTCAAAAAGCCATAAGGATTTTTTCATTTCCGCACATTCGCACACTTTTCCGGCAACTTCAACAATTGTTTTTCAAAAAGCCATAACTTCTTCATCCGGAAGCCTTTTTCAGAGCCGTTTTTTTTAAAACCGCCTAATTTTTCGAGATCTATCCATTGGAACACTTACTTTCAGCATCTTCAACTTCAGTTTATTTTAAAATGGAAACTCCATGCCAAGTCATTCTTGACAACACTAACTACTTCCAATGGATATCCTACATCGAAGATTTACTTAGAAGTAAAGGTCTCTACAGAATAGCCACAAACCAAGAGAAGAAACCAAAAGATGAAGACAAGGCTGGAAAATGAGAAAATAGACAAGATCAAGCACGTGGTTTGATAGGGATGTCTATTTCTCCTGATCCTAGATTCCATATTGCAGAACTTGAGACTCCTCATGAAGCATTGGAACAACTCACTAAAGTTTTTGGGATTAAAAATGAAATTAGAGCCCATCAACTTGAAAATGAGTTGCTTACATTGGATCCTAATAATTTTTCTTCCATTGAAGATTTCTTGTCCAAATTCAAGACCCTTAGATATCTCTTGGAAGGTGTTAAGGTTAAAAAGAAGATAGTAACCTTATTTATTCCATCCTTACTAAGTTGGGACCAACCTACTCTGTATTTGTTTCCACCTTCCATTCTACAAGGGAAGCTTTCATTTGTCAGGAAAAGACTACAAGGCCCCTTCCTTTGACTCTTTTTGTGATTCTTTAATAAGAGAACAAGAAAAACTCTTACACCTTGGTCTTCTTAATCTTGGAAACTCTTCCAAGAAAGCGTTAGCCGCCCAGCAGCAACCAAATTCAAAGAATCCTAAGAAGTCATTTCCTAAAAAGAATGGTCCTAAACCAAACAAGGGTCCTAAGCAAATTCAGCCTCAAAATGAAAGATCATTTCAGCAAAATGATAGGACCAATAAAAACAAATGGAAGAAGACTGATAGACATTGTAACTTTTGTAATCGAGATGGCCACTTAGAATCTAAATGCTTTAAGAAGATGGAAGCCTTGGAAGCCGCAATGAAGAAACATAACATCCATGTGGAGCATTCTTCAACTTCAACTTCAACTTCATCTTCAGGAATGGCACTTTCTACATGTCGTTGTCAATCATCTCAGTCTGGTTATGCATTAAATGTATCTTCTTCTTCTCATTCTCATGAGTGGCTCATTGATTCTGGAGCCTCTTATCACATGGCCAAAAACCAAGCCATGTTTTCTTCTTTAAATGATTGTAACACCAAAAATATATATGTTGGTGATGATAGATCTCTTAATGTTGTAGGGACTGGAACTGTTCATCTAGACAATGGTCAGTTTAATGATGTATTATGTGTTCCAACCTTATCCTGCAACCTTCTATCTGTATATCAGATAACTCATTCAGGTGAAGGTAAAATTGTTGAATTTTCACCTCATGATGTTGTAATCAAGGATCTAAAAGATCCTAAACAGATTCTAGCTACTGGTCTTGCTGATGATTCCACAAGGTTGTATAAGTTTCACAACTTTGGGTCATCAAATGTTCCCTCAGTATTTGTTGCTCATAATGATGAAGTGAGCAAACTTTGGCATGAGCGATTTGGTCACTTAAACTATCGCTCCCTTCAGCATCTATGTAAAGAAAATATGGTGACAGGTCTTCCTATGGTATCTTGCAGAGATGGTGTTTGTTCTGGATGTGTACTCGGAAAACATCATCGGGACAGTTTTGAAAAACGTGCCTCTTGGCACGCCTCAGCCCCTTTACAACTTGTGCACAGTGATTTATGTGGTCCACTTCCTGTTGCTTCATTCTCTGGCTGTAAGTATTTCTTAACTTTCATTGATGATTTCTCCAGATGCACTTGGGTATACTTCTTAAAACTCAAGAGCGAAGTATTTAACACTTTTTTGGCCTTCAAAGCCTTTGTTGAAAAACAATCTGGACATCAAATTCTTAAGCTAAGAACTGATAATGGTGGAGAATATGTTAAAAACACATTCATCAACTTTTGCACCGAAAATGGAATTCAAATGCAACATACTGTTCCATACACTCCACAACAAAATGGTGTAGCTGAAAGGAAAAATCGCACCTTAAAGGAAATGGCTAATTGTATGCTGCAATCTAAAGGACTCAGTCTTAGTTTTTGGGCCGAAGCAATTAATTGTGAAAATTATATAATCAATCGCACTCCTACTAAGGTTCTAAAGAATATCACTCCAGAAGAAGCTTGGAGTTCCATTAAACCAGATGTAAGTCACTTCGTGTTTTTGGAAGTGAAGCATGGGCCCATATTCCAGATGAAAATCATAAAGCTTTAGAACCTAAGAGTGAGAAATGTACTTTTTTTGGATATTCTGAAGATGTAAAAATTTATAGACTTATTCCATTTAAGTCCAAAAATTTTATCATTAGAAGAGATGTAAAATTTGATGAAAATAAATCGACCTACGAGCCTAGTCCGGCGGATGTGCCACCTCTTCCTATCTCCTCTACTTTTGAAAACATTTCTTCTTCAGATGATGAAAGTGAGGATGACAATCCTCCCCCACCTTCTCAGGATCCTCAACTTCCAAGATGGGTCCGTGCTACTCGGGATGCAGCAGGTGATCTTGCCGGTGATCCTACAGATCAGCGACGTACACGTTCTCAGTTTGAAAGAGCCTCTTCTTTACTGGCTCAAGCTCCAGTAAATCATGATCCTGACACTTTTTCAGAAGCTTCAGGCCATCCACATTGGGAAGCAGCTATGAATGAAGAATATCATTCATTGTTAACAAATGATACATGGGATCTTGTTCCTCTACCAAAGGGACGCAAACTTGTTAGATGTAAATGGGTTTACAGAACCAAGTATGGACCAGATGGGAAAGTTGATAAACATAAAGCTCGTCTTGTTGCTAAGGGCTTTTCACAGGTTGAAGGCATTGACTACACTGAAACCTTCTCCCCTGTTGCCAAAATGAACTCTATCCGCCTTGTTCTTTCCCTTGCTGCCTCTTTAAAATGGGAAGTCCATCAGATGGATGTTAAATCTGCCTTCTTGCATGGGGACTTGCATTAAGAAATCTATATGGAACAACCCATTGGCTTCATCCAAATAGACTCCAGCCTTGTATGTCGACTTAAGAAATTTCTTTATGGTCTCAAGCAAGCTCCTCGGGCTTGGTATGCCAAAATGGATAGCTTTCTTTTAGAATATGGCTTTTCTAGGTGTTATTCTGACAATATTGTCTACACCAAGAAAGTGGGCAGCTCTCTTATCATCCTTGTTGTTTATGTTGATGATCTTATTCTTACTGGTAGTGATCCCAACCTTATAAACCATGTGAAGTCCAGCCTTAAAAAGAAATTTGAAATGACAGACTTAGGACACTTACACTATTTTCTCGGTCTTCAAGTCTTGCAATCCAAGGAGGGTATTTCCCTTTCGCAGTCCAAGTATGCTTGTGATATTCTTCGTCATTTTCACATGGAAGACTGTAAGCCAACCTCTTCTCCCTTTCAATCTGGAGTCAAACTTTCAGTCTCTTGTACTTCTCCTGAAGTTGATGCTACCTTATACCGTCAACTTGTAGGAAAACTCTTGTATTTAACCCATACTCGTCCTGACCTTTCCTTTGTTGTTGGCCTTGTTGCTTGTTTTATGCAAAACCCCCGTGAAAGTCATTGGAAAGCAGCTAAAAGAATACTTCGCTATGTTCGAGGTACAGTACAGTTTGGGATTCATTACAGTGCCAAAGCAGCTCCTCTATTAGTTGGTTTCACTGATTCTGATTGGGTTGGTGACCCTGATGATCGGAAGTCTACTGCCGGTTATGTCTTCACTCTTGGTTCAGGACCTATTACATGGGCTTGTAAGAAACAGGCTGCCATTTCTCTTTCGTCAGCAGAAGCAGAGTATCATGGTGCCGTGGAAGCTAGTAAGGAAGCCTTGTGGCTTCGTCAGATCCTATCAGAGTTTGGCTTTGAGCAGCAACATCCAACCACACTTTGGTGTGATAATCAAAGTGCCATTCAGCTATGCAAAGATCCAGTCCAACATCAGCGCAGCAAACACATTGAACTACACATGCACTTCATCAGAAAGCTCATTCATGACCATGTTCTTGAAGTGCAATATTGTTCAACAGATGATCATGTTGCAGACATCTTCACAAAGGCTCTCACAGAGGCGAAGTTCACTAAACTTCGATATATGCTTGGAGTTCAGGAAGTTGTCACTGAGGGGGGATAGGCTCTAGTGCCTCCTTCCTTCTCCTATTGTGTCATATTTGTAAATCCTTCAATCCTATCCCAAGTTGTTCTTAAGGGGGGATGTTAGGATATTCCGACACATAGGATATAGTTAAGTTCAACTTGGTCTAGTGTAGAGTTAGGTATAGAGTTAGGTAAAGTGTGTTTCTTTACTGTTGTACATTTTGTAACTTACAATCCGACGGTCACGATATGTAGTGATGCGACGGTTCACTCTCTCCTCGGTATTACCGACACTTGATCCGTGGCTTGACACCCGATTGGTCCATGAGTTCTATTTAAAGCGCATGGAGGGTCATTGTTCGAGTAATCCGTGCATGAGAGAAGCTTATGTAAATTTTCATTCTTTGATTAATAAATTGCCTGTAGTAGCCACGTTGGCGCAGGCCGTGGACTGTTTCCCTCTTTGAGGGTTTTAACCACGTCAAAAATACTAGTGTATTCATCTGTGATCTGGTTGTGAACGATGTCCTTTTGGTGTTCTTTCTGAGGAACTTACCCTATAAATTCCTACACAACCCAGCTGAAAGGGAAAAATCTGTTGCACTAAATGACAAAATTCAAATGGAAAAACCTTTTAACTTGGAAACAGAAATAAGTAAGCTAAAGATATCAGTTCCTCTTTCGGAATTAGCCAAACATGACATATACAGACAGCAGATCAATAAGTCACTCCAAGTATCAGACAATAAAGATGCTGTGAATTTCCTAGATGACCAACCAGAGTTGCTGTTCAGACCTGAGGTTCCACCGTTCTATGTCAGTCTAAACATTCATGATAAGGTGGTACATAATGCAATGTTCGATTCTGGGGCTTCACACAACTTAATGCCCAAATCTGTAATGGAAAAACTTGACTTAGACATCACAAGACCTTACAAAGATCTATTCTCATTTGATTCAAGCCAAGTCAGGTGCTTGGGCCTGATTAAAGATTTATGTGTCTCCCTGGTCCAATACCCAACCAAGACAATATTGATGGATGTAGTGGTAGCCGACATACCCCCTAAGTATGGCATGCTCTTGTCCAGATCCTGGGGGGCCAAACTCCAAGGATCGTTGCAATTGGATATGTCCTATGCAACTATCTCAGTCTTTGGGCAGCCAAAGAGGTTATACCGTGAAACTTTGATGAAATATGTGGTAAGCAGTCAAGAGAAGCCCCAAAACTTTCCAATCTATTCAATACACTCAGACATGTATTCATTTATTCTCTACAATGCCGACATCTGTCACAAAGCTTATTCTGAACTATTAATGACAGTAGAGACCGAGAAGTTAGATGAGCAATGTGCTTTCAAAGACCAAGGGACTGTGGGTATAGCTGATAAGAAGACAAAAGAACATGAGGTATCAAGTTACTTGCAAGAAACCAACCTACCCATGATCCAACTTTCTAGTGATCCCAATCCAAATCTTGATCATGAAACTTTATGGTATTTAGAATTTGATGGCTCTGTAAACAAGCTAGGAGCTGGGGCAGGAGTCTGGATCCACAATATGCACAATGACCAAGCTGAGGGCCATGCATACAGACTAAACTTTTGATGCACAAACAACATGGCTGAATATGAAGCCCTCCTGTTAGGTCTGAAACTCATAAAAAATCTAGGTGCAACCAAAGTCTCAATCTTAGGAGATTCAGATCTGATCATACAACAGATGAAAGGAAACTTTACCACAAACGATCTAAGGTTGAGAGCATATAAGGGAGCAGCTATTCAGGTACTTGAGAGCTTCTCACAATCACAGTTGACTAAAATTTCCAGGGAACTCAATCTACATGCTCACAGCTTGGAAACTTTTGCCAACACTTGTAAGTTGCCTTTCAAAACCAATCATACATTTACTGCTGAAATCAAACACAGACCTTCAGTTCCGGATGACATCAAGAATTGGAAAGTCTTCAAGAGTAATACACAGATAAACAACTTCCTCACTTTAAAGGAAGAATTTTCTGGCATGAACATTGACACTAGCACTAGAGATGATCAACCACAGGTATGCACAATTACACAGAAAATATTAGGTGAAACAACTGATCTAGTTTTACATCCTACCACCTTTGACAAGGAAAATATACGGGAGTTGAAACAACCAGATGGAGAGGAAATGGCTGAAACAGAAGATGAGCTAATTGAGCTAAAGGATAATTTCCTCCCCATAGGTCTAACCCCTTTGGAGGATCTGTTTGATTCAAATGATATCTCAAGAAAACCAAAAATGCAACCATTGAATACTGAAATAAAAGATTGTAACATTGGGACTCCCGAAAATCCCAAAATGGTTAAGTTATCCAAAGCATTACCACCTGAGAAGAAACTGAAATACATTGAGTTATTTAAAGAGTTTCAAGATGTCTTTACCTGGAGCTATGAGGACCTTAAATCTTATGATACGTCAGTTATCCAGCACACTATACCTTTATAAGAAAATCAAAATCCTTTCAAACAAAAACTCAGGAGAGTCAATCCAGTCCTCCTCCCCCTTATTGAAAAAGAGGTTAAACGTATGTATGAAGCTGGGATCATTGCCCCAATCAGATTCTCAGAGTGGATCTCAAACCTGGTGCCTACTAGGAAAAAGACAGGGGAAATCAGACTGTGTGTTGACCTAAGAAATATGAACAAAGTATCTCTCAAAGACCATTATCCCTTACCTAAAATGGATCATATCTTGCAAAGGGTAGTAGGAACCTCAGGGATCTCCTTACTAGATGGTTTCTCAAGATTCAATCAGATCCTAGTACACCCGGATGATCAAGACAAAACTACCTTCACAACACCTTGGGGAACATTCAAATATGTCAAAATGCCTTTTGGGTTCAAAAATGCAGGCGCCACATTCCAAAGAGCAATGGATATTGCCTTTGCCAAAGAAATTCATGACTTCCTAGTTATCTATCTTGATGATCTCACCGCCTTTTCAAAATCAGATCAAGAACACTTGGAACACTTGAGGCAGGTTTTCACAATTTGTAGAAAGTATGGCATATCTTTGAACCCAAAGAAGTCACTGTTTGGGCTGGAGGAAGGTAAACTCCTAGGGCATATAATCTCAAAGGATGGTATTAGGATTGATCCTGACAGAATTCAAGCTATCCTACAAGTACCACATCCAAGAAACATCAAGGAACTATAAAGCTTTCTAGGAAAAATTAACTTCTTGAGGAGGTTCATTCCTAATTTGGCTGAACTCATAAGACTGTTAAACAATATGCTGAAAAAGGATTCCAAGGTCAAATGGACCATGGAACCTAGACAAGCTTTTGAGGATATCAAAGAGCCTTGACAAACACACCAGTCCTAACAAGCCCTAGATTTGATCAAGATTTGATCATTTTTTCTTTTGCTTCTGAGCATACAATTGTTGTTGTTCTGCTACAAAAGGATGACCAGGGCTGTGAAAAACCCATTGCATTTTTTAGCAGAGCCCTTAGAGATGCTCCCTTGAAATATCAGATCATGGAGAAACAAGCCTATGCATTGGTAAAAGCCATCAAGGAATTCAGAATCTATATCCTTTACTCTCATATAATTGCCTATGTTCCTAATGCAGTGGTCAAAGACATTCTAACCCAAGAAGGAATTGAAGGCAAGAGGGGCAAGTGGATTGCAAATATCTTAGAATATGACATTGAGATCAAACCTACCAAACTGATAAAAGGACAAGGCCTAGCCAAACTAATGACTGAAACCAATTTTCAAGCCCTTGACATTAATGAACTGGACGACGAACAGGAGATGGCGACTCCACAGATCAATCAAGCCTTTATGCAATCTCCATGGTATGCTGATATATGTTTTGTATTATTAAACCTGCAAGCTCCTCCAGGGTTGTCCAGAACCAAGAAAAGATTCTTGAAAATGAAAGCATCAAAGTTTTGTATTATTGACAATGTTTTATTTTGGAGAAATCATGAAGGAATCTTACTCAATTGCTTAACCTTAGAAGAAACTGACAATGTCCTCAAGGAATTTCATGCAGGTGACTGTGGAGGACACTTATACTGGAAGTCCACAGCTGATAAAATCCTAAGGGCTGGATTTTATTGGCCCTCCTTGTTTTCTGATGTGAAGAAATTTGTAATGTCTTGTCACAAATGCCAAATTTTTGAGGGAAAGAGAAAGCTGCTGCCTTTACCACTCAAACCAGTTTCAACTAAGAGACCATTCTAGCAATGGGGTCTAGACTTCATCGGTGAAATTCACCCTCCATCCTCTGGCCCGCATAGGTGGATTCTCACTGCCACAGAATATTTTACCAAATGGATAGAAGCCATCCCTTGTAGGCAAGCCAATGACTCCATTATCATACAATTCCTAGAAACCAACATCTTGTCCAGGTTTGGCTGTCCAGATAAAATTATTACAGACAATGCTGCTGCTTTCAAATCCAAAAAAATGATCAACTTTTGTCACAAGTATCACATGACCCTAGGACATTCCACTGCCTACTATCCTCAAGGTAATGGCCTAGCTGAGTCTTCCAATAAAAGTCTCATCAATATCATTAAGAAAGTTTTGGAAGAAAACAAAAAGAATTGGCATAAGAAGTTGGTAAATGCATTGTGGGCAGACAGGCTGACCACCAAGAGATCAATTGGCATGAGTCCATATGAACTGGTCTATGGGCTAGAAGCAAAGTTTCCTACATCTCTAGGAATTCCTGTGATCAAGTTGATGCAAGAAATACAAGCTGAGCCCAATGACATTCAAAGAAGAATCGATCAGACAATTCATTTACAAAAAACGAGAGAGGAAGTCTATCAAAGAACCCAAGTACTGCAAGAAAAGCTCAAAAGAATATTTGACAAAAGAACCAAAGCTGAAGATTTCTTTATAGGAAACAAAGTGTTAAGATGGGATTCCAGGAGGGAGGACAAAGGCAAACATGGTAAGTTTGATTTTATATGGAAGGGACCTTATGTCATTATTGCTATACAAGGTAACAACACCTATTTTCTAAGGAGTCTGGATGGCTCAAATATTGAGGAAGGCCTAGTCAATGGGACAATGCTCAAGCATTATTTTGACTCCCTTTGATCAAACACTGAACATGCATATATTGTACATAAATATTTGTATTTTCCAGTATTTTCAGTTACAGCAGATAAATAAAGCACCAAGTGGAGTAGATTTTGAGAAAGACCAGGGTGCTGCACTATTTTCCTTTTTTGGAATATGTTTGATCATGGCGTTAGAAAGCAAAGAAAAACACAGGGTAACTATCAAGTGATGAGGAGAAATTCTGAGAAACAGGTAAAAACAGATCTGAAAATTCACAGCAAATCAGCTCACTGGGTACTGCCTGCAAGTATCCAAGATCCTGGTCAACAGTTTCCAACAACAAAGAAATTCAGCATGCAGCAAGAAAGCAGAACTCAGGCAATCTGACCTGCTGTTCTTGGCTTTTCATCATGGAAAAGCCATCCCCAAGTGGAGCCATTGTTAGCCTCTTATACCAATAGGTTTTCATTTCTCATGATTGACAGTGGAAGTGCCAAAAAATGTTCATCTTCTATGGTACTAAGGTTCCATTTTTGTGAAAGAAGCAGATAGTTAAAAAATGTAAAGAGGGTATGCTTTAATCAAAAGGCAAGAAAATGAATTGGTCAAAGAAAAAATAAATGAAATGAACCCCAAATAAATACCATGAAAGTGGCTAATCCAAAATGCCACTGCTACTTTGATGGGTGGTCCAATAGCTCAAGTTGGGCCTCACCATGTTTTAATTTGCATGTTTTAGACTAGAGAGTGTTAGGATATTCCGACACATAGGAAATAGTTAAGTACAACTTGGTCTAGTTTAGAGTTAGGTATAGAGTTAGGTAAAGTATGTTTCTTTACCGTTGTACATTTTGTAACTTACAATCCGACGGTCACGATATGTAGTGATCCGACGGTTCATTCTCTCCTCGGTATTACCGACACTTGATCTGTGGCTTGACACCCGATTGGTCCATGAGTTCTATTTAAAGCGCATGGAGGGTCATTGTTCGGGTAATCCGTGCATGAGAGAAGCTTATGTAAATTTTCATTCTTTGATTAATAAATTGCCTGTAGTAGCCACGTTGGTGTAGGCCGTGGACTGTTTCCCTCTTTGAGGGTTTTAACCACGTCAAAAATACTGGTGTATTGATCTGTGATCTGGTTGTGAGCGGTTTCCTTTTGGTGTTCTTTCTGAGGAACTTACCCTGTAAATTCCTACATGGTATCAGAGCTATTTGAGGGCCGCATCCGTTGGTGATCCAAATCTGAAGACGGTAGAACTGCATGCGGCTGTCGTTTCCTAGATCTGCTGTTTCTGGCTGCTTTCGGGCCGAGAGGACTGCTCTGTTGCGTTCGGAGCATCTGTTTCAGTGAGGAACCTTTTTCGTTTCACGCGAAAAGGTTTCTGGTAGCCCTAGCTGCGTCATTTTTCAGATCGGGAGGTATACAGTGTTTTTGCAGTTTACTGTTATTTTCTCTCTGCTTATTTCGGTTTCGGTTTATTTACCCTTTTTTTAAAACCGGATCTATACCTTTCATTTCTGCGTATGCTCTTTGCCCTGCGACATTGTGCGATCTGGGCAAATCAGAAACAGAAAGGAAGGATTTTTCTCATGCGTATGCTCTTTTCCCTGCACCTTAGTGTGATCTCGGAAAATCAGAAACATTGAGAAAAATATTTAGTTTTTCGGCTAAATCTAACTTTGAGATTTTTTTTTAAAAAATATCTAGTTTTTTGGCTAAAGCTAACTTGGAGCCGCAAGGTTCGTTTTTCTTTGCATATTCGTGTTGGGTTTTGTGTTTTGTGTTTTGTAGGGAAAAAGAGCTTTCTCAAGGCAAGCACGCAAACCGAGGCCCCCCCCCTCTCTCTCTCTCTCTCTCAATTTTTTTGTATAGATCAATTGGTTCAAAGCTATTTTAAGAGAGTAGAGGTCTTGGGTTCAAGTCTCCATTTTGTGGGGGCGGATTTTTTTTTCATTCCCTCACATTCGCGCACTTTGCCGACAACTTCAACAAATATTTTTCAAAAAGCCATAACTTCTTCATCCGGAAGCCTTTTTCAGAGCCGTTTTTTTTAAAAACAGCCTAATTTTTCGAGATCTATCCATTGGAACACTTACTTTCAGCATCTTCAGCTTCAATTTTTTTTTAAAAATGGAAATTCCATGCCAAGTCATTCTTGACAGCACTAACTACTTCCAATGGATAGCCTACATGGAAGATTTACTTAGAAGTAAAGGTCTCTACAGAATAGCCACAGACCAAGAGAAGAAACCAAAAGATGAAGACAAGGCTGCAAAATGGGAAAATAGACAAGATCAAGCACGTGGTTTGATAGGGATGTCTATTTCTCCTGATCTTAGATTCCATATTGCAGAACTTGAGACTCCTCATGAAGCATTGGAAAAACTCACTAAAGTTTTTGGGATTAAAAATGAAATTAGAGCCCATCAACTTGAAAATGAGTTGCTTACATTGGATCCTAATAATTTTTCTTGCATTGAAGATTTCTTGTCCAAATTCAAGACCCTTAGATATCTTTTGGAAGGTGTTAAGGTTAAGAAAGAAGATAGTAACCTTATTTATTCCATCCTTACTAAGTTGGGACCAGCCTACTCTATATTTGTTTCCACCTTCCATTCTACAAGGGAAGCTTTCATTTGTCAAGGAAAAGACTACAAGACCCCTTCCTTTGAATCTTTTTGTGATTCTTTAATAAGAGAATAAGAAAAACTCTTACACCTTGGTCTTATTAATCTTGGAAACTCTTCCATGAAAGCGTTAGCCGCCCAGTAGCAACCCAATTCAAAGAATCCTAAGAAGTCATATCCTAACAAGAATGGTCCTAAACCAACTCAGCCTCAAAATGAAAGATCATTTCAGCAAAATGATAAGACCAATAAAAGCAAATGGAAGAAGACTGATAGACATTGTAACTTTTGTAATCGAGATGGCCACTTAGAATCTAAATGCTTTAAGAAGATGGAAGCCTTGGAAGCCGCAATGAAGAAACATAACATCCATGTGGAGCATACCTCAACTTCAACTTCCGGAATGGCACTTTCTGCATGTCTTTGTCAATCATCTCAGTCTGGTTATGCATTAAATGTATCTTCTTCCTCTCCTTCTCATGAGTGGCTCATTGATTCTGGAGCCTCTTATCACATGGCCAAAAACCAAGCCATGTTTTCTTCTTTAAATGATTGTAACACCAAAAATATATATGTTGGTGATGATAGATCTCTTAATGTTGTCGGGACTGGAACCGTTCATCTAGACAATGGTCAGTTTAATGATGTATTATGTGTTCCAACCTTATCCTGCAACCTTCTATCTGTATATCAGATAACTCATTCAGGTGAAGGTAAAATTGTTGAATTTTCACCTCATGATGTTGTAATCAAGGATCTAAGAGATCCTAAACAGATTCTAGCTACTGGGATTGCTGATGATTCCACAAGGTTGTATAAGTTTCACAACTTTGGGTCATCAAATCTTCCCTCAGTATTTGTTGCTCATCATGATGAAGTGAGCAAACTTTGGCATGAGCGATTTGGTCACTTAAACTATCGCTCCCTTCAACATCTATGTAAAGAAAATATGGTGATAGGTCTTCCTATAGAGGTTGAAACGAGTATCGTAATCAAAGTGAAGTTAACTCTATTTGTCAATAATAAAATTTAGATTTTTCAAAAATTTTGCTATTTGTACAAGCGAAATCAAAATCTGATAGAGAATTGACGTGCTCTTTCATGAATCCTTCTTAAATGATCATCTACAACGGGTTTTATTCAAAAGAGAAAAAGCAAAACAAAAATAAAAAATAAAAACTAAATCTATCCTACAAAAATTAGAAGATTTCTCTTCTATGGAAATTATAATTTAAGAATCAGTCCATTGACAGGTAAAGAATCTCTCCTTCCTGCCAGATCCTGCAATACGAATGTAGATGGGCCTACGACTTTCACAATCTGAAAAGGGCCAAGCCACAGCTTCTGAAATTTTGTATGTTTGCCCTTTTCTTCATGAGCCTTATCCCATTTCAAAACTAAATCACCCATCTGAAAGTTTTTTCTGGTTATGATGCTTGAGTCAAAAGAAGATTTTATTAGCGCTTGGTGATGAGCATGGGTTTTCCTAGCTTGTTCTCTTTGTTCTTCTAGTTTGATTATTTCCATTTGTCTTAATTGTAATGAGGAAGTAGGTACTTCATCGATGTATTTCACTAAAGACAAAGAGGGAATGACTAAGTGAGTCGGAAGAACCACTTCCCTCCCATAAACTAAATTAAAGGGAGAAGTGCCGATTGAAGCTTTCTTTGTGATTCTATCAGCCCATAAAGCATTTACCAACGCTTTGTGCAAATTCCTTTGGTTTTGGTCAACTGTTCTTTTGATAATTCTGATTAGGTTCTTGTTTGTTGATTCAACCAATCCATTACCTTGCGGATAGTAGTTGGCAGAATATTTCAGTTTGAACCCTCTTTTAAGCGCAAACTCAGTCATAACATTTCCAGAAAAATATGAAGCATTATCAAACATTAAGGCCGTTGGCAATCCAAACCTAGTTATGATAAATTGGTCTATGAACTCAATAATGTTTTCAGAATGAACTGTCTTGAGAGGAACTGCTTCTACCCATTTGGTAAAATAATCAGTTGCCGTAAGGATATACTTATGCTGCTTAGAAGAGTGAGGAACGATCTCACCTATTATGTCCAAGCCCCATTGACTGAATGGTTGGTCGATGTTGACCGGTTGTAGCAGCATGGATGGTTTCCTTTGTTTTCCTGCAGCAGTCTGGCAGACTTGGCATTTCCTTACGTGATTGTATGAGTCTTTGAACAGTGTGGGCCAATAATATCCTGCACGCAAGATTTTGTGTGCAGTCGCATCTCCGGCATAGTGTCCACTTGCTGGTCCATCGCGAAGTTCCTGCAAAACCTTTTCGGCTTCAGTTTTCTCAAGACACCTAAGGAGTACAGAATCATAATTCTTTTTAAACAGGACATCATTTATGAGCTGGTATTGTTTAGCTTTTAATCTCATAGCTCTTTTCTTGGTATGATCCAGATGTGATGGAGCATACCCGTTCTTAAGAAAATAAATGGTATCAGCATATAATGATTCTGCATCGTTTAGGCTTACCTCATATGCTTGTACCTCTTCAGATGAGTTCTCTGGGATTTGCGATGCTCTGGCTAACATCTTGCAGAAGCCTTGACCTCTTACGATGTTTGTTGGTTTGATCTCAAGATCATATTCTTGTAAAGCGGTAATCCGATTAGCTCTTTTCTCGCCCACGTCTTTCTGTACCAAAAGGTTTCTTACCACTGGAAACGTCACTATGACTTTGGTGTGCGCTTTAAGCAAGAAAGGTCTGAAATATTTGATTGCTTTGAAAACAACATATGCTTGTTTCTCTATGTCTGAGTAATTAATTTCAGCACCTTGTAAGTTCGAGCTAAAGAATGCAATTGGAGCTTCCGCTTTCTCTTGATTTGCTTGGGTCAAAATCGCGGCATAGGATTTCTCTGAGGCAAAAGTGTATAAGATGAAAGATTCTGAAAAATTTGGGGTGGCCAAAGATGGAGCATTGATGATAGCTTGTTTGATTAAGTTAAATGCTTCGTGCTCATCTAGACCCCATTTTAAAGTTGAATTCTTTTTTATCATATTTTGTAAGGGAGAAATAGTACGTGAAAAATTCGGGACAAATCTTTTGACAAAATTGATCTGTCCAAGGAAGGATTGCATGGCTTTCTTGTTATGAGGTATGTGTCACACGGAATCTGTCAAGGGTGCGGACACGACTGACCTTCCTAGAAGTCTAAGACGTTCTAATGACAAACAAGACAAAATGGAGTGATCTTTCTCTAAATACACCTTTTACAACATGAAAACTACAAGTGTTTAGGCTTACCTTATTCCAAAACGCTGTTGTTGAAGTCCGTTCTTGACGATCCGGATGAGCTCCTCCTTCAAGTCAATTCCTGCAACCACAAACAATCAAACAATTACCAAGCACTTGCATTTCATATAATAAAACATATATTCAACATGCAGACCAAGGAACACATGAAATAACTCATTAACACAAGCTATTGAGAAAAATAAACCAGTTTGTATTAATAACGAAACAAAGAAACTCTTACAACCTGGCCTTGGTGTTGTGCAAGTTCCTCCCAGGGTCCATCAAGGGTTTTCCTCTACTTTGACAAAGCTCACCCTCTCCCAAGTAGAATCAAGTGAAGACAATCTCTCCTCACAAAGGCTCTAATGGAAGACCTAAATCCTGCAGCATTTACCCAAAGAAAATGTATAGCTCCAACCTCTTCTCCTTCTGGCTCAATGCCTTTATTTATAGTGCTGTAAAGAGGTTATTCAGGTCCACTATCAATGGGATCATCCCCCTCTATGGGTGGGATAGCTCCCTTATTGATGGGATAAGTTCCCCCTTAATAGAGATACATGAACCAACTGGAGGCGCATCCATTTCATCAAACCGACCTCTAGAATGTTCTAGAAGTAACCACAAGTAACTTTTTCAAGATAAAACTCGCGCATTTTGCCTTTTACAGAGGGACGCACCTGTCCCTTAACATACAGAGCGTCCATGGACGCAGATTTTGTGAACATGGTCAGCGTCCCCGCAGGTAAGGCTAGAGAGAACCTGCGACCCCAGAGATAAACATAGTTTTTACAAGACTTTCTCTCTTCTTTGAGTTTGAGATGGATAACAGAGGCATGAGACTTGCCTAAGAGGGTAGCATGACTGTTGATTTGAGCCATACTAACTGTAAGTAGTCAAGGTGACATTTTTTAGTGTAACAGATTGCCCCCTAAAGTGCGAAGCCTGGAATAGAATAGGGTTTTGTAATTCTAGGAAGGGTGAAGCGCTTTATCATTTCAAGGATTGCCTTGTGGATGGCCTGGTTGGAACCTGCAATTTTCAACACAAAATACATGGATAAGATTATATCATCACTGAGGTAGGCATTCCCATACTCAGATTCAAAACTTTAACTAATGGACTAACTATTCTGATACAGGAATGATCTTGCAGTACATCATTTTTATAGACTTTTGTAGACACAGTATGGACGCAGCCATCTGTTTATGATTAGTCTACATAGATAATGAATACAAAACTCCTCGCAGCCTGGATGGTAGAAACTAGATCCAGGGTCTTCACTTCTACTTCCCGAATTGGTACGATTCTAGCCATGTGATTAAATGATTCGATGTCGAACATGGTAGAAACCACTTGATTACCAGTCAATGATGTAAACTGTTAACAAGCGTGAGAGAAACCACCAGTAATGTCAATGGTTCTCAAAGTACCAAGCACAACCCATCAATGATGTAAACTGACGTCAAAGGCGAGAAACCTGCCATTGATGCATGCAGACTTCAAGGTACTGTCGATTCCTAAGTCATCTTTCTAGATAATGTGTCGATGTCGATAGAAAGCGACCCGTTGCAGGCAAGCCCGCAACACGAAATCATTGTTCAAGTTGAAGAAATGTTGCTGTAAGGACTGACTCAGGGATGGTCAAATGGATGACAAGTATTTTGCAGATGAAAGTTTTTGCTTGCAGACCTCTTGAACACATAACGACACAACAGATGGCTTGGTGACGTATAACTCAAAGTTAACCCCTGGAACCCGGTTAAAGACTTTCAAAGTGATTTGGTCAACTGTGAGGTAAAAGATTTCCCAACCCAGGTGAATGAAAAGTGTCGTGTTCAAGAGTGGTAATAAAGTTTCTTCTGAGACAAAAGGTGACAAACAGGTTCATTCTTCTCTCTTTTCCCCCACCATTTCTGGCAAGTACCTCTTTATTTTTAACAAGCTTGAGGAGGATAACATATGCTTGATTATAAGCTCATCCTTCGGACGAGTCCAACCTAGTTTAAATTCGAACCCTAGGAAGGAGTGGTTCGTTCCTGTTTGTAATTGAACAGGTCCTCTACTGTAAAAGTTTAACGAGCCCAGTATAGGAGAAACTCGGCGTTTTTCAATTTTAGAGAGTCTGAAAAAACTAAAGGAGACTCCACGTTGAACTTTTTCGTATATTTGTGTCCCTCAA
The DNA here is from genome assembly GCA_031772625.1 of Pinus tabuliformis. Classification (NCBI taxonomy): domain Eukaryota; kingdom Viridiplantae; phylum Streptophyta; class Pinopsida; order Pinales; family Pinaceae; genus Pinus; species Pinus tabuliformis. The sequence goes on along the minus strand of CM062806.1, from coordinate 37,923,687 downwards.
GCCCGAAAAAGTATAAAATAATACCTGGGGGAACCGCTTGATCTTGCGACCAAGGAGTACTTTCATAATAGTGTCGTTAACCTGAAAAGTAAAAAGCGATCAAGGACACGTCGTTTTATTTCCTTATCGAGTTCGAAACGACAAAAACCCGGCAATCTTTTCCTGATTTTGCGGTCAGAAAAGAGCTAAAAGGGGACCGTCTTTTAATTCCGTTTTAACGAGTGAAAAAGAAACACTCGGCGATCTTTTCATGTTTTAGGAGTCAGAAAAGGGCTTAAAAGATGACTCTGAAATTTTGTTTGTGAAAAATTACAATTTCCCTCGAAATCCCTTTGTCCTGCACAAAAGCGACACATTACTCATACCTGTTTAAAATAGGCAAAAATACATTCAAAAACATCTTTTCATGGTAAAAAATGAACTAATTCATCCAAAAAACCTATAAAAAGACCTTTTACCATGTCATTTTTACCGTTTCACTGTTGAGGTTGAAAAAGGAGCTTTTGACAAGAAACTTCCCGTGGTCGCTGCGGAAAATCTGACCGTTGGAATCGAACGCCGTCTCATCCAGGTATTTTACACATCCTACTCTGCATTTCTATCCGTTTAGAATCAATTTTTAGGTTTTAGTTTCATTTTTTGGGGGGGTTTTGGTTTTGGAATGCGCCTCTCGGCGGACGCAGGTGCCCTTCGGGTGACCTGCGTCCCCCGACTTTTTCTCATACGGGAAAACGGTCGGAAGACGCAGCCCGCCTTCAGGCCAGCTGCGTCCGGGCGCCCTGTGCTACAAAGCCGGGGTGCGTCCTCCGAGAAACGCGCATTTCAAAACCCCAACTCTCTCAAAAAACCACCAAAAATTCCCAAATTAATTTCTAATGCTATTTTTGATATGCAGGGCATTAATCATGTTAGACTGGAGAGAAAGAGAGCATGTAGAGGAAGATGAAGCTGCAATAAATCATCAACCTTCCCTGGATGCCCTAAGAGCATGCGGATTATACAAATATTGGACCATACCGGGCATGAGGGGCCAGGTAAGATTCTTGGAATGGCTGGTTGAGCGATGGAACGTACAAGAACAATGCTTTTACATAGGAGGGCACCAGCTCGAGATAGAGCCCTCGGATGTATACTTTCTCACTGGCTTGCCAAACAGAGGTGAGCAACTCAGTCTTGCGGGGACTAGGCCGGGTGGCCAATCCCTTGATAGTCTCCGCGAGAATTGGTGCACACCTGGGGCTCACCATTCAAAAGGCATAGAGATAAAACACATCACTCTACCGGAACTCAAAGTCATAGCGTTCACGGTTACCAGAATTTGCGGCGCGGCCGCTTTACACATTGCTTCCGGATCCCAAATGCGGATGGCAATTGACTGTTACCAAGGCACCATTTTCAACTGGTGTGAAGCTGTGTCGGCTCATATGAAGAGCCAACTGACCAAGGCAAAGAACGGACGACTAAAGACTTTTGGATATGGGCCTATAGTCGTGAGCTTTGCCTTGGAGAGAATTCCAATGCTGATCCCTCAGCAACTCACTGTTGATATCTTGGGTCCCCAGCAGCCAAAGCTGATACGATGGGTTGCGGTGATGGCCCGGCATCCTGACGAGGGCGCGACAGTAGTTCGATTCTCAGATAGTTATTTTGACTGGTTAGAGGGCCAGCTTTTTGTGATACAGGACTTTCCGTATGCCGGAATGGATTTCAGAGGTGATCCGGACATGGTTCTTCCACAGGGAGAACAATGGGACGACAGAGGTACTTTTTATTTTCACAAGTTTTCTAGTTATGTATTTTTTGTATTTTTTATATATATCGTCTCAAAACTAATAGTAAATCTTTCAAAATGCAGATGTTGGTCCACAGCGTCCAGCCAACCTCCGGCCTTATGATAGACTACATCCAGCTGCACCGGTACCGGCCCCACAGGATGCGACAGCAGAAGTACTAGCTGAGTTGGAGCATGATCTAGAGCGTCTCACGGCAGATATACCTGAGACTACTATGGACGACATTCCTATCAGGCTTCAGCGCTTCGTAGTCGCGGTCCCTGGACCGTTTAGGAGATTTTTGCGTAAGGTAGCCCGCGCAGTGGTGTCGTACAGAGAGCACCACCAGTGATTGACTAGTCACTTTTGTAGTCACATGTGACATTTTTGACTTTTTGTACTATCATTTTGCCGATCATAAGGTGTTTTAAACCTATGATCGAAGACGATGTATATATTTTTTGACACACTTCTATCTATATATATCACTATTACCGGCTTATCTTGTTTAACATATGTGATGAAATGTTTTTAAATTTACTTGCATGATTATCGTAAATGTCTGTCCAACATTCGAGAAGCAATTGCATCTGCTAATGTATTCAAAGACCTTGGAATATGTTGATATTCAATGTAATCAAATTCACGTTCCAAGAGACGCACTCTCAAAAACAACCTTAATAACACAGGATTTCTAATGGCATAAACTCTATTAAGCTGTAATACAACAAGTTCAGAATCTAACCTCACTATCAAACGTCGAATTCCAAATGAAATAGATTCGGATAATAATTCAACCACTGCACTGTATTCTGCAATGTTATTCGTTGTTTGACCGAGGCTTACCCCATGCATAGAAACTAACTCGTCAGAGGGCGAATAGATAACCCAAGCTGCGGAAGAGATATTCCGTGTATTACGACAAGCACCATCAGCAAATCCAATGTATGTTTGGAGAGGCGTCGACATCTACAATATCAAGAGTAAAACCAAGATAAGCCAGAATAATGACGAAAAACCACACTTGCTAAGCTAAGCACACTGACTAAACTAACACACTTGCTAGCTAGAAAGAAAATCTAACCTATCTAAAAATTTCTCCATACCCATCATTTTAAGCATAATACCTCTTTAGGTAAAGTCCATTTCTGGGTTTACCCAAAGAGTCCCCATCAAAATCAACTAACTCATAAGCCCCTTTTGCTAGCTTTCGCTTTACAATGTAGGGCCCATGCCACATGGGAACGAATTTTCCGGCACCTAGCTTATCGTTAGCTTGATCATATAATAGTACTAGGTCTCCTTCCGAAAAACTTCGAGGGGTTACATTTTTATCGTACTGAGCTTTCATTCGTTTCGCGTGAGTCTCGATAGCTAAAGTAGCGTCACGTCGAGTCTCATCTAATTTAGCCAAGTATAATAACCGTTTCTCCTCTTCGGAAGTAGCTGGAAGTAATTCGACAGCCATTTGAAGTGATGGGATTTCGCATTCAATAGGTAACACAGCTTCTAAGCCATAAACTAGCTGGAAAGGGGTGAAACCTGTTGAATTTTTCACTGAAGTTCGATATGCCCATAGCGCCGAAAATAACATGTTATGCCAATTCGTTCGATGGATACCAATGATCCGTCGAATCATGATGACTAGAACTTTGTTGATTGACTCAACCAAACCGTTGGCTTGCGGATAATAAGGAGTAGAGCTATCGTGGCGCAAACCAAGCTGGCTTGTAAGCTCAGTCATCATGACGTTTCGAAAATGGCTCCCATGGTCAGTAATGATTGCTTGTGGGACACCAAACCTAGTTATGATATGATTGAATACGAAAACTGCAGCTGTCTTGCCGCTTGCGTCGAATGTAGGCATCGCCTCGGCCCATTTTGTAAAATAATCAACCGCGAGGATGATATACGCATGCCCCCCGGCCGAGTGAGGGTTACAAGTAATAAAGTCAATGCCCCATTTGGCGAATGGACCAGCGGCAATTATAGGGTGGAGAGGAGCAGGTGGAGCGCGCATCTTTCGATCAAACACTTGACAGTTGTGGCATGTTCTGACAGCAAGGATACAATCTTTAAACATAGACGGCCAGAAATAGCCAGCGCGCAACACCTTCTGAGCTGTGGCATACCCAGACATATGACCGCCACATGCTCCAGAGTGACAATCATTCAAAACTCTCTCAGCCTCTTCGTGAGTTAAACAACGTCGAAAAACTAAGTCTGCCCCCCGGCGATAAAGTGTATCTCCAATAATTCTGTATTGCTGGGATCGAAACCGAATTTTTCGACGGTCTTCCTTGGAAGCTTCAGGCCGAAAGGTTTGGGTTTGGAGATAGATGATTATATCCCCATACCACGGATCTAAAGTGCTAATAAGAAACAAAGATTCGTCCACAATGGACTCCTCTGCCACAGTCTCTGTGTCAGCACTCGGGAAATCACACATCAATTCCGCAAAAACTAAAGATTTCTTAGACTTGGACTTCTCGAACTCCAAGTCGAACTCTTGCAGGATAACAATCCATTTAGAGTACTTGCCCCCTAGCAGTTGTTTTGTCAAAATATAAATCATAGGGTTGCAATCCGAAATAACTGTAGTCTTGCGGAGAAGAATGTAGTGACGAAAACGCTGGACAGCTTGAACGGCTGCCAGGGCCAATTTCTCCACATGCGAATATTTTAACTCAGTGGGATTTAAGGTTCTACTAAGATAATATATCACATGCTCTGCTTTGAATTCATCTTCTTGAACTAACACCATTCCAATGGTGGAATGCGAAGCTGCGAGGTATAAGAAGTAGTCCTGGTTGTAGTTGGGAGGATGCAATAACGGTGCATGGGTCAACGCGTGTTTTAGTGCATCAAAAGATTGTTGGGCAATCTCGTCCCAAAAGAATTGTGCGTTCTGTTTCAACAACCGTGTAAAACCTTTAGTGACCTCGGCGTAGTTTGGGATGAATCGGCGTAAAAAGTTCGCTTTCCCTTGCAAACTTTGGAGTTGGCGCAAACTCGAAGGAGGAGGCAATTTGATGATAGCCTCGACTTTCGAGGGATCGACGCGAATGCCGGCTTTTGAAACAACAAATCCCAGCAATCGACCTGTTTCTATACAGAAAACACACTTGTGGGGATTCAACCGAATTCGATAATGCCTACACCTCATAAAGATTGCTCGTAGGTGGACAAGGTGATCAGCTCGTTGTAAAGAATGAGCAGGCAAATCATCGAGATAGGGTTGCACAATGTGCTTGATGTCATGAAATGCATAAGACATCGCCCGTTGAAAAGTGGCCCCGGCATTCTTAAGTCCAAAAGGTAATTTGCAATAAGCAAATGTCCCCCATGGACAAATGAATGCCGTTTTTGGTTGATCGGCAGGTAGAATATTGATTTGATTATAGCCTGAGAAACCATCCATGAAGGAAAACATCTCACTTCCGGCACAATCATCAATAATTTGATCGATATAAGGCGTAGGATAGTTGTCTTTTGGACAAGCTCGATTGATATCCCTATAGTCGATACAGATTCTTATTGTTCCTTGTTTTTTATTGACGGGAACAATATTCGATACCCAATCCGTTAACGGGATCGGATAAATGAAACCTGCTTTCAACAGCTTTTCGACTTCTGCTTTAATCGCAGCCGCTTTTCGAGGGTGAATCTGACGCAACCGTTGCCGAATGGGTTTAGCATCCGGGTAGGTTTTGATTTCATGAACAACAATGGCAGGATCAATTCCCGGCATTTCCTCGTAAGACCAGGCAAACACGTCGCGGAATTCTTGGAATAGGGCCTTGTAAGTTTGGATTTCTTCTTCAGTACATGCGGCACCTATATGAATGTTCTCCTCGATTCCGGGCTTCACTGAAATATCAATGGGAATAGTACGAGAAATATTCCCTAAATTCAGCTCTGAATCAGAATGTTTCGTTGGATCCTGAGCGTCTTTGACATATTCAGCGGTAAAGATAGATGAAAAATCATTTTCAAATGCATCATCCTTAGGTAAAAACGAAGATCTGTGATGGAGATCTTCCCATGGTAGATCATCTACACTTAGGATTTCGCGAAGTTGTTCGTCAGATGACACTTCTTCGGGAAACGTTATCCGTTCTAAGGGTGAGGTGAAAAGTGACTCTTCACTGACCACATTCATTTGGTCGGTTGAATGAAAGTCGGTAAAAGACATAAGAGCTTCATAAGCAATCTCATACGGACTCAACGGCATAACATCACCGAGTGAGTCTAGCTCAGAGTCAGAGGGAACATACCAAGGATCATCATAAATAATGTTTTCTGACGTGATCATATGAATTGTTGCAAACGAAGGGTCTGCATTGAGTGGAGGGAGAGGAAAAGTTCCCAGTAAACCGGAATCCTTAACTAAACCTACACCAATGTCCCTATAAGGGATTGTCGTTTTACCAACATGCTGGATAGTTTCTAAAGAGGTTGGGTCGGATGAAAAGTATGTCAGCTGATCAATAGTCACGATCTTACCGTTATGTGGAAACTTAATGACTCTGAAGACCGATGAAACGACCGCTGTCATAGCATATGACCAACTTCGACCCAAAAGAAGGTTGTAGTCTAGAGGGGCATCAACCACTTCCACATCCAGACTAACGGTTTTACCTTCGACCCCTATAGGCAATTCTTGTAGAATACCAAACGGACGGAACCCACGGCCATCAAAGGCCTTAAGGATGGTGGGGGATTGGTTCAACGAAGGAGAACCAAGCGATCTCCAACATTGAATCGACATAATACACGTAGAAGCTCCCTCATCAATCACAGTCCGATGAATAGGCCTGTTTTTGACTATCACTGGAATTTGGAAAGCCATTTGATGGGGGAGACGCGGTGTACTACTTTCTAGATCAAAGATCATTAGGTTCGGGTCCTGAACATCGACAGCTCCAATAGCCGACAAAAGCAATTTTCGTTGCGCTGGACATGATTGCAGCACTTCGAGTGCCGACATTGCTGAAGGTGAAACAGCTAAGTCTTCAACAATGTTGTAATTCTGGGCTGCTCTCGCATGTGGATTGAAAGCAGACCTTCGAAGTACACCCTTGGCGGGCGGCTTAATCACTAAGTCTGGGTTAGGTTTTTCGATCTGTAGTGGATCGGAACCAGGAGCTGAGGTTGATGGGTTAGAGTGAGAAGATTCTGCTTCCTTACCATCAACAGGAGCCTTACTACCATAATCTTGCGATCGAGTCGCAATCCTGACATGAGACATCATCAAAATGGGTTCTTCACTGGCATTCGAAGAAGAACCTATCATCTTATTCTCCTGCTCTGGAAATGGATTTTTTAACACAGCAGGAGTGGGAGAACCTTTGACTATTTTCACTACCTCGGCCCGATGAGGGCAGTCTCTCGTAAAATGATCTTCTTCACAAATAAGACAAGGATATCGAGGTTTGCGCTTTTCGTCATTGGTTTCCGACTTTTCCGTTTTCTCCTTTGGAGCCTTGTCTGCTTTAGCCTTCTTCTTTCCTTTCTTCTTTCCACCGTTTTTGGATTTGGCCGTAGATGACTCTACAGCGTGAATGTCGGCGGTAAGTTCAGGAGGAGAAGACTCTCCTGTCGGAGAATCAGGCAAAGTGATAATTGGAGTATTGGAGGCCTTGGAAGACTTCTTCTTACTCTTCGTAGTCACGATACCGATCATACCATCAGCGGCATGAGATCCCGAAGGAGCAGCAGCGATTTGGTTTGACTTTGGAAGATCCGGAATTTTCTCGTGTAACGTACCCGACTGAGTGTAAACTAAGTCAAGGTATTGTGCCTGAGCAATGACTTGCTCCTCAGTAACTACTCCGGCCTTAGCTACATCTTCAGTAATTCTTGGTAATAATGATTTGACAAACCATTCAGCTAAGATTTGGTCCGGGATAAAAACTTTCACTAATCTTCTTCGACGTCTCCACTCATGGATGTGATCAGAAATGTACGTGGATGTCGATTGTTTTAGCGAAGTTAATAACTCTGTACCATTATCGTATCTGACTGGTAACTGAAAATGAGTTAAGAACGAGGTAGCTAACTGGCTAAAGTTGTAAAAAGAGGCCCGTGGTAACTCAATGTACCACTTGGCTGCGAGACCAATGAGTGTACGCTGGAAAAGACGTAAGCGGATGGAATCATCTGAGATGGAATTTGATGCACACCAGAGGTGGTAAGTCATCACGTGATTAGACGGATCCTCTCCAGACTTACCTTCGAACTTGGGTATATCGCTGGGCAACTTATTTGGCATTGGCGGCCAGAACGAAAGATATTGAATTGGATCGTTCGTTAGGCGCGTCAAGTCGGGTAAATCTAAAGTCGCAATAAACGGTAACTGCCGGTTAGGATCTCTAAAACTCTGAGTCACAATACCAGCCCCAGGAGGAGGATATCCAGGATAACTAGGAACAGGAGTCGCATTTGGGATATTATATCCTCCTGGAAAACCAGGATTAACCGGACCGTACTGGGGTTGCTGAGGTGGTTGATAAGTGTACCCAGGATACGGTTGATACTGGTAAACCGGTTGTTGGGCAGCTTGCCCAGGTTGATACTGTCCCTGGTACGGAGGTTGAACAAATTGAGGTTGAGTAGTAACAACCGTACTTGTACCAGGTTGGCCTGCAGGCATCTGGACTGTGGTTTGAACCGTGGGTCCAGACAACGGTACAGATGTCTGAGGAGTGGTTACAGGGACAGTAGAAACCGGAGCTGCCGATACTCCAGAAGTAAGCATGGTAGATGAAGCGGTAGTTGCTGCAGCCGTGTGAGGTGGAGTACTAGGTGCAATTGGCGGCTGAGTAACTACAGAAGTTACAGGGGTCTGAACACTTGACTGGACAGGTTGCGGTTGCTGGGGTGGACCAGGAACTGCAGGTTGTCCTGCTTGAGGTACCGACTGTATACTTGGTTGCGACATCTGTTGACCCTGTGACGGATCCCATGTTAACATTCCAGGGTATTGACTCGTAACAGGTTGAGGATACTGAGATCCATAGCCGTATTGAGGATAGGGTTGATAACTGTAAGGTGCAGTCCCATATGATTGCCCTTGAGGTGGTTGATAACCTTGACCAGGGTATTGACCCGTAGGTTGATAACCTTGAGGTAAATACGAATACTGGGGTTGACCTTGACCTTGAGGTTGGTATCCTTGAGGTTGATACCCTTGGGGTTGATACCCTTGGGGTTGCCATCCTTGAGGTTGCCATCCTTGAGGTTGATACTGATACTGAGGTTGACTTTGGGGTACATATTGAGGCTGGGGTTGATACCCTTGGGGTTGATACCCTTGAGGTTGCCCCCCAGGCATTAACGAAGGTTGCCCCCCAGGCGGTAATTGGCCACCTTGAGGTTGGTTAATGGGAGTTGAACCTGACATCATATAAACTTCACCTATACTCAATGGTACATTACCACTGTTTCCAACTAATAACCCATGATCAACAGGTTGAGGAGATGCTCCCGCAAAGGTACCAGAAAGTGATTGATACCCAGTAGGAACAGAAGGACCGCCATGTAAAAATGATTCAGGACTTTGTGAAAACACAGATGACTGACCAGACATATTTACAGGAGAATGAATTCCTCTAGGTGGAACCGGAGTACGAGGTGTAGAAAAACCTACTGAGTTGTCTAAAAAATTGGTTAATGCAAGGTACCAAGATTCACTTCTAGGAGGACTGTAAAAGATGGATTCACGCTCCCTTAGATCAAGGGTAATTAGATCTTCAGAATCAGAAACGCCTATTTCTTCCTCTGGAACAAGTTCTTCTATAGCAATTAATCCAACAGGAAGATTTTCGGTGATAATTCTTTCTATTCTTGGTGAATCAGGAACACTAGGAGTTGGAGTAACAGGTTCTGAAATTTCAGGTTCTTCGCCTGTTTCACTGGCAGATGAAAAACTACCAGCAAGCTCGGAAACTGTAACAGCTTCGGGATTGTAACCTGTTTCTAAACTTTGGTAATCTGGATGGACTACCAAGGAAAATTCTCCTTCTTCAGGTGATCCTACTCTACTGCCACTAGGAGGAGTTACAAGGACCTTTAACCCTTCTAAATTACCTGGGTCGTCTCGAGGAGGGGATCCCCTAAGTTACGGATCTTCTCAACAATTCGGCCACAGAAACAACTTCAGGAGACTGGCCCGCAATTCGACGGGACCTTCTCGGTAATTCCGCCACAATTAAAGATTTTTAACTACAACACACGAAAACAAAGTAAAAAATTTCAAATCAAACCACCTAAAGTCTTCTAAAGAACCAATCAAATTTGAAGCACACGCCTAAATAATCTAGAGCGTCAAACCACACACAAACAGTAGTCTTCCGGACCAAAAACGCTAGTTGGTGATTAGGCCCAACCTCGCAGGATTCAGTACAGAAATAGTGGGTGGAACAGTTACCCCGGCAACCTGCTTAATGAATAGACTGGACCAAGTTCCTCCACTTTAACCGTCTCGAAGTGAAGCGAACCCCCCAGAAAATCCAAGTGAGTATAACCGACGTCTGCTCCAGGTACAGTGGGACCTTCCCTCCACCGTCACCTTGGGTAGAATCCTAGATATTATGGCCACTAAGGTTACCAATCACAACAATTACACCTGGGGGAACAGTCTAAACTCCGACAGCACGCAAGGGCAGAGTAGCAAGCTCCAATCCCCTTACCGGCTCCTTGACAACAATCCAAGGTTTACCGATAAGTGACCCCTGGCTCCTCGACAATGGTTAATCCGAGGTTTACCGTTTGTAATACGTACTGCCTGGCGTCGTTCCCAACGAGGGAGGAATGATCCCCTCACTGGTTCGGACACGAGCTCGTGTTTCTCCTTTAAGAGGAGCTTTCCCAGAATGTAACTGAAACAATTGGATTTGTTCTACTCAAGATAGACTATCTGTTTGGTTTTGTAGTCTTGGAGAGTTAAGTACTCACCTACTCCAAGACCCTAGCCTAAGCTATGTTGGTGCTTCAGAGCCCTAGAAAAATAAAGATTACTAGATTGATTTTAATTTAAGCGTTACTTTTAAGGTTGTTTCTTAAGTCAAAAGGTGATGGAAGTGAAACTAGTGGTGTGTTGACTCGACTCGAAACCACTACAAAATGCACCTAGAATGATTTATCCACTACTTTACTTTTTCGATGAATTGCTTAACTAAAAAGTTGAGAGAATGCAATCTTTATAAAAGCAACTTCTTAATTGAAGACAATCAAAGAAACAATTCGTTTTTCTTTTCCAAGCATAAAAACATAACTTCTCTTTACATGCACGAAAAAACTCTTTTCTTCTTTTGAAAACAAAAAGCTACTTGAAACAAGACTTTTTAAGAAGATGTTTTTGTATTTTTCTTTTAATAAAGCAAGTAAATCTAATATAACCAAAAATCAATCTTAACAACTCTTAAAATCTATGAAAATGCACTCATAAGCAAACTAAAGGCAAATTTACTCTAAGCAATCTTAACGAGGCCAAAACTAACAATGATTATTTCTAAGGTGTTTTACTTGATCACAATCAAATCAAGGACTAGCTTATTGCAGAATCAAAAACTAGCCAAAACAAAACTCTAATCTTTTTGTTCTTTTTGTAAAATGGAAATCAATACTTTATAAACAAGTAATTCGAAATTTGACCCAAAACAACTCAAATGGCAAGTTGCTCACAAAAGGAGACTTTACGACAGGCCCGACTTCTAAGAAGGTTGACTAACCAGAGAGATCTAAGGCTGGACAACTTTCTACTATCAAAGTCACTACAAAGCCTTTCCAAAAATCAAACCCTAGGTCTAAACTTCGTTGAAAACCACTAAAACACTCAAAGCTCACAAAACAAGTTCAGGTGAAAATTCTTGACAGGGTACTAAAGGATCTGGGCAGAAAACACTAAGGAAAAACAAAATCTAAAAGCAATTTAAAGCAAAAATGGAATTTTCTTAAGTTTTACAGGAAGACGCAGGCAACCCGTTGTCACAGGTGCGGCCCCGCTCTGTGCAGACGGCAACAGCGCGTCCAAAGACGCACTGTGCAGTACTCAGAGACTGCGTCCTTCTGGAAAAATGAAGAAAAACCAATCTAACTAAATCTAAAGCTAAGCCACCCAAATACTAATTCTCACAGTCAAAAACCAGAAAATAAAAATGATTTTCTCAAAGCAAAGTTCATATAAAGGAAAAGACTCTCTCATTAATGGATTCCCCAGTGGAGTCGCCAATTTGTCACACGGAATCAGTCAAGGGTGCGGACACGACTGACCTTCCTAGAAGTCTAAGACGTTCTAATGACAAACAAGACAAAATGGAGTGATCTTTCTCTAAATACACCTTTTACAACATGAAAACTACAAGTGTTTAGGCTTACCTTATTCCAAAACGCTGTTGTTGAAGTCCGTTCTTGACGATCCGGATGAGCTCCTCCTTCAAGTCAATTCCTGCAACCACAAACAATCAAACAATTACCAAGCACTTGCATTTCATATAATAAAACATATATTCAACATGCAGACCAAGGAACACATGAAATAACTCATTAACACAAGCTATTGAGAAAAATAAACCAGTTTGTATTAATAACGAAACAAAGAAACTCTTACAACCTGGCCTTGGTGTTGTGCAAGTTCCTCCCAGGGTCCATCAAGGGTTTTCCTCTACTTTGACAAAGCTCACCCTCTCCCAAGTAGAATCTAGTGAAGACAATCTCTCCTCACAAAGGCTCTAATGGAAGACCTAAATCCTGCAGCATTTACCCAAAGAAAATGTATAGCTCCAACCTCTTCTCCTTCTGGCTCAATGCCTTTATTTATAGTGCTGTAAAGAGGTTATTCAGGTCCACTATCAATGGGATCATCCCCCTCTATGGGTGGGATAGCTCCCTTATTGATGGGATAAGTTCCCCCTTAATAGAGATACATGAACCAACTGGAGGTGCATCCATTTCATCAAACCGACCTCTAGAATGTTCTAGAAGTAACCACAAGTAACTTTTTCAAGATAAAACTCGCGCATTTTGCCTTTTACAGAGGGACGCACCTGTCCCTTAACATACAGAGCGTCCATGGACGCAGATTTTGTGAACATGGTCAGTGTCCCCGCAGGTAAGGCTAGAGAGAACCTGCGACCCCAGAGATAAACATAGTTTTTACAAGACTTTCTCTCTTCTTTGAGTTTGAGATGGATAACAGAGGCATGAGACTTGCCTAAGAGGGTAGCATGACTGTTGATTTGAGCCATACTAACTGTAAGTAGTCAAGGTGACATTTTTTAGTGTAACAGTATGGATATTTCGGAAATTTCCTTGATTCTGTCGGGTTCTATGTGAATACCGGATTTCAACACTATGAATCCGAGCAATTTCCCTTCGCTTAACGCAAAGAAAGATTTCTTTGGGTTGAGCGAAATCCCATACCTCAAGCATCTTTGAAAGATTTGCTTCAAATCTTTGAGGTGGTTGTTTCGATTTTTGGAGTACACTGTTATATCATCCAGGTAAATCACTACCGATTTATTGACTAACACTTTAAACGCGATGTCCATGGCTCTCTGAAAGGTAGCTCCGGCATTGATCAGACCAAATGGCATCTTCCGATATGCATAAGTGCCCCATTTGGTTCGGAACATAGTCTTTAACTGATCATCGGGATGCACCAGTACTTGATTGTATCCTGAGAATCCATCCAGGAATGACATTAATTCTGAGCCTGCTACTGCATGTAGAATTTGCTCCATAGGTGGGAGGGGAAAGTTATCTTTCTGACAGGCTTTGTTGAGATTTCGGAAATCAATACAGATTCTAATGTCTCTGTTTTTCTTCCTAACGGGCACCATATTGGATACCCATTTAGAATGCCTGATGGGGAAGATTATTCTGGCTCTCAACAACTTATTAAGCTCAGTTGTTATCTAATTTTCTAGGTTAGGGTGTATTTTTCTAAGCTTCTGCTGGACAGGTTTTTCATTGTCAATAATAGGGATAACATGTTGAATGATATAAGTGTTGTAAGTCTTCAGCTCATCGTAATTCCAGGCAAAAACGTTTTTGTATTGTCTCAGAAGACAGATATATGCTGATTTTTCTTCAGGGGCTAGGCCCTGGCCTAGGTTAACGTTATGTGGCTTCTGATCGGTCCCTAGGTTTACTAATTCATAGTTCAGGGTAGAACTACAAAGTTTAGCATTGGCGGACCTTTTAAATCGACTTTTCAAATCATATAGATCTTCTAGCTTGACCACCGATTTCGGTATAGCATTGTCAGAGCTATTTTTTTGTATTTGATGATCATGATGGTCTTCGTTGATTATTTGATTTGAGTATGATCCTTCAGAAGTAAGGAAATTTACAATGTCAGGATCATCGTTGAACACTCTCCAATTGGTGATATTGTCAGGGATGGATGGTTTAAAGATCAATTCTATTGAAAACCTATCAGGACTAAAATCTTCAGAAGGGATAAGTCTAGAGGCTACGTTAGCTAACAGGTCTGCGCTCGCGTTTTGAATTCTTGGAATTGACGAGATGTTGAATGCTACGAAATGTGCAGTGAGATCTTGAACTAATGATTGATAATGCTTTAAATGACTTGACAGGCAATGTATGGTGTTACGTACCTGTTTTACAACGATCTCCGAATCTCCAAAGACTTGAAGATACTTAACGTTCAATCCGATTGCTTTGTATAGACCTTGAACCAAGGCTTCGTACTCCACTGTGTTGTTCGTGCAATCGAACTCAAGTCTGCATGTGAGCATAATCTTGTTCCCGTCTGGGTTAATCAGAACACATCCTGCTCTTGCTCCCTCATTTGATTTAGATCCGTCAAAATATAATTTCCAAAATAAAGATGTATTTACAGAATTATCTAAGAAACTAAAACATTTTGAGTCATCAGTTTGTGAGAAATTTTCAAATTGGGATAAAACTGAATTCTCTAAGTATGGTGAAATATGAGCATTGAAATTACCTAGGAAAGAATCTATTGCGTAATTGCCTACAATGCTGCTATTGTACATTATGGCCTCATTTTCTCCTTCCAGTTCTGTGACTATGTATTTTTGGTGCAACTCTCGTTCAACCTTTATCTGATTTGGTTTACCATTGTATGGTAACCACATGTGCGACCAATCGGTTGAAAAATATCCGTGGAGTTTTTCCGACCAATCCCTGCTAAGAATCAAACCATAGAACTCAGGGATATCAGCTACTAGAATGTCGATAACCTGACACACTTTCGGGTTAGACGACAATCTTATGGTCACCTGATTGAGTTCACCAATCACTTTGACTTGGGATCGATCAAGTTGAACTATGCGTACTGCGGATCTTTGAGGTTGCACATTCAATTTAGCACATATTGACCTGGGTAAAATATTCGTTGAAGCACCAGAATCGACCAAGCAATTGTGCACATTTTTGTTGAAGATTTCATATGTGAGAAGAAAAGGAGGAGTATGAGATCTTGATCTTCCTCCAATCAAGGTGATGTCATTTGGATCAATTTTATTGATCGTGTTGGTTGGAGGACTTCCCAGATTGTGGGAAGCTACCGCTGTAGGTAAAGATGTAGTAGGCACAACATGTAATTCTTTCATCATTATTTTCTGCTGGTGTTTTAATTTACTCAATTCATACAGAGTGATATTAGCCCTAGTCTTCTTCATGTCATCAATGATGTTATACTCCATTTCATCCGACACTATTAGTGTTCTTGATGGAGGCGTTTGATCAGATTGGACTGGGCTAATCTGGGTTGCTTTAGCAGTTGTCTTTTTTGTTGCGACCCTTTCTTTTGTTGCAGGGCTTGCGCCCTTTTGTTTTGGGGTAGTTATGGGAGGATCAAGTTGATTTTTGCTTCTCGTGCTAACAGGAAATGCTTCTTGATCCTCTTCTTGTGGGAGGATGAAGTCCCACATTCCTTGTAGTTCTACGACCTCTTCCTCGTCGGTCTGCCCTTCAGTGGTATTCTCTTCTTCTTCATCTTCTTCAGATTCAACGTTTGAGACAACACTAGGTGGTCTTACCTCCATGGGAGGATTTCTTTTAAAAGTCCTAAAGGGCTTTTTCGAAGAAGTCTCTGCTACTTGTTTCTTAATATCAATCATCTCATTTGACATGGTTTTCAACACTTTTTGTAATCCTTCCAAATCGAAAGGATCTTTTGTTTGCTTCTTCTTGGTGTCTTCTTTGAAAGAGATCTTCTTAGATTTGCGTTCTTCTATAGCAGATCTCTTTTCTAGGGCTACCACGCGTTTTTCCACTGCTAACGCTTCTGTCAAGTTGTCGACTAAGGTGGTCTTGTTTGCCCTATCTACGAAGATAGCCAAGTTTGGAGGTAAAGCCGTGATGTACCATTCACATCTTACTTCCTCGCTAGGTTGTGAGGTAGCGGGGATTTTGTTGAGGATCTTATTGAACCGTAAGTTAAAATCGTTAATGGGTTCTCTAGCCTCAGCCTTAGGATTAGATAGGTCACTGATCAATGTCGCCGTGGATCTGTCATCACCAAACTTGGTGAGGAACTGACTTTGAAAAATGTCCCAGCTAGTGATGGATCCGAAAGGTAACGAAAAGTACCATGACCCGGCTGTTCCTTGCATTGTGTAAGGGAACATCCGGACAACAGCGTCTTCGTTAGTGACTCCGTTGAGATTAACAGAAAGCATGAAATTATTGATATGTTCCTCGGCTAGCATGCCTGCTTCTGGATTGAATTTAGGCAGCCATTTCTCAGGATGGGCCGGTATAGGGCTCAGGGGTGGAGGCATTAGAACCGCCCCAGGATTGTTCCATGGAGACTGGGCCATCGTTGAGCTGCTAGTTAATGGAAGTGTAGAAGATGAATTCTAATGCTGAGAAGATGAAGATATTAAGATCTTTGATGTTTGAAGAGGAAGGTTTGTAGAAGATGGGTGAGTGAGTTGGAATGAAAGAGTGGGTGGTTGACTTCACGGTGAGGGAGTTGATATGGACAAATTGGATGAAGGAGTCCGACTGTCAGACTCTGGTGGTGTTTTCCTTGCTCTTTTCCTGGTAGGGAGAGGGAGTTCACTTGGTTGTATGCCAAATTTTTCACTCTTTGATCTGGTAAGGGGATGAGCAGGGTTATACTGCGAAGTCACGCTGCTTTTAGATTTATCAGATTTCTGGTTAAAAATAGAAAATCCCTGGAGTTTACGAATCAAAGTCCGAATTTCAGGGGGTTCAATGATAGATTGGTCTGATATATTCGAATATGTAGCAGTGGTAGATACTCGAGCGACTTCAAATTCCAGGTTTAACCGTGTTGGAGAAGTCGAGGGAGTTGATGAGGGTGTATTACTCTCAGAATGGTATTTAGATATTTCTTTAGGTGCCATTCATAGTTCGTGCCCTCCTTCTAGCGCCAAATATGTTGAGGGCCCTGAAATCGGGTCAACAACAAGGGGGATACCCACCCAGTCGGGAACCTGGTTGGCGGCTCCGTGCCCGTTTGGTGTAGCGGGTCCGACTGGGGATAACGGGACCAGCTTCCTGTTTTAAGGGTGTGTGTGTGTGTAGAGTTTAGTGATGTGTGTGTGTAGAATATGATAATGAAAATATAGAATTATTTCTAAGCTAATCTAGTTCTGAACTCTGAGAGTGAATTTTATACTACTTTAATCTACAAAGAATAACACATCTAATCTACGCTAACCCGGGATAGAACTTTTTCCATTATGCGATCTAGAAAGGTTTCACACAATAACTGGTAATGAAGATTATTCAGCTATTATGAGAATATAAATCAATTAAGATGAACCATCCTGCATAAAAAGTTAAGCAGAACGATTGTGAACAACATATCGCATAATCAGTTATTCATGTATTAAGCACAAATCAATGACTCCACCGTACAAAAGTGCCAAATGGTAGTCCACTCATTCATACGTTAAGATATAAACAACATCAGCTGTATATTACTCTAAGAATGCAAGCAGAAACTCGTCAAGAGATAAAAGTACCATTTATGACTGACTTTATACTCACAGACCTGAAGCAATAATGATCTATTTCTACTTACTTCTAATGCCTACTAAGAGTACAGAAGTGAAACATCAGTAGCAGGTATTAAAATGCAAACATAAATAAATCTTGATCTGTCCATTCATCAAAAACCCCCTCCGAGGGTGCAAAAGTGCATGTTCTGAGGACAAGTTTTTTGACAAATTTCCGGACCCTTCTCCAATGCAACGAGAAGGGTTAAATACTACTAACCGGCTAATTTTAATTACACAAATTGAGGGAACGACTTCAAATGACTACCCTTTTACTAAAAGCAATTTTATTTCTAAAAATCAAATATAATTTCTAACCGTTTCTGTATCTGTTCTTTAGTGCTGTAAGAAATGCGCTGTTCGCCCTG
This sequence comes from Pinus tabuliformis, assembly GCA_031772625.1. Classification (NCBI taxonomy): domain Eukaryota; kingdom Viridiplantae; phylum Streptophyta; class Pinopsida; order Pinales; family Pinaceae; genus Pinus; species Pinus tabuliformis. Next base: position 37,905,522 of record CM062806.1, on the reverse strand, counting down.
AAAGAGTCGGCTGGTTGTCCTTTCCTTTTGTTCGAGCTTGATAATTAGAAATAACAAGAGCTGGCACCTCTTTCTGACAGGCTAGAAGATATTTTCGAAAACCTTTCTCTGGCTGGGTGTATTCGCTGTGCGCACACTTAGTACAACCCAGTTTCTTCTCGAACTGATTTTGTTGTTGCTATTTCGGTTTCCGGTCGTGCGAATGACTCAATGAGTTAGAAGTCGCGCTGTATGGACAATCCCCTTGTTTCGAGAATTGTTTTCGTTCTTTGTTCCAGACTTTTCTGGAGCGTCTTCCTTCTCTTGCGCTTCTTTCTCTGCTTTACCAAGTCTGAGCTTCAGGATCTTTTGTAAACACGCTGCTTTTGTGTGCCTTTGACTCTGAGTCTTCGATAGTCTATTTTCATCAGTGCCTGTTGGGTGATATTCTGGAATCCGCGGTTCTGCTGCATGCGACATCCAATTGCGGAGGCATCTTCTCTCTGTTGTCTTATTGGCGCTCTTCCCTTAGATGTTTCCTGCATATAGATTTATATCAGTAGCATGTCTTGCAGTTTACGCAAAGAAGAAGGGAAATGACGAAAAGATTGACATGAAAGCATTAAATTCTAATGAATGCGAAATTCCGACATTCATCATGACTTGAATCTTCGATAAATGCAATGCAATCATTTCTGGATACTCAAGCATGCGGCCATTAATTTCCCGTAAGGTGCGCGCCTAATTTTGGGCTCACAGATCATGCTGAGGAATGCCTGCGATGAATGATTTCTGCGATTTGCATCGCAGTCTTGAAAATTGCGATGTAAATAGGTGGCGTCGCAGCAATTGACAGTCTCATTCGTCGCAAACCATAGGTCGCAGATCGCACCTTTGCATGGTCGCAGATCGCATATCGCAATATCGCAAGATCGCAAGGTTTTCGCTTTGTTACTTCGTGCTGCTCATGCGACATTGCAATGTGTGACGTCACATATCGGCCGTTGGCCTTTATTTAGGTTCTCCTCTTTTGAGCGCCTTTGATGCACGCGATGCGATGAGTTCTTGCGTCGCTCTTCCTTGGTGTGTTTGTGTGCTTTGGGAAAGCACTCTTTTTTCCTTTGCGACGCGATATAGCTCTTAGGGGGTTGATACAAAAGATTTTTTTTCAAACAAAAATATTTTTTGGATTTTTTTGGTTAAGGGTCCCCCTTTGCTTGATGTTATTACTAATATCAAACAAAGAGGGGGGTTGTTGGTGACCACAACAGGGTGTGGAAACTTGGTTCCAACATCCCCCCATTGTTAATCTAGGTTCTCATTGATGTCAATATGGAAATATTATGGACAGTAAACAATGATGTGAAGCCAAGTAGAGAAGATCCATGAAGCAACAGGAGTATGTCAATATGGCAATATTCTAGGATACTAAATGATGGTATGAAGCCAAGGAGAAGCAGAGTAGATCCATGAATAAACAGGAGCAAGGAGCCAAGGAGAAAAGGCATGAGGAGGAGCTAGAGGAAAGCCAAGCCAGCCAAGCCATGAGTATTGTAGAGTATCAGAGGATTTAATAGAGGAGCCATATCAGACTAGAGAAGATCGAAAAGTTAAGGGAGCTGAGATGATTAGGTTTTGAGTGAGAAGCAAGAGGTTGAGTGTTAGAGGGGGTTTGAGATAGAGGTCCATTTATTTCTATAATTGAGCCAAGAGGGCAAGACTCTGTAACAGATGTTAAATTAATGAATTTAATTCAAGTGTGTATAATTATCATGTCTGGTGTGGACTCTCGTTACTCTGTGTATCTGCATTCAACAGTTAACTGGGTATTTCTTTGTATTCCCCCTGAAAAACATAAATCTCAGTGCTTAACGCTTTTATTCACAAATCATGATTATCTTGTGTTAAGTATTAATCTTGTGGTTAAATGATTAAGTGCTTTATTTAAGTGATTGATTAATGCATGTGGTTATATTCCAAAAAGTGGGTTTGTAATAGTGGTAGTGGTTATCGGGTGGACACTAGGCGGTAAGTGGTATTTAGAGGAGCTGCCCTGATTCCATTAACCGAGTGACACGTAGCACTTCGGTGAAGAGAGAAAACCACCTTTTTCGGGTGGTTATTTGCCTTGCAAGCGGCTCACCCAAAATGCATGTAGGTTGTTGGATCTAGCATAGGTTGATCAACAATGAAGGATCAACGGACAATTTTTAGGTTGATCAGGTTAAGTCGGTATTGTTAGATCTGGAGAGAAGAGATCTATGGCGTAGCAAGCTTCCAATGGATTGTGTTGATTGGATCGAGTGTTGATCATCAGATATAATACAGAAGAAATCGACAGTGCGAAACGAGGCACTAATTAAAAAGAGAAAAATCAATGTGGAATAGAAGGTAGGAGTTGAAAAGTGGGATCCTCTATGCAAAGTAAGCCACGAATAGAGTGTGGCTGAAGACTTCTGATTGGTTAGAAATTAACCAATATCTTGTTGTAGACATAACACCAATCTCCTGCAATAATAACAAGGACCTAACTGCACCACTATTATAACACACCCTAATGTTATATCATGTCCACTGTGTTGGAAGGTATGTATCGCAAGTTATAAAGGGATGGCACACTATAAACTGCGATTGCGATATATACATACGGACCCGACGGGTATATTAACTACTACTTAATATCATATCGCATCCACTCTGTCGGCAAAAGGGAAATCGGTTATCTTATGTGCAAATCTGCCGATTGCGACAGAGTTGTGGAGTTAATTGTTATAGGGAAAAGTGTCTATGCAGAACTGCTAATCCCACTAAGGTGTGGTAGCTACCTTAGAAACAAACACAGTAAAGCTACTTTCATTTTTCCTTTATGAAATATAGATGAAAGAAGAACAATGGAGACCAACCTCTGTCTTGTGCTTGGCTCCTAGTTCGATTCCTCTCTCTTCTGATAGTCCTTTGCTACTTGCTTCCTTGTACACCTAGCTTCACAGAGTACCTGTAGAATCAAGGTAGCATAAAACTATACAAGAACATGGATCTATTATCATAAACAATCTAGGATCAGATGTAAATTGACCATACAAATGCATAAAACATAAACGACACAAGAGTATGGAGGAAAACTTGAATAGCTTTTATTGATAATCAAGAAAGAGCCAAGAGAGTTACAACCAGTTGTTCTGACCCAACATCATCCTCTCAGCAAGTAAGCCCTTCTTCACCTCATACAAAGCTTAGATCACCCAACACTATGATGTTTTCTCAATTAACCAACAACAATTCCTTACAAGATGCAAAATTCCAGCCTCTGGATCTCTGGGATGAGGGATCCATATATAGATATCTGTAAGGGAGATGAGTCAGCTTGTGATTTGATTAGTGTCTTCCCTCTGATAGTTCTTGCTTCCACATGGAGATTGATGATCTCTTACTCATCCTTGGTTGAATTCAGAGACGCAAGTGTCACAGGAGAAGTTTCTGGAAGATTCCATGCCTCTCCACCTTGCAGATTGACACTGCCATTTGTCACTTCTCGCCCATCGCACCCCATAGAAGGGATTTTTGAAATGCAACACACCCACAGAGTGTACTTAGGTGAGATGAAATGCACTTTGCCTATGGAGCAGGTGAAATGATCCTGTTTTGACCAGTTCTGAGCAGTTTTTCATGGAGAACTTCTGGGAGAAGCTGTAATCAGCTGACCTTGTTCCTTTAGGGGTTAGAACAACAATTTTAGGGACTTAGGAGCCCTTGGTTTATGGAAATTTTATGCTTGGGGTTGCAGTGCCCAAAAATGCCTATAACAGTTGCCCCCTAAAGCATGAGGTCATTAATCTTTTTTGATGTCGGGTGAAATGCTTTATCATGAGAATCCGAAGTTCTTTCAGGCTGGGAGGAGACTTGTAATAAGATACAATACAATACATTATCTTCATAATATTTTCATGATCTAGCTGAGGTGGGCATTCCCATGCTCAACTTTATAAATTCATTTACATGTACATAGGACAGAAAATCGTCTGAGTGTAGACTGATGATTCTGGTAGAGCCATCATACCTTTGATTAGATGATTATCTGTGCAGCAACGATGTAGATTTGATGTCTTTATTTCCCTAAATATATATCACAGCCCGGATGGATGAAACTAGATCCGGGGTCTTCAATCTTGTTCAATCTTCACTCGAAGAACAAATCGATCCATGTGAGAGATGTTCTGAAGTCGAACATGGAAAGACATCGCCTGATTACCAGCCAATGATGTAAGTTGTTAACAGGCACGAGAGGAATCACCGATAATGATAATGACCCTCAAGGTACTGCAGTACAATTCACGTGGTGTGAATAAAGGACTTGGCGTCGAACAACACGCAAAATATTTCAGTCGAAGGCCATTGATGTAAACCTGTCGCCGGAAGTTAGAAACTTGCCATTGAGGCATGAAAGCTTCAAAGTACTGGAAGGGGTGTCCCTACATCAGCTTCTTGGATAATGAGCTGATGTCGACAAGAAGCGATCCATCATAGGAGGGCCTTAATGAATCCCACATCAATGACACAGAATGGAGCAAATGATTTTAATGGAGGTGAAAATGATCTGGTGATATAAGGTTCAGGGGGCGGTCATGAAAGAATGGAGCATAAATGTATTGCAGCGGGTGGGACACAGGTGAATCCTCTGAATGACTTCTCTTGAACATATCGGAAACACTGACGTGGTGGATTGGTAGCATTAAACCCAAATTTGGATGGTGTGATGGAACCATGGTGATGTGACCGGTGAATGAAACAACTCAACCCAACTTGGATGCAGAGTGAAAGTGTCATGTTCAAGAGCGACTTGCTACCAACAAAGTTTCTTCAAGTTTTCTTCCCAATTTTTCCCCAGTCATTGCTGACCAGTACCTCTTTATTTTTTTCAAGCTTGAGGAGGATAACATATGTTTGTTCTATAATTTTCCCTTCGGTCAAACCCATCGCTATGTTTTAACGAGCCTAGTGATAGTGAAACTCGTTCTTGTCTGCTATTGACAAGTTTGTCACTATTAGGTTTTAACAAGTTTAGCGACAAAGATAACTCGGTCCTTTTCAATTTTAGAGAGTCTGAAAAGGGACGTAAAGGAAACTCCACAATTCCTTTTTCGTCATCTAATCCCTTAAGTCCGAAAAAGTATAAAACAATACAGAAGGGATGAATTTTCGATACTTTTAACGAGCCGAACAAAACAAGCGCTCGATCTTTTTGTGTAATAATCCGTCAGGTCCAAAAAGATTAAAATATAAAGGAGGGATAGCACTTCCAATCCCTTTAACGAGCTGGAGAGGCCAATGGCTCGGAAATCTTTTCACATTTTACGTGTTAGTTGAAAAGAGCTTAAAGGAGACTCGTCTTTTGAGGAACGAGTGATAAAATTGGGTAGCATCTTATTCCAGGTGAGGTTTGGAATTTTCCAATCACGACAGTGTTACAAGGATGGCTAGCGGGATCACTCTTCACAGTTGTTCCTCTAAAGGGGTAAACAATCAAATGGAGGTGAATGATTGGCCAATACAAAGTGGAGGTGATGATGGGAACACGACCAAGGCTTTAAAGGCTGAAGTACTACATTCACGATGATTATTTACCAGGAATTGGTTCATTTTTTATTGAGCTTAAATGCTGGGGAAAACATTTGCTCATGGCTTATGTTTATTTTTTAACGAGCATGAAGTCTGCGTTAAAACTGCTCGATACAACAGTCATTTCTTGAGTTTACCATAAATAGCTTTGTTCTTTCAAAGATTGTACTGCATTTTCAATCGCTTCATCAAACTAGTTAGAAATGAACAATATATGTTTGAAAAATGAGTTAGAACACTAATATTTTACTCGAATTACGTAAAAAGTAATTTAAAAGTGCTTTTACCTCTCATTTTACCATTTCATTTGAACTTTGGCTTGTTGGAGCTTTGGAGGTGCTTTCCCCCCTTGATTTTCATCAGCTGATTCCGGGAGATTCTGTGGACGATTCTCGGCGCCGTTTGGAACAGGTAGGAGCTAAACCTGAGCTCTTTCATTTCATGCTTTACATTTTGCATTTTGAGCTTGATTTTTGATTTTTCTAAGCCTCTAGGGTTTGAAAAACTCACCCTGGCTTCAGCGAACCCTTTGTGTATCGAAAGGTGCGTTGGATGTTGGCCTGTCTACTAGCCAACTGACATGCAATGCACACAGAACACTATTGTAGGTGCGATGAGTGTAAGGAAGGAAATTTATGCAAAGTTTTTTATGGAAATTTCATCTGTTTCTCACCAAATCAAGATCTAACTCTTCTCTTGTTTGTTTTCAGAGATTTCTGGAGCAAGATGACTATTACATGGCGAGAACGTGAGCATGAAGAAGAGGACGTGCTTTCTTTATATGATCTGGTCACAGTAAACGCACTGCAGAACTGTGGCTTGCTGAAGGTTTTCCACATTTCTAGCATGAAACAACAAATCAACTTGCTGCAGTATTTGCTCAATGCTTGGGATCCTACCAGCCAGGTGTTCCAGATTAGGGGCAAATCCATCCCCTTGACTGTAGTGGACATCTATTTTTTGACCGGCTTATCGAGGCGGGGTGCCCCCATCTCTTTATCAGGTTCGGCCCGAGGAGGTGAATCTGTGAGAGATTATGTCCACAGATATTGCAGAGAGGGATCTTAGCCGAGTAAATACGGTAAGATCATCATCCGAGATTTCTCTGACAGGTCCCTGAGGACTATTCTGTTCACTTTTGGTAGGATGGCTGGTGGTGCGGCTCTTCATGTGGCCAACCGACCTTATATGCAGTACGCCTTAGAATGTCTCCAACCGAAGGTGTTCAACTGGTGCAACACAATACTCCTTGTGATGAAAGAATAGTTGACCAAGGTGAAGAGCGGGAGACTGAAGAAATTTGGATATGGTTCTATCTTGAACACCTTCACCTTGGAAAAGATACCACTGATGCAGCCGCAATATATTGCACTCGATTTACCTCCACCGACTGAACCATGTATGCAGAGATGGGTCGTCCATATGTCTAGGCATGCTGTCCAGTCTCATATTTCCTTTTCTGATACCTTCTTCGAGTGGTTTGATCATCAGGAGATGGTTTATTCCGAATATCCATATGCTGGTATGGACTTCCGGGGTGACCCAGATTTGGTACTTCCGGCTGGCAAATAGTGGGGTGCCATTAGTAAATTCTTTGACCATATTCCTCTTTATAGTTTTTCTTTTATAATTCCCTTCTGATTTATTCTATCAAGACAAATTAAAACTCATGTGTTCATGCAGATGTCGGTCCTGTTCGGCCAGTAGTACGCCTGAGAGTGCCAGCTGCCGCCCCAGCAGGAGAGGCTGTTGGAAGGGCTATCCTTCGCGACCTCGATGTGGCCGAGACTCTCACAGCATTACAGGATCAGGTCGAGGGCCTCACTCTCGGTATTCCAGATGTGAGGACTGACGAGCTGCCTTTGAGGTTGTAGTGGCATACTACTGGTGTGCCAAGACGATGGACTAGGCTCTTACGCATGATCGCACAGGCTGTGACTAGTTATCACGAGCATCATTAGACTAGGGTGCCCCCTAGCGTTTTGAGTTTTGGGTCATTTGACCGATTTTGTCTTGGTTACGGAACATTATGTGTAAACCATAAACAATTATATATATATATATTTTTTATTTTCGGAGTTTTATTTTGGTTAAGTTTCATGATCCTGCTGCAAATATTGATGAGATGCTTCTTTTTATAAATGTTGCAAATGTCTATCTAACACATAATTTTCCAATGAGTCAGTTAATGTGTTTAAGCTTCTGGAAATATGCTGATATTGAATAAAATCAAATTGCCTTTCCAAAATCTTAACCTTTAGGAACATGCGATAAATAGCTGGATTTCGGACAGAGTAGATACTAGTGAGTTGTAGTATGACGAGTTGTGAGTCTAGCCTAACAATCAGTCGGCGTATGCCATGTGTGATGGCATCAGATAGAAGTTATGTCAATGCGCTATATTCAACGATGTTATTTGTTGATCGACCAATACATACCCCTCTCAAACTTACTAACTCGCCGCTTGGATCAAAAATGGCCAAGGCAGTGGACGATAGGTTCCACGAACTACAATTCACTCCCTCGGCATATCCAACACATGAATCCAATAGGTTTGACATTTGCAATAAATGTAAAATGTGGATTACTTGACCAAAAAAAATACTTTAGCGAAAAAAAAACATAACAAAAGCATATAAGTTACTATACTGAATCACGCATAGTAACGCTTAAGGTACAACCCGTTACGAGGTTGTGCCAGTGGAATCCCATCATAATCCATTAACTCGTAGGCTCCTTTTGCTAACACTCGCATAAAAATATAGGGGCCCATCCATAAAGACTTGAATTTACCTGCCCCCAATTTATCGGATTCTTGGTCATAAAGCAAGACCAAGTCACCTTCTGAGAAGACACGGGGTTTGACATTCTTGTCAAACTGCGCCTTGACTCGTTTCTTATGGGCTTCATTAGCCAAAGCGGCATCACGACGGGTTTCATCCAATTGGATTAGTTCCAAGAAATGAGCCTCCTCTTCTGAAGTCCCGGGGAGAAGGTCGATTGCGAGTTTGAGGGATGATATTTCACACTGGATTGGTAAGACTGCTTCTAAGCCATACACCAGTTGGAAGGGTGTAAACCCGGTCGCATTCCTTACCGATGTTTGGTAAGCCCACAAGGCTGAGTACATGATTAGGTGCCAACTTCTTTTGTGAAATCCAATCATCCTTTGCAGCATCCGCTTCAATACCATGTTGATTGCTTCAACTTGTCCGTTGGCTTGTGGGTAATATGGAGTGGAGCTGTCGTGAGACAACCCAAATTTGGCAGCTAATTCGACCATCATGTGATTGCGAAAATGCGATCCATGATCTGTGACTATAGCTTGTGGGATGTTGAATCTGCCGACTACATGATTGAAAAAGAAGAGGGCAGTTGTTTCACCAGTATTATCTAATGTAGGCATCACCTTGGCCCATTTGTTAAAATAGTCAACTGCAACTATGATATACCCATGCCCCCTGGTCGAGGTGGGGTTACATGTCATGAAATCGATGCCCCATTTGGCGAATGGCCCAAACACAACTATTGGTTGTAGATGTGCGGGTGGTCTTTTGGTTTTGCTATCAAAAATTTGACAGGTATGGCAACTTCTAACTGCCGTTATGCAATCTTTGAATATTGTTGGCCAGAAGTATCCTACTCGTAAATTTTTTTGCGTTGTAGCGTAACCTGATTGATGCTCCCCACAAGCGCCTGAATGGCAATCATTCAGGACTTTTTCGGCCTCCTCATGGGTGAGGCACCTCCGTAGAACTGTATCGACACCACGACGGTAAAGTGTATCACTGACGATCATGTAGTCTTTTGATTGGTATCGAATACGTTTTTGTTCGGAGCGGGAGGTATTGGGCCTATATTTTTGGGTTTGGAGATAAATGATTATATCCCCATACCACAGATTGCTTGAAGATATCAGAAACAAATTTTCGTCCACGATCGTTCCTTCAGATGTTTCATCGTTGGATTATGATGGGAGATCGCATAATAATTCTGCGAAAACCAGAGCTTTCTTTGACTTGGATTTTACAAATTCCAGATCAAACTCTTGTAGAATTTCTATCCATTTTGAATATTTTCCCCCCAGCAACTATCACGACAATATATAATTCATGGGGTTGCAATATGACAGAAAGGTAGTTTTTCGAAAGAGGATATAGTGTCGAAATCTCTGTATCGCTTGAACAGCTGTGAGCGCTAGCTTTTCAACATAAGAATATTTGCTTTCTGTATCATTTAATTTCTTACTTAAATAATATATAGGACGTTCAATTTCGTTGTCTTCTTGAACTAAAACCATTGTGATGGTTGTATCCGCTGCAGCCAGATACATGTTAAAGTCTTTTTGATAATCAGGAGCGTACTTTAATGATGATTTCATTAGGGAGTCTTTCAAAACATAAAAGGAAGCTTGCGCGGCCTGATCCCAGATGAAGGGTACTTCCTTTTTCAAAAGACGTGTATAACCTTTAGCAAGTTCGGCGTAATTTGGAATGAACCTCCTCAGAAAGTTTTCTTTCCCTTCGAGCTTTTGAATGTGAAGAAAATTCGAAGGTGGAGGCAAATTTATGATTGTCTGAACCTTACATGGGTTGAGATGAATCTCATCTTTCGAGACTAAAAAGCCAAGTAAATGACCATAACTGACACAAAATACACATTTGTGTGGATTGAGTCATATCTTGTAGTGTCGGAAACGTAGAAATATCGCTCTTAAATGCTGTAGATGATCAGTCCGCTTTCCCGAATGAGCCAGGAGGTTGTCGAGATATGGTTGAACGACGTTTTTGATGTCATGGAAGGCATAATTCATTGCCCTCTAAAATGTTGCCCCTGCATTCTTTAAACCAAAGGGTAATTTTTGATATGTGAATGTGCCCCATGGACAAATAAATGCAGTCTTTGACTGGTCCTCTGGGCGGATATTTATTTGATTATACCGGAGAATTCGTCCATAAATGAAAAGATTTCACATCCGGCGCATTCATCAATTATCTGGTCAATGAAGGGTATAGGGTAGTTGTCTTTTGGACAAGCTTGATTTACATCCCTATAATCGACGCACACTCTAAACATTCCTTGTTTTTTCATAACAGGGACTATATTCGATACCCAATCAGTTAGAGGAACCGGGTAAATGAAACCAGCATGGAGAAGTTTTTCAACTTCTGCCTTGATGGCAGTGGCTTTCTTGGGGTGCACCTGCCGTAGCCGTTGTCGTACTGGTTTGACATCTGGATACATCTTGATTTCGTGTTCAACGATACTCGAGTCAATGCCTGGCATTTCATTATATGACCAAGCAAAGACATCTCTGAATTCGCGAAAAAGAGGGTTATATATTTCCAGTTCTGAAGGAGAACAACATTTTCCAACATAAATATTCTCTACAACATCTTTTTTGGTCGAGATATTTATGGCGATAGTCTCTTCAATGTTGGACAAGTTTCGCTCGGAATCCACCGTGTTTACAGTATTTGATAGAAAATCAAAAACTGAAGGATGATAAAGGTCATCAGGAGTATTTTCTTCACAATCCGGAAGAAGGGAACGATGGTGGTAATCTTCCCATGGTGCCCCTTCAATTACCATTGATTGAACAATTCCTTCGTCAATGACATGCACTTGCGACCAAGGATCTGAAGGGGTGCCATATTCCCTAGACCTATCTATCCAAATGCTTGATGAGCGTTGATTTGGGTTTGCCTCCCATGCTAGGAACATTGATTGCTACAATATTTCTGTTGGGCTTGGAGGCAATACCTGTGCATGATCCATGTTGATATCATTTTCTGAGATCTTTTTAATTGAAGATATCATATTGCAGGTTCCTACCGACGTTACTTCCGCCAAATTGATTGGAGGTGGAAGGTCAAAAGTTCCCATTAATATAGGGTCTTTTAGTAGGCCTACTCCAATATTTTGAAGCGAATGGGGGCTTCCATGGATCATTGGAATGCTTCCCGTAACTTGAGAACCATTGGGGAGGAAGTTTTGTTGATCGATGATTGTAATCCATCCTTGAAAGGGAAATGAAATCTTCCTAAAATAGGTTGACACAACAGCAGCCATAGCATATATCCATGGTCTTCCCAGTAGGATGTTGTAATCGACGTTTCCGTCGATTACTTCAACATCTATTTCTACTGTTTTCCCTCCTAGTTCAACCTTCAAGTTACTTAGAATACCATATGGGGTATATGTTCATTCGTCAAATGTTTTTAATGTCGTCGAAGATCATGACAAGGTTGGAGATCCTAAAGTTTTCCAACAACTTATCGACATAATACATGTAGATGCCCCCTCATCAATAATTGTTCGATGAACAGTTTTGTTGAGGGCTTTCACTTGAACGAGGAAAGCTAGTTGAGCTGGTAACTGAGGATCGTATCCTTTATGATCAAAGGATACAAGATTGGAATCCTTTGGGTCTATCCCACCAATGGCCGGTAATAAAGCCTGCTTTTGGGATGGACAATTTTGTAGTACCTCAAGCGTCAACATAGCGGATGGCGATTGGGCCAAATCTTCCACTATATTATAATGCTGTGCTGCTCTAGTGTTATAGACATTTTTGTTCCTTACAGCTCCAAGCATGAAATTTCCATAAACTAAGGGCTCCTAAGTCCTTAAAAGTGTTTTTATAACTCCTAAAGGAACAAGGTCAACAAATTACAGCTTCTCCCAGAAGTTCTCCACCAGAAACTGCTCAGAACTAGTAAAAAATTAGGATCTTTTCAGCTGCTCCACTAGCTAGCTGCGTTGCAAAGCACCCAAATACACTAGCTAGGTGTGTTGCAACGCAACTAAGTGCACTACTAGGGTTCCTTTGAGCGGGAAATGACAAGTGGCAGAGTCATTCCACGAGGTGGAGAGACAATGGAAGCTTCTAGAATCTTCTCCAATGACACTTGCCTCACTGAATTCGACCAATGATAAGTAAGAGGCTCTCAGTCTCCAAGTGGAAGCAAGAACTGACAAAGAGAAGCCACTAATCAATTCATGAGCTGACTCATCCTCTTTGCATACATCTATATATGGATCCCTCATCCAAGAGATCCGGAGGCTGGAATATTGTACATTGCAGAGAATTTCCGTTGGTTTTGAGATAAATATCAGAGTATTGGGTGATTTATGCTTTGTTGGAGGTGAAGAGGGGCTTCTCTACTGGGAGGTTGATGCTGGATCAGGAATCATCGGTTGTAACTCCTCGTGGATCTTCTTGTTATATCAATAAAACTATTTGAGTTTCTCCTACATGCTTGTGTATCATTGATATTTGTTACATTTGTATGTTTAGCTTAAATTTGATCCTAAGCTTTTTATGAGTATGAACCCATGTCTTTGTATAGTTTCATTCTTCTGTGATCTTGCAGGTATTTGGTGAAGCTGGGCAAGTAAGGGAGCTGTCAAAGAGAAGAGAGATTGGATCAAAGGACTAATGCAAGACACAGGTTGGTTCATCCTATTTCTCTTTGTTTATAGTTCATAAAGGAGAATACAAAAGTAGTTTTATCTGTTTGTTTCTAAGGCCGCTGTCACACCTTAGTGGGATAGGGTCGTTCTGAATAGACACTTTTCCTGTTAACAAAATGGTGACTCCACTGGGGGCAATCGTCTAGTTGGTTTGTTTGTGTTTCTCTTGTTGTTTGTTTCATAAACTTAGAAGTAGCGAATCAAACTACATTTTCCATTAACAAATGCAAAGTAGACATCTGCTGCTTCAATCCATTCACTGGATCTGTTTATGATTTGAACAACTGATCCACAAATGATCTGATTGCCCTCTGTGATAGCTCTTAAACCTTCATTAAATCTACCCTCTGATTGTGCATTACTGATTGCTTTTACTCGGCCAAAAACCATAGATTAAACTACAAACTGTGACCCAGAACCCGGATAGAATTCTCGTTTCTGCCCCAGCGCAGGTACTATGAAGAGTTCCTGCATTTCAACGCAGTTCCCGAGAGGGCAACCTGCGTTGCAATCCAGTTTCTCTGTGTAGCAGGTGCGTTGATCAGCCTGACCTTGTGCAACTGAGGTTCTTTGCTCAATTTTTTTAGTTTTGTCTTTGATTTTTGCAGCCTGTGATCAGTGTGTGTGTCTGTTTAAAAACCCCTTTTCTTTGCTGATATTCCACCTCAGTTGTATAAAAGAAACTGTAGATGTTTTTGTGTGTTTGTTATGTCATTTACAGTTTTCCATTGCAAAAGTAGAATAGTCATACTGTCATCCTTTGATTTAGATCTGTCGCAAGTGTCGATTTTGATCATAGGAGAAAGTTTATTTGCTATTGACAGTCGATTATGCTTTTACTTTTGCCTTTGGCTTGAATTTGTGACTTTCTAGTGTCAAAACGAGTGTTTATTTCAAAATCATAAAGTGTCGTAATCGTCTCTACCTTTTGATTTCGAAAAGAAGCTTGTTTGTGTTTTTCACTTGAAAGCGAATTCAGATTTGTACAACAACTTTCTTTTTAGGCATCAATATTAAGAAAGTGAAAAACAAAACACATGCATGTGCATTTGCATATTGACAGTCTGTTTGGCTTGATTTAGGAAAAGTGCATTTACAGTGTGCTCTTTGCTCTTTGCGAAAAGATTGTGTCTTTCTTTTCCCTTGTAGCTAGGATTTTCATTGCTGAAAAGAGATAAAAGCTTGTTTATCATCTTTATATTGCATTTTAGGAATTACATCTACATCTCATGGCGATCCCAAAAGGAAAACTTCATAAGAAAGATCAACTTAAAATAAATTCAATGAACTTAACAACGCTTTGTAACTTAACGCACAACATTTAGAGGTCTAGGCTAGAAACGTATTCCGACGTCGTAAAGCCTGGTAACCGTTGTCCTCACTGATGGTTGGGTGATTTCTCCACTTTGAGACGAGAAGTGCCAGTACGAACTTGTGCTCCCACGTACCGTCGAGTATATATTGGGAGACTCCTATAGGCTTAAAACCTTTTATCCATAGGAAGCCGTGTCGGCCGCCCTACTGATCGCAATGCACCAAACACAACATTCGGGAAGATTGACTACCGTACTGTAAAAAGTATTCTGCAGTTTTGCGATTGGTTTGGTACTCCCTCTACCTAGACCTCCATAGCAGTCCCTTCCATTCCTTTTCAGACTCCTTAACAGAAAAGGTCCATCTGAGCACTTGTCACTTTAGGCTCATTAAAAATCGAAGGAGACTAGAGTCATCTTTTGTTTTTTCTCGACTCTTTAAAACTGAAAAAACAAGTTGTGTAAAAGCGTGTTAAAATTTATTTTAAACAGAATATTCATCCCCTTTTCCTACGTTGATCTTTGGGTTGAGAAAATGGAGCCTACCAACCAAGGAATTCCCCTTGGTGGAAATCCTAGTCCCTTCTCCTCTTGGGGAGATGTTGGTGCGCCCCATATGGCCACATTGTCGCTTCCAGGACTAACAATTGGATTGCCAGTATGGCTCTTCTCAACCAATGTCGTTCAGAACACCACTATTCCTAAACAATCAAATCAACAATTAGATGAGTCCAGAGTTACCCACCAGCCTTCTACTTCCTCTAATTCTTCCTCTCCTCCTTCCTCTTCTCTTGATGGAACTGGTAAAGCTAAAAGCCAAGTTTCTAAGGAGAAGAAAGAAAAGAAGAAGAAAGAGAAAAAGAAGAAGGAGCCAAAGGCGAATGGGGGAAAACGAGTGTCGTCTAACGAAAATCCACACACAGCACCGACCAGGCCTAAATCGCCATGTGTCATTTACAAAGGAGACCACTTTCACAGAGATTGTCCTTGCATCCCCCGGATACTAAGGGACTGGTCTCCTCGTTTGCACAATCCGGTGTCATCAACCTCTGGAAATCATGTTGAAAGCATACCGTCAACTAGTGAAAGTGAAGCCCCAGGACAAAAAGGGAAAGCTAGATTTCCTTTTAAACTGTGTGAAGGCGACCATGCCCTACACCATTGTCCCTTCTTAGATGAAGCTAAAAGAGTTTTGGATGATTGTCCGGTTTCACCGTTACGAATTCCTCCTGGATATAAAAAACTCTTGCCAAGTCCGTCACTAGTTGAGAATCCAGCTGGCCCGCTCAAGTGGTTGGCTGAAGCGTCTATCATTGAGGATAAACCAACTGAATCCATACCAGACGAAAGTCAAAAGGTCTAGGCGGCAGTTGACAGAAAAATTCGGGTATAGGGTAGGTTTCCGCGGGAGAATATGACTAGTCTGTACCCCGTCCGTCGGTGGAAGAGGGGTTAGTCTAGAATAAGATTCTCTTGTCAAAGTTATGTGAGTTGGCGGACGTCGTCACTCGCCTTTGTTTATCTCGGTAGACATCGCCAAAGAAGTGTTTTGTTTGCAATGTAAATAGAACAATCTTTGGGTAACCTGTAAGAGGTAGGCCTCTCCGGATAGAACAAATGTTTTATCTGCAAATTGAGGGGTAACCTTGAAACCATATTTTATACCTGGGGGCATGCAAACCTTTTGGAGTGGAAGCGAAGGGCGACTATTTATTTTTTAAATTTTTAGGTCCTCCCTTTAAACCCATAGGCTAACCCTTTAAACTCGTAGGATTAGTCGTCACCTAACTTGCATAAAGAAAGGATGTGGGGCAAAAATCTAAAATTTGTCGTTTTTATATGAGACATTCTTATCATATGACTGGATTAATCGAGCAGTTTTAGCGCATAGTTCAATCTCGTTAAAAAATAAACATAAGATCTGAGCAAATGTTTCCACCCGCGTTTAAGCTCATTAAAAAATGAACTATCCCCCGGTAAATAACCACCGTGAATGAAACATTTCAGCCATTAAAGCCTTGGTCGTGTTTGCACCGTCACCTCCACTTTTCCATTGGCCGATCATTCACCTCCATTTGATTGTTTACCCATTTTGAGGAACAGCTGCGAAGAGTGATTTCACTAGCCATCCTTGTGACACTGCCGTGATTGGAAAATTCCAAACCTTACCTGGAATCAGCTGCTACCCATTTTATCACTCTTTCCTCAAAATACGAGTCTTCTTTAAGCTCTTTTCAACTGACTCGTAAAATATGAAAAGATTGCCGAGTTTTTGCCTTCCAGCTCGTTAAAGCGACAGGAAGTGCTATCCCTCCTCTAGATTTTAATCTTTTTGGACCTGAGGGATTATTGCACAAAAAGATCGAGCGCTTGTTTTATTCGGCTCGTTAAAACTATCGAAAATTCATCCCTTCTATATTGTTTTATACTTTTTCATACTTAAGGGATTAGATGACGAAAAAGGAATTCCGGAGTTACCTTTATGTACCTTTCCAGACTCTCTAAAAATGAAAAGGACCGAGTTATATTTATCGTTAGACTCGTTAAAAAGATTAATAGCGACAAACTTGTCTTTAGACGAGAACGAGTTTCACTATCGCTAGGCTCGTTAAAACATAGCGATGGGTTTGCCCGAAGGGAAAATTATAGAACATGCATATGTTATCCTCCTCAAGCTTGACAAAAATAAAGAGGTACTGATCAGCGATGACTGGGGAAAAATTGGGAAGAAAACTCAAAGAAACTTTATTGGTGGCAAGTCGCTCTTGAACATGACACTTCCACTCCGTGCCTGAGTCGGGTTGGGTTGTTTCATTCACCGGTCACATCACCATGGTCACGCCACACCATCCACATTTGGGGTAAATGCTACCAATCCATCACATAAGTTTCACCGACATGTTCAAGAGAAGTCATCCAGAGAAGTCACCTGTGTCCCATCCACTACCATACATTATACTTCGTTCCTTCATGACCGCCACCCTGAACCATATATCATCAGATCGTTTTCACCTCCATCAAAATCATTTGCTCCGTTCCATGTCATTGATGTGGGATTCATTAAGGCCCTCCTTTGACGGATCGCTTCTTGTCGACATCAGCTCATTATCCAAGAAGTTGATCTAGGAACACCCCATTCAGTACTTTGAAGCTTGCATGCCTCAATGGCAAGTTTCTCACTTCCGGTGACAGGTATACATCAATGACCTTCGACCGAAAGATTTTGCATGGTGTTAGACGCCAAATCCTTTATTCACACCACGTGAATTGTACTGCAGTACCTTGAGGGTCATTATCATTATCGGTGATTTCTCTCGCGCTTGTTAACAATTTACATCATCGACTGGTAATCAAGCGATGTCTTTCCATGTTCGACTTCAAAACATTTCTCACATGGATCGACTTGTACTTCGAGTGAAGATCGGATGAGATTGAAGACCTCAGATCTAGTTTCATCCATCCGGGCTGCAATATATATTCAGGAAAAATAAATACATTGAAATGTATAGCATTGCAGCACAGATAATCATCCTACCAAAAGGATGATGACTCCATCAGAATCATCAGTCTACCATCAGACAATTGTCTGTCCTATGTACATGAAAATGAATTTATAAAGCTGAGCATGGGAATGCCCGCCTCAGCTAAATCATGAAAGCAGTATGAAGATAATGTATTGTATTGTATCTTATTACAGGTCTCCTCCCAACATTGAAAGAACTTCGGATCCTCCTAATAAAGCATTTCACTCGATAAACGGCCTCATACTTTAGGGGGCAACTGTTATAGACATTTTTGTGCCTTACAGCTCCAAGCATGAAATGTCCATAAACTAAGGGCTCCTAAGTCCTTAAAAGTGTTGTTATAACTCCTAAAGGAACAAGGTCAACAAATTACAGCTTCTCCTAGAATTTCTCCACTAGAAACTACTCAGAACTAGTCAAATCAAGATCATTTCAGCTGCTCCACTAGCTAGCTGCGTTGCAAAGCACCCAAATACACTAGCTACGTGCGTTGCAATGCACCTAAATGCACTACCACGGTGCGTTGAGAGGGAAATGACAAGTGGCAGAGTCATTCCACGAGGTGGAGAGACAATGGAAGCTTCCAGAATCTTCTCCAATGACACTTGCTTCACTGAATTCGACCAGTGATGAGTAAGAGGCTCTCAGTCTCCAAGTGGAAGCAAGAACTGACAGAGAGAAGCCACTAATAAATTCATGAGATGACTCATCCTCTTTGCATACATCTATATATGGATCCCTCATCCAAGAGATCCGGAGGCTGGAATATTGTACATTGCAGAGAATTTTTGTTGGTTTTGAGATAGATATCAGAGTATTGGGTGATTTATGCTTTGTTGGAGGTGAAGAGGGGCTTCTCTACTAGGAGGTTGATGCTGGATCAGGAATCATCGGTTGTAACTCCTCCTGGATCTTCTTTTTATATCAATAAAACTATTTGAGTTTCTCCTAAATGCTTGTGTATCATTGATGTTTGTTACATTTGTATGTTTAGCTTAAATCTGATCCTAAGCTTTTTATGAGTATGAACCCATGTCTTTGTATAGTTTCCTTCTTCTGTGATCTTGCAGGTATTTGGTGAAGCTAGGCAAGTAAGGGAGCAGGTAGCTGGGAGTTGTCAAAGAGAAGAGAGATTGGATCAAAGGACTAGCGCAAGACACAGGTTGGTTCATCATATTTCTCTTTTATTATAGTTCATAAAGGAGAATACAAAAGTAGTTTTCTCTGTTTGTTTCCAAGGTCACCGTCACACCTTAGTGGGATAGGGTCGTTCTGAATAGACACTTTTCCTGTTAACATCTAGCATGAGGATTAAACGTTGACTTGTGTACTACTCCCTTTGGCGGTTTTATTATCAACTCAAGAATGATGGGCGGCACAACTTCTGTCGAAGTTGTTGTCGAACTACTAGGTTGATTTTTATCCTTGTTGTTCGACAACTGTGGATTCCCGTAATCTTTGTTCCTTGTCGATATCAAAGCATCATTTTTCTGTTTGGAAACCACCAACATCAGCATTTGAGACGGGGAAGCATTTACACTGTCAACTAGATTTGTTCCTGGGTTTGGAAATGGATCAGTTAATACTGCCGAGGTTTTTGAATTCTTGAAGAATTTTTTAAGCTCAGCTTTGTGTGGACAATCTGCTATCCAATGATCCTCATCGCATATAAAGCATGGATTTCTTGGTTTCCTATTTCCAGGAGGGTTTGCAGAATATTTTTCAGGTGATGATTCTTCCTGTTTCTTCTTCTTCCCTTTGCTTTTCTTCTTGACCCCTGGTTGCTTGGTTTCTTTGCCTTTATCTGTCAAGACGACATTTACTTCCGAGGCAAGAAGTTCTTCTTTTTCATTTTGACTGGAAATCTTATAGGCCTTTTTAGATGTAGCCTTTGTCGATTTTGTGTCTCTTGTGCCAATCACGCCATCGCCGGCATGAGAGTCAATGTTTGATTTAGGAGGAGGAGGGACTGAGAATTCCGGTCTAGGAGAATTAGGTACTTTATCGTAGAGCGTGCCAGACTGAGTGTAAATCAAGTCCAAATATTGTGCAGGAGCCATAACCTGCTCTTCGGTGACGACTCCTATTTTTGCCACATCTTCCGTGATGGAAGACAATAATGACTTAATAAACCATTCAGCTAAAAGCTGATCAGGAACATATGTTTTTACCATTCTACGACGACGTCACCACTCATGTATATGATTAGATATGTGAGTCGCCGTTGTTTGTTTGAAATTGGTAAGAAGTTCCGTTCTTGTTTCGTACCTTATCGGTAACTGAAAATGGGTTAAAAAAGTTGTGGCTAGGGTACTGAAGTTGTCAAACGAAGCTCCGGCCAATTTGATATACCATTTTGCTGCCAGACCAGTTTACGTCCTCTTAAAAAGGCGAAGCCTAATCGAATCATTGTTTAGGGTGTTTGATGAACACCACAGATGAAAGGTCATCACATGATTCGACGGATCTTCACTCGGATTTCCATTAAATTTAGGAATATCTGATGGAAGTTTATGCAGAATCGCTAGCCACCAAGGGGCATAAGCGATTGGATCGTTTGTTAACCGATTTAAATGAAGTAACTCTAAAGTCACCACGAAGGGTAACTGTTGATTCAGGTTAGGTGAAGCATACCCAGGATAAGATGGGATCGCCTGAGTAGTTGGTCTTTGCATACCAGCATAATGCATTTGATGATGGTAACTTTGGTAAGGTTGGTGGGCATGACCATTGTAGAATGGTTGATTTTGACCGTTTTGAATATACGGCCCCACTATTTGCAAATATTTGTTGCTCAGAACCTTGGTATACTTGTTGGAACTGCGGTTGTTGGTATTGCACTAGCCATGGTTGTGAAGCCATGTGTTGTTGCTCGATACTAACTGTTTGACCAAGATGAGGGGTAATTGTACCCATTTGAACCTGTGTCATTCCACCAGTCGGCGATTGTGATTGAGTTGCAAGGTCAAGAGGCTGTTGCATTACAACCTGAGAAACCTAAGGTTGGCATACAACAGGCAACGCTTGTACTTGCGACACCATCACAATAGTTTGCGTAGTTGGTATACTTGACATAGGTAAACATTGTTGCATCAAATATACAACTCTTGGTTGTTGAGGTAGTATCGGTACCCAACCACTTGACGTAATTCCAGCATAACCCGAATTTTGCTGTGAACTCCCATATGGCTGTCCTCCCGGAGGGGACAATGAAAAGGAATACTGCCCCCCATATGGCGATAACCCGGTACTTAAGGGAATGGTTTTCCTTTGAGAACCGAACTGCCCAAATTGACCTCCAAATGGATCAATTTGTTGAGACTCAACATAGGAGTTTCCAGATATTATTCCGAATGAACAAACAGGAACGGACCATACCGTCGAAATAGCCCCTGAGTGGGCTCCTTCTAGTGATTGAGAGCTAGTTGGGACAGATGGTATACCGACGAACATTGTTGGAGTGATAGCAGGAAGTTCTGCCATCGCTGTGTCAGATGACACAGTCCTAGATGTTGACGGTTGTTCAGACATTTCTAGTCTATCCAAAAGATTACCTAGCGATTCTATAGGAGCTTCCACTGGCGGTAGACTAATTTCTGATGAAGAA
The DNA here is from genome assembly GCA_031772625.1 of Pinus tabuliformis. Taxonomy (NCBI): domain Eukaryota; kingdom Viridiplantae; phylum Streptophyta; class Pinopsida; order Pinales; family Pinaceae; genus Pinus; species Pinus tabuliformis. The sequence continues at coordinate 37,884,007 of CM062806.1, read as the reverse complement.
GGATACAGAGTGATCCCGACTCCAAATTGCGATGGAGTACTAGATGGAGGATGCTCCACAATATCTTCTATAGCAATCAGACCAAGTGGAAGAGGTTGACCGTCAGGTCCGTAGAATATTTCTGGTGCCGAAGAAGGTATGGAATCTGCAGCGACAGATGTTTGGGGAACAACACCCTCCGAACCGGTTGTAGATGGAACCGATCCAGTGATAAAAGTTTTTACCCTCAGACTAGGATCAATACTACTATCCTTCGGTGGCTTCTGAACTTCTTCTGTAAAGGCAGGGATACCATAAATGTTTGGAGTAATCGGAGTCTCTGATGTTGTTGGAACACTTGTTCTAACTTTACCAAGAGATTTGGAACCAGTTGACCGAGTTCGCTTTGTCCGTAATAGTTTCGATTCCGGAGACAAAGGCAGTTGACTCGTAAGACTCCGCAAACTACGGGGTTTCAATTGACTTTCTTCCACGATTGTGGATTACTCAATCAACTAAAAATCAAGGGGAAGTATGTTTCCCAATTAGATGAATTTTAGACGCTTTGACACAACTTATTTTTTCAATTTTTAAGAGTCGAGAAAAAACAAAAGATGACTCTAGTCGCCTTTGATTTTTAATGAGCCTGAAGTGACAAGTGCTCAGATGGACCTTTTCCGTTAAGGAGTCTGAAAAGGAACGAAAGGGACTGCTCTGGAAATCTAGCTAGAGGAATTACCAAACCAATCGCAAAACTGTAGAATACTTTTTACGGTACAGCAGTCAATCTTCCCAAATGTTGTGTTCAGTGCATTGCGATCGATAGGGCGGTAGACACAGCTTCCTATGGATAAAGGATTAAGCCTATTGTGGTCTCCCAAAATATACTCGACGATATGTGGGAGCATAAGTCCGTACTGGCACTTATTGTCTCAAAGTGGAAGAATCACCCAACCAATAGTGAGAACAACAGTTACCAGGTTTTACGACGCTGGAATACGTCTCTAGCCTAGACTTCTAGATGTTGTGCGTTAGGTTCCAAAGCGTTGTTAGATTCATTAAACTTATTTTATAGTTGATCTTGCTTAAGAAATTTTCCTTTCAGGTTCACCACCTGATGTAGATGTACAATTCCTAAAATTCAATCTAAGATGATAAACAGTCTTTTATCTTCTTTGTGCAATGAAAATCCTAGCTACTAAGGAAAGAAAGACAGAATTCTTTCAACAAAGAGCAAAGAGCACACACTATATGCATTATCCTAAATCAAACCAATCAAACAGTCTAATTGCAAATGAACATGCATGTATTTTTTTCAGCCTTCTTAATATGTGAATGATAAAAAGAAAGCTAATGCACAAATCTGAATTACTTTTCAAACGACAATTACTAACAAGTTTCTTTTCAAAATAAAAAATGAAGACTCGCTTTCGACACTAGAAAGACTACTAATTCAGATCAAATACAATAGTAACAGAGTAATCGACTATCAAGAGCAATCAGACTCTCTTCTATGACTGAAAACGACACTTGCGACACTTTCTAATCAAGAAACGACAGTACAATTATGTTACTTTTTTGCAAATGAGAACTGAAAATGACTCAACAAATACACAAAAACATTTACAGTTCTTTGCACAATGGAGGCGGAATATCAGCAAGGAAAGGGGTTTCAAACAGAGGTGTACTAACCATAGGCAACAAAACTCATGAATAGAACTGAAAAGAATGAATAGAAACCAACATTCAGGAACAATGTCTAGTCTGATCAGCGCACCTGTAACACAGTGAACTTGAAATGCAGTGCACCTACTACACTCGAGAAGTGCGTTGAATTTCAAATTAACTGAACAGAGACTACGTTGGGCCAGAGACGAGACTTTGCTTGGGTTCTAGGTCATAGTTTGCATTTCAGTTCAGGGATTTTGGCCGAGCAAGTGGTAATAAGTAAATCAACAACAGGGTAGATCTAAGGAGATTACTAGAACCACCACAAGGGAAATTAGAGAGTTTGTAAATCAGTTGTTTAATTCATAAACAAAACCTAGAGATTGACTGAAGCGACATTTATCTACTTTGCATTTGCATAGCAAATGCAGTTCGAAAGCTACCTGGCTCAACTTCAGGCTCCGTCTGTAAGTTTATAAAGTAAACAACAAGGTAGATAAACAAACAACCTAGTCGCTCCCCAGTGGAGTCGCCATTTTGTTACAGGGAAAAGTGTCTATGGAGAACTGCTAATCCCACTAAGGTGTGGTAGCTACCTTAGAAACAAACAAAGTAAATCTACTTTCGTTTTTCCTTTATGAAAGATAGATTAAAGAAGAACAAAGGACACCAACCTCTGTCTTGCGCTTGGCTCCTAGTTCGATTCCTCTCTCTTCTGATAGTCCTTTGCTACTTGCTTCCTTGTACACCCAGCTTCACAGAGTACCTGTAGAATCAAAGTAGCATAACACTATACAAGAACATGGATCTATTATCATAAACAATCTAGGATCAGATGTAAATTGACCATACAAATGCATAAAACATAAATGACACAAGAGTATGGAGGAAAACGTGAATAGCTTTTATTGATAATCAAGAAAGAGCCAAGAGAGTTACAACCATTTGTTCTGACCCAACATCATCCTCTCAGCAAGTAAGCCCTTCTTCACCTCATACAAAGCTTAAATCACCCAACACTATGATGTTGTCTCAAGAAACCAACAGCAATTCCTTACAAGATGCAAAATTCCAGCCTCTAGATCTCTGGGATGAGGGATCCATATATAGATATCTGTAAGGAAGATGATTCAGCCTGTGATTTTATTAGTGTCTTCCCTCTGATAGTTCTTGCTTCCACTTGGATATTGATGATATCTTACTCATCCTTGGTCGAATTTAGAGAGGCAAGTGCCACAGGAGAAGTTTCTGGAAGATTCCATGCCTCTTCACATCGCGGATTGACACTGCCATTTGTCACTTCTCACCCATCGCTCCCCATAGAAGGGATTTTTGAAATGCAACGCATCCACAGAGTGTACTTAGGTGAGATGCAACACACTTTGCCTATGGAGCAGGTGAAATGATCCTGTTTTGACCCGTTCTGAGCAGTTTTTCATGGAGAACTTCTGGGAGAAGCTGTAATCAGCTGACCTTGTTCCTTTAGGGGTTAGAAAAACACTTTTAGGGACTTAGGAGCCCTTGGTTTATGGACATTTTATGCTTGGGGTTGCAGTGCCCAAAAATGCCTATAACATTAATATAATATCACAATCCAGTAGGGGCAATCGGCCATCGGCTACGTTTTGGGCACGACTTGTAAAGAACCTCTAGAACTTGCGATTGTGATTGAGATAGTGACGTGGCATGTGGGACCTCCCTGTTGGTACAGCCTATCCTATGAAATCCTCTGTAAATAATGAAGTCTATTGTATGAATATTATTAAATAAAAAAAGATCCTCTTTGATATTTTTAAATATGCAACACTATTGTAATTCAGACTCTCTTCTAAATTAACGTGTCCTGTGAGTATTGGAACACTCAAATAGATATAGGAAGCCATGGATCAGGAATCCGAAGTATCAAGCGAGCGTAGATGGTCGAACGAGCACAGAGGAAGCTAAAGCACCTAGAGGAGGGAAGCCAGAAGGTTGAGCGAGCATTGAGGAAGCCGAAGCTCAAGCGAGCAAGGAGGAAGCCAAAGGTCAAGTGTATTAGGCTTCTATTAAAGAGAACAAGGAAGGTTAAAAAAATAAGTTGGCAAACTGGAAGAAAGGAAGAAGTGGTAGGTCTAGCAGGACAGGAGGAAGCCAAAGTTACAACAATACAGGAGGAAGCCAAAGGTCTAGCAGGACAGGAGGAAGCTGAAGGACGAGAAATTTTGTTGATTGGCTTCACCTTTGAAAAGCTCAGTGTTGGGTTAATCAGGTACATAACACAACCTGAAGAACAATTTTGTGAAGGGATAAATAAAGTTTCATCTAACATAGCTTGAAGGGAACAGTAACCAACACTAGCATTGAAGCGTATGTGAACTTGTTTTCTTGAAAGTAAGAGATAGCTAGAACAGTGAGAAGTAGTCACACCTGAAGAGTTTATAGTGATTTTGAGAACAGAGGCCTGAAATTGAGTTTATTCTTGTGCAAAGTTTAGTGCAATTAATTGTAGACACACTGAATTTTGTGTGGAGACATTATTGGAGATCATGATGGCTATTTGATATCATCATGAGATAAATTTTTGCAGGCTCTATGTGGACAGTATGAAGATTTGTAAAGACTCCTTCATATGAAAACTGGTTGTCATTGATAATGTAGCATGGAGACTACAGTGAAGCTGTAAACTGACAGAATTGGGTTGGAGTGCTTGGGGTTGGTGCCTCAGAAGTAGAAGGATTACATTCCTTGGTGTTGGTGCTCCTAAATGCAAGGTTGGTGCCTTGACAAAACAGGGTTGGTCCCTTGAAGGTTGGAGCCTCACAAAAAGTCCAAGTTGGTGCTTGGCAACAGATTGGAACCTTATATATATTGTATCTATTTTATTGTAAATATTATATTAATAAGAGCATTTATTCTTGTTTTTCATTTTGTGTTCTAAATATAAACGTTTTGACTGGAAAAAATAACAATTGAAAAGAAATATTGATTCACCCCCCCCCAGTATTTCCAACAATTGGTATCAGAGAGAGTACCTTCACTCAAAGCCTAACAGCTTGAAGGTTGATCTTTAGAACACAAATTGTGAAGCCAAGGAAGAAAGTATGCAATCCTCCTAAAGATGTGTCTGCCTTTGCTATTTAAATAGAAGACAATCAATTTGAGAAGGCTCCATGGTTCAATGAAAGCTTTAATATATGGGAAGCAAGAATGAGGAATTTCTTAAAGACTCAAGGCATTGAAATTTTGAAAACAATGATTGTTGATAGCATGATGGATGGAGAATCCAAGGAGTACAATGCAAAAGCAATGGAGGAAATCTTGAATGGGCTACCTGATTCTATAAAGAAAAATTTAGGAAAATGTTTGTTAGCAAAGGGTATACGGGAAAAACTTCATGACCTTCACTCAAAAGGAGAATTGACCATGACCATCAGTCAAGAAGATGGTGGAAATCAAGAAGGAAATCCAGAACCCATCACAGAAGATGAAAATGAGAATGATGATATCAAGGCTAAAGAAGATCTAGAAGATGAAGAGAATGAAAAATATTATGTAGAAAATCTCCTTGCTCAACTTATGGCTTCCATCGAAGAGATTATCAATTTGAAAAAGGAAAATGAGGAACTTAAGAAGAAAGCAGTAGCTAGTGACCAAGACCAAACAAGGAAGAAAGTTGACCTTGTCAAGCTTCAAGTACAAGAAAGGGATGAAGAGCTTGCCAGGCTTAAGAAGGAATTTCATCAAAGCAAAAGAAAGCAGCATGAAGAAGTCATATCCATGACAAATCAATTGGATAAAGCAAAGAAATGGGAAGATGCCTTGTCAAATCAACTTGAACAAAGGCACAAGAGCTTGAACAAACTTGAAGAAGAGATTGGTCAGTACAAGGTAGAGGTCTCCTCTCTCAAATATCAACTACAAGAAGTAAGAAAGTTAGCACAAGGAGATGAGAAGACAATGGAAGCATTGGAAATCATAGAAGAACAGGTTGATGAAGCAGAAAAGGAGAGAAACACCATGATATGTCAAGTAAAAGCAAAGGATGATGAAATTTTCAAATTAAAATCTAACATCAAACTTCTCAAGGCTAAAACATGTAAAGCTACAAGGATCAAGGAATAAATGGAGAGCAGTCTAGCAAAGGAAAATGAAGAAATCTTCAAAATGAAGTCAGATATCATCTCCCTTAAAATAGAAGCAAATGAAGCTACTCATATCAAGGAAGAAACTAAGAAACAACTTGCTAAGAAAAATCATGATTGCGAAAGATTGGAAGAAGAGATTGTCTCCATCAGGAAAAAGGTTGAAGGGATGAACAAAACTTTGAAGAGCTCTCAAGCATTGGATGACATGCTCAACCATCAAAGGTTTCCATTTGATAAATCAGGTCTTGGGTATGCAGGTGAATCCTCAAACAAGAATGGTAATGTTTCAAGCAAAATGGATGTGAGTGTTGGCATTATGACATAGGTGTTGTCCTTGATGGCAACTCACTCAGATGATAGATCATAGTGCAGCAAGTTAACAACACAGAGTTACAAATCAGACTTCACGGAATGAAGAAAGAGAGGTATACACAGGTTCACCATTGGCCAAACCGAGTATACATGTGGGTTCTGTTATCACAAAACCAGTACTAGGGACTGCAACCAAGCAAGGTCTCATGTAACTGTTTCAGACCATACTTTAGATTAGGAATTAGCCTTCCTAATCAGAGAGGGCTCTCTCACAACTCTTGACAAAATCCTTCAAACACTAGATGGCTAACTCTTTATTTACTTATGAAAGCATAACTGGTTGGAAACACATCAAACTAGCTCTCATTGGGCTATGGAGTCTATAATATCAAGTAAACAAGGAAAACACAGTGACCTCATAGAAATCAAGGCTCTTAGCATTACATGTCAAACATATTTCACCAAAACATAGCTTGCTGTATACACAGGAAGTCAGAGCATATATTTATGAATTCTGAGTGATTGCATACAACAAAACCATAAAATAACATAAAGTACCACACATCATCACTACATTTGATCATGACAATCCTTCGAGAATCTTGAGAAGAGAATAACTCTGTTTTACTATTACTGTCAAAAAAGGTCTTACAATGGCCCAAAACAACACTGTTTTTCTATAAAGTATCCAACCCTTTCTACATCTAACCTTGGCCCATATATAGGCAAGCAAACTAAAACACCTCGAGCTTCCTCCTCCAGCATGAGGAGAGCCTCGAAGGTGGCTATTAACTATTCCTACATGCTATTTAATTAATGCATTTATTACAAAGTGCTGAAATGTAATTGCACACAATCCTAATCAAACTAAAACATTAATTCCTTTCTCCTCGTATGCTTGATGCTTTTCTGGCTCTTGACACATGTCCTTTTGCTGCTTGAGTTGAGATGACTGAAGGAAAGTACATTAAATAAGTTGGCCTTGGATTCCAGTCACGTAGATGGCTTCATTAATTAACTAAAGAAGGTGCTCTGTTTTCACGGCTTCTGTCTCCCAACATTTTCCTAAAGTGTAGCAACATGTTCCCAAGTCTTTTAATAACCTCAGGTATGGAATGCTGACATGTTTCTGATTGTGCTGTAGGTGGCATTGACAGACAGGTGTTTCTCTTCCTCAACTCCCGCTCACAGTATCACACTAACAGTTCTGCGCTTTAAAATCATCAGCTACAGCAGTTTCGTAGCGCGCTACGAAACTGCTGTGTAATCATAAACACAGTCTTCTAATAATCCCCTGATTAGATAAACCTATCTCCGTTGTCTTCAAGATATTTTCTCTGCTTTCTTTCTATTGGTTACGACATCCTTTGAGGTGAGGAATATCAGAACAGCTGGATCCATCTTTAAAACCTCATCTAGAACCCTTAATCATACAGAAAGTTCACAGACTTCATTTTCACTCCTCTTCACTTTCAGCAATAATCTCTAAGATGCTAAACTTAACAGCATCAGTCTTTAGCAATTCCCTGTTTGAATGCTTAGATCTTTTTGCTTGAGAAGGTTTATGATTGTTTTTCTTTAATAGCCATAACTAGTTCCAGGCCTTTGGAACATATCTTCAACGGCTTCCTCTGTTGCACATAATTGTAACCAGTCTTTATTTCCAGAATGTAGTGATAAGCATTTGTAAATGGCTTATTTAGCAACCGGAATGATATTTGTTCAATCTCCTTGGGCTTTGGATTCCCCTTCCTGAATGTTCTTTTAAAGGTCTATAAGATGCATTATCTCTGCAATTATATATCCAATATGATGGTAATAGCCTCTTGATAATAATACATCTGCATAACAATGCTGTGAGTATCAACAAAATCCTTTGAATTCCTACCATCTACAATGCAACTTACAAAACTGAAATTCCCCTGCTCTTGGTATTTTTAATTTGACAGAGTCATCATGTTGATATGTGATGTCAACAGAGTCTGATGAGTCTAATCTCAAAGGAGATATAAGAAGAGGTTGAGTTAATTGAATCTGGAACCTTGACTTCATGTTTTTTCACATCAAATGATAATCAAACCTTTGTTACAGTAAGGCCGCTTCTTTTCAAGCTCTAATGCTTGGGCCTCAATTTCAACTTTCCACTTGTTCAACAACAGTTCCTGAACTCTCATCTGCTGGCTTTGCATATCTTCTGCAGCATCTTCACCATTTTCGAACAATGCTTCATACAGCTTGTTTGCAGTGTCATAAGAGCACATCTCTTCATAGAAAAGCTGCTTGGAACACAGAATTTTCCTTATTTCTTCCTTGGTCTCCTTAGAAATACAATCCACAGAATCCAAGAGAGCAGGATTCTCGACAACCTTTGATGCGTCCTCTACTCCGAGGGTATCATTCAGTCTCTTAAACTTCTTGTACAGGTCGTTGAACTTATCTCTACACTGGTTACCAGAAATGCGAAATCCTTTCTGCTTTCATTATGTCCATGTAGTATCTCGACCTTTTTCGAAACAATAGTCCTTCACAAACGCACTTCCTCCCGTATTGCATGGAAAAAATTTGTCTTTCCTGACCCATTGGCATCAACCACATAATTATGCTTAGGGATAAATGACTCTGTCGCAACCTGCTCCTTGTAACTGCTGCATCAACTTTTGCTCTCTGTCATCGACATTTGGTCACGAAAACCCTGAATTAACAATATTTTTGGTATGAATTGCGCCATCCTTCCTTATCTTCAGGTATTGCAGTTTTATGCTCAGGCCAGCGATAAATGATAAACAGTGGTTGCATATTCGCTTTAAAGTCTCTTTAATGTGTTCATACACCTTCTCGACAAATGGCTTTGCTGAATACTGTGTTGTGCCACCTGTCCAACGGACTTTATTGAGTTTACATGAATCAAGCCAGCCGTTTGCCCTGAATCCACAAGATTAAGTAAAACCATTCCTATCATTAACCCCTCCTTTTACCAGACAGATGCTACAGTCATCTAAATCTCTCTAAAAATCCGCTGTTACAAATAACACGATTTGTCATAAGCGGAGAAAAGCCTGACGGTGAGTATGCAACAAGAAATGCCGCATTACAAATGACTTTTCCTGATATCTCCAGTATTTGGCCTCCATAGTTGAGACATATGTCAGCGTCCAAAGGTGGAGCGTTGTTACAGCTCAGTTGAGTTTATTTGGCGCCATGTTCTCCACACAGCTTGAAAAGCCAACAATGTAACCATGTCAACATTAATAGATGACACCGACGCCTTTATATCATTTGTATGGGATATTGTGATTTCTGTATGCGTAAGAGGGCGCTACAGTAAAGAGCGTTGATAGGCAGAGACACTTCAATTTTGAGTAGCCATTATCAACCAATCCACCAACGACCATTAGTTTTTCATCTATCACAGCGAACCCAAAAGCTTTCTATAGAATAGCAAATTTACATAGCCCTTGTTGTTCGTTGTGTCTTCCCTGTTTTGTAAAATCCATAAATCAGAGCATTGTATGCAAACAATATCAAAGTTATATCCTTTAGTCAACACTAGACCTTTAAGCACCTCAACCTCATCCACAGCAGTTGTAGCCAGTATACCATAGGCGTGCTTAGAATTTGGGCCTTCACTGAAAACTTAGAGCAAATCCCTAATTCCATAGCGCAGCCAGTGCAAAGTCAGTGCTTTTGCTACGAAATCACTAAAATAGATGGCGCTGCGAAACTGCTAAAAGAATTCAGGCGCTGCGAAAACACCCGGTCTTTAAGCTAGACCAAAATTTTTGACAACAACATTTTTAGTGATAACAGGTTCACTGTATACAAGTTGCGTATATGTACACAAGCACTTTCACAAAAGAAAAGGCACGTATACCTTGGAAAACTAAATTGTTGGTCCGAAGTATTTGGTCCATGGTATTTTGATCCATGGTATTGGTCCAAGGTATTGACCCTAGGTATTTGGTCCAAGGTATTGGTCCTAAATGGTTTTGTTCCATGGTATTGGGAAAGGCCTAAAACTATAAAAGGAGGAGAAGATCATTAGGCCAAGACACTCAAGCATTGAATATCTGATGAAGGGTGAGATCTAGTATGCAGGTTATTGGGTTATGGTGCATTGCTGGATCTGAACCAAGGATGAACCTTAACGCTTAAGATCTAATGATGTATCAAGATCTTAAGGCTTGATGAGAATTATATTTATGTGGTTTGATCATTTATCTGAATAATTGGTGCATGTTGTAGTCTGTAAATGTGATGATCTTGGTATGACCGAAGTTTGGAATTGTTGTAATATTTAAATAATCATTTACAGATCTGTACGCAGGTTCACTTTAGAAAAGGCATGTACACACGTTGGTTCTGCATATCGAAACAACGTATACATCATAAATTTGATTTGCAGATATGTACGCAGGTTCGCCTTGAGGAAAGCATGTATGCACACAGGTTTGACACATGGAAGTAGCGTATACCTTATAAAATATGTTTTAGTTGCTTCTGTTTTCTATTGCAGTGTTTTGGGTTCAGGCTTGGGTTCTGGCTACTATATTATGGTGACAATATCCTAAATGATCAGATTGATGGTCTATCAAAGTGATTAATTGATTTGGTTGTGGTTGGTTCAATAGGAGATTGGTTGATGCAGATATACTTGATGATTGAATGATGTTGTTGATGGATCCAGTCTGAAAATTTATGAAATGTGGTCCCTGGAAGAAAGGAGAAGGTTGTATCCTTCTGTAGGCCGGCACCTACGTACTAGTAAACATATTAGCTAGTACAAGAGCTAGGGGGTTGTAGCTCCCTTCTAGTAGAAGTTGGAGAATGAGAGAAGGTTGTAGCCTTCTGCAGGTAGAAGCCTACGTATTGGTATAAGGCTGCACCAGTACGAAAATTGTAAACATAATTCTCTTATTAATAAAAGAAGATAGAGACGATTGCAGTAGGTGGTTTTCACCCACATTGGGTTTCCACCTTATGTCTTGGTATTTATGTGTGTTGCTTATGTGTGATGCTTTTTTCCGCTTTTACTGCATTTTCTAATGAATTGATGATATACTAACTAAATTTCACTATATGATAATTTGTGTAAGTCAAAAGATCTCTGCATATACACTGGTTTCATTAAGTATAGTTGTGTATGCACACTAGTTCACTACGCTGAAGTAGCGTAAACAAATCAGTTTTGAAAATTAAATTATTGATTTGATGATACTAATTCACCCCCACTCTTAGTATTATTTCCAACAATTGGTATCACAACAAGTCCTTCAGAAGAAGCTTGATTGCTTGAAGGTATATCCATCATTATGAGTAATCAAGAAAACGAGGGATCCATTGGACCGCCAATCTTCGATGGGAGAAACTTCGCTTATTGGAAGGTAATAACCACGGCCTATCTTCAATCTCTTGGAACAGATGTTTGGGAAATCTTGGAAGGAGGATATACATTTCCATCAACAATTCCTATAGATATGGCAGGTAAAAAGCAATATGAAACCAATGCCAAGGCTGCCAATACATTATTGGGAAGTCTGTCACAATCAAAGTTTGTCAAAGTTATGCAGCTCAAATCTGCCAAAGAAATATGGGACAAAAGTGTTCTAAGCTACGAAGGAGACTCCTAGGTAAAACATGCTAAACTGCAAACTCTCAAAATTCAATATGAAAATCTCAAGATGCAAAATAATGAAAGTATAGCTAGTTACTTCTTACGTATAGATGAGATTGTTAATTGCATGAAGAATTTGGGTGAAGAGATAAAGGAAGTTACTTTAGTTGAATTTTTTTTAAGATCCTTGTCTGCTAAGTTTGAATCAAAAGTGTCTGCCATAGAAGAAAAGTAGGATCTACAGACTATTACTATGACACAGCTGCACGGAATCTTAACTGCCTTTAAGATGAGAAAAGGAGGTCCATCAGATAAGATAGAAGCCAAATTTAAAGCTTCAGCAAAAGGAAAAGAAGAACTCAATGAATCAAGACATGTTTCAGAAGGAGAAGAAGAAGAAAACTTTGTCAAGAACCTTCAACGGGGTTCCGGAAGATTCAGAGGTAAACTAGCTTTCAAATGTTTTTCCTATGGTAGAGTCGGTCATTATGTTGCCAAATGTCCTCATGAAGATAAATATGATAAAGGTAAGGAATCTAAAAAATTGAATAGAAAACAAAGTGTAAGTAAAAAGAGCTACTATACTCATGAAGATAGCGACGGTTTATCAAATAGTGATGAAGATGAAAATAGTAATGACTATAGACTTCTGGTGGCTTATGAAGATGACCTTTATGAAGAAATATCTAAACTCAAAATCTATTTATAAGAAAATAATATGATTATATATACCTTGACATACCAGCTTACTAAAAGAGAAAAACACAATGAAAAACTAGAATGTGAAATTGTGGGTCTAAGAAAGGATCTTGAGAAAATAAAAGCTCTCAATCTTAGATTTGCTAAAGGATCAGAAATCTTAAATGAAATTATCAAAGTGCAGCGTTCTCCTCTAATAAAGGCAGGTCTTGGATACACTGAAGAAGCATCTCAAGCACAAAAGTCGTCAACCTCCACTAAAAGCTCTCTTGATGTAGCAAAGAGCAGTGAACAGTTTGACAATCGACGGCAAAGGCATAAAGTAGACCACCAGGTAAAACAGGTTCAATTTACTTCAAGGGTGAACAGAAGCCACAACTAACCTCAAGTAAATCGTACTCAGTTTACTTCAAAGATGAATATCAATAGAAGCTACAATCACCAGGTCAGTAGATTTGATAATTGCAGGAACTATTTTAATGTTCAATGTTTCTCATGCCATAATTTTGGACACAACGCTGCACAATGTGTTGCTTACAAAAGCATCATGACTATAGAAGCACAAAATCAAAGGAATATGACAGGGATCAAGAAAATTTCCTATAATAACTTTTCTCTTCTTGAAATGAAATAGAATGCTCAATCTGTAACAATTTTGGCCATGAAGACTCTGAATGCAGGAGCAAATTTCAGCAAATATCTCAAAAGGATAAAAATCCCAAAATATGGAGAAAGAAAGAACCACAAACAGAAATATGTGGTATAGCCTTGTATGTAGAAGGACAAGAAAACCAGTGCTGCATCTACAGTGGATGCTCAAAACACATGACATGTGACAAAGAAAAACTACACTCATATAATGCCTTAGAAAAGGAAAAGAGTGTCTTATTTGGAAACGACACTCCTGCTGTCATAAAAGGTAAAGGCTCTATTTTCTTGAAATAAAAAGTTAAAGCTGGAAATGTTATGTATGTTGATGGCTTAAAGCATAATCTGTTGAGTGTGAGTCAAATGTGTGATCAAGGAAATGAAGTAGTGTTTCTATCAAATGGATGTGTTGTTCGTGAACTTGATATAGGAGAAACCGTGATCAAAGGTACAAGAACTCCAAACAACCTATACATACTCAAGGGAGACAACAACAGTGCTATCTAAGAAAAAATGATGAACACTGGCTATGGCATAGAAGATTGGGTCATCTACGCTTTTCTCAAATAAGAAAAGCATGCAGATTTGAGGCTATTCGTGATCTCCCTAATATCAACATTCCTAAAAATACAATATGTAAATCATGTCAATTTGGTAAGCAAACCAGATCACACTTCCCTCAAAAGAAGGATCAACTAGTAAGCCTCTCGAACTTGTTCATACTGATTTATGTGGACCATCAAGAAAAAAGTCAACTCGTGGAGAAGAATACTTTATATTATTCATTGATGATTTTTCCAGAATGTGTTGGATAGGTCTTATAAAGCAGAAAAAATGAAGCATTTGAAAAATTCAAAGCCTTCAAAGCTTTGGTTGATAATGAATCAGATCGCAAAATGAAATGCCTCAGACCTGATCGAGGAGGGGAATTTACCTTAGATGAGTTCTTTGACTTTTGTGAAAAACATGGAATAAAAAGACGATTCCCCACCGCAAGGACTCCTTGGCAAAATGGAGTGGTAGAAAGAATGAATAGAACTGATCAAAAAATGGCTCAAGCTATGCTAGATGAATCTAGAACTCCTGCAACCTTTTGGGGTGAGGCTGCATTTGCCACTGTCACTATTCTCAACCAAGCAAATGTTCGGGTAAAAAACATTCAAACTCCACATGAACTTTGGTATGGTAAAACTCCTATAGTAAAGTACTTCAAAGTTTTTGGAAGCAAATGTTACATCAAAAGGGTTGAAGAAAAACTTGGTAAGTTTGTACCTAGAGCAGATGAAGGTATTCTTCTTGTCTACTCTTCCCGAAGTAAAGGATATAAATGTTATAATAAAATACTTGGGAAAATTATTGAAAGTATTGATGTTGTGGTTGATGAAGCATGCAAAAATCCAAAACAAATAAAAAATGAAGATCATGACAATGAAGAAGATGAGGATCATTTCTCCACATCAAATCACACTGATTCTGAAGAAGAAACCAATGAAGCACCAAAAGAAGAGATAATGATAGAAGAAAAGACTCCATTAAGGTATGTTAAGAAAAATCATCCAGAAACTCAAATTTTGGGGGAAAATGGGGCAGGTGTCCAGACAAGAAGAATTATTGTTGAAGCCTCAAGCTATCTAGCATTACTATCTTCCACCGAACCTCAAAATGTAAATGAAACATTCAAAGATGAATGTTGGGTCAAGGCCATGAATGAATAACTTGAGAAAACTGGAAAGAATAATACTTGGGAATTAGTTCCTAGACCTCATGATAAGAATATTGTAGGAACTAAATGGATATTCAAAAACAAGCTGAACGAAAATGGAGAATTTATTAGAAACAAGGCCAAACTTGTTTGTAAAGGATATTCCCAACAAGAAGGTATAGATTTTGAAGAAAATTTTGCACCTGTTGCTAGACTTGAAGCCATAAGAATGTTTCTTTGTCTTTCTAGTTTTCAGAAATTCAAAGTATATCAAATGGATGTAAAATTTTCCTTTCTTAATGGAGACTTAGAAGAAGAAGTCTATATTGAACAGCCAGAAGGATTCATTCTTGGAAATGATGCAAAACTTGTATGCAAACTTGGAAAGGCTCTCTATGGTCTAAAACAGGCTCCAAGGGCATGGTATTACCATCTTGACAAATATCTCCACCAACAGGGTTTTTCAAAGGGATCATCTAATAGCAATCTATATACAAAGATTGACACTGGTAATTTGTTAATAATTGTTTTTTATGTTGATGGTATCATATTTGGTAGCAATGAAGAATCAATGAGTCAGAATTTTGCTTTAGTAATGTAGCAAGAATTTGAAATGTCCTTGCTTGGTGAGCTCACCTACTTTCTTGGTCTATAAGTTCAGCAAAATAAAGATGGTAATTTTCTCTCACAAACCAAATTCCTCAAACAGATCCTGAAAAAGTATGGCATGGAAGATTCTAAACTAGTATGTACCCCAATGGTAACAAGATGCAGTCTCAACTCAAATGATGAATCAATAGCAATGCATCAACCAACTTACAGATCCATGATTGGCAGTTTTCTTTATCTAACAGGTACCCGATTGGACATCATGCATGGAATGGGAATAGTTGGAAGATTCCAAGCAAATCCAAAGGAATCACACCTTCAGGTAGTCAAAAGGATCTTCAAATATCTTCAAAGAACATAGAACTTTGGTTTATGGTATCCTAGAGATACAGATCTTACACTTCATGCATATACAGATGCATATTGGGCAGGAAGTGTTGATGACAGAAAAAGCACTAGTGGTGGTGCATTTTATATGGGTTCAAGGTTAGTGTCTTGGTTAAGAAAGAAACAAAGTTCAATTGCATTATCTATAGCTGAGGCAGAATACGTGGCTACTACAGCTTGCTGCACACAACTACTTTGGATCATGCAAACCTTGAAAGACATTCAACTCACATGTACTCCACCCATCTCCATTCTATGTGATAATACAAGTGCCATTAGTATTTCAAAGAATCCAGTCATGCACTCCAAAACCAAGCACATACCCATCAAATATCATTTTCTATGTGAACAAGTGCTTGAACAAAAGGTCAAATTGGAGTATGTTCCCCCCAAAGAACAGGTTGCTGATATATTCACTAAACCACTGCCAAAGAGACATTTGAATATCTCAGACAAAAGCTGGGAGTAGTTGCTATATCATCTTGTTGTTAAATCCTATCTTCTTCAAAGAAAGGTGGTTATACGCGAGTTTCATGAAACATAGTCACGTATATACGTTGGCTTCTATGGGTACAGTCGCGTATATCATGGTTTGAGAAAAAGCTGTGGGTCAGACTCAAGCTGTGGGTCAGACTCAGGAGAAAGGGGTCTAATATGGTTCAGTGAATTATTTGATCTGCTTGATGATGGTTACAGTTTGTTGATGACATGTGGAAATATGTTGGCTTTCATAAGTTGTTGATAACTTGATATATATCTGATTGATGATGATGCCTTGATAACTCTTCTAATATATGAAATGATAAGATCTAATAGTGAACATCTGACACAGATTCAGGGGGAGCATATGCTTCTAATAATGCATTGTTGGCATTATCTTAGAAGATCTCAGTGCAGATTTTGTTTCAGGTGGAACAGGTTCAGGGGGAGAACATGGTTGTTGATCTAGATGCTGATTGACAGATGTTGCTGATGATAGTTGTTGATGACTATCATGGTCTTTGGTCTCTGTTATATAAGTCATGTACATCTTTTAATGTAAAGGTCATGAAAAGACCTAATTTGTAACCCCACTATGCATGGGATGGATGATGTAATGTTTGTGTTTTGACATATATAAACAATTTTATATCCCCACTTGGTTGGGTGGATGAGTCAAATTTGGTATATCCCCATTTGATTGGGAGATGGATGTATGTATGAGTCTTTGGTGATAGGAAGGTCATCCGTGATGTATGTATAGAGTCATTTTATCTTTTTACAAACCTTGCTTGTGCTTAGGGGGAGCATGGACTCGATCATAGGAGCTCAATCAACACACTTTAGCATATCAGAGAATTCAATAGGTACTCAGGGGGAGCATGACCCTTTGCCCTTGATGACAAAGGGGGGGAGTGGCTTGGTGTTGCCATCAAGTCCAAAGGTGGAGATTGTTGGCATTATGACACAGGTGTTGTCCTTGATGGAAACTCACTCAGATGACAGATCACAGTGTAGCAGGTTAAGAACACAGAGTTACAGATCAGAATTCACAGAATGAAGAAAGAGAGGTATGTGCAGGTTCACCATTGGCCAAGCCATGTATACATGCGGGTTCACTATATACAAGTGACGTATATGTACACATGCACTTTCACAGAAGGAAAGGCATGTATACCTTGGAAAACTAATTGTTGGTCTGAAGTATTTGGTCCATGGTATTTTGATCCATGGTATTGGTCCAAGGTATTGCCCCTAGGTATTTGGTCCAATGTATTGGTCCTAAATGGTTTTGGTCCATGGTATTGGGAAATGCCTAAAACTATAAAAGGAGGAGAAGATCATTAGGCCAAGACACTCAAGCATTGAATATATGATGAAGGGTGAGATCTAGTATGTAGGTTATTCGGTTATGGTGCATTGCTGGATCTGAACCAAGGACAAACCTTAGCACTTAAGATCTAATGATGTATCAATATCTTAAGGCTTGATGAGAATTATCTTTATGTGGTCTTATCATTTATTTGAATATCTGGCGCATGTTGTAGTCTATAAATCTGGTGATCTGGGTATGACTGAAGTCTGGAATTTTTGTAATATTTAAATCATCATTTACAGATATGTACGTAGGTTCACTTTAGAAAAGGTGCATACACACGCTGGTTCTGCATATCAAAACAACGTATACAACATAAATTTGATTTCTAGATCTGTACGTAGGTTCGCCTTGAGGAAAGCACATATGCATGCAAGTTCGACACATGGAAGTAGCGTATACCTTATAAAATATGGTTTTGTTGCTTATGTTTGCTGTTGCAGTGTTCTGGGTTCAGGCTTGGGTTCTGGTTACTGTATTCTGGTGACAGTCTCCTGAATGATCAGATTGATGGTCTGTCAAAGTGATTGATTGATTTGGTTGTGGTTGGTGCAATAGGAGATTGGTTGATGCAGATATACTTGATGATTGAATGATGTTGTTGATGGATCCAATCTGAAAAATTATGAAACGTGGTCCCTGGAAGAAAGGAGAAGGTTGTAGCATTTTGTAGGCTGGCATCTATGTACTAATAAACATATCAGCTAGTACAAGAGCTAGGGGGTTGTAGCTCCCTTCCAGTAGAAGCTAAAGAACAAGAGAAGGTTGTAGCCTTCTGCAGATAGAAGCCTGCGTACTGGTATAAGGCTACACTAGTACAAAAATTATAAATAGAATTCTCTTATTATTAAAAGAAGACAGAGACGATTGCAGTGGGTGGTTTTCACCCACATTGGGTTTCCACCTTATAGCTTGGTGTTTATGTGTGTTTCTTATGTGTGATGCTTTATTCTAATTTTACTGCACTATCTAATGAATTGCTAATATACTGATTAAAGTTCACTACATGATAATTTGGGTAAATCAAAAGATCTCTACATATACGCTGGTTTCATTAAGTATAGTTGCGTATACACACTAGTTCACTACGCTGATGTAGTGTATACAAATCAATTTTGAAAATTAAATTATTGATCTGATAATACTGATTCACCCCCCCTCTCAGTATTATTTCCAACAGTGATGAAGCTAGAAAGAAATGTTGATGCTCCCAGTTCCAGCAAAGGCAAGGAGAAGAGTCAAGACAACAATGGAAGAAATCTTTCTCCAAGAAGAAATGTAGATGATGTCAAAGATGCAAGAAGCAATGGTTATCATCAAAGGATCTCAAGATAGAAATACTTCAGAAGTACATCAAGGAAATATACA
Source organism: Pinus tabuliformis (assembly GCA_031772625.1). Classification (NCBI taxonomy): domain Eukaryota; kingdom Viridiplantae; phylum Streptophyta; class Pinopsida; order Pinales; family Pinaceae; genus Pinus; species Pinus tabuliformis. The sequence continues at coordinate 37,865,045 of CM062806.1, read as the reverse complement.
TCTCCCAGGTACCAAGTTTATTTCTTGGCTATTGTTATTCTTGTACAAACTTTGGACACATCGTAAAATTTTGTAGGGTATATCATAAAGATAGATATTATGGTCCCCAACTATCTCCGAGGAAGAATTTTTCTAGAAGAAATCATGAATTCTTATTCATGAACAATATAGAATGCTTCAAGTGTCATAACATTGGTCATATGGCATGTGATTGTAACTTAACTTGGGCTATTACACAAGCTAGAACCATGCAAAAGAAGAAAGTTACACAAGTATGGAGAAGGAAGCAAATACAATCTGAAAGTCCCTTGAACTCTCCAGCCAACAACACACGTTGTTGACCTGATCTTCGACAATCTGAGCATTTGATAGGAAGATTCTACCAAAAGAGATGATGAATACAGTTAGGGGGAGCCTGTGATTCTTGATCATTATTGCAGAAGCTATTAGTGAAAGGGTCCTTATGAAATCCTTGTTGAGCTATATTAACAATCATTCATTGATAAAGATCATTTATAAGGAGCACTCCATTTAAGAACTTGATCCCTTAACTATTCTTTGGACTGGTGTTGAAGATGTTTTCCACTTGATCACTAAGTAGAAATTGGAACAACATAGAATGTCATCTAATACTAGAGAAATAAGGAAAATAACCATGTTGTTGTTATTACAAAAGTTTATGTCTCGACTCAGGGATTAAATGTGAGAAAAAGTAAATTATGGACACAAATAAAGGCAACCTTCAAACAAATAGATACATCTGGGAATGATGTATGAAGCAAGAGCAGTTGGCATCATCTAACAAAACTAAAGCATTGCAAAAATATGCCAATCAAAAAAAATAATTTAAAAGATAGTCACAGATTGGATATAAAAATCAGCTAGTGGAGATAACTTGCATAAACTTTTACAAGAACACAAGGAAACGATGGCTCATCAAAAAGAATATAGAAAGGAGAATGTTGTTCTGTGGAATATATCTCAGTAACTTAAGAAGAATCATAGAGATACAAAGGAAATTGGATCTAAAGAAATATAACAATTTCAGTGGCAATTTTTCTCTTGATCGGACTATGAAGGCCCCTTAATTCTGACTGTGGAGACAACAAAATATGGATTGAAGCATAAAAACTTGGACTTGAGCATTTGGTGTGTGACTATTTGCAATATATTTAGAAGCATTGAAGTGAAGAATCTCTAAGCATTGTTGAAGCCATGATAAAGTAGTTCTGAGACATGAAGAGGGGATAATGTGCTAGTTGCAGCAATCCTTCTATCTTGAGTAAAAAGAAGAGCACTATGACAGGGGGAGTAACAGACACATGAAGATCTACTATTATTGAAGAAGAGTAGTAGTTCGATAGGGGGAGTCCTTGTGCACTTTTTTTTCATTGATGTCAAAAGGGGAGATAAGAAGAATATTGCCATCAATAACAAAGGGGGAGATTGTTAATCTATGTTGTCATTGATTTCAATATGGAAATATTATGGAAAGTAAACAATGATGTGAAGCCAAGTAGAGTAGATTCATGAAGCAACAGGAGTATGTCAATATGGCAATATTATAGGATACTAAATGATGATATGAAGCCAAGGAGAAGTAGAGCAAATCCATGAAGAAACAAGAGCAAGAAGCCAAGGAGCAAAGCCATGAGGAGAAGCTAGAGGAAAGCCAAGCCAGCCAAGCCATGAGTATTGCAGAGTATCAGAGGAGTTAACAGAGGAGCCATATCAGACCAGAGAAGAGCGGAAAGTCAAGGGAGCTTAGATGATTAGGTTTTGAGTGAGAAGCGAGAGGTTGAGTGTTAGAGGGGGTTTAAGACAGAGGTCAATTTATTGTTGTAATTGAGCCGAGAGGGCAAGACTCTATAACATATGTTAAATTAATGAATTTGATTCAAGTGTGTATCATTATCGTGCCTGGTGTGGACTCTCGTTACTCTATGTATTCACGTTCAACAGTTAACCGAGTATTTCTTTGTATTTCCACTAAAAAACATAAATCTCAGTGCTTAATGCTTTTATTCACAAATCATGATTATCTAGTGTTAAGTGTTAATCTCGTGGTTAAATGATTAAGTGCTTTATTTAAGTGATTGATTAATGCACTGTTTATATTCCAAAAATTAGGTTTGTAATAGTGGCAATGGTTATCGGGTGGACGCTAGGTAGTAAGTTGTATTTAGAGGAGCTCCACCAATTCCATTAATCAAGCGACACGTAGCACTCGAGTGGAAAGAGAAAACCACCTTTTTTGGGTGGTTATTTCCCTTACAAGTGGCTCACCCGAAATGCATGTAGGCCATTAGATCTAGCGTGGGTTGATCGACGTCAAAGGATCAACAAATAGTTTTTGGGTTGATCGGGTTAAGTCGAGACCGTTAGATCTAGAGAGAAGAGATCTACGACACAACAAGCTTCTGATGGATTGTGTTGGTCGGACTGAGTGTTGATCTTCAGATCTAATACAAAAGAAATCGACGATACAGAGCAAGGGGCTGATTAAAAAGTGAAAATTCAATGTGGGACCAAAGGTAGGAGTTGAAAAGTGGGATCCTCCGTGCAAAGTAAGTCATGAATAGAGTGTGGCTGAAGACTTTCGATTGGTTAGAAATTAACCAATGTCTTGTTGTAGAAATAACACCAACATCCTACAATAATAACGCGGACTCGACTGCACCACTATTATAACACGCCCTAATGCTATAACGCATCCGCTGTGTCGAAAGGTATGTATCACAAGTTATAAAGGGATGGCACACTATAAACTGCAATTGCTATATATACATATGGACCCAACGGGTATATTAACTACTTCTTAATATCATATGGCATCCACTTCATCGGCAGAAGGGAAATCGGTTATGTTATGTGCAAATCTTCTGATTGCAACAGAGTTATGGAGTTAATATAATATCACAATCTAGTAGGGGCAATCGGCCATCGGCTACGTTTTGGGCACAACTTGTAAAGAACCTCCAGAACTTACGATTGCAATTGAGATAGTGATGTGGCATGTGGGACCTCCCTGTTGGTACAGCCTCTCCTATGAAATCCTCCATAAATAATGAAGTCTATTGTATGAATATTATTAAAGAAAAAAAGAGCCTCTTTGATATTTTTTAATATGCAACACTATTGTAATTCAGCCTCTCTTCCGAATTAACATGTCCTGTGAGTATTGGAACACTCAAATAGATAGAGGAAGCCATGGATCAGGAAGCCAAATTATCAAGCGAGCGTAGATGGTCTAACGAGCACAGAGGAAGCTAAAGCAACCAGAGGAGGAGGGAAGCCAGAAGGTCGAACGAGCGTTGAGGAAGCCGAAGCTCAAGTGAGCAAGGAGGAAGCCAAAGGTCAGGTGTATTAGGCTTCTATAATAGAGAACAAGAAAGGTTAAAAAAAATAAGTTGGTGAACTGGAAGAAAGGAAGAAGCAGTAGGTCCAGCAGGACAAGAGGAAGCCGAAGGTCCAACGGGACAGGAGGAAGCCGAAGGTACAACAAGATAGGAGGAAGCCGAAGGATGAGCAACTTTGTTGATTGGATTCACCTTTGAAAAGCTTAGACCAGTCCTCGGTTAATCAGGTACATAATGCAACCTGAAGAACAATTTTGTGAAGGGATAAATAAAGTTTCATCTAACGTAGCTTGAAGGGAACAGTTACCAACACCAACATTGAAGCGTATGTAAATTTGTTTTCTGGGAAGTAAGAGATAGCTAGAACACTGAGAAGCAGTCACACCTGAAGCATTTATAGTGATAGTGAGAACAGAGGCCTGAAACTGAGAGTTGATTCTTGTGAAGATCTTAGTGTAGTTAATTGTAGACACAGTGAAGTTGTGTGGAGACATTATTGGAGATCATGATGGCTATTTGATATCATCATGAGATAACTTTTTGCAGACTTTGTGTGGACAGTATGAAGAGTTGTAAAGACTCCTTCATATGAAGACTGGTTGTCATTGATGCTATAGCATGGAGACTACAGTGAAGTTGTAAACTGATAGAATTGGGTTGGAGCCCTTGGGGTTGGTGCCTCAGAAGTAGAAGGATTGGAGTCCTTGGAGTTGGTGCTCCTAAATCCAAGGTTGGTGCCTCAGAATTGGAAGGATTGGTGTCCTTGGATTTGGTGCTCCTTGTTGGAGAGGCAAATCCCCTCTACGGATAGAGGCGATCCCTACTAGCCCAGAACGGGTCTAGCAACAATCAGTCAATGCTACTACGCAAGTTCCTAATTGCAATTAAACAAGAGGTAAAGAGCACCTACTTGGATTCCAGTGCTGTTGTTTGATGAAGAGATGCCACCTTCGCTCCTTCGCTATGGCTGGTCACAATCCTCCACTATCCTTGTGGGTGGACACCTGCACATACAAAGAGAAATGCAAACACAAGCGTGAAATCTAATAAAAGCAATCATACATCAGTCAGAAAGGATGTAATTCACATTTAACCATTGCATAGACAAATGAGAATGGAACCATAATAGTAGTCATCTATTATTAATCAATAATCAGAGAAAGATACAACCATTTTTCTGACACTGAATCCTTCTCAAGAGGGTCCAGCCAGCAAATCTCATAAGCATTCACCCAAGAGGTAGATCTCCCAAGTCAAGCAACTCCCTCTCACACAAAACTATAAGACTTCACAACCTTTCTCTAGCTCTTCTAGCAATCCACACTTTATCACACCAACTACCTACTAGCAGCAGCACACAAAAACACTATGAATTCCTTGATGTCAAAAACTATTCCCAAAAAATAGCTGCTCATGGCAATGGTAGAGGTTTATATAAGAGAAGGAGTCTCCATGAAGGGTGGAAAGATAAGCTTATCCCCAAGAAAGGTGACCCATATGACGAACAGACATGCCATAGAAGGGAGGGTGATACTCACAAGGCCAACAACCAGGTCTGGAGTCATCTGGAAGGTTGGTTGTTAGAACAAATTCGCCCAAACAGGATCAGCGCGGATTATAACAGGACTGGAGCACTGACGTCACACCTCAATAATTGAGAAGGCCATGTCAGCGCGACTCAATACAAAGGCAAGATGCACTGGCTCATGAAATTCGATCAGCGCGGAAAACAGGTGTACTTCCGCGCTGGCAGCGCATTTGGTCTGTTATGGAGCGCCCATCAGCGCAGTTATTTGGACAAAAGTCGCGCTGATAGCAAAAACTTTGGCAAGGCCAATTTAGAGAGCATGAGCATGATGAATTTGATTTCATGACACAGTAGGGATACTGACAGGATGACAGTGAAAAATTGCTGTGTAACACTCCTAAATCCAAGGTTGGTGCCTTGAAAAAACAGGGTTGGTGCCCTAAAGGTTGGAGCCTCACAAAAATTCCAAGTTGGTGCTTGGAAATAGATTGGAACTTTATATATATTGTATCTGTTTTATTGTAAAGATTATATTAATAAGAGAATTAATTCATGACCATTTTGTATTCTAAATATAAATGTTTTGATTGGAAAAAATAACATTTGAAAATAAATGTTGATTCACCACCTTCTCAGTATTTCCAACACCCATACTGATTCACTTGACATCAATTGTGCTAGAGTTCAAACCATCTAGCACTACTTGACTATTAGATTTTTCCATGAGTTGACTAGACACACGTGTAGTGTGATCTCTGGATGAGTGCAATCGAACTAGCTGAGGGTGTCCAGTTAATTGGACACTTTTCTGGCTTAATCCAACCATTTCATTCATTCATGAAGTTTCGAATCATATAGATGAAAATAGAGGAACTGGTTTAGACACTTACCTGTAAGTCGAAATGTGTGTGCTACTTGGTTCTTTTGCTACTGCATGTCTGTATCCCTCTTGCTATATGATTTTTTCTGTCTAATGTGTGGCTATTTTTCTTGTGCAGGTATCCTTTGGCTGGATCTAAGCTGCAGAACTCTGTTTCAACCTTCAGATTTGCACCCTCATGCTGCTGATGCTAGATTTTTGCAGGACAATGATTTGTTTTGTCCATAGCTCCCGAACAATAGACTAGATTGACATGAATTTTTTTGAGCATGTTTCTATCATCATTATGCACCTCCCATAGCAAAATTGTGGTCAATGGATGCTCAAATTTCGAGAAAAACTAAAAATGGTTGAAGATTACAGAAGTCAATTTCTCATAAACCGTGCACTAGAATTGGGTGAAATTGCTTGGGCAGGTTACTATCACCCATATGCATCACCCCATGAAACAAGTTTTTAAATGGATGCACGGATATGGAGAAAATGCAAAAATGGCTGAAGGTGATGGAGGCTGATTTCTTAGAAACCATGCACTAGAATTGGCTAAAATTGCTTGGGCATGTTGCCGTCATCCCTATACAACTCCCCATGTAACAATTTTTTAAATGGATGCACGGTTTTCAAGTTAGGGAAAAAAACAAATTTCTTCTCTATGTATTTTTGTATCAGAACATTCTGCAGTTTTTTGGATAGTAAGAAAAATGAGCTTGGGGTGTGATGTAGAGATGGAAATGATGGAAGAGGGGTTTAAAGACTGTAGGAGGATTTATGAACCCTTTGTGAAGCTTCCTTGTTCCTCAAACTACTTTTGACGTCCATTTGTAGCTCTCTGTAATTTCTATGGGATCCTCCTGTAGAAAACACAATTTTTAAAAAGAAGCACAATGAGGTGGAAAGAATGTCAAAAATGATGGAGAAGGGTGAGGGATGGTAGGATAAGTGTTGTTATTGGTTTCAGAGCTTTATTGGCACCTTCTGTTGCTTCCAGAAGTTCTGCAAAACTGCAATACAACTAGAAATTCATTTTTTTCTTTTTTCTTTTTTTGAAAACAACTAGGGCGCCTCATGGAGGTTTTCACCCTAATTGCCTACGCTAGGTGCCTCCAAGGGAGGTTTTCACCTAGGGATATTATTTCCTTTTTCTTTTCTCTTATTTCTAACCCATTGACTGCCTCATGAAGGTTTTCAATCAATGAGCCAATCTGAGGCGCCTCCAAGGAGGTTTTCACCTTAGATTTTTATTTTTATTTTTCTCTTATTTTTCATTTTTTTCCCTTTTTCTTTTTTTCTTTTTTCTACCCTACCCTACTTGAAGAACAAGATCATTTTAAAGTATAAGAATACTTCCAATGCAGCCATGTGCACTTCGAGATGAGAGACAAAATGATGTGGAGGCTTGGAATGCATGCTTTGACAGGTATCCAGATTTCAGAGACCAAATTATTTGACTTTGAAGGGATCAAGCATAGCTGAGGAAGAGAGTATTGTTGCAACTTAGTGACCTTCTAAAACCATATCTCAATATAGCTCTGATATCCTTGGTCCTTTTGCCGATCTGGATCATTCTTCATGTCACCTTCTACCATGACCTTCTCATCTTCCTCTTTTTGTTGTTTTTTCTCTTGAATACATGGAGGATTTGATGGTAACCATGAGGGATCTCTCTCGAATATCTGATTCAGATGTCTTCTCTTCACCAAGTGCAGCCCATGGTTCTTTGATCTCCTCTTTTGAATCTTCTTTTGCTGGATGTGGTCCTTCAATGTTGTCAATATAATCCCTTTTTTGCAATACTCTTCCTGAGCTATGGTTAATATCATTGAGCTCAAGAGGAGTTGTTTGGACATGTTGTGCCTCAACATTGTAATTGGTTTGAGCTACTCCAATGTGCAGGTTTGGAAATGGTAGTATGGATAGTTGAGTGGGGTTGTATATTTGAGATGGATGTGGATGGGGTTGTGGTTTCCCACTATATCCTTGTTGAGCCTTCCTGTTATTTGGGTTTGGGTTCGGTTGAGCAAGGATTTGGAGCTACCTTGGTGGAGCAAGAGGTGATGGTTGCGATTGAGCATGTGGTGGAGTTAAAGGAGCGGGGGGAGAGTTGTACTGGGGCCTCCATCCCTGATGAGGTGCATTCCACTAAGGCTGTGGCTGAGCATAGGGGTGAAATATATGAGTAGCTGGTGGAGCATAATATGGAGATGTGAAGGACCAAGGAGGAGGTGTGGACTAGGAAGGATGAGGAGGGGGACCCCAAGAAGGCATGGAAGTGGCTTGATAAGGGTTGTAATAGGTCTGGGATGTCCCTTGCAATCCCTGCTGGTAAGGTCTAGGTCCATGTGGCCTCCTTTGGTTCATGAAATAGAGTGGCTCAATGGCTCCTTTGGCCCTCTGATATGCAGCTTTAATTCCGGGCAAGGAAGGGCATTGGTTCGTAGGATGGTCTCTTTCACATATAAAACACACTTTTATGGAGTGCAATGGACATTCATTCCTAGGATGCTTTCTAGTGCACCTGGGAAAAAATATGGCCAAAGCCCTCTCAACTTCCTCTTGTTTCCTTTGGATCCACAAATTATCCATTTTCATGGCAAGCATCTGCCTCACCTCGCTCTTGAAATCTTCCATCAGATTTTCACATTCACCTCTAAGGATTGAGTTGGAAGAAAAGGTACTGCTTCCAACATTTCTGTTATCAACCATTTGCTCCAGAGGAATGCTTTCTTCTTCTTCTCCCCTGGAGGTTCTTCAAATATGTCTTGCTATCCACCTAAGGGTTCTTCTTAATCACAACCATCGAAGAAGAGAGAAGGATGGATGTGTGAAGAAGTGGGGGAGTTGTGCAAACATTTTTCTGAATTGTCTCTACTCCTACAAGGCATGAGAGGAAATATTTTTGGTTGATTTTTGTTTCTTTTTTCTGCTTGTACCTGCAAAAACTAAAATAGATTGAACTGCAACTAACTAAAATCTATCTTGTTGAAATGAAAATGCAGAATTGAAATGAAAACATGAAAGGACTAATCTATGTTGCTGAAATGACATTGCAGAATTGAAATGAAAGCAGGAAATTCTAATGTATGCTTGCTGAAATGAAATTGCGGAATTGAAATGAAAGCAGGAAATGCTAATATACGCTTGCTGAAATGAAATTGCGGAATTGAAATGAAAGAAAGAAATAGTTAATCTACGCTTGCTGAAATGAAATTGCGGAATTGAAATGAAAGAAGGAAATGCTAATCTATGTTTTCTGAAATTAAATTTCAGAATTGAAATGAAAGCAGGAAATAACTAATCTATGCTTGTCGAAATGAAATTGCAGAATTGAAATGAAAGCAAGAAATGTCTAATCTACGCTTGTTGTAATGAAAATTGCAGAATTTGAAATGAAATAAACTACTTAGCAGAATGTTGCAAAAAAATAGAAGAAAGCAGTAATCACAAATACTCTGACGCTTCCCTGGCATTGGTGCCAAAAAGATGGTGGGCTCCAGTATTGCAGCAATGATGCTGCAACTCCTGAGACTCCCTTCTTTACTTTTATCAACCCGGTAGTTCGTAACAAACTTGGAAGTACTAACTTTTACTACAGGTTGTCACTTGATCAGCTGGCACAAGTTCACTAGGAGCTTAAGCCAACTTCTATGAGCTCTTAGAAGAAGCTTTTAACTGTGATGGATGAAAGCTAACTCAAGAGAGGCTAGTCTACTTGCAGAAAGAAACTGAAAGCTGAAAGGAAATGCAAACCCTAGCAAACCCTAGTTTTACCGACTAACCCTACTAGTGCAAGAAAAGAGATGAAAGCTGCTGAAATGGATGCCATTACCTCTTGGAAAGGTAAAATGCATGTGTCTAAGCTAATTTTGAAGGAAAATATGGAAAAATCATCTTTTTGTATTTTTGAGTAACTTTGCAGAATTATTATGCATATGCTTTAACTATTTTTGACTATGTAGAGGTTTATTGGTGAAAGGAAATGGAGTGGGCACTTGCAGGAGATTGGGAAGGTGAGAAGAGGACCTAAGGGGTCCCTATCACCTTTCTGGAGAATTCCACATCGATCAGATCTCAAAAAACTGCTCACGTGAACTTCTACAGGAAGTCTACAGGGGTTCTACAGGGAGTTCTACAAGAACAGGCTGAAAGTGGATTTTAGAGGGTTGATGGTGGAAAAATGGTGGGAAAGTGGAAATGAAGGATGGATAAGGATGTTAAGGGGTTTAGGACCTGGTAAATGAATCTAAGGAGTGATGAAGATAGTTGGATTTGTTCAATGATGGAGAGAGCAATGTTGCACAAAAATTAGGGCAAGTTAGGAAAGTGTGGCAAATGAAGGGAAGAAATCTTGAATTAGGGGTTGGAATAGGTTTTATGATGGAGGAATGGTAGGTAGGAATGTATTAAAAGTGCTTTTCACACTATTTTCCAAAACTGATCCAAGCAGAGACTAGAAAAACAAAGATCTATATATTTTGACCTAATCTGACCTAAAAACCAGAAACATGGTGAACAGAAGTTTATAAACAGTAAATCATGCAAGAGAGCTATGGAAACTAAACAAGAACAGATCTAAACATGAAAACACAACTGATATCAACTTTTCCAAGTTAAAATCTAACACTAGCAATTGCATTGGAAGGAAAAAACAGTGTTTTTGTGGCAGCAAGTATGCCTTGGTCTCAGCTCATGGTCCCAGGGAGGGAGAGATGAGATCAAGGACTGTTTGATGGAATTTTTGTAGATCTTTTCTGTTACCAAACTTTAAAATCAATCTAAAGCATGAAAAACTATCTTAATCATAAAAAACAACTTAAGTAACAAAGCAAGATTTTAACCTAGATAATAGAATTATTCTATGAATGCAGCAAAGGCACATAAAAGTACACAAAGGAGGTACTGGAACTTGGGTTGGTTCCAACCCCAAGAGCTACAGCCTCCTAAGAAAGCTCAGAGCTGGTGCAAAGCGAAATTCATCTCCATTACTCAAAAAATAACAGTCATGTCACAAATTGTTTATAGCAAGAGCTCGAAAATGAGCTGAAATGCAGAGCTGCACTAAAGTGCGAAAAACAACTGTTCAATAGCTAAAATCTAACTACAAACTTACTAACAAAACTGAGGTGCTAAGCCTTCTTATTTATACAAATGGGGACCTCCAACAATCCTCCTAAAATCAAGGAACTTGGCTTCCTGGAACTGAAGATAACAACAGTCCTACTTGACTTGCTTGGATGCTCCTTGGCTTTGTGCTTTTAGTTTGTGATGGAGAATTCAAGGTAAGGGGTCATAAATGAAAGGGACACCCTCCTACAAATCCTCTTCCTTGTTCTTCTACGAATTTGGCTGCCAAATGCTAACCTTTGATTTTGTCTCAAAATTGACCAAAAAAATGCATAAAGCACACATTAGACTTTTTGACATAATGACTAACCCAATTCACTCTATTAGCATAAATATGATAAAAAACATGAAATAAACTAATGAGAATAGTGGATTAATTAGAATTAAGAGGTAAAATGAGCCCATATAATTACCCATTTCTGGGGCTCATCATCACCCCCCTACTGAAGGTGTTGCTCATCCTATAAGCAACTAATCTATCTCTTCATCTTTGATGGCCCTTGTGGCCTCCCTATCATCCCAAGCTTCTGATGTGGTCTACTCATGTGTGCCATAAAATTTTTCCTTCTTGTCCATTTCCTTCCACTGCTCCTCCTATTCTGCTTGTTTGAATTCTTGTGCTTTTCCCAACCTTGTTCTTCTCAACATTTGTCCTTTTTCTCTTGTTTGTTTTTCCTTCTGTTTGAATGTCTAGTTCTTCCTCATTACTATTCTTCTCAAGTTCTTCAGTTTTCTCCTTCTCTTCACTACTGGTTTTCTTCTACATAGCAATTCTTCTATTGCCCAGCTAGCCATGTAGGCCATTTGGGCTTCTTTTTCATGTAATTGCTGTTTTAAAATCTGCACTTCATCTACTACCTGAGACCCTTTTTCTTGCAACAGTTTCATTAGCATTTCAACATCAACTTGTGGCCCTCCCTCTTGCTATTGTTTCTCTGTTGCTTCATTGTCTGTTAGGGGACCTTCTTGCTGTTGCTACCCTCCCAAGATGGACAACCTATCTACCTTATGAATTTCCTGCTGTTGTAACTTCTTTTTCTGTAGTTCATTTTCTTCCTATAGTTAGGCTCTTTTACTACTCTCTATGTGCCTTACCATGGCCAACTCTCCTCTTAATTCCTTTAGCTTTTCCTCCATGTGGTGTTGAGTGTTTTTCTTTTTGTTAAAACAAAATGCTTAAGTGAGAAAGCAGGCGGAACTGAAAACAGAGGGATAGCTAAATTTTCATCTTTTTCTGAAACCAAATAAGGAATTTCGCATGTGCTTCTTGTTATAGAAATTTTTGGGCCCTACAACCCAAGCATGAAATTTCCATAAACCAAGGGCTCCTAAGTCCCTAAAAGTGTTTTTCTAACCTCTAAAGGAACAAGGTCAATAGATTACAACTTCTCCCAGAAGTTCTCCATGAAAAACTGCTCAAAATTGGTCAAAATAGGATCATTTCAGTTGCTCCATTGGCCAAGTGCGTTGCATCTCACCTAAATACACCGTGTGGGTGCGTTTCATTTCAAAAATCCCTTCTGTGGGGTGCGATGGGCGAGAAATGACAAATGGTAGTGTCATTCCGCGAGGTGGAGAGGAAATGGAAGCTTCCAGAATCTTCTCCTTTGACACTTGCCTCACTGAATTCGACCAAGGATGAGTAAGAGACCATCAATCTCCAAGTGGACTCATCTCCATTACAGACATCTATATATGGATCCCTCATCCCAGAGATCCAGAGGCTGGAATTTTTCATATTGTAAGGAATTGTTGTTGGTTTCTTGAGACAAACATCAGATTGTTGGGTGATCTAAGCTTTGTTTGAGGTGAAGAGGGGCTTCTTTGCTGGGAGGTTGATGCTAGGTCAGAATAATTGGTTGTAACTCCTCTTGGCTCTTTCTTGTTTTATCGATAAAAGCTATTCAACTTTTCCTCCATGCTCTTTGATTCTTGCTACATTTGTATGGTCAATTTACATCTGATCCTAGATTGTTTATGATTATAGATCCATGTCTTTGTATAGTGCTATGCGTTTGTGATCCTATAGGTACTTTGTGAAGCTGGGCGTGCAAGGGAGCAGGTAGCTAACTATCAAAGAAGAGGGGAAGCAAATCAGGAGATTAGCACAAGACAGAGGTTGGTCTTTCTGTTCCTCTCTATCTACAATTCATAAAGGAAAAATGAAAGTAGCTTTTCTATGTTTGTTTCTAAGGCAGCTGTCACACCTTAGTGGGATAGAGCAGTTCTATATAGACACTTTTCTCTGTAACAAAATGGCGACTCCGCTGGGGAGATGATTAGTTTGTTTGTTTATCATTCTTTGTTATCTGTTTCATAAACTTACAGGTAGCATTCGAACTGCATTTTCCATAGCAAATGCAAAGTAGATAACTGCTACTTCAATCCATCTACTAGATCTGTTTATGATTTAAACAAATGATTCACAAACTATCTGATTGCCCTTGTGATAGCTCTTAGATCCTCCTTAGATCTGCCCTTGATTGATGCATTACTGATTGCTTTTTGCTCGGCCAAAACCCAAGAACTGAACTGCAAACTGTGACCTGGAACCCAAACAGAGTCTCGTTTTTGGCTTAACGCAGGTACTGTTCAGAGAATCTGAACTTCATCGCACTTCCCGAGTGGACAAGGTGCGCTACATTTCAAATTCTCTGTGTTACAGGTGCGCTGATCAGACTAGGCTCTGTGCAGTTTTGGTTTCTGTGATTCATTCTTTCCAGTTCTATTCCTGAATTTTGCTGCCTGTGATCAGTATATGTCTATTTGAAACCCCTTTTCCCTGCTGTTATTCTGCCTCCTGTTAAACTAAAATTTGTCGCCATGACTATTTGCAGTCAGTATGGCTCCATCAATTGTCATACTATCCTCCTTGCCAAGTCTTATACCTCTGCTCCTCATGTCAAACTCCAAAAAAGAGAGAAAGTCTTTAAAAGTCTATATAACTCTGGTTACACAGTTTCTCTTACCCTTACCTGCGTGTACGCACCTCAAGATCATAACACCTGCGTACTTGTACGCTCTGTCTCTAAAGGGGTGGGTGCGTACTCCTGTAAAGGTCAAAAGGCACAAGTTTTACTTCAAAAAAATTACTTGTGGTCGATTCTAGAGCATTTTAGAAGATGGTTTGGCGTGGATTGAGCGCCTCCAGATGGTTCATGCATCCCAATGAAAGAGGAACTTATCCCATCAAGAGGGGAGCTATCCCATTGAAATAGGGGCTTATCCCATTGATGGTGGACCTGATTAACTTCCTCCAAAGCACTATAAATACAGGCATTGGGCCAGAGGGAGGGGAGGTTGAATGCTGAACATTCCTAAGGGTAGACGCTGCTGAAATTAGGACTCCCTTTTAGAGCTTGAGAGGAGAGATTCCAATCCTTTCTTAGCTTCATTTGGAAGTGGGTGAGCTGATCAAAGTAAAAGAGAAATCTTGCTGGACCCTGGGAGGGACCTGCACAACACCAAGGCACTGGTTGTAATGGTTTCTTTTGTTTCCAATTAATACAATTAAGTTCATTTTTCTCAACAAGTTGTTATATATAATTTGTTTCATAAACTCCTTGGTCTTTATGATGAATATGTTTTATTATATGAGTTATTCATGTGCTATGTAATCGTTTACTTGTTAGTGAATGCAGGTTTCAAGGAGAAGGAGCTCATCTGGATCGAAGAGGCTTGGCTACTACAAACTAGCATTGGACTAGAGGTAAGCCTTAAACACCTGGTTGCTTTTATTTTAAATGCATATTTAGGGAAAGATAGTGCTTGATTGTTTTGTTTGTCACTAGAAAGCCTTAGCTTCTAGGGAGGTCGGTTTTGTCCGCAAAATTGACTCTTTCCGCATGACAAAATGGCGACTCCACTGGGGAATCCATGGATTTGATTGATTTCTCTTTTGATTGATACTTTGATTTGAGAAAATCTGATTTCTTTTTAGTTTTTGACTAATTGACTGTGAATTTGGGTGGAATAGCTTAGGGTTGAGTTAGTTTTTATTTCTCTTGGTTTTGAGAGCAGTACACACCCTCTACGTTAAGCACAATGCGTACCTGTACGCACTTCTGCTTTGTACACAGACCGTGGCCGCACCTGTGCAAACAGGCTGCCTGCGTACCCTGTCAAAAGTCTAGAAAATTTCAATTTTTTCCTTTTTTCTATTAGATTTTGTTTATAGCTTGTTTTTTGCTACCCAGATCCACTGTTTACCTGTCCAAAGTTTTCATCTAAGATTGTTTCATTAGCATCAAGGGTTTTAGTGAAGTTCGTAGAAGTTCTAGCCCTAGGTTTCATTTTTGTATTGGTCTTGTAGTGACTTTGGCTTTAGAAGTTGTAAAAACCTTGGATCTCTCTAGTCTTTTCAGTCTTCTTAAGAGTTGGACCTTTCGTAAAATCCACCTTTGTGAGAAACCTACCTTTGTGTTGTCTCTTTGCGGAATTTCGAGAAGGCTTGTTGGTTAAGCTGTGAATTTCATTCTTAAGAAAAAGAACAAAAACTTTTTATTTTTGTTTTTTACTAGTTTATGATTCTGCGTGAATTAGTCCTTGGTTGGATTGTAACTGAGTAAAACATCCTGGAATTATATTTTGTAGGCTTTTACCTCATTAGATTTTCTTTTAGGTAAATTTCTCTTAGGTTTGCTTTTAGGTAAATTTCTCTTTGATTTTCATAGATCTTAAAATTGATTTGATTTTTATAGATCTTAAGATTGATTTTTGTTAAGTAGTTTTACATGCTTTGTTAAAATAGGAAAAATACAAAATCTCTTTTGAGGAATTTTTGTTTTAGTAGTATTTGAAGTCTTTGAAAAGAGAAAGGAAGTTTTCGTGAAATAATTAGTGGCCATGTGTTGTGTGCTTTGGAAAAGATAAAGAGATTGTTTCTTTGATTTTCATTGCGAAGAAAGT
The DNA here is from genome assembly GCA_031772625.1 of Pinus tabuliformis. Lineage (NCBI taxonomy): Eukaryota > Viridiplantae > Streptophyta > Pinopsida > Pinales > Pinaceae > Pinus > Pinus tabuliformis. The sequence continues at coordinate 37,849,249 of CM062806.1, read as the reverse complement.
TGTCTTTATAAATTTTGCATTCTCCAACTCTCTTAGCTAGGGAATTCATTGAAAAGGAAAGATTGTTTTGCTTCATCCTAGGTGCATCTTTTTAGTGGATTTGAGTCGAGTCTACACACCACCAGTTTCATCTCCACTACCTTTTGTCCTAAAGAAAAGCCATAAAAATTAAAGCTTGAAGTAAAATCAACTTAGTAATTTTTTATTTACTAGGGCTCTGAAACACCAATATAGATCAGGCTAGTGTCTTGGAGTAGGAGAGTAATTAACTCTCCAAGACAGTAAAACCAAACAAGTAGCTTATCTTTTGGTAGGATAAATCCAATTGTTTCATTTGTACTCTGGGAAAGCTCCTCTTAAAGGAGAAGCACGAGATCGTGTCCGAACCAGTGAGGGAATCAATCCTCCTTCATTGGGAACGACGCCAGATATGCACGTACTACAAACGGTAAACCTCAGATTAACAATTGTCGAGGAGCCTGGGGTCACTTGTCGGTAAACCTTGGATTATTGTCAAGGAGCCGGCAAGGGGATTGAGCTTGTTACTCTGCCCTTGCGTGCTATCGGATCGTAGATTGTTCCCCCATGTATATTTTTTGCTGTTGGTGACCTTAGTGACTGTTATCTTTAGGATTCTTCCTAAGGTGACGGTGGAGGGAAGATCCCACTGTACCTGGAGCAGACGTCGGCTAGACTCACTTGGATTTTCTGGGGGGTTCACTTCACTCAAGACGGTTAAAGTGGAGGAACTTGGTCCAGTCTATTCATTAAGCAGGTTGCCGGGGTAATTGTTCCACCCGCCACTTCTGTACTGAATTCGGCGATGTTGGATTTCATCACCAACTAGTGTTTTCAGTCTGGAAGGTTACTGTTTGTGTGTGGTTTGACGCCCTAGATTCTTTAGGCGTGTGATTCGAATTTGTTTGGTTCTTTAGAGACTTTAGGTAGTTTCCTTTGAAATTTTACTTTGTTTGCGTGTGCAGTAGTTAAAAGTTTTTAGCTGTGGCTGAATTACCAAGATAGTCCCGTTGACTTCAGGGCCAGTCTCCTGAGGTTGTAACCGTGGCTGATTTGTTGAGGAAGTCCCGTATACTTCGAGGCCAACCTCTTGAAGAAGTCTCGGGCCATTACGAAGGTTTGAAAGTCCTCGTAACTCCTAGTGGTAGTAAAGTAGGGTCACCTGAAGAAGGAGAGTCTTCGTTGGTTGTTCATCCTGATTACCAATGTCTAGAAACAGGTTATAATCCTGAAGTTGTTTCGGTTTCCGAACTTGCTGGTATTTTTTCGTCTACTAGTGATATAGGCGAAGAACCCGAGATATCTGAACCTGTTACTCCAACATCGGGGTTAGTCTCTCCAACTTCTAGCGCTCCTAATTCACCTAGGGTAGACAGAGTCATCACCGAAAATCTTCCTTCTGGTTGGATAGCTATTGAAGAACTTGCTCCGGAAGAAGAAATAGGCGTCCCTATCCCTGAGAATCAACCTACTATTGATCTAAGGGAGAGTGATTCCATTTTTTACAATCCACCTAGAAGTACTACTTGGTATCTTTCTTTAACTAATTATTTGGACAACTCAGTGTCAAGTTTTTCACCACCTTGTGTTTCTTATCCACCTAGAGGTATTTATACTCCCGTAAATATGTCAGGTCAGTCGTCCATGTTTACTCAATCACCTGAATCTTTTTTGTACGACGGTCCTTCTGTTCCTGCTGGGTATCAGTCACTTTCTGGTACTTTTTCGGGAGCATCTCCTCAACCCATTGAACAAAGGATGTTCACTGGAAGCAATGGTGCAAAGCCATTGAGTGTAGAAGACATTCTTATGATGTCAGGTTCTATTCCCGCTTCTCAACCTCGAGGTGGCCAGTTACCGCCTGGGGGGTAGCCTCAATTTGCGCCTGGGGGGCAACCTCAAGGTACACAATTTGCATCTGGGGGGCAACCTCAAGGACAGTACGTGCCTACGGTACATTACATTCCTCAAGGTCAACCCCAGACTCAATATGTACCCCAAGGTCAACCCCAGTACCAATTTATACCTCAAGGTCAACCTCAGTATCGGTACATACCTCAAGGGTATCTGCCCCAAGGTCAGTACTTGAGTCAAGGTTTCCAACCACCCCAAGGTCAATCTTATGTTCAAGGTACGGGAACTGTACCTTTCACTTATCAATCCTACCCTCAACCCGGTTATGGATCTCAATATCCTCAACCTGTTATGGGTCAATACCTCGAAATAAACATAGTGTGGGATCCATCGCAAGTTCAATAGGTGTTGCAGCCAAATGTACAGTTGTCATCTCAAACTGGACAACCCTTAGTTTCTGGTTCATCCCAGCAACCAGTCCAGTCTAATATTCAAACTTCTGTACCTTCGGTAGTTTCTTAGTCTGGGCCTATTTCGCCTCGTACTCCATCTCAAACGACTGCTGCAACTGCCGCAACATCTGTTCAATCTACCACACTTACTTCTGGAGTATTGACAGCTCCGGTTTCTACTCTCCCTGTAGCTACTCCTAAGACATCTTTACCATGATCTGGATCCACGATTCAAACTACGGTTCAGATGCCTGTAGGACAACCTAGTTTAAGAACGGTTGTCACAAGTCAAACACAATTCACTTATCAACCGTACCAGGGACAGTACCAATTCGGTACTGCTGTCCAGCAGCCAGTTTACCAGTATCAACCGTATCCTGGGTACACTTATCAACAACCACAGCAACCCCAGTACGATCCGGTTAATCCTGGTTTTCCAGGAGGATACAATATCTCGAATGCGATTCCTATTCCTAGTTATCCTGGATATCCTCCTCCTGGGGCTGGTATAGTGACCTAGAGTTTTAGGGATCCTAATCGGAAGCTACCGTTTATCGCAACTTTGGATTTACCAGACTTGTCGCGCCTAATGAACGATCCAATTAATTATCTTCCGTTTTGGCCGCCAATGCCGAATAAGTTGCCCAGTGACATTCCCAAGTTCGAGGGTAAGTTTCGAGAGGACTCGTCGAATCATGTGATGACTTACCACCTCTGGTGTGCCTCTAATTCCATCTCGGATGATTCGATCCGCTTACGTCTTTTCCAGCGCACTCTCATTGGTCTTGTGGCCAAGTGGTACATTGAGTTACCAAGGGCCTCTTTTTATAATTTTAGCCAGTTAGCTACCTCGTTCTTAACTCATTTTCAGTTGCCGGTCAGATATGATAATGGCACGGAGTTACTAACTTCATTAAAACAATTGACATCCACTTATATTTCCGATCATATTCATGAATGGAGACGTCGATGGAAGTTAGTGAAAGTTTTTATCCTGGACCAGATCTTAGCTAAATGGTTTGTTAAATAATTGTTACCGAAGATTATTGAAGACGTAGCTAAGGCCGGAGTAGTTACTAAGGAGCAAGTGATTGCTCAAGCGTAGTACCTTGACTTAGTCTATACTCAGTCAGGTACGTTACACGAAAAGATCCCAGATCTTCCTAAGTCAAATCAAATCGCTGCTGCTCCGTCAGGGTCTCATGCTGCTGATGGCATGATTGGTACGGTGAACACTAAAAGTAAGAAGAAATCATCAAAGAATTCTTCTCCTATTATAACCTTACCAGATTCCCCGACAGGAGATTCTTCCGCTGAACTCTCCGCTGACATTCACGCTGTAGAGTCATCTACGACTAAATAAAAATCCGGTGGGAAGTAGAAAGGCAAGAAGAAGAATAAAGTAGAGAAAAATCCAAAGGAGAAAACTGAAAAGGCACAATCTAATGATGAAAAACGCAAGCCTCGTTATCCATGTCTTATTTGCGAAGAAGAACACTTTACAAGAGACTGCCCTCATCGAGCAGAGGTTGCGAAGATCGTCAAAGGTTCCCAAATTCCTGGTGTCTTGAAGGATCCATTTCCAAAAGATAGCAAAATGATAGGTTCTTCCTCGAGTGCCACTGAAGAACCCATATTGATGATGTCCCATGTAAGGATTGTGACTCGATCGCAAGATTATGGTAGTAAAATTCCTGTTGATGGCAAAGAAGCAGAATCTTCTCATTCTAATCCATCAACCTCAGCTCCCGGTTACGATCCACTACAGATCGAGAAGCCTAACCCAGACTTAGTAATCAAGCCGCCCGCCAAGGGTGTACTTCGAAGGTCTGCTTTCAATCCACATGCGAGAGCGGCCCAGAATTATAACATTGTTGAGGACTTCGTTGTTTCACCCTCAGCAATGTCGGCTTTGGAAGTGCTGTAATCATGCCCAGCACAACGGAAATTACTTTTGTCAGCTATAGGAGTTGTTGATGTTCAGGAACCGAACCTAACAATCTTTGATCTAGAAAATAGTATACCACGTTTGCCTCATCAAATGGCTTTCCAGATCGCAGTGATAGTTAAAAGCAGGCCTATTCATCTTACTGTAATTGATGAGGGAGCTTCCACGTGTATTATGTCGAAGCAGTGTTGGAGATCGCTTGGTTCTCCTTCACTAAATCAATCCCCAACAATTCTTAAGGCCTTTGATGGCCGTGGGTTCCGTCCTTTTGGCATTCTACAGGATTTGCCTATAGGGGTTGAAGGAAAAGCCGTTAGTCTAGATGTGGAGGTGGTTGATGCCCCTCTAGACTACAACCTTCTCTTGGGTCGAAGTTGGACTTACGCTATGACAACGGTCGTTTCATCAGTCTTCCGAGTATTAAAGTTCCCACATAATGGAAAGATCGTAACCATAGACCAGCTGACTTACTTTTCATCCGATCCAACCTCTTCAGAGAGTATCTAGCATGTCGGTAAAACGACTATCCCATATAAGGATGTTGGTGTAGGATTAGTTAAAGATGCCGGTTTACTGGGAACTTTTCCTTTTCCTCCGCTCAACGCATCATCTTCATTTGCAACCATTCATATGATTACATCAGACACTATTTATTACAACGATCCTTGGATCGTTCCTTCTGAATCTGAAATAGACTCATTTGGTAATTCTATGACGTTGAGTACATATGAAATTACCTATGAAGCCGTGCAGTATTTTACCGACCCGTGTTCAAACAAAGTCGACCAAATGAATGTGGTCCGTGAGGAATCACTTTTCACATCAACCTCGGAGTTAATAGCATTTCCTGAAGTTGTGTAATCTGATGAACAACTTCGTGAAATCCTGTGTATAGATGATTTACCATGAGAGGATCTTCATCATAGATCTTCGTTTTTACCTGAGGATGATCGTTTTGAAAATGATTTCTCATCAATTTTTACAGCTGAATATGTCAAGCAAGCTTAGAATCCCATGAAACATCCTGATTCAGAGTTGAATTTTGGAAATATCTCTCGAACTATTCCCATTGACATTTCAGTTAAGCTTGGAATTGTTGAGAACATTCATATAGGTGCCTCGTGTACAGATGATGAAATTCAGACATACAAGGCCCTATTTCAAGAATTCCACGACGTGTTTACCTGGTCCTATGAGGAAATGCCAGGATTTGATCCCGCGATTGTTGTTCATGAGATCAAGATTTACCCGGATGCTAAACCCGTCCGGCAACATTTGCGTCAGATTCACCCATGAAAAGCTGCTGCAATTAAAGCAGAAGTTGAAAAGCTGTTGAAAGCAGGTTTCATTTATCCGATCCCGTTAATGGATTGGGTATCGAATATTGTTCCGATTAACAAAAAATAGGGAACAATAAGAATATGCATCGACTATAGGGACATTAATCGAGCTTGTCCAAAGGACAACTACCCAACACCCTATATCGATCAAATCATTGATGATTGTGTCGGCAGTGAAATATTTTCCTTTATGGATGGTTTTTCCGGTTACAATCAAATCAATATTCTACCTGCCGATCAACCAAAAACGGCTTTCATTTGTCCATGGGGGACATTTGCTTACTGCAAATTACCTTTTGGGCTTAAGAACGCTGGATCAACTTTTCAAAGGGCAATGTCTTATGGGTTTCATGACATCAAACACATTGTGCAACCGTATCTTGATGATTTTCCCGATCATTCATTACATCGAGCTGACCACCTTGTCCATTTACGAGCAATATTCATGAGGTGTAGGCATTATCGTATTCGGTTGAACCCACACAAATGTGTCTTCTGTATAGAAGTGGGACGATTGCTAGGATTTGTAGTTTGGAAAGCCGACATTTGCGTCGATCCCTCGAAGGTAGAAGCTATCATCAAATTGCCTCCTCCTTCGAGTCTTCGCCAACTCCAAAGTTTGCAGGGGAAAGCAAACTTTTACGATGATTCATTCCTAACTACGCCGAGGTTACAAAGGGTTTTACACAGTTGTTGAAACAGAACGCTCAATTCTCTTGGGATGAGATAGCTCAGAAATCTTTTGATGCACTCAAACACGCGTTGACCCATGCACCGTTGTTGCATCCTCCCAACTACAACTAGGATTACGTTTTGTACCTCGCCGCCTCCCATTCCACCATTGGAATGGTCTTAGTTCAAGAAGATGAATTTGGAACAGAACATGTGATATATTACCTTAGTAGTACGTTAAATCTCACTGAGCTAAAATACTCACATGTGGAGAAATTGGCATTGGCAGCCGTTCAAGCTGTCCAACGTTTTCGTCACTACGTTTTACTCCGTAAAACTACAGTCATTTCAGATTGCAACCCTATGATATACATTTTGACTAAACAATTTCTAGGGGGCAAGTACTCCAAATGGATTGTTATCCTGCAGGAGTTCGACTTGGAGTTTGAGAAATCTAAGTCTAAGAAATCTTTAGTTTTTGCAGAGTTAATGTGTGACTTCCCGTGTGCTGACACGGAAACTGTGGCAGAGGAGCCCATTGCGGACAAATCTCTGTTTCTAATCAGCACTTTAGATCCGTGGTATGGGGATATCATCATCTATCTCTAGACCCAATCCTTTCGGCCCGAAGCTTCTAAGTCGGAACGTCGGAAAATTCGATTCCAGTCCCAACAATACAACATTATTGGAGATACTCTTTATCGACGTGGGGTGGACTCCATTTTTCGACGTTGCTTAACTCATGAAGAGGCTGAAAGGGTTTTAAATGACTGTCACTCTGGAGCGTGTGGCGGTCATATGTCTGGGTATGCCACAACCCAAAAGATATTGTGCGCTGGCTACTTCTGGCTGTCTTTGTTCAAAGATTGTATTACTGCGGTCTGAAAATGCCACAATTGTCAAGTGTTTGATCGAAAGATGCATGCTCCACCTGCTCCTCTCCACCCTATAATTGCCGTTGGTCCTTTTTCCAAATGGGGTATCAATTTTATTACATGTAACCCTGAGTCGGCCGGGGGGCATGCGTATATCATCCTTGTGATAGATTATTTTACTAAGTGGGCCGAGGCGATGCCTACATTCGAGGCAGACGGCAAGACAACTGCAATTTTGGTATTCAATCACATAATTGCTAGGTTTGGTGTCCCACAAGCGATAATCACTGACCATGGGTGCCATTTTCGAAACGTTATGATGACAGAACTTACAGGCCAGCTTGGTTTGCGTCACGATAGTTCAACTCCTTATTATCTACAAGCAAATGGTCTGGTTGAGTCCATCAACAAAGTTTTAGTTATCATGATCCAACGAATCATTGGTATTCATCAGTCAAATTGGCACAACATGTTATTTTCAGCGCTTTGGGCGTACCGAACCTCAGTGAAAACATTTACAGGGTTCACTCCTTTCCAACTAGTTTATGGTTTGGAAGCTGTGCTACCCATTGAATGCGAAATCCCGTAATTGAAAATGGCCATCGAGTTACTTCCAGCTACTTCCGAAGAGGAGAAGCGTTTATTATACTTAGCTCAATTAGATGAGAATCGACGTGATGCCGCATTGGCGATCGAGACTCACGCAAAACGGATGAAAGCTCAGTATGATCGAAATGTGACCCCTCGAAATTTTTCGGAAGGAGACCTAGTGTTATTATATGATCAAGCTAATGATAAATTAGGTGCTGGAAAATTCGTTCCTATGTGGCATGGGCCCTATATTGTCAAGCGAAAGCTAGCAAAAGGGGCCTATGAGCTGGTAGACTTTGACGGGGACTCTTTGGGTAAACCCAGAAATGGACTTTACCTAAAGAGGTATTATGCTTAAAAGATGGGTATGGAGATTTTAGTTAGGTTAGTTTTTCTTTCTAGTTGGTGTGTTTGTTAGTTTAGACAGTGTACTTAGCTTAGAAAGTGTGTTTTTGTCGTTATTCTGGCTTATCTTGGTTTTACTCTTGATGATGCAGATGTCGATGCCTCTCCAAACATACATTGGTTTCGCTGATGGTGCTTGTTGTAGTACACGAAATATCTCTTCCGTAGCTTAGGTTATCTATTTTCCCTCTGACGAGTTAGTTTATATGCATGGGGTGAGCCTCGGTCAAACAACAAACAACATTGCCAAATACAGTGCAGTGATTGAGTTATTGTCTGAATCTATTTCATTTGGGATTCGGAGTTTGATAGTGAGGTTAGATTCTGAACTCATTGTATTACAGCTTAATAGAGTGTATGCCATTAGAAATCCAGTGTTATTAAGGTTATTTTTGAGAGTGCGTCTCTTGGAACGTGAGTTTGATTACATTGAATATCAACATATTCCAAGGTCTTTAAATACATTGGCAGATGCAATTGCTTCTCGAATGTTAAATAGACATTTGCAATAATCATACATGTAAATTTAAAACCATTCCATAACATGATTTACAAGATCAGCCGGTAATAATGATATATATAGATAGGAGTGTGTCAAAAAATACATCGTCTTCGATCATAGGTTGAAAAACACCTTATGATCGACAAAAATGATAAGTACAAAAAACCAAAATGTCACATGTGTCCACAAAACGACCATCCAATCACTGGTGATGATCTCTATATGACACCACTGCACGGGCTACCCTACACAAGAACCTCCTAAAAGGTCCTGGGATCTCGACTACATAGTGTTGAAGCCTGATAGGAATATCATCTATGGTAGTCTCCGGTATGTCTGCTGTAAGACGCTCTAGGTCATGTTCCAACTCAGCTAAAGTATCTGTGGCCTCGTCCTATGGGGCCGGTGTCACTGCAACTGGTAGTCTCCTCTAAAAAGGTCGGAGATTGGCTGGACGACGTGGGCCTACATCTGCATTTTGAAAATTACTACTATCAGTTTTGAGACGATATAAAAACAAAAAAAAAAAATAGATAGTTTAAAAACTTGTGGAAAATGAATTACCTGTATCATCCCATTGTTCTCCCGGTGGAAGAACCATGTCCAGATCTCCACGAAAATCAACGCCGGCATAAGGAAAATCCTGTATAGAAAAGACCTGGTCCTCTAACCAGTGAAAGTACTCCGCAGTAAATCGAACAACCTTCGTTCCCTCATTAGGATGACGGGCCATAACCGCAACCCATCGCATCAATTTGGGCTCTCAAGGAAGCCCAACACCAACAGTGAGCTGCTGTGGGATCAGCATCGGAACCCTCTTTAAGACAAAACTCACAACTAAAGGCCCATAACCAAAAGTCTTCAGCTTTCCGTTTTTGGCTCTAGTCAGTTGGCCTTTTACATTGGCCAACACAGCATCACACCAGTTAAAAATGGTACCTCGATAGCAATCAATCGCCATCCGCATCTGGGACCCAGTGGAAATGTGTAAAGCGACAGCCCCGCAAATTCTGGTAACTGTAAAGGCAATCACCATAAGTTCAGGGCGGGATATAGTTTTGATCTCTATCCCCTTCTCCTGAGTCTGAGTGTTACACCACTCTAGTCGGAGACTAGCGATGGACTGGCCACCCGGCCTAGTCCCGAACAGAGTCAAGTGTTCGCCTCTCTTGGGCAAACCAGTGAGAAAGTAAATGTCTGCGGGCTCCATCTCGAGCTGGTGCCCTCCAATATAAAAAAACTGGTCCTGAACGTTCCACCTTTCTACCAGCCACTCTTGAAATCTCACTTGGGCCCTCATGCCAGGTATGGCCCAGTATTTATAAAGGCCGCATGCCTTCAAAGCATCATGATGGTGGATGATTAATGGCAGCCAAATCAACATCTTCGTGCTCTCTCTCGCGCCAATCAAGCATGGTGAGCAATCTACACACCAGAAAACATCCATTAGATTCCATAAAATCAAAAAAATTTGGTCCATTTTGGAGAAATTGGGGTTTGAAAACTCGTTTTGTGGGGTACGCACCCCGCCTTTAGGAAAAGAGCGTGGGTACGCGGGTTCCCTTAGGGCAAGGTGTGTACGCCCGAAATTTTCCCAACTGAGAAAATGTCGGGGTACGCGGGTCCCCAGTGTGGCACCTGCGTACCCCGAGGAGCGGTTCTTGAAACCCCAAAGCCTCCAAAAAATAAAATCTAGGGCCTAAAAACAAATTCTAAACGGATGAAAATGAAGAGGAGGATGTTGTAGAATACCTGAAAGAGACGGCGTTCGGTTTCAACGGTCGGATTCTCTGCAATGTCCATGGGAAGTTTCTTGCCAAAAGCCCTTTTTCTCTCCTCAACAATAAAATGGTAAAAATGAATTGGTAAAAGACCTTTTTATAGGTTTTTTGGGTAAATAAATGGTAAATTTGTTTATTTTTCACCATGAAAAGGTATTTTTCAAAGTATTTTTATCTATCGTCAACAGGTATGAGTAATGTGTTGGTTTTTGTGCAGGATAAAGGATTTTCAGGGAAAATTGTCATTTTTTACAAACAAAAACATCAGAGTCATCTTTAAGCCCTTTTCTGACTCCTAAAAATATGAAAAGATTGCCGAGCATTTCTTTTACACTCGTTAAAACGAAATTAAAAGACGGTCCTCTTATAGCCCTTTTCTGACCGTAAAAACATGAAAAGATTTCCAGATTTTTGTCGTTTCAAATTCGATATTGGAAATAAAACAACGTGTCCTTGATCACTTTTTACTTTTTAGATCAGAGACACTAATCATGAAAGTACTCCTTGGTCGTAAAGATCAAGCGGTTCTCTCAAGTATTATTTTATACTTTTTCGGGCTTGGGAGACACAAATTTATGAAAAAGGTCAACCCTGGAGTCTTATTAAGTTTTTCAGACTCTCTAAAATTGAAAAACGCCGAGTTTCTCCTATACTGGACTCGTTAAAATTTCACAGTAAAGGACATGTTCGATTACAAACAGGAACGGACCACTCCTTCTTAGGGTTCGAATCTAAACTAAGTTGGACTCATCCGAAGGATGAGCTTATAATCAAGCAAATGTTATCCTCCTCAAGCTTGTAAAAAAATAAAGAGGTACTTGCCAGAAATGGTGGGGGAAAAGAGAGAAAAATGAGCCTATTTGTTATCCTTTGTCTCAGAGAAACCTTATCACCACTCTTGAACACGACACTTTTCATTCACCTGGGTTGGGAAATCCTTTGCCTCACAATTGATCAAATCACATTGAAGTCTTCAGCCAGGTTCCGGGTATTAACTTTGGGTCAATTGTCACCAAGCCATCTGTTGTGTCGTTATGTGTTCAAGAGGTCACTGCAAATAAAACATTCATCTGCAAAATACCTGTCATCCATCTTGAACATCCCTGAGTCTGTCCTTACAACTACATTTCTTCAACTTGATTTATTATTTCGTGTTGTGGGCTTGCCTACGACGGATCGCTTTCTATCGACATCAGCACATTATCTAGAAAGATGATCTAGAAATCGTCAGTACCTTGAAATCTGCATGCATCAATGGCAGGTTTCTCGCCTTTGACGACAGTTTACATCATTGACTTTCGATCAAAGGATTCCGTGACATGTTCGACATCAACACATTCATTCACATCTCATGGATTGTACTGGGTACTTTGAGAACCATTGACATCACTGGTGGTCTCTCTCACACTTGTTAACAGTTTACATCATTGACTGGTAATCAAGTGGTTTCTACCATGTTCGACATCAACTCATTTATTCGCATGGATAGAATCGTACTATTTCGGGAAGTAGAAATGAAGACCTTGGATCTAGTTTCTGCCATCCAGGCTGCGAGGAGTTTTATATTCATTATATAGTAGACTAATTATAAACAGATGGTTGCGTCCATACTGTGTCTACATGAGTCTATTATTATGATGTACTGCGAAATCATTCCTATATCAGAGCAGTAGTTAGTTTGTTAGTTAAAGTTTTTGATCTGAGTATGGGAATTCCTACCTCAGCGATGATATGATCTCATACATGTATTTTGTGTTGAATATTTGCAGGTTCCGATTGGGCACTCCATAAGATAATCCTTGAAATGATAAAGTACTTCACCCTTCCTAGATGATATGAAACCCTAATCTACTACAGGCTTCGCACTTTAGGGGGCAATCTGTTACACTAAAATTTGTCACCATGACTATTTGCTGTCAGTATGGCTCCATCAATTGTCATACTATCCTCCTTGCCAAGTCTTATACCTCTGCTCCTCATGTCAAACTCCAAAAAAGAGAGAAAGTCTTTAAAAGTCTATATAACTCTGGTTACGCAGTTTCTCTTACCCTTACCTGCGTGTACGCACCTCAAGTTCATAACACCTGCGTACTTGTACGCTCTGTCTGTAAAGGGGTGGGTGCGTACTCCTGTAAAGGTCAAAAGGCGCAAGTTTTACTTCAAAAAAGTTACTTGTGGTCGATTCTAGAGCATTCTAGAAGATGGTTTGACGTGGATTGAGCGCCTCCAGATGGTTCATGCATCCCAATGAAAGAGGAACTTATCCCATCAAGAGGGGAGCTATCCCATTGAAAGAGGGGCTTATCCCATTGATGGTGGACCTGATTAACTTCCTCCAAAGCACTATAAATACAGGCATTGGGCCAGAGGGAGGGGAGGTTGAAAGCTGAACATTCCTAAGGGTAGATGCTGCTGAAATTAGGACTCCCTTTTAGAGCTTGAGAGGAGAGATTCCAATCCTTTCTTAGCTTCATTTGGAAGTGGGTGAGCTGATCAAAGTAAAAGAGAACTCTTGCTAGACCCTGGGAGGGACCTGCACAACACCAAGGCACTGGTTGTAATGGTTTCTTTTGTTTCCAATTAATACAATTAAGTTCATTTTTCTCAACAAGTTGTTATATATAATTTGTTTCATAAACTCCTTGGTCTTTATGATGAATATGTTTTATTATATGAGTTATTCAGGTGCTATGTAATTGTTTGCTTGTTAGTGAATGCAGGTTTCAAGGAGAAGGAGCTCATCTGGATCGAAGAGGCTTGGCTGCTACAAACAAGCGTTGGACTAGAGGTAAACCTTAAACACCTGGTTGCTTTTATTTTAAATGCATATTTAGGGAAAGATAGTGCTTGATTGTTTTGTTTGTCACTAGAAAGCCTTAGCTTCTAGGGAGGTCGGTTTTTTCCGCAAAATTGACTCTTTCCGCATGACACCTCCTTTGTACAAAAGAACTGTAGATGTTTTTGTGTGTTTGTTGAGTCATTTACAGTTCTCCTTTGCAAAAGTAGCATAATCGTACTGTCGTCCTTTGATTTGAAACTGTCGCAAGTGTCGATTTCAATTGTAGGAAAGAGTTTGATTGTTGTTGATGGTCGATTATCCTGTTACTATTGTTTTTGGTCTGAATTTGTAATTTTCTAGTGTCAAGAACAAGTATTCATTTTAAAATCGTAAGGTGTTGTGATCGTCTCCATTTTTTATTTCGAAAAGAAACTTGTTGATATTTGTGGCTTGAAAAGAAATTCAGATTTGTGCATCAACTTTCTTTTTAGCATTCATATACTAATAAAGTCGAAAACAAATACATGCATGTGCATTTGCATATAGACAGTCTAATTGGCTTGATTTAGGAAAGTGCATTTAGAGTGTGCTCTTTGCTCTTTGTGAAAAGATTCTGTCTTTCTTTTCCTTAGTAGCTAGGATTTTCATTGCACAAAGAAGATAAAAAGTTTGTTTATCATCTTAGATTGCATTTTAGGAATTACATTTACATCTCGCGGTGAACCTGAAAGGCAAACTTCATGAACAAGATCAAATTAAAATAAGTTCAATGAATCTAACAACGCTTTGGAACTTAACGCACAACATTTAGAAGTCTAGGCTAGAGACGTATTCTGGCATCGTAAAGCCTGGTAACTATTGTTCTCACTGATGGTTGGGTGATTCCTCCACTTTGAGACGATAAGTGCCAGTATGGACTTCTGCTCCCACGTACCGTCGAGTATATTTTGGGAGACCCCAATAGGCTTAATCCTTTATCCATAGGAAGCCGTGTCTGTCGCCCTATCGATCGCAATGCACTGAACACAGCATTCGGGAAGATTGATTGCCTTACCATAAAAAGTATTCTGTAGTTTTGCGATTGGTTTGGTAATCCATCTACCTAGATTTCCAGAGTAGTCCCTTTCGTTCCTTTTTAGACTCCTTAACAGAAAAGGTCCATCTGAGCACTTGTCACTTGAAGCTCATTAAAAATCGAAGGAGACTAGAGTCATCTTTTGTTTTTTCTCGACTCTTAAAAATTGAAAAAACAAGTTGTGTCAAAGAGTCTAAAATTTATTTTAAACGAAATACTCATTACCCCTTTCCTATGTTGATCTTGGGTTGAGAAAATGGAGTCCACCAACCAAGGAATTCCCCTTGGAGGAAATACTAGTCCCTTCTTCTCTTGGGGAGATGTTGGTGCACCCCATATGGCCACATTGTCACTTCCAGGACTGACAATTGGTTTTCCTGTATGGCTCTTCTCAACCTCTGTCGTTCAGAACACCACAATTCCTGAACAATCGAATCAACAACTAGACGAGTCCAGAGTTACCCACCAACCTTCTACTTCCTCTAATTCTTCCTCTCCTCCTTCCTCTTCGCTTCATGGCGCTGGTAAAGCCAAAAGTCAAGTACCTAAGGAGAAGAAGGAAAAGAAGAAGAAAGAGAAGAAGAAAAAGGAGCCAAAAGCGAATGGGGGCAAACGAGTGTCGTCTAGCGAAAATCCACACACTGCACTGACCAGGCCTAAATCGCCATGTGTCATTTGCAAAGGAGACCACTATCACAGAGATTTTCCTTTGATCCCTCGGATCTTAAGGGACCAGTCTCCTCGTTTGCACAACCCGGTGTCGTCAACCTCTGATGGTCATGTTGAAAATCCACCGTCAACTAGTGAAAGTGAAGCCCCAGGAAAAAAAGGAAAATATAGATTTCCTTGTAAACTATGCGAATGCGATCATGCCGTCCACCGTTGTCCCCTCTTAGACGAAGCTAAAACAGTTTTGGACGATCATCTGGTTTCACCGTTACGACTTCCTCCTGGATATAAAAAACTCTTGCCGAGTCCGTCACTGGTTGAAAATCTGGCTGGCCCGCTCAGGTGGTCAGCTGAAGCATCTATCATTGAAGACAAACCATCTGAACCCATACTAGACGAAAGTCAAAAGGTCGAGACAGCAGTTGACGCGGTCTTGCCTTCAGAGGTTCCATCTTCAGATGATACAATCACCGAAGAGAACAAGGATGATACCGTCCAAATTCTTTTCATAAGCACAGACTCCAACGAACATGGGGGCAATTTACCCATTCCTTTACCGCAGGAAGGAAGTTCGTCAGATTCGTACCCGGCCGTCTATTCGGTCCCACCTCCAAGGAACCTAGTTGTCTCCTTCGACTGGAATCAACTAGGCAGACCCCGTTTACCAGCTAGTATACCATTCCGAATCATTGTTCAAATATATGGAATGGTTATGGTCGGTACCATCATAGATGAAGGGGCTTCTGTGAGTATCCTTTCCTCAACTGCTTGGAAAGCACTTGGTTCGCCATCGCTTTTGCCTGAGATGAGAAATCTAACAGGCTTTGATAAAGGAACCAGTCGACCGTTAGGGATCCTTCCCAATGTGCCCATAACATTGAGAGGGAAAGTCGTTCACATGAATGTAATGGTAGTTCAAGGACCCCTGGATTATAATCTACTCCTTGGACGAGACTATATTTATTGCATGAGATCCATTGTCTCATCACTCTTTAGAGTGATGTGTTTTCCGCATGAAGGAAGAGTGGTTAAGCTCGTAGACCAGTTTTTATTTCCCGGATCACGCATAGTAAATAGTCATATACCATCCCTGAATGGTCTTTTCACATAAGAAATGTCTCAATCCCCAGTCCGTCCACCCGATGAGTGCGAGTGATTTGAGGGACATGATTGAAACCAGGGGGCATGCACCCTGGTCTGCTTCGGTAGGAAAACTTCGGGTATAGGGTAGGTTTCCACGAGAAAATATGACTAGTCTGTACTCCCGTCCGTGATTGGAAGAGGGGGTTATTCTGGAACAAGATTCTCTTGTCAAAGTTATGTGAGTGGAGTAGCCTCCTTCACTCACCTTTGTCTATTTCGGTAGGCATCGTCGAATAAGTGTTTTGTTTACGCCATAAATAGAACAATATTTGGTAACCTATAAGAGGTAGGCCTCTCTCGGTAAAACAAATGTTTTAACGGAATAAAGAAGGGGTAACATTGAAACTCTATTTTATACCTGGGGGCATGCAAACCTTTTGGAGTGCAAGCGAAGAATGACTATTTATTTTTTTAAAATTTGTAGGTCCTCTAACCCTTTAAACTCGTAGGATTGGTCATTTCCTAACTTTCATAAAGAAAGGATGTGGGGAAAAACTCTAAAAATTGCCATTTTTATGAGACATTCTTATCACACGACTGGATTAATCGAGCAATTTTAGCACATATTTCAAGCTCGTTAAAAAATAAACATAAGCCATGAGCAAATGTTTCCCCCCGCGCTTAAGCTCATTAAAAAATGAACTATTCCACGGTAAATAACCATTGTGAATGTAGTACTTCAGTCATTAAAGCCTTGGTCGTGTTTGCACCGTCACCTCCACTTTTGCATTGGCTGATCATTCACCTCCATTTGATTGTTTACCCATTTTGAGGAACAACTGTGAAGAGTGATCTCACTAGCCATCCTTGTAACACTGCTGTGATTGGAAAATTCCAAACCTTACCTGGAATCAGTTGCTACCCATTTTATCACTCGTTCCTCAAAAGAGGAGTCCCCTTTAAGCTCTTTTCAACTGACTCGTAAAATATGAAAAGATTGCTGAGCCATTGGCCTCTCCAGCTCGTTAAAGGGATCAGAAGTGCTATCTCTCCTCTAGATTTTAGTCTTTTTGGACCTGAGGGATTATTACACAAAACGATCGAGCGCTTGTTTTGTTTGGCTCGTTAAAAGTATCGAAAATTCATCCCTTTTGTATTGTTTTATACTTTTTCGGACTTAAGGGATTAGATGACGAAAAACGAATTATGAAGTTACCTTTAGGTTCCTTTTCAGACTCTCTAAAATTGAGAAGGACCGAGTTATCTTTGTCATTAAATTTCGTTAAAAAGATTAATAGCGACAAACTTGTCTATAGACGAGAACGAGTTTCACTATCATTAGGCTCGTTAAAACATAGCGATGGGTTTTCCTGAAGGGAAAATTATAGAACAAGAATATGTTATCCTCCTCAATCTTGACAAAAATAAATAGGTACTGGTTAGCAATGACTGGGGAAAAATTGGGAAGAAAACTTGAAGAAAATTTGTTGGTAGCAAGTCGCTCTTGAACATGACACTTCCACTCCGTGTCCAAGTCGGGTTGGGTTGTTTCATTCACCGGTCACATCACCATGGTCCCATGATACCATCCACATTTGGGGTTAATGCTACCAATCCATCACATCAGTGTCGCCGATATGTTCAAGAGAAGTCATTCAGAGAATTCACCTGTGTCTCACCAACTACCATACATTTATACTCCATTCTTTCATGACCGCCACCCTGAACCTTATATCACCAGATTGTTTTCACCTCCATTAAAATAATTTTCTCCGTTCCGTGTCATTGATGTGGGATTCATTAAGGCCCTCCTGTGACGGATCACTTCTTGTCGACATCAGCTCATTATCCAAGAAGTTGATCTAGGAACACCCCATTTAGTACTTTGAAGCTTGCATGCCTCAATGGCAAGTTTCTCACTTCCGGCGATAGGTTTACATCAATGGCCTTCGACCGAAAGATTTTGCGTGGTGTTCGACGCCAAGTCCTTTATTCACACCACGTGAATTGTACTGCAGTACCTTGAGGGTCATTATCATTATCGGTGATTCCTCTCGCGCCTGTTAACAGCTTACATCATTGGCTGGTAATCAGGTGATGTCTTTCCATGTTCGACTCCAGAACAACTTTCACATGGATCGACTTGTACTTCGAGTGAAGATCTAACCAGATTGAAGACCCCGAATCTAGTTTCATCCATCTGGGCTACGATATATATTCAGGGAAATAAAGACATCAAATGTACATCATTGCCACACAGATAATCATCCAATCAAAAGGATGATGGCTCTATCAGAATCATCAGTCTACACTCAGGCGATTGTCTGTCCTATGTACATGAAAATGAATTTATAAAGCTGAGCATGGGAATGCCTGCCTCAGCTAGATCATGAAAATATTATGAAGATAATGTATTGTATTGTATCTTATTACAGGTCTCCTCCCAGCATTGAAAGAACTTCGGATCCTCATAATAAAGCATTTCACCTGACATCAAAAGATTAAAGACCTCATGCTTTAGGGGGCAACTGTTATAGACATTTTTGGGCCCTACAAACCCCAGCATGAAATGTCCATAAACCAAGGGCTCCTAAGTCCCTAAAAGTGTTGTTCTAACCCCTAAAATAACAAGGTCAACCGATTACAGCTTCTCCCAGAAGTTCTCCATGAAAAACTGCTCAAAATTGGTCAAAACAGGATCATTTCAGCTGCTCCACTAGCTAAGTGCGTTGCATCTCACCTAAATACACTGTGTGGGTCTGTTGCATATTAAAAATCCCTTCTGTGGGGTGGGATGAGCGAGAAATGATAAATGGCAGTGTCATTCCGCGAGGTGAAGAGGCAATGGGAGCTTCCAAAATCTTCTCCTGTGACACTTGCCTCACTGAATTCGACCAAGGATGAGTAAGAGACGATCAATATCCAAGTGGAAGCAAGAACTATCAGAGGCAAGACACTAATAAAATCATGAGTTGACTCATCTCCATTACAGACATCTATATATGGATCCCTCATCCCAGAGATCCAGAGGCTGGAATTTTGCATATTGTAAGGAATTAATGTTGGTTTCTTGAGACAAACATCAGATTGTTGGGTGATCTAAGCTTTGTTTGAGGTGAAGAGGGGCTTCTTTGCTGGGAGGTTGATACTGGGTCAGAACAACTAGTTGTAACTCCTCTTGGCTCTTTCTTGTTTTATCAATAAAAGATATTCAAGTTTTCCTACATGCTCTTGTGTCATTGATTCTTGCTACATTTGTATGGTCAATTTACATCTGATCCTAGATTGTTTATGATTATAGATCCATGTCTTTGTATAGTGCTATGCTTTTGTGATCTTACAGGTACTTTGTGAAGCTGGGCGTGCAAGGGAGCAGGTAGCTAAAGTCTATCAAAGAAGAGGGGAATCAAATCAGGAGATTAGCGCAAGACAGAGGTTGGTCTTTCTGTTACTCTCTATCTATAATTCATAAAGGGGAAAACGAAAGTAGCTTTTCTCTATTTGTTTCTAAGGCAGCTGTCACACCTTAGTGGGATAGAGAAGTTCTATATAGACACTTTTCCCTGTAACACTTCTCCTTACAACATCAAATTGAAATATTTCCCTTTTCTTTTAAACTGCTTTTATCTTGAATTTGACTCTCTGCTTTTGAAAAGGATTTTTTTTTTTGACAGAACAGAGGATAAATAATACAGGTTCTTTTCAGAGAGTAGGAAGATATGAAAATTCTTTTTTTTTTTCACACAGGCTGGTTTCTATAGTTGCATGTATTTTCCTTACAGTAGAATTTGAGAAAGAAGGAGAGAAATTTTGAATGCAAAGAAGAAAACAGAGAACTGTGTAGAAGTTAGGGAAAATATGCAGGTAGAGTTTTAAGCTTCACTCTCCTTTTTTCAATCCTCTGTTGTGTTTTTAATTCACCATCTTATTCAAATAAGTCATATGCAAAGAGGTTTCTCGAGCCTACCATGTTTCAAGCTCGAAATTTGACAAAAATCTCGTATTTTTCTTCTGCAAAGCTACTCTCTGCCCTTCCTGTAGAAATCTTCCTGTAGACGGTGTTCTTGCTCCTATAGAACTGTTACAGCTTCTTGTAGAATGCCGATAAGCAAGAGGGTTTTGAAAAATGGTAGAGAACGACTAGTTCGCTACTATGGAGGTGGTATAGAGCTTGTTGCAGCTGCGGGGACGATGATAAAATGGAAACAAAGATGGTGAGAGTATTTCAAATATGAGTTCTTACGGCTGTTTATGGAGACTTCCGTTGATGGAGGGTGAGCTGGCCAAGTGCACGTTGGCCCCATGCAGATCGTTGGTCCCCACTACAGTGTTATTATGAAAATGTATATTCTCTACCTGTTAATCACTTGACATCAGTTTCACTGGAGTTCAAAACATTTGCCACTACCTGACCATTAGATTTTTCCATGAGTTGACTAGACACACGTGTAGTGTGATCTCCAGATGAGTGCAATCGAACTAGCTGAGGGTGTCCAATTAACTGGCCACCTTTCTAGCTTAATCCAACCATTTCATTCGTTCATGAAGTTTTGAATCATACAGATGAAAATAAAGGAACTTGTTTAGACGCTTACCTATAAGTCAAAATGTGTGTGTTGCTTGGTTCTTTTGCTGTTGCATGCTCATATTCGGTTGCTGCATGTCTGTATCCCTTCTGCTATATGCTTTTTGCTGATTGATGTGTGGTTATTTTTCTTGTGCAGGTATCCTTTGGTTGGATCTAACCTGCAGAAGTCTGTTTCAACCTTTAGATTTTCACCCTCATCCTGCTAATGCTAGATTTTTGTAGGACAATGATTTGTTTTGTCCATAGCTCCCAAACGATAGACTATATTGACTTGAATTTTTTTGACTATGTTTCTATCATCATTATGCACCTTCGATAGCAAAATTTTGGTCAATGGATAAACAGATTTGAAGAAAAACTTAAAATGGCTGAAGGTGACAGAGGTCAATTTCTCGAAAACCGTGCACTGGAATTGGCTAAAATTGTTTCGGCAGGTTACTATCACCCATATTCATCTCCCCATGAAACAAGTTTTTAAATGGATGCATGGATAGGGAGAAAATGAAAAAATGGCTGAAGATGATGGAGGCTGATTTCTTGGAAACCGCACACTGGAATTGGCTAAAATTGCTTGGGCATGTTTCCATCATCCCTATACAAATCCCCGTGTAAATTTTTTTAAATGGATGCACGATTTTCAAGTTAGGGAAAAAACAATTTTTTGCTCTATGTATTTTTGTATCAGAGCATTCTACAGATTTTTGGACAGTAAGAAAAATGAGCTTGGGGTGTGATGCAGGCATGGAAATGATGGAAGAGGGGTTTGAAGACTGCAGGAGGATTTATGAACCCTTTACGAAGTTTCCTTGTTCCTCAAACTGCTTTTGACATCCATTTCTAGATCTCTGTAATTTCTACAGGATCCTCTTGTAGAAAACACAATTTTCAGAAAAGAAGCACAATGAGGTGGAAAGAATGTCAAAAATGATGGAGAAGGGTGAGGGGTGGTAGGATAGGTATTTTTGTTGGTTTCAAAGCTTTCTTGGCACTTGCTGCTACTTCCTGAAGTTCTACAAACCTGCAATACAGCTGGAAATTCATTTTTTTATTTTTTTTGAAAACAACTAGGGCGCATTATGGAGGTTTTCACCCTAATTGCCTGCCTTGGGTGCCTCCAAGGGAGGTTTTCACCCAGGGATCTTATTCCCTTTTTATTTTCTCTTCTTTCTAACCCATTGACCGCCTCATGGAGGTTTTCAATCAATGAGCCAATCTGAGGCGCCTCCAAGGAGGTTTTCACCCTATATTTATATTTATATTTTTCTCTTATTTTTCATTTTTTTTCCTTTTTCTTTTTTTCTTTTTTCTACGCTACCCTACTTGAAGAACAAAATCATTTTTAAGTATAAGAATACTTCCAATGGAGCCATGTGCACATCGAGATGAGAGACAAAATGATGTGGAGGCTTGGAATGCATGCTTTGACAGGTATCCGGATTTCAGAGACCAAATGATTTGAATTTGAAGGGAGCAAGCATAGCTGAGGAAGAGAGTACTGCTGCAACTTAGTGATTGTCTGGAACCATATCTCAATATAGCTATGATATCCTTGGTCCTTTTGCTGATCTGGATCATTGTTCATGTCACCTTCTACCATGACCTTCTCATCTTCCTTTTTTTGTTGTTTTTTCTCTTGAACACATGGAGGATTTGATGGTAACCATGAGGGAGCTCTCTCGATCTCTGATTCTGATGTCTTCTCTTCATCAAGTGTAGCCCATGGTTCTCTGATCTCCTCTTTTGAATCTTCTTTTGCTGGATGTGGTCCTTCAATGATGTCAATATAATCTCTTTTTTGCAATACTCTTCCTAAGCTATGGTGAATATCATTGAGCTCAAGAGGAGTTGTTTGGACATGTTGTGCCTCAGCATTGTAATTGGGTTGAGCTACTCCAATGCGTGGGTTTGGAAATGGTGGTACGGGTAGTTGAGTGGGGGTTTATATTTGAGATGGATGTGGATGGAGTTGTGGTTGGGCAGGTGGTTTCCCACTATATGCTTCTTGAGCCTTCCTATTATTTAGGTTCGGGTTTGGTTGAGCAAGCATTTGGGGCTGCCTTGGTGGAGCAGGAGGTGATGGTTGCGGTTGAGCAGGTGGTGGAGGCAAAGGAGTGGGAGGAGAGTTGTACTGGGGCCTCCACCCCTGATGAGGTGCATTCCATTGAGGCTATGGCTGAGCATAGGGGTGAAATAAATGAGTAGTTGGTGGAGCATAATATGGAGATGTGAAGGACCAAGGCGGAGGTGTGGACTAGGAAGGATAAGCAGGGGGGCCCCAAGAAGGCATGGAAGTGGCTTGATAGGGGTTGTAATAGGTCTGGGATGTCCCTTGCAGTCCTTGTTGGTAAGGTTTGGGTCCATGTGGCCTCCTTTGGTTCGTGAAATAGAGTGGTTCAGTGGCTCCTTTTGCCCTCTGATATGCAGCTTTAATTATGGGTAGGGAAGGGCATTGGTTCATAGGATGGTCTCTTTCACAGAATATGGAGCGCAATGGACATTTGTTCTTAGGATGCTTTCTAGTGCACCTGGGAAAAAAGATGGCCAAAGCCCTCTCGACTTCCTCTTGCTTCCTTTGGATCCGCAATGTATCCATTTGCATGGCAAGCATCTGCCTCACCTCGCTCTTGAAATCTTCCATCAGATTTTCACATTCACCTCTAAGGATTG
Organism: Pinus tabuliformis; assembly: GCA_031772625.1. NCBI lineage: Eukaryota > Viridiplantae > Streptophyta > Pinopsida > Pinales > Pinaceae > Pinus > Pinus tabuliformis. Next base: position 37,825,950 of record CM062806.1, on the reverse strand, counting down.
AATTGGAAGAAAAGGTACTGCTCCCAACATTTCTATTTTCAACCATTTGCTCCAGAGGAATATTTTCTTTTTCTTCTCCCCTAGAGGTTCTTAAAATATGTCTTGTTGTCCACCTAAGGGTTCTTCTTAATCACAACCATCGAAGAAGAGAGAAGGTTGGATGTGTGAAGAAGTGGGGGAGTTGTGCAAACATTTTTCTGAATTATCTCTACTCCTACAAGGCATTAAAGGAAATATTTTTGGTTGATTTTTGTTTCTTTTTTTTGCTTGTACTTGCAAAAACTAAAATAGATTGCACTGCAACTAACTAAAATCTATCTTGCTGAAATGAAAATGTAGAATTGAAATGAAAGCATGAAAGGACTAATCTATGTTACTGAAATGAGATTGCAGAATTGAAATGAAAGTAGGAAATGCTAATGTACGCTTGCTGAAATGAAATTGCAGAATTGAAATGAAAGCAGGAAATGCTAATCTACGCTTGTTGAAATGAAATCGTTGAATTGAAATGAAAGCAGGAAATTCTAATCTACACTTGCTGAAATGAAATTGCGGAATTGAAATGAAAGCAGGAAATAGCTAATCTACGCTTGCTGAAATGAAATTGCGGAATTGAAATGAAAGTAGGAAATGTCTAATCTACGCTTGCTGAAATGAAAATTGCAGAATTTGAAATGAAATAAACTACTTAGCAGAATGTTGCAGAAAAAAATAGAAGAAAGCAGTAATCACAAATACTCTGACACTTCCCTGGCAACGGTGCCAAAAAGATGGTGGGCTCTAGTATTGTAGCAATGATGCTACAACTCCTGGGACTCCCTTCTTTACTTTTATCAACCCAGTAGTTCGTAACAAACTTGGAAGCGACAGTGTTATATGCACAAGTACTAGCTCTTACTGCAGGCTGTCACTTGATCAGCTGGCACAAGTTCACTAGGAGCATAAGTCAACTTCTATGAGCTCTTAGAAGAAGCTTTTAATTGTGATTGATGAAAGCTAACTCAAGAGAGGCTAGTCTACTTGCAGAAAGAAGTTGAAAGCTAAAAGGGAATGAAAACCCTAGTTTTACTGACTAACGCTACTGGTGCAAAAAAAGAGATGAAAGCTGCTGAAATGGATGCCATTGGCTCTTAGAAAGGTAAAATGCATGTGTCTAAGCTACTTCTAAAGGAAAATATGGAAAAATCATCTTTTTGTATTTTTGAGTAACTTTGCAGAATTATTATGCACGTGCTTTAACTATTTTTTATTATGCACGGGTTTATTGGCGAAAGGAAATGGAGTGGCCGCTTGCAGGAGGTTGGGAAGGTGAGAAGAAGACCTAAGGTGTCCCTAGCACCTTTATGGAGAATTACACAGTGATCAGATCCTGAGAAACTACTCACGTGAACTTCTATAGGAAGTCTACAGGGGTTCTACAGGAAGTTCTATAGGAATAGGCCGAAAGTGGACTTTAGAGGGTTGATGGTGGAAAAATGGTAGGAAGGTGGAAATGAAGGATGGATAAGGATGTTAAGGGGTCTAGGACCTAGTGAATAAAGCTAAGGAATGATGAAGATAGTTGGATTTTTTCAAGGATGGAGAGAGCAATGTTGCACAAAAATGTCGAAATTAGGGCAAGTTGGAAAAGTGTGGCAAATGAAGGGAAGAAATCTTGAATTATGGGCTAGAACAAGTTTTATGATGGAGGAAGGGTAGGTAGGAATGTATTATAGGTGCTTTGCACATTATTTTCCAAAAATGATCCAAGCAAAGACTAGAAAAACAAAGATCTATCTATTTTGACCTAATTTGACCTAAAAACCAAAAACATGATGAAAATAAGTTTATAGATAGGAAATCATGCAAGAGAGCTATGGAAACTGAGCAAGAACAAATCTAAACACGAAAACACAACTGATATCAACTTTTCCAACTTAAAATCTAACACTAGCAATTGCAATGGAAGGCAAAAATAATGTTTTTGTGGCAGCAAGTATGCCTTGGTCTCAGCTCATGGTCCCAAGGAGGGAGAGATGAGATCAAGGACTACTTGATGGCCTCTCTTTAGATCTTTTCTATTACCAAACTTTCAAATCAACCTGAAGCATGAAAAACTATCTTAATCATCAAAAACAACCTAAGTAACAAAGCAATATTTTAACATAAATAACAAAAATTATTGTATGAATGCAACAAAGACACATAAAAGTACACAAAGGAGGTACTGGAACTTGGGTTGGGCCCAACCCCAAGAGCTACAGCCTCCTAAGAAATCTCAGAGCTGGTGCAAAGCAAAATTCATCTCTATTACTCAAAAAATAATAGTCATGTCACAAAACTGTTTACAACAAGAGCTCAAAAATGAGCTGAAATGTAGAGCTACACTAAAGTGTGAAAAGCAACTATTCAATACCTAAAATCTAACTACAATCTGAATAAAAAAACTGAGGCCCTAAGCCTTCTTATTTATACAAATGGGGACCTCCAACAGTCCTTCTAAAATCAAGGAACTCAGCTTCCTGGAACTGAAGATAACAACAGTCCTACTTGACTTGCTTGGCTGCCCCTTGGCTTTGTGCTCCGAGTTTTTGATAGAGAATTTGAGGTAAGGGCTCATAAATGAAGGGAAAACCCTCCTACAAATCCTCTCCCTTGTTCTTCCATGAATTTGGCTGCCAAATGCTCATTAAACCTTTGATTTTTTCTCGAAATTGACCAAAAATCTGCATAAAGCACACATTAGACTTTTTCGCATAATGACTAACCCAATTTACTCTATTAGCATAAATATGATAAAAAACATGCAATAAACTAATGAGCATGGTGGATTAAGTTGAATTAAGAGGTAAAATGAGCCCATATAATTACCCATTTCTGGGGCTCATCACAAGCATTTCTCAACAACAATTTCTTCTACAAATTTCAAAGCCAAATTTTCCTTTGCATCTCTCTTAAAAAACACAAAAATGTTAGTAGGCAAGACAATTGTGTAGTAATATTTAGTAATATAATCATCGGGTTGAACATGAGCAAGGAAATTATTCAACAAATGTGTAAATCTCTTATTAAAATACTTTACTATTTCTCTATCCCCCTTCTTCATATTCTCGAGTTCTTTAAGTAACATGGAGGGAGTTTTAAGATCATAAAATTTCTCTAGGAACAACTTCTTGAACTCCCTCAAACTATGGAATTAATTAGGTGGAACACTCTAGTACCAAGATGCTGCTCTACCTTCTAGAGTGCATGGAAAAAATCTACAAGCAACATCATCAAAGTATACCTCTAGCATATGTATATGCATGTAGAAGTTATCAATTTGGTCCTCAGCTTTCATTTTCTCATCAGGCTAAAACTTTCTAAGCAACTTTTTTGGGTATTTAGGAATACGATGAAGATTTTCCAAAAGAGAAAGTAGCCATTGGGCCATCCACACAAATTTTAATCATCCATGGGTTCTTCTTCCTCCTCCTTGCTTTCTGATTATGAAGAGACTTCTTCTTCACTATTTAGATCTTCATTGTGACTAGGATGTTCTCCATTTCTCAGTTATTATTCATTAGAAAATGAAAAATCCTCCGCATCTTCATCCAAATTTTCCTCAAAAGGTGAAAGAAACCCTTGTTCATGTATTGTTTCAGTAGAATCAACTAACTCTTCAAGGGGTATGATAACCAATTCTTCCACTAAAGAAACCAATATGCCATTGCAAGTTGTTTCTCTCTTTATTGGCTTACGAGGAAGGATAGAAATGACAGGAAGAAATCAAATATCTCTTGTAAGATGATGAATAATAGGTGAGATTATTCAGAGTTGACCATAAGTTACTTCAAAGGCATGTTCCAGACCTAAATGACAAGACTCTCCTCTGTCAGGAGTGTGAGTTGAATTTGAAATCAGAGTATTACTACCTTGCATGGAAGATTGTTTGTTCAGTATGTGGTGAGTTTTCAGCCATAAAAGAGTTTCCATCCTAGTTCCATAATGATGGTGTTGGATACCACCAAAATACAAGGGTCTCCCCAATATGAGGTCTCAATTAGATCTCACATTGTTTGGTGTAGGTACCCCATTTGGTATGTAGCCTCTCTACCATTATCTTAGATATTTTCCTTGGCTATAATATTTAGCATAAGAGAGTAATACGCATGTACGTTTGAATGAGAAAGTAAGAAATCCTTCTGAAGTGTTCACTTGTAATATGTATCAAGTTTCTTTCACTAGAAGGGACGAAATTGAGTCTCCAAAAGAAGGGTAATTGTACTATTATAACAAAGACACACACATATACGAATGAAAGAGTTGTTGACCATCTAGAAAAATAGTTCACATAGTCATAACGATATTTAAAGAAAATGCAACACACATTCAACAAGATGAGCACCAAAATTCAATGAAGTTGTTCAATTTCTTTAGTACATGAGAACATAAACACATAAAGCAAACATCTAGATAATAGTCTTACAATATTCATGATATATGCATCAAAGCGTGTTGGCTCAATGAGCTTCAATATTAAGCAAACGTTCCAAGATACATTAGTTACAATAGGACATGACTAGCTGCAAAAGTGGAGAGTTAAACCACTACTTTCTCCCCAAAATAAGTATCTCCTCTCTAATGCCTAGTATGTAGAAGCGAAGGTGAAAAGTCCCTTTCTTGAATAATGAGGCTTCTTTTATAATAATATGGATGACCTTTCATATCCCCATGACTCTTGAACTACCCTCATGAATCTTGAGATTCCAAGATGACCTTTGGACTCCTATAAGAAATTTGGAATTTTCAAACATGACTCTTTTGTCCATATGTGACTCTTGAACTTCCACATATATATATTCATAATATTCCCAAAAATTACATCATCATGTGATGGAAACAAAAAAATTCATTGAAATTGATGACTTGGTGTTGGGATGGGGTCCCATGGGTTAGGTTTGGGGAAAAAGCCCAAGTTTTGATGTAAAAAGATGTAAAGTATCTGCGAACTGTGGCCGTGGAGTGCATAACTAGTTAAGAGTCAAAAAGGGTTGTTACCCTCTTTTATGTAAACTCGAGTCAGTTTTTGGAGACCTACCCATGGTTTGCAGACCATGGATTGTATAAATATGTGTGTCTTAGAGAGTCTAAGAGAGAAGTAGAAGTTTGTCTATGGGTACAACGGAAGACGTCTAGCGCAGAGAAGTAAGTCCTAGCGAGTAGATGGCTCTGCAACTGAATGCGTAGAGGCCTAGAGTAGTTTCCACAGCTGAGTGTGCAGACCCTACAACCGAGTGTGCAAGGAAGTCTCGAGTCTATAATCTTATTCTAAATATCAATAAAGAATATTGTTGCAGAAATTACTGTGTTTTACCTCTTTGCTCCCGTTTTAATGAATATGAGTAGTGTTGTGATAAATAGTGTCTTTATGAAATAATGATGTATTGATGAGAGGATTTACTTGATCTGTATTGTTATCTAAAAGCAATTAATTCTAAGTGATTATGAAAAGATCATAGCACGTCTTGTTAAATTTATTGAACACTTAGGTAGAACCGAGTAAATACTGAACTAAGAATAATCTAAGGTGCACGTAGGTAGCTAATTAGCCTGTTCAAGGTCTGCAAAAGCTAGTCGTAAACCTTCACGGAGGTATAGAGGCCGATTGAGGGAAGTTATAGCAATAAGCCATAAAGGTTTATCAATCTGCGCAAAGGCAGATCTAGGTCTCAAGAAGACATCACACTGATCTTTGGGTGTAGAAACTTGGTTCTAGCATCCCCCCATATTGCTTTGGGTGAGACTTTAGTCCGCACACCGCGGATTGATGCTGAAAGGGCCAGTAGTGTAGGGATTTTTTTTGTGCAACTAACTTTTAACCTGGGTCAGGACCCCATAAGAAAACAAATGGTTCCGTTGCTGGGACCAAGATCTACACAAAGAGATGTGTGATGTCGCATCATCGGAATCTGACCAGAAAGGAAATTGAGGATTGGTTGGATAGAAGGATCCACGAATTCATGGTGCAAGAGAACAGGAACCCGCGTCTGTCAAAAGAATAGTGGCTGGACAGATATTTATACAATGACATACATGAAATTTTCTTCTGCACCATCCCGCTCGAGCTATACGAGTGGATAGCTAAGTTGGCAGATGGCCAAGGAAGATGGAAGCTTGACAACCCAATAGTGTGGACTCCAGAATTAGTGAGAGGGTTGGAAGCTTATGAGAACAATATCACATAAATTATTCATCACTGTATCGATCGCGTCATAGGAGGATTTGTGGCCAAGTTTGTGGTTGATATCTCAGTCAGTTACAATGAAGTAGAGAGACAATTCTTCAAGGGACCTCGAGGTAAGTATTTAAGATCTTTGAATACTTGGATTAAGATGATCTTGTGTGAAAATTGGTTTATGCCATTGCCTTGATGTTTGGATCTACATGAAGTGGACGAAGCTTTAGAAACCAAGAAAAAGTAGGGCTTTAATATAGCTCGTTGATTGGACCTCCTTCAATTGATGACAAAGGCGCAGTACAGGCCTCATTGCGGAGCATTTTTCAATTGATAAGGAAGGAATTTTCAGGGACACATCACCCATCCACCCCACCTCCTCCTTCACCTCCACAGCAGACATCGTCACCCATACCGCCACCTCTACCACCGCCATTTAACATATCGAATACAATGAAGTTGCAAGTTTTCAAGGGTCTAGGAAGTGAGGATCTGGAGCAGTTTTGGTTTGTTGCGAAGGCTATGTAGATAGAACAACAAATTACACATGACAATATAAAGAAGGCACAGCTGGTTACTACTCTGCAGGATCATGCGCTGACATGGTACATTAAGTACTGCACCGATAACCTGTTGGCATAATTAACAGACACTCAGACTGCTCTGAACAAAGAATTCGGTAAGCCTAAGTCTGAATCACAATCAGTAGTTGGATTCAAGGAAATCATGATGAGGATTGGTGAAACGCACTAGAATTAGATCAAATATTGAAGTGCAAGATCCGTGAAGTTAATATGAATCTCACAGATAGTCAGCACCGCGAATGGTTTGTAGCCTCGCTCTTGCCCCACCTAAGGGTTGCTTTATGTCAACAAAAGATAGGAACTTAGATGGAAGCTCTGGAAATCATGATGAGATTTCATGAAACGCCTATTTAGGATGCTTCTTTGGGAGTTCAACAGATCCACGCGGAGTTGCAGAACCTTTTCTTGGAATTGCAGAGCTTGAAAAAATAAAAAGTGGCTTGGCTGGAGGTGCGCGAGGAAGTTTGATGACTCAAGTGTAAGAGTCAGGGGCATGACAAGGATCACAACCCTGTCTCTGCAAATTATATCAAAGGGGGGGCCAATTCCCCTGAGGCAGGAAGCTCCAGCAAGACCAAGTACGGGGCCTGCGCTATGTTGCGCTATTTGTTAGGTAGATGGAAAACATGTAATGAATAATTTTCATTTGCTCCAAAAGTTTGTGTAGATTCCGAAATAATTATTCTGCAATTTCTGTAAATCGGTGGGCCACAATGAGCGCAACTGTCGTAGATATGAATTGACGATGGAAAGGACACCTACATATCAAATGCAAGAAGAGACTCGGCCCCCAGATTAGGGCACTAGGGGAGTGCGTGGAGGATATCAGGGGTGAAGACGAGGCCGAGGTGGAGGAGGAGTAGGTAGAGGTCATAGACATGTCATTTGCTACAATTGTGGTATGCCAGGACACTAAACGTAGGAGTGTATGAATTAGACACGCCCGTCATGTCAATACTGCACTCAGCTTGACCACACAATAGAGGAATGTCCTGTGCTGATAGCCAAGATGTAGGAGAAGAAGGTGCAACCTCAGTACCCTGCACTAAACTTACAAATGAAGCAGGTTGAGCCTCGCGAGGAGGATCCAACTGTGAATATTGTGCTCTGAAGCGGGATAATGACTAATGATGATAAGGGAAAACAACCTGAAGAAGGTGAGTGGGTCCGCAAGGTCCCAGAGAAAGAAATTGGTTTTGATCTGGATCATACGAAGGAGACATTTATGGAGGCAAAGAAAATATTCGTTGAGGCATCTACCTCAGGAAGTCAGGACAAACTGCTAGAAATCGGCATGCCTACAAAGGTCAACCCCTCTATCCTTACCACCTTGTTGGAAACTTGTATGAAACTACTACATGATAGAAAAGTTGTGAAAGGGCTACAGGAGTTGATAAATAAGTGTGCTAGTAAGGATAATGCTCATAATGGGACTTGCATAGTTAGAAATATTGCTAAGAATAAGACGAGAATGGGGCACGAGATGAAGCTTACTGCACAAATAGGAGACTATGAGATGGACCAAGTTTTTTAGGATTTGTGGTCTGACACGAATGTGTTGCCTAAACAGACCTGGGAGAGAATGGGGAGACCTACACTGCAGTGGTCTCCAATCCAACTGAGAATGGCGAACTAGTAGAAGATTATCGCTATGGGACGATTGCAGGGAGTTGTTGTAGACATAAAAGGTGTGAACGCGCTAGAAAATTTTGAAGTGATAGAGATCGTGGATGACAACAATCCATACCCCATGCTCCTTGGAATTGATTGGGTTATTGATATGAATGGGGTAATCAACCTAAAGAAGCGAATGATGTCGTTTGAAAGGAAATCGCTCCGCATTGTAGCGCCATTGGACCCTGTAGAAGGACTGCGCTATACTGAACCAGTCCGTGACTATGAATAATGTGGTGATGATTTGGATCAAATCTATAAAATAATGACGCAAGACTAGGATTTGATTAATCTAACGACTGATGGGAAGATTTCATTGGACTGTGAAATCTCCTCTACATCTGATTTGGATGAAGAGTTGGAACATTGAGAGAATAGGTTGCATGAAGTATCTACACTACGCTGAAACATTATGACTAAATCGTTGTGTTGTGTGTCCTCTAAGGTAAGAAATTTACCTTATTATGATGGTTTAACTGATGTGGATAAATTTTTGGATGCTTTTGAAAGAGAAGTGCTAAAGGATCATCGCTTCCAAGCGTTGGATTTGGCTTTGCGTGCTACACCCGCACGGTGGTGGGGTACGCACAAAGACAACTTTGATGAATGGGACGATTACAGGAGGATGATGAGGATGCCATTTGGTCATCATAAAGTATGGTTAACTAAGAAATATGATGGGAGAAATGGTTTGAATGGTCATTTGGAAAAATGGACTAAAGTATATGGAATGGAGCCACAGCCAAAATGGGTGCATTTATTCTGTCACACTCTGGATATAATCCCTATGAATTGGTATTTGGAAATGGAGCTCTGCCACGACACCACGGAGTGGGATATCTTGAGACAGGGATTCTTGATTACCTTCAGTTTTGAATATGGGTTCGAATGCATTGACGAAGCTCTGCAGGAGGTTAAAGCAACGATCTTTTGAATTCCACAGGATCCATTGGAATTAGTTCAGCCAGATTGGAGCACCCAGCTGCGCCATGCGCTGGAATGCTATAATATGACTACTGAAGGGGAGGATGAGGATCCAAGGAATATTAACATCCCAGAGGTAGAAGGCCACCACGAGGTTGAAGGTTCACAGATAGAAAATCCAGATATCACTGCACCATTGAAAACTAGGCAAGTGATCATGGTACTTAAACAAAGCCAAAATTTGCAAAGATCAGGGATTACTAGGATGATGCCATGGTAGATAAAGTTGTTGAGTTGCTCAGCGAATATCAGGATTTGTTTCCTACAAAGTTTTCAGACCTGAAATGCATTATAGGTGATTTGGGTGTGATGAAAATAAATTTGAAACTGGATGCGAAGCTTGTTAAGCAGAGGCCCTATTGCCTTAATCCCAAATACAAGGAAAATGTCTGGTTGGAGTTGGACAAAATTCTTGAGGCATGCATCCTCAAACCAGTGGAAGGGTCTGATTTGGTAAGCCCAATAGTGGTATAGGAAAAGAAACAGAAGGGGGAAATATAGATTTACGTAGACCTTAGGAAGCTTAATGATGCCTGCGTCCGTGATCCTTTTCCGACACATTTTATTGATGAAGTGTTGGATAATGTTGGAGGCAAGAGGCATACTCATTCACTGATGGGTTATATGGGTACCATCTGATTGAAATTGCGCTAGAAGACAGGAGGAAAATGAACTCCACGACAGAATGAGGTTATTTTTAGTATATGGTGATGCCCTTTGGACTCAAGAATGTGCTAGAAATATTCTCGAGCGTAGTCATTGTGGTGTTCAAATATTTTATTCACAAATTATTGGAGGTATATTTTGATGACTGGACAATGTTTAGGTTGGTAAGGCACCATGTAGATAGTCTGCGGTTAATGTTGGATAGCTGCCGAAGATATTAGATCATGTTTAACCTAAAGAAGTGCTTGTTTTGTGTCCCCTTAAGGATTTTGCTAGGTCATGTTGACTGCAAGCAAGGACTAATGGTGGACCCTACCAAGATCATGGTAATAATCAATTTGGAAGCCCCACACAGTTTCAAATAGTTGCGTGCTGCACTGGGCCATACTGGATATTATTAAAAGTTCATCAAAGATTATGCTCAAATTACCATGCCTGTGGAAAAGCTATTGAAGAAGGACGCTAAATTCTGTGGGGATGAAGAATGTCAGTGTAGTTTAGATGTATTGAAAGAAAATATGGTCACCACACTGATCTTTGTCTTCCCGGATTGGAAGAAGGAATTCCATGTGCATTTTGATGCCTCGTGTATTGCATTAGGAGTAGTACTGACAAAGGTTGGCGCAGGAGAAATGGATCACCCTATAGTGTTTGCAATCAGAAATTTTTCAAAGGCTGAGAAGAGTTACTCAACAATAGAGCGTGAAGGATTGGCTATGGTGTATGCACTCCAAAAGTTCAGACATTATCTGTTGGGTAGACATTTCAAGATGTACACAGACCATTCTGCATTGAAGTATCTAGTCAATAAGCCTGTGTTGGGGGGGGAGAATATGTCGCTGGCTATGGTTGTTTCAAGAATATGACTTTGAGGTAATTTTCAAGCCCGAAAGGTTGAATGCAGGACTTGGCCATTTGTCACAAATTGAAACGGGGGAGGAGCATACTGATTTGGAGGAAGGGTTGTCCGACACGGAACTCTTCGCGGTGCGCGTAGCAGACAACTATTTTGTGGATATTATCCACATTTTGACTACATGGACGGCTCCAAAAGGATACACCAACCAGTAGAAGAACGATTTAGTAGTGCATGTTAGTGCCCAAATCTACCTCAGTTTTAGAAAGGCAAGTCTAGGGTAACATCAAACCACGCTTAACCTGGTAGCTAGCCCTACCAGGTCGGGAGAGGGCTCTCTCCTTGTCAATCTCAATGAAAATATGTCAAGAAATACTTGAGATGACTGATAAGAATACTAATTTTAGGCTAGGTATGTGCTTAGAGGATTTTTATTGATTTTAATGGTTATTTGTTGGATTAGATGAGGAAGGCAGCTTTGGGTCCAGGAAATCAACATAGATTTGCAAAGGTTTCTGTGGGGCGAGGTAGGCAAGTGTTTTAGCACTTTTAAATGAGTGTAATGATGAGTCTAAAGACTGATGAGGAGTTGGAGATGGCAAGCAAATGTCATGAGTCCTCTTCAAACAATAGAAAACATGTAAATACTAAATAAACCCCAAGGCAGAGCACTGAAACACCCATGAATTTCACCTTTTAAACTTGATTCATTTAGTTATGCAGAAAGAGAGAGATGATGGCACACATAAAAATAATATAAACTAAAATAATGAGAGGAAAACTATGCTAATTCACATTACCACAAGAATCCCACAAAATGCTACAAAACCCTAGTTTATTTCCTTGCCAAACTGCAAAAGTGATGTACAGAGTAGCTCAATGCATCCACAAGATTCCAACCTTGACAAATGACTAAGAATGTACAAGATATAGGCATAAAACTGCCTATGCTAGCCATCAGGGGTCGAATCCATGAGTCAAGGAGCTATTTCAATAAGATCTAAACTAGGAACTGAAAAATAGGCAGTGGAACAGCTTGCCTCTAAAACTATGGAAACTAATTCATCCAGCTCAAAACCACCTAAAACTGATGTATCTACCTCCTTAAGTAATTTTTCATCATTTTTACATCATAGTACATCAATTTACATCATATTACATCATGAATTTAACCATGAGAGAAGAAAAAGTCAAATTGGTAGAAGACTATGCGAAAATCTGAGTTTTTGAGCAAAATTGGCAAAATTTTTCTTGATGCGCAGCACCATTAGCCTGACGCGCAATGCCAATTCCAACATAAGTTTGAAGGCCTTCCCCTTCACAACATTATCTTCAATATGGCTTGTTGGAAAGCTCTATCTGTCTACTCTCTAGGAAAACTAGAATTTTTGGATTTGGTGTCCATTTGCCCCTCCAACAATCAGTTCTCCCAAGACTGCTTCCTATGGGTCCAAAAAGTGGCAGAGAGGGCATTTTTTAGGTGTTTTTTGCCCTTTAGATGACCTAAATCTCCTCCAAACTTCATGAAACTTTCTGGGTTTTAGTATTTTTTCATGAGGAATCCAAAAATGCAAGCCATTTTGCAAAATTCCCAACCGGCTCAATGTTCAGCGCCAGAGAAAAATTCCTGTGTTTTGAAATTAAAATTTATGAAATGACAAAAATTTCTCCAAAATGTTTCAAAATTGGCAAGAGGCAAGCTTATCAATTGCTTTGCTAAGCCAAGGAAGCTTCAGCCAAGATTTTAAGTTTGTCTTGCTCCTTTTTGGCTTTTAAGGCTCTCCTTAACTTGGCTTTTAGGCTTCTTATCCTTGTCTTGCAAATTTTGTTCCAAGCCAAGTAGTGATAAGCCATGTGGCGCAACCTGTTCTTCTCCTTGTTAGCTTTATCTAGCAGCTTCTCAAGGTGGAAATTCACTCTTTCCACTGTTATAAACATTTTTGGGAACTACAACCTCAATCATGAAATGTCCATAAACCAAGGGCTCCTAAGTCCCTAAAAGTGTTGTTCTAACCCCTAAAGGAACAAGGTCAACTAATTATAGCTTCTCCCAGAAGTTCTCCATGAAAAACTGCTCAGAACTGGTCAAAATAGGATCATTTTAGCTGCTCTATAGCATTGCATCTCACCTAAACACATTGTGTGGGTGCGTTGCATTTCAAAAATCCCTTCTATGGGGTGCGATGGGCGAGAAGTGACAAATGGCAGTGTCATTCCGCAAGGTGGAGAGGCATGGAAACTTCCAGAAACTTCTCCTATACACTTGCCTCTCTGAATTTGACCAAGGATGAGTAAGAGATCATCAATCTCCAAGTGGAAGCAAGAACTATCAGAGGGAAGACACTAATCAAATCACAAGTTGACTCATCTCCCTTACAGATATCTATGTATGGATCCCTCATCCCAGAGATCCGGAGGCTGGAATTTTGCATATTGTAAGGAATTGTTGTTGGTTTCTTGAGACAACATCAGATTGTTGGGTGATCTAAGCTTTGTATGAGGTGAAGAGGGGCTTCCTTGCTTAGAGGATGATACTGGGTCAGAACAACTTTTTGTAACTCCCTTGGCTCTTTCTTGTTTATCAATAAAATCTATTCAAGTTTTTCCTCCATACTCTTGTGTCATTTATGTTTTCTGCATTTGTATGGTCAATTTACATCTGATCCTACATTGTTTATGATTATAGATCCATGTTCTTGTATAGTGCTATGCTACTGTGATCTTACATGTACTCTGTGAAGCTGGGCATGCAAGGGAACAAGTAGCGAAAGACTATCAAGAGAGAGAGGAATTGAACTAGGAGATTAGCACAAGACAGAGGTTGGTCTTCTTTGTTCTTCTCTCATCTATATTTCATAAAGGAAAAATGAAAGTAGCTTTACTTTGTTTGTTTCTAAGGTAGCTATCACACCTTAGTGGGATAAGCAGTTCTGTGTAGACACTTTTCCCTGTAACACCAACCATGATTCTCGGTCAGCCTCTATCTCTTGCTCTAGTGAGGTCATCTTGATTTTTCTCCTTTTTGCCACTTGTTGGTTTTCTGTTATGGTTTGCAACTCCATGATTGTTTGTTTTTCCTCCAATTGCTTGTTCTATTTCTCAAGATAATTAGTGATCCACCTAGTCCTCTTAAAGTTAAGTGATAAAGCTTGGATCTCAACTTGTTTCTCCTTAATGACCACATCCTTGAGTCTTGAGCTTTGGGAGCCCAAATCATTTTCATCTTCCTCAACCAAAACAAAATCTCTACCTTGGCCTTCTGAAGGCCCTTCATCATGCAATGGTTGTTTTCCTTTGTCCTGTACCTGTTCTACTGAAGAAGAAGGCAAATACCCTTTCACCCTAGGTGAAGATAGCATTTTCCTGTGATCTAGTGAAGGAAACGAGACCCCTTCCACCCTAGGTGGAGATAATACTCATTTGGTAGCTGCAAAAAGTCTTATTGTGCCCTTTTCATAAGTTACAAATGCAGGAATGTGAGCCTCTTCAATTTTTCTTTCAGGCTCTCTTTGTTGCTGGGAAGGTCCACCTTCTTCCTGAAGATCTGCAAAAAATTGAGGCCCCTTGAATATCTCATGGGCAATGAAAGTTTCCCATGGCACTCCCAATTGAGTGAGCTAATGCACAACAATAATTTTGATGACAGAAAAGTGATAAATGCTGTTTAGTTGCTGTGGGTATGGTTTTCTATTTGTAAGCACAATCATCCTCTCTATGTTTTTGCAAATGAAATATGGAATACTCATCATTCTAACCTTGGTGAAATGCATGAGTAATCTGATATGATAGGCATAGAGTCTGGAGAACTTACCCTCACATGTGAAGTATTTAGTAATGAGTTTCATAAGTGGAACATACCGGTCCTCCAAAAACTTGAAAGGAAACACCCTCCCCAATTTACTATGATATTCGTCTTTAATGTATGGTTCATAGTGCGGCTTTCTGATATTCTATCTTTTATTCCATCTTTCCCCCACATTTGGCATTCTATTTTCTTCTGCAATAATGGCTAGTGAAAGGGTCAAATTGATGCCAGCAAGTTGTACCATATTGTCCTCTATGTTGATGACAAATTGCCTTGCTAATTCATGATGATACTTAACCCTCTCAACCATCTCACAAAACTCAAAGCAAGATTGGTATTTGAAGCAAGTAGTAGCAAGGGGGCAAGCAAGAAGTTCAATAATGCTAATAGGCTCCTCTCTGATTATTTTCCCACCCTTGTGAGGTCTCCTAGGCTATAAATTCCTATCTCTTGAACTGTCACTTTGTGTTTCTTCTTCATAGCTTGAGTCATTGTTTCTTGCCATGGTGCTTGGTGCTTGTCTTAGGAAAATGATGAGATGAAGATATGGTGAAAAATGCTAATGAGGGAGGACAAGGGTGATGAGTATGAAGAGATTTTACTCTTGGGAAATGAAATTGGGGAATAAAGGGATTAGTTTTGAGAAGCTAGGGTTTAGTGAGGGATTTAGGGTTTGGTGAGGGAATTAGTTGTTTTAGGAGAGTGGGATATGGGAAAATGGGATAAATGGAGTGATTTAGGGTAATGAAAGAGTGAAAAGGGTTTAATGATGCTTTTAGTGATGGTGGAGTGAAAATTGCACAATAAAATGGAAAATAGTGAAGACAAGCTAGGGTTTCACTTTCAACATGCAAGATTCATGAAGAACACATGTATGACCTCAAATTCAGCTTTTGGATGATGTTAACTTACTTGTAGCATGGAAATGTAGCATTTTTTAGGGTTATTGCACGATTTGGAACGATTTAGGAAGTTTTGGACTGATGCACAGTGCACTGGGCCCAATGCGCAGCGCCCGTGCAAAATAACACTGCAAGATAGCCACTGATGCATAGCGCCAGCCTGATGCGCAGCGCACTGCCTCTGATGCGCAATGCTAGGCAAGGTTGCTTGGAAAATAGGGTTTTTTTATCTCCTTTGCTCCACATCGTGATTTTTTCTCTCCAAGGGTATTTTTCACAATGAAATGACAAATGGCACTCCTTTCACTTTATATATAGATGACTTTTGATTTTTACTTATCTCAAACCCACTTTTCTAATGTCAAAGTCACTTTTGGTTATAAGCTCTATTTTTCATTTGATTTGACTTTCTTAATCACTTGGTAAAATGATGCATTGATGCTTGTGTTTTTTGTCTACAGTGGCTGGAGTTGGCAAGGTGAGCAAGGGCAATATTGAACTTATTACATATAGAAAAATATTGAAATTACATAAAATTTTGTACATAGAAATAAAAACTCTGTTTTCACCTCAAAACAGAGTTTTGAGGTAAAAACCACTTATTGAGCATAACATCATTGAAATTTTGATTTTGTGAACTTATTAGACCTCCTCATGTGCCTACTGACCCTTTATTGAGTTTTTCATGACCATGGTGGCAAAACCCTAGACCTAATGAGACCTAAAACCCTGAAAATGATTTTTGCAAATGTAATGACAAAAAATGACCGTAAATGACTTGAACATCTGAAAATTGTCCAGCAGGTAAATGGCATGAGGGAAATTGAAAATGAACCACTACCATCAGATGATCCATGACCTAATGGAATGCAACTGATCGGATGGGACACCTAATATGCATGCAAAAGAGAAATTTTGATCACTGATGGAGGGATGAAGATACCGACACTAACAGTGCGCACCACAAAATTCTCAGTAATTGCAAGATATTTGTATAAGATGGGCACTGATGAGATACTCCGATGGTATGTGCTGGATTTTGAACGAAATAAAATCTTAGTTGAAGCTCATGGAGGGGCTGCAGGAGGGCATTATGCAGGAAAAGAAGCAACACAAAAGATTTTGCGTGTAGAGTTGTGATGGCCTACGCTGCATAAATATTCTAAAGCATATTGTAGGGCATGCAATGCATGTCAAAGAACTGACAGACCATCATGGAGGGATGAGCTGTTGCTAAACTCGTAGGTGTCATTATAACAATTTGAGAAATGGGCAATTGATTTTGTGGGGCCAATCCAGCCCCGAGGGAAGAAGATAGGTGTGCGCTACATCATCACATCGACAAAATATCTGACCCGATGGGAGGAGGAACAACGGCTAAAGGATTGTACAGGGGCTACGACCGTGAAGTTCCTATTTGAATATGTGTTAACCAGGTTCGGTTGCTCAAAGGTGTTGATGAGTGATCGCGGTACACACTTCCTTAATGAGACCATCAGTGCACTAACATAAGAGTTCCAGTTGTATCATTAGAACAATACACCATATCATCCTCAATCTAATGGAACAATTGAGGCCTTCAAAAAAAAATTGGAGAATGCGCTGACAAAGATTTGCAATGTGCAGTGGAATGATTGGGACATGTGCGTACCAGCAGTGCTGTGGGCATATCAGACTACTTGCAAAAAGTTAACAGGTCAGACACCTTTTCGGTTGGTCTATGGCATAGAAGTTGTGATGCCCATGGAATATATTGTGCCTAGTCTATGCATAGTGGCTTTCAGAGGAATGGTGGATAGTGGAGCCTTGGAAGAGTGGCTCGCACAACTAGAAGAGCTCGAAGAACAAGGAAAATTTTAAGGATAGAAATTTATTTTAAAGTTTAGAAACCTTGGCGAATCCCACTAGTCCATAATATGAAATCTATAAAATGTTTGGAGATATTTTTGCAAAAATATTTAAATTTATAATATTTTTATATAGTCTATATATATATAGTCTATATATATATATATTTTGGCAATTTTTAGGGTAAATTAATTTTATTATATAAAATTTGGGCGAATCATTTTTGCAAAAAAATGGAAATTAGCGAATCGTTTTTCTGGAAAAAGTATAGAAAATTAGCCCATGGGCGAATATTAGCCCCTAAAATTTTCCGTGTCGAAGAAGATAAATTCTTGGCTGGATTCCATCAGTAAGTCCAAAAGGAATGTGAAAAGGCTTGGCAGGATCCCCACATTAAGTTGCGCACCTTAAAGGTAAATGATTTGGTGTTATTATATGATATTAAGTTAGCTAGTTTCTAGGAAAGTTTCAAATACACAGGTTGGGTTGTATGTCATTAAAGAAATCACAGATGGGGGTGCAATTCAGCTCACGAAGCTGAATGGAGAATCTTTCCCAGGAAAGGTGAATGGAAGCCTATTGAAACCATATGCAGGAGACCTAACTCAATGACTATAGGATAGTAGGAAAGTCTTAGTTCTCCAAGCAGTTGTAAGGGAGCGCGGGACTATAAAATACATTGTCGGGTTGTAGGGACTACGTGCAAGAGGGGATGTGCGAAAACGTGTGGCATCACATCACTAGATCCTGCGCGAAGGGGGTTGCACTATGAAAGGTGATATCGTGCAACACAGCCAAAAAGTGACCGTTAGAGTCACTGTTCATGATGTGATAACTCAGAGACGATTAAGAGGAGTGGGAAATCAGCATTTAAGGCTGAAATATTTTGAGATTTGCCACTAAATAAGCTTTAATGAACGAATTTTGGGGGGAGCAGTTGGATTTGAATTCAAATTGGCCTATAAATTATGCATGCTAGTCTAGTAGAAAACACTTTGTACCTTTAGAATTTTTGAGTTGTGCTATTCGTCGCTTATGAATCCTCAGTTTTTCTCAGATTTTCTCACAGGCTTTGTTTTTGATACTCTACCTGAGGACACCCAGCAATTCATCTATAGCACTATGTTAGGACTAGGGAAGACTGCAAGTATCAGAGGAACCATTGCCTCCAAAGGAGCCACTCCAGAATTGGTGAGAATGGAGGCTCTAGCTCCTGTGCTTACAGCTCTGAGGTCACCTAGGCCAAAGCCTACACCAATTCACGAGACTCAAGATCTGGAGGAAAACAAACAGAAGAGGTCGATGCCAGTGTGTGATTCACCGAGAAAGCACTCTACTACCCAGGCACAGAAGAAGGACAAGGAGCCTGAGAAGGTTGTCGATTTAGAGGCCGAAGAGGGTACGGATGATATAGATGCTGAGGGTGTAGAGCCCATCTCCAAGTTGCCGAAATATATCCCTCCATGCAAAGGAAAGGTGAAGGCCACCAAGGACCCAAACGTGGAGAAATTTGACATTCACACGCCCCTGTTGCCAGAAAATATAACCTTTTAAGGGCCGCACCTGGCGGGGGTTCCCCTTTCAAAGATGGAGGACTGGGACTTGGATAACCATGAGAGGTTCTCCCACCTCACAATAGAGAATTACATGAAACAGGTATTTTACAAAGAATCTGGTGTCACTGCATTGCAGCTAGTTGAGTGGATTCATAGGGTAAATCAATTGGGGTAGTTGAACCTGTTGTGGGTGCCCCACTATCACCGCTCCAACACCAATATCATCTACATAAAGAAACTGTTGACCTTGGTGCATGATGGGTGTTTATGGCTTGGTGCACCTATCCCCATCACATACATTCTTATCGACCGGATCACACTCGTGCCAACAAAAGGCTTGAATACAGAGAAGGAGTTTGACGTAAAGACAAGCGAGCAGGAATTGGCAGAGAAGATGAAGAATAAATTTGAGCTTGTCAAGAAGTCGCATGGGTACTCCATAATCCATCATCGACCCCGTGGCGAGAATTTCCACGCAGATACTAGCTAGAAAAGTCATGAGGAAATGTCGTGCAGACGAGGTTTCGGTGCCAGTGGTCTTGTTAGCTGAACAGTGCATGGAGGGCGTGCCATTTAACTAGTCATGCTACCTATGTAGCGAGTTTCTTGTGAATTGTCGTGAAGCTCAAGATGACAGCAAGACCTTCCACTATGCATGGTTGTTTCTCTCTATTGTGTTGGTTGCTTGGGAGCTGTTGGAGGATAGTCAATTTCCTCCCTTGGAGAAAGGATTACTAGAGGCTGCACAACTTGTCTCCCTTTGGGCCATAAAGGACCTTATGTGGGCCACAAAGACAAAAAATTTCTGGGTTTTGATGGAGGCGAGTAGTCACATGGCCATCAACCAACATCCACAGTTTTCCATGACTGTGTATGAGTTGTTTTCAGAGTACGTAGAGTTCAATGCAGACTTCCACCGCGTCTATATCAAGGCATGGAAGGATCCATAGCAGAAGTGGTTTGATATCCCTTATCTTGCCATGGATTATGCCATTTAGGAATTCATCAAGCGTTGTCCAGCATATTGGCACTCTCTATCCGATTTGGCCATGGGTACCAGAAAAGGTGTCGGGAGTTCAGCAGAAAAAAGAGAAGAAGGATGCGAGGAAGCAAGTGGTGCAGAAGTTGGTCGTGTAGTGAAGGAAGGAGCCTGAGGAGAAGGCCCAACAGGAAAATGAGCACACTGCAAAGTAGTAGGCCAAATAGGAGCAGTGTGACTCTAAGCGAAGTGATAAATCCCCTTCGCCCTAGACTGAGGAATAAGAGCGATCAGTGTAGGGCGGTGGAGGCGATGACGTGGTGAACCTTCCATTCCAGGTAAATAGGTACAAAGAAAAATAGTATGAAGGATCCCAGAAGAATACCAAGGCAAATAAACCACCACTGGATCCCATTATGCTAACGGAGGGGGATCTCAATGAGACAGCGGACAAAGTGCATGACACTACCTATAAAAGTTTGCAGCAGTTTGAGAAATAGTATATGTAGTCTTTGGGACTTGTTTAGAAGGATCTACATAAACTAAAAATACAAACCAACAGGATACAGGTGGGTTTAGGACAGGTGAGTTATGCACAGGCGAGCTTGGCCCTGGGGACAAGCCAGGCTACATAGTTGGTCAGAACCGTGGATCTCAGGATAGTTGCGCTGCTAGAAGGATCCCTAAGTGCAGAGACAACCAATGATAAGATCATCATTAGCACTCTGAAGAACATTGGCCTCAACATTGCAGCATTCCCTAATGACTATCTTCATGCGCTAAAGACAGGCATAGCAGCGAAATTAAGAGTGCGGGAGCAACGTGCTCTCAGCTTAATAAGTAAATACAGGGTGAAAAATGAACAAATGTTTGCTGAGAAGGTGGAGGCCTTGAAGGAAAGGGATGCAATTCAGGCACAGAGTGCCCAGTTGGCAGCTGTAGTTGCAAAGGCATGCAGGACAATGCTGAAGTTACACATACATGAGGAGGCATCACTAGAAGAAAATATCTGGAAGCTAGTTGTGGGCATTCGCAATGCCAAGGCAGGAGTGGCCAGAGTTTAGTTCAAACTCAACATGAAAATCACGGAGTTAGAACTTAAGTACCAGCCTTTGACCCTGCGAAAAGTTAGGGAACAATGCGAAGCTGTTGTCAAGGAAGGGATAGCTACTGAGGATGTCGTGGTTCTGGACCATGCAACTTTGTGTGAGATGGCCATGGAGCTTGTGAGAACACTGCAAGAAGATCCCAACATGTAGAGATTAAAAACAGAGATCTGCGAGCTTCAGTAGTAGTACGATGAAGTAAGGATGACGATGCGCAGAATGGCTACAACGCAGTGCCTCGCCAAGTTGCAGGAGGGGAAGAAAATCCTTACACAAGTGGAAGCATCGCAGAAAAAAGAGGCACTGCTTAAAGCATGGTTGTATCCTTGGTTGGAAGAAGCCTTCCAAGTCTCCACAAACATACAATAAGAGTTGGTGAACCTACATCCTACATAGCAGAAGATCAAGTAGGACATCGAAGGACCATCCATAGAGCAACTAGTCGAGCAGGTGAAGTAGGCAGCCACGCAAAGCACAACTGAAGTAGCAGTTATGAAGGTGGACATGGGGGGTCTTCACAGTGAGATCACCATTCTAGCCGAGTGACTCGAGGGCGAGTCATGACCTTTGTGTTGGGGGCCTGTTGGGATGGGGTCCCCTGGGTCAGTTCTGGAGAAAAGCCCAAGTTTTGATGTAAAAAGATTTAAAGTCTCTGCAAATTGTGCTCATGGAGAGCATATCTAGTTAAGAGTCAAAAAGGGTTTTTACCCTCTTTTATGTAAAATTGAGTCAATTTTTCGAGACCTACACATGGTCCGCAGTCCATGGGATTGTATAAATATGTGTGACTTAGAGATTCTAAGAGAGAAGTATAAGTTTGTCTATGAGTACGACGGAAGAATTCTATCGCAGAGAAGTAAGTCCTAGAGGGTAGAAGGCTCTACAACTAAGTGCACAGAGGCCTAGAGTAGTGTCCGCAGCTGAGTGCGTGGACCCCTGTAGCTGAGTGTGCAGGGAAGTCTTGGGTCTGTAAGCTTATTCTCAATATCAATAAAAATGATTGTTGAACAAATTCCTATGTTTTACCTCTTTTCTCCCATTATGTATGAATGTGATTTATACTGTGATAAATAGTCTTTATGAAATAAATATGTATTGATGCATGAATTTACTTCATCTGTATTGTTATCTAAACACAATTAATGTTAAGTGATTATGCGAAGATCATAACACATCCTGTTAAAGTTATTGAACACTTAGGTAGATCCGAGTAAATACTGATCTAAGAATAATCTAAGGTGCATGTAGGTAGCTAATCGGCGTGTTCAGGGTTTGCAAAAGCCAGTCATAGACCTTCGTGGAGTTCTAGAGGCAGATTGAGGGAAGTTATAGCGACAATCCATAAAGGTTTATCGATCTGCATGAAGGCAGATCTAGGTCTCAAGAAGACATCACATTGATCTTTGGGTGCAGAAACTTAGTTCCAACATCCCCCCATATTGCTTCAGGTGAGAATTCCATCCAGGCATAGCAGATTGATGCCGAAAGGGCAAGTAGTGTAGGGATTTGTTTGGTGCAACTAAATATGAATATGGGTCTTCTTGATACATAATGTATAGTGACAAATCTAGCCTCAAAGAGGTTGTGGTGATACAACTTTCTAAAAGTATAAACACCAAAACTTTTCATAGTATCACTAGCTTCCATTCTAATCTACATTGAAATATATAAAAATTACATTGGCCCTCGACCATATCAATCAGATAAAGAGATATGGAGTTGTTGGCAACTAATATCTAACTTTAAGAACCCTCCAACGCTCCAAGCCATTTGCAGGAAAATAGGAATAGGTCCTCAGGAGTGAATTCGTGCCTTTCTTCCTAGACAACTGGGACTGAATCCCAGTTAGAATCTCGAACCAACTGTCTTCCATATTCGGTGTAGGAATAGGGATGAGTGCATGACTTCTTGGGATCTTCTTGTACCATAGCCACTTTTGATCCTGAATTAATGAACACAGATTGTAATATTCATAAGGTAATGTAAATGACAAGTTACATAGAAAAAAATCGACCTTTTTTACTTTTAATTAAAATGAGCATACATTATCCATTTACCCAAAGAATTGTTAGGATATTCTGACACATAGGAAATAGTTAAGTATAACTTGGTCTAGTGTAGAGTTAGGTAAAGTGTTTTTCTTTACTATGTACATTTGTAACTTACAATTCGACGGTCACGATATGTTCTAGACATGAAGTGATTTGATGGTTCATTCTCTCCTCAGTATTACCGACACTTGATCCATGGCTTAACACCCGATTGGTCCATGATCTCTATTTAAATAGCATGGAGGATCATTTGTAGGGTAACCATTCATGAGAGAAGCTTATGTAAATTTTCATTCTTTTATTAATAAATTGCCTGAAGTGGTAGCGTTGGCTCAGGTCGTGGACTATTTCTCTCTTTGAGGGTTTTAACCACATAAAGAATATTGGTGTATTGATCTGTGATTTGTTTGTGAGTGGTGTCCTTTGGTCTTCTATCTAAGGAACTTACCCTATAAATTACTACATGGTCCCGGAGCTATTTGATGGCCTCATCCGTTGGTGATCCAAATCCGAAGCTGGTACAACTGCATTTGACTATCGTTTCCTAGATCTACTGTTTTTGACTACTTTCAAGTTGAGTGGACTGCTCTATTTTTTTAGGATCATCTGTTCCAGTGAGGAAACCCTTTCGTTTCACGTGAAAAGGTTTCTGACAGCCCTAGCTATGTCATTTTTAAGATATGGAGGTATACAGTCTTTATTTGCGGTTTTAGTTATTCTTCTCTCTATTTATTTCGGTTTATTTAGCTCTCTATTTTTATTACCGTATCTATACCTTTCATTTCTATGTATACTCTTTGCCCCACAACTTTGTGCGATCTGGGCGAATCAGAAATAGAAATGAAGAATTTTTCTCTTGCGTATGCTCTTTTTCGTTGTGCCTTAGTGTGATCTTGGAAAATTGGAAACATTGAGAAAAATATTTAGTTTCCAGCGAAAGCTAACTTCAAGCCATAAGGTTTGGTTTTTTTTGCATGTCCGTGTTGGGGTTGTGTGGTTTTTTGTTTTGTAGGAAAAAAGAGATTTTTCAAGTAAGCATGCACTCCAAAGCTTTAGTGACTAAAAAAAAAAATGCCTTCTCTTTTCCAAAAATTACTAACCTTTTAAACTAGCTCACTTGGTCCAAAGTTACTTTATGAGAATAGAGGTCTTGAGTTCAAGTCTTTCTTTTTGTTGAGTTACTTTTTCAAAAAACACACGTAACTTATGATTTAAAGTTACTTTATGTAAAAGTGTTCTCACCCATTATAAAAAGTGAGTCACTTATAATTCTAAAGTCTTTTTATCTTTTATTTAAGTTACAATTTAGTGGGTAACTCATAAATACCATTGTAAAAGTGATTTTCACTTATTTATAAAAGTGGGTCACATAATTTTTTTTTTTTAAGTTAGCTAATTAGATTAAGTTTGGAAGGGGGAGGGCGGGGGGGAGGTTTCAGCGGGGTTTAAACTATAAAATTATCATTCATTTCTGCACGTTCCCGCACTTCATCAACATCTTCAACATATTTTCTTCAAAAAGCCATAACTTCTTCATCTGGAAGCTGTTTTCAGAGCCGTTGTTTATTAATCAGCCTAATTTTTTGAGATATTTCCATTGGAACACTTAGTTTTAGCATCTACAACTTCATTTTCTATTAAAATGGAAAGCCCATGCTAAGTTATTCTTGACAACACCAACTACTTCCAATGGTGGTCTTACATTGTGGATTTACTTAGAAGTAAAGGTCTTTACAGAATAGCCTTAGGCTAAGAAACGAAACCTAAAGATGAAGATAAGGCAACCAAATGGGAAAATAGGCAAGATCAAGCACGTGGGTTGATAGGGATGTCTATTTCTCCAGACCTTAGATTCCATATCGCAGAACTTGATACCCCTAATGAAGCAATGAAACAACTCACTAAAGTTTTTGGAATTAAAAATGAAATTAGAGCCCATCAACTCGAAAATGAGTTGCTTATGTTGGACCCCAATAATTTTTCTTCCATTGAAGATTCTTTGTCCACGTTCAAGACCATTAGACTTCTCTTGGAAGGTGTTAAGGTTAAGAAATAAGATGGTAGCCTTATCTATTCCATTCTTACTAAGTTGGGACCAGCCTACTCTGCGTTTTTTTCCACCTTCCATTCTACAAGAGAAGCCTTTATTTCTCAAGGACAAGACTACAAGTCCCCTTCCTTTGATGCCTTTTGTGATTCTTTAAAAAGAGAACAAGAAAAACTCTTACATCTTGGTCTTCTTAATATTGGAAATTCTTCTAAGAAAGCCTTAGCTGCCCAGCAACAACCAAATTCAAAGAATTCTAAGAAGCAGTATCCTAAAAAGAATGGTCCTAAACCAAAGGAGGGTCCTAAGCAATTTTAGTCTCAAAATGAAAAATCATTTCAACAAAATGATAAGGAAAATAAAACAAAGGGAAGAAGACTGATAGAAATTTCCACTTTTGTAATTGAAATGGCCACTTAGAATCCAAATGCTTTAAGAAGATGGAAGCCTTGGAAGCAACAATGAAGAAGCACAACATCCATTCGGAGAACTCTTCAACTTCAGTTTCATCTTCAGGAATAAATCTTTCTACATGTGGTTGTCAAGCATCTTGATCTGGTTATGCATTAAATGTGTCTTCTTCTTCTCATTCTCATCAGTGGCTCATTGATTCTGGAGCTACTTATCACATGGCCAAAAACAAAGCCATGTTTTCTTCTTTAAATGATTGTAACACCAAAAATATATATGTTGGTGATGATATATCTCTTAGTATTGTAGGGACTAGAACTTTTCATCTAGATAATGGTCAATTTAATGATGTATTATGTGTTCCAACCTTATCCTGCAACCTTCTATATGTATATCAACTAACTCATTCAGGTAAAGGTAAAACCGTTGAATTTTCACCTCACGATGTTGTAATTAAGGACCTAAAAGATCCTAAAAATATTTTAGCTACTGGAATTGCTGATGATTCTACAAGGTTGTATAAGTTTAATAACTTTAGGTCATCAACTCTTCCCTCGGTATTTGTTGCTCATAATGACATAGTGAGCAAACTTTGGCATGAGTGATTTGGTCACTTAAACTATCGCTCCCTTCAAAATTTGTGTAAAGAAAATATGGTGAGAGGTATTTCTATGTTATCTTACAGAGATGGTGTTTGTTCCATATGTGTACTCGAAAAACATCATTGGGATAGTTTTGAAAAACATGCCTCTTGGCACGCTCCAGCCCCTTTACAGCTTGTGCATAGTGATTTATGTGGTCCACTTCCAGTTGTTTCATTCTTTGGCTACAAGTATTTCTTAACTTTCATCGATGATTTCTCCAGGCACACTTGGGTATACTTCTTAAAACTCAAGAGTGAAGTATTTAACATGTTCTTGGCCTTTAAGGCCTTTTTTGAAAAACAATCTGGACATCAAATTCTTAAGCTAAGATATGATAATGGTGGAGAATATGTTAACAATGAATTCATCAACTTTTGCACTGAGAATGGAATTCAAATGCAACATATTGTTCCATATACTCCACAACAAAATGGTTTAGCTAAAAGGAAGAATCACACGTTAAAGGAAATGGCTAATTGTATGCTTCAATCTAAAGGACTTAGTCTTAATTTTTGGGCGGAATTAATAAACTATGAAAATTACATAGTAAATCACACTCCTACTAAGGTTTTAAAGAATATCACTCTAGGAGAAGCATGGAGCTCAATTAAACCAGATGTAAGTCACTTTCGTGTTTTTGGAAGTGAAGCATGGGCCCATAATCCAGATGAAAAACATAAAGCTTTAGAACCTGTTGTGGCCAGCAACAACCCCCCTTCTTATTTAATGTTATTACTAATACTAAATAAGTGGGGGCCCTTAGTCAAAAAAAAAATTTAAAAATGAATTAGTGCTTGTGTTTCCTTTTTAATAAAACTTACCATCATAAACTTAGGAAAATACCCTTAAAAAATCTAGAAAACTTAAGTTTTATGAAGAGGTAAGATGAAATCACTCCTTAGGAAATATCACATCGAAAAAAGGATAATAGGATGCCTCCTTACAAGCCGAATTCTAAAATTGCGAGATCACGATGCGAGACTACATATTAAAAAACATGTATCGCATCGCATGCCTCAAAAAATCACTTACGCTAGAAAACCTCAAAAACACCGATATGCGATGGCGCATATCGCAAAATCGCATTTCGCAGAAAATACATTAACAGAAAAATGTCATATGCCGCGTTCTTGCTATATTGCGATATCGCGGTCTTGTGATAATGCGATACAACAATCTTCGATATTGCAAAGCAAATTGCAAAATCGCTCCATCGCAAACCTTTCAAGCTCATTATTCAAGAAAGCTTTTTCCATAAAACGAGACCTGGTCATGCGCTTTAATGCTAATTAATAAGTTAGTTGCCAGTTGTTAATGAAATATGGTTTTGTGTTTATCGAAAAGCCAGTTCACGTAAGGTGGTATATTTTTGCATGTATTCAACATTTAAATATTTCCCGTCACCATTCCTTATCCTTAATCTCACCTCACTTGTAAACTGCAGGAACGAAGAACAAAGGAACATACAAAGCAGTATACAGGATATTATGGGGAACAAAGGCAAAGCTTCGGTCTCTGAAGACAAAGAAATTCCGCCCTTGTACACAGACACCGCCTGTAACAAAGATGCTGGT
The DNA here is from genome assembly GCA_031772625.1 of Pinus tabuliformis. NCBI lineage: Eukaryota > Viridiplantae > Streptophyta > Pinopsida > Pinales > Pinaceae > Pinus > Pinus tabuliformis. The sequence goes on along the minus strand of CM062806.1, from coordinate 37,798,067 downwards.
ATTATTACTTGGGAAGGCATGTATAATCTACTTGAGGAAGAGAATCCCAAGGTAATGGAGTTTACAACTACTGCAGGTTCATAGAGGTCTTTTGAGGCATCAGTTGCAGATTTAGCCTGTTCGTTCTTGCACCAGATGGCGGCAAAGCCCAAAATTCTTCCCTACATGGACATGGTTAGATGGGTACTGGACAACGCTGACATAAAAAACAGACAATTTAAAACTCAGGGTCAAGAGCTCACGGAATCATTATTTTCACAAAATTTCAGCTTTATGTCTGCTAAAAGAAAGCACGCAAGAGGCGAAAATCGCACCAAGGAAGCCCGAATCAAGAAACGGAGGCAGTTTCCAATGCACGATTAGCGCTTAGCGCTTAGCGCTAATCACGCATCGCTGGGTAAAAATTCTTGAAATGGAAAGCCTCTAATTGCTCAGTCACCTGTAAGCCCATAAATTCGTAAAAAAGAATGCTAGAGCGATTGCAAACAGGCTGGAGACAGAAGGCTCAAGAAAAGGCAGAATCAATTAAAAGATTAACTAAGCTAAATTGGGATTCTTACTAGGCGTATTTGGTAAAACCGCACAGCCAGTGTATGACTCTCAAATGCATCATCAATTTTGCTAAGAAGATGGAGCCAGCTCTTGATGATTCCGTTTTCGCAGGACAGTTAAAGGCTAAAGTCGGCCAGTCGACTCTTCTCAAGCAAATGCTGAATGCTTGCGATTTCAAGGAGCAGATATAGAAATAGTTAGTTGTTACTTTTAGATTCAATATTAGTATTAATTTTTCTTTATTTTTGCCTAGAAAAAGGACGGTCATTTAAACTGTACCCTACATTTTTGTAATAAGTTATTTTTAGATTTAATTAGTAGTATTTAAACCCTTCTCATGCATTTAGAGAAGGGTCCTGAAATTTGTCAAAAACTTGTCCTCAGAACATGCACTTTTGCACACTCCGAGGAGGTTTTGATGAATGAATGGAATAGGATTTATTGATATCTGCATTTAATATCTGCTAGTGATGTTGCACTTCTATACTCTTAGTGGATGTTGGATTAAGAAGAGATAAATCATTATCACTTGAAGCTCATGAGTAGAACTAGTTATAAATGGTACTTCTATCTCTTAACTATTTCTACCTTTTGTGTTAAAGTGATATTCAAGTACAGTTGTTTATATATTAATGCGTGAATGCCTGAGTTATCATTTGGCACTTTTGTACAGTGATAGCTATTTATTTATGCTTAATGTATGAGTAGCTCATTATGCAATATGTTTTTCACAACTGTTTCATCTAAATTTTTATACAAAGTGGTTTATCTACATTGAATTCTTTCCTTATAATAGTTGAATGATCTTTATTACCATTTGTTATCTGAAATCATTTTAGATCGCATAACAAAAGGATTACACCCTGGGTTAGTGTAGATTTAGATATTTTTGTTTATTAGAACACAATTGCATGTCATTAGATTAGAGTTAGAATTAGAGCATCTCAGTTAGGAACTCTTAGACAGGAAATAACAATTCTTCTCACACACATAAATTCGGAAATTGGTCCCATATCCCCAGTTGGACCCACTATACCAAACGGAAAAGGAGCTGCTAACAAAGGTCCGGACCGGGTGGGTATCCCCCTTGTTGTAGACCCGATTTTTGGGGCTTCAACATATTTGGCACTAAAAGGAGGGCCACAAACTATGAATGGCAAGCAAGTCTAAATATAAATACCATTCTGAGAGTAAATCGCCCTCACCATCTCCTCCAACTTCTCCATTGTATTTAGAATCTTTAAATCTAGAGTCAGAAGTCGTAAGAACAGCAGCCGCTACTACAAACCCTGAAATTTCAGAACAATCTACTATTGAATCTCCTGAAGTTGAATCTTTGATTCAAAAACTTCAGTGATTTTCCATATCTCATCAAAGATCTGATAAATCCCAAGGTAGCGTGACTTCGCAATATAACCCTTCTCATCCTCTTCCCAGATTAAGAGCGAAAATTTTGGTGTTCATCTTACCGAATTACCTCTACCTACAAGGAAGAGAGAAAGGAAATCACCTCAAGGGTTCGATAGTGAGACTCTTTCTTCATCATCATCCATCTCAAACTCTCCACCATGAAGTAAACCATCCACTCCTCCACTTCAAATCATTGTCCACCAGCCGACTGGTAATTCCACATCTCCATCTCAATCATCTGGAGTCATAATATCCTCATCTTCCCAACCTCAGGGATCATCTTCTGCAATTTCCTCTGTTAGCTGGTCAGCGATGGCCCAATCTCCATGGAATAACCCAGGGGCAGTCTTAATGCTTGCACCGTTGAGTCAATTACCGGCCCATCCTGAAAAATGGCTGCCTAAGTTTAATCCTGAAGCAGGCATGCTAGCGGAAGAACATATAAATAACTTTATGCTTTCCATAAATCTCAATGGAGTTACCAATGAAGATGTTGTCGTCCAACTTTTTCCTTATACTCTTCAGGGAGCAGCCGGATCATGGTATTTTTCATTACCATCTGGATCTATCACTAGTTGGGATATCTTCCAGGAACAATTCCTTATTAATTTTGGTAATGATAGGTCTACGTCAACATTGATCAACAACCTATCTAACCTTAGGGCTGAGTCAAAATAACCTATCAAAGATTTCAATTCACGTTTCAATAAACTGTTAAACAAATTTCCTACTGCTTCCAAGCCCAGCGAGGAAGTGCGAAGTGAATGGTACATCTCTGCTTTACCATCAAATATAGCAATCTTCATTGATAGGGCTAACAATACAACTTTATCCAAAAATATGAAAGAAGCAATAGCATTAGAGAAACATATTATTGCTCTAGAAAAGAAAAACATGATAGAAGAACAGAAATCCAAGAAGGTTACTTTCAAGGAAGATCCCAAGAAAAAACAATCGAAATATCCGTTTGATTTAGAAGGATTGCAAAAATTTTTGAAGACTATGTCTAACAAGATTGTCAACATTAAGAAACAAGTGGCAGAAAATTCTTCTAAAAATCTGTATATAACTTTTAAAAGAAATTCTTTGACCGATTCAAAGCCTCCTAATGCTATTACAAGTGCTGAATCAGAAGAAGAAGAAGAGGAAATCGCTACTGAAGAACATACCAATGAAGAAGAAGTTGTAGAGTTACAAGGTATGTGGGATTTCATCCTCCCAAATGAAGAGGATCAAGAGGCATCCCCGGTTAGCACTCGAAGTAGAAATCAACTTGATCCTCCTCAACCTACCCCTAAGCCAAATAGCGCAAGCTCCATGACTAAGGATAAAGTCGCAGCCAAGAAAACGACACTTAAAGTGACTCAAACCAACCCAGTCCAAACAGATTCATCAACTCCATCTAAAACGTTGATTGTCTCGGATGAAATGGAGTACAACATTATAGAAGACATGAAAAATACTAGGGCTAACATTACTCTTTAGAAATTGAGCAAGTTAAAACACCAACAAAAGATAATTTTGAAAGAATTACATGCTATACCAATTGCACCTTTGCCCGCTGCTGTAATTTCTCAAGCTTTCCATGATATGGGAAGACCTCCAATTAATGTGATTAACAAGGTTGATCCAAACGATATCGCTTTAATTGGATGAAGGTCAAGATCTCATACTCCCCCGTTTCTTCTTACTTATGAAATTTTCAATAAAAATTTGCATAGTTGCTTAGTGGATTCTGGAGCCTCATCAAATATTTTATTAAAGTCAATATGTGCAAAATTGAATGTTCAACCGCAAAAATCTACTGTGCGCATAGTTCAGCTAGATCGATCGCAAGTTGAAGTGATCAGCAAATTAAACCAGGTTACCATAAGGTTGTCATCCAACCCAAAGTTATGTCAAGTTATCGACATTTTAGTTGTTGATATTCCAGAATTTTATGGCTTAATTCTTAGTAGAGATTGGTCATAAAAACTTCATGGATACTTTGCAACTGACTGGACCCACATGTGGCTCCCTTACAATGGTAAACCAAACCAGATAAAAGTTGAGCAAGAAATACATTAGAAATACATAGTAACAGAACTGGAAGGAGAGAATGAACCAATAGCATACATAAATAACATCATTGGCAACCACTCAGTGGATTCTTCCCTAGGAAATGTTAATGCTCATACTTCACCTTATTTAGAACATTCTGTTTTGTCTCAGGTAGAAAACTTCTCTCAAACAGATAGTTCTAAATGTATTAATTTTATAAATAATCCTGTAAATAAATCTTTATTTTGGAAATTATTTTTTGACGGTTCTAAATCTAACGAAGGAGCAGGAGCAGGATGCGTGTTAGTTAGTCCAGAAGGAGATAAAACTATGCTAACTTGTAGACTCGAATTTGGCTGCACCAACAATACCGCAGAATACGAGGCTTTAGTCCAAGGGTTATACAAATCAATTGAATAAGATGTCAAAGACCTTCAAGTTTTCGGAGATTCGGAAATTGTAATAAGATAGGTACGTAATACTATGCATTGTTTATTAGGTCATTTAAAACATTACCAATCTTTAGTTCAAGATCTGACTGAACACTTCATAGCATTTAATATTTCATCAATTCCCAGACTCCAGAATGCTAGTGCAGACCTCCTAGCTAACATAGCTTCCAAGCTCATTCCTTCAGAAGATTTTAGCCCTGATCGATTTTCAATTGAATTAATTTTTAGACCCTTAATTCCTGATAACATTATCAATTGGAGGATTTTCAACGAAAATCCTAATATTGTAAGCTTTCTCACATCTGAAGGATCTTACACCAATCAAATAATTGACGAAGACCAACATGATCGAAAATTGCAACAAGATAGCACTAACAATGCTATACCTAAGTCGGTAGTCAAGTTAGAAGAGCTTTATGATTTGAAAGATCGGTTTAAAAGATCTACCAATTCAAAACTCCAAAGTTCAACTTTGAACTATGAATTAGTAAATCTAGGAGCTGATACCGAACCACAGAATATCAACCTAGGCCTTGGTCTAACTCCTGAAGAAAAATTAACATATATCCGTCTCTTGAGACAATAAAAAGGTGTCTTTGCTTGGAACTACGATGAACTTGAAACATACGACACTTCCATCATCCAACATACTATTCCAATGATAGATGATGAAAAACCTATCTAACAAAAATTGAGAAAGATCCATCCCAACTTAGAAAACTAGATCAAATCTGAACTCAACAAGTTATTGAAAGCCAAAATAATCTTTCCCGTTCGACATTCCAAATGGGTTTCCAATATGGTTCTCGTTAGAAAGAAAAACAGAGATATTAGAATCTACATTGACTTTTGAAATCTGAACAAAGCCTGCCAAAAGGATAATTTTCCTTTGCCTCCCATGGAGAAAATACTACAGGCAGTTGCAGGATCATAATTAATGTCATTGTTAGATGGATTCTTAGGGTATAATCAAGTGTTGGTACATCCCGATGATCAATTAAAAACCACATTCAAAACCAAATGGGGCACCTACGCATATCAAAATATGCCCTTTGGTCTGATCAATGTTGGTGCCACATTTCAGAGAGCCATGGACATCACATTCAAGGGTCTAGTTAACAAATTAGTGGTAATCTATTTGGATGATATAACTGTATATTCCAAGAAATGAAGCAATCATCTTAGAAATTTAAGACAAATCTTCCAACGTTGTCAAAGGTATGGAATTTCACTTAACCTGAAAAAATCCTTTTTCGCATTAAGTGAAGGAAAACTTCTAGGATTCATAGTGTCAAAATCTGGAATTCACATTGATCCTCACAGAATCAAGGAGATTTCTGAAATACCCCTACCTCACAACAAAAAATCCACGCAATATTTCCTTGGCCAGATTAACTTTGTAAAGAGATTTGTTCCAGATTTTTCAAGAATCGTATCTCCTTTACAAGAAATGATTAAAAAAAACTCAAACTTTAAATGGGGCCATGATGAATATGAGGCATTCAATCTAATCAAACAAGAAATTGTGAATTCTCCATCTTTAGAAACCCCAAAATTTTTAGATCCTTTTATTTTATATACATTTGCCTTTGATAGATCATATGTTGCGATACTCACTCAAGAAAATCAAGAAAAGGCAGAAGCCCCGATTGCTTTCTTAAGTTCAAATTTACAAGGGCCTGAGTTAAATTATTTAGATGTGGAGAAACAAGCTTATGTTGTTTTCAAAGCAATTAAATATTTTAGACCTTTTCTACTCAAAACCCATACGAAAATTACTACTTGGGAAGGCATGTATAATCTACTTGAGGAAGAGAATCCAAAGGTAATGGAGTTTACGGCTACTACAGGTTCACAGAGGTCTTCTGAGGCATCAGTTGTAGATTTAGCCTGTTCGTTCTTGCACCGGATAGCGGCAACTCCCAAAATTCTCCCCTACACGGACATGGTTAAATGGGTATTGGACAATGCTGACATAAAAAACAAAGAGTTTAAAACTCAGGGTCAAGAGCTCACGAAATCATTATTTTCATAAAATTTCAGCTTTATGTCCCCTAAAAGAAAGCACGCAAGAGGCGAAAATCGCACTAAGGAAGCCCGGATCAAGAAATGGAGGCAGTTTCCGATGTGTGATTAGCACTTAGCGCTAATCGCTCATCGCTGGGTAAAAATTCTTGAAATGGAAAGCCTCTAATTGCTTAGTCACCTGTAAGCCCAGAAATTCATAAAAAAGAACGCTAGAGCGATTGCAAACATGCTGGAGACAGAAGGCTCAAGAAAGGACATAATCAATTAAAAGATTAACTAAGCTAAATTGGGATTCTTACTGGGCGTATTTGGTAAAACCGCACAGCCAGTGTATGACTCTCAAATGCATCATCAATTCTGCCGAGAAGATGGAGCTAGCTCTTGATGATTTCATTTTCGCAGGATAGTTAAAGGCTGAAGTCGACCAACCGACTCTTCTCAAGCAAATGCTGAATTCTTGTGATTTCAAGGATCAGATACAGAAATAGTTAGTTGTTAATTTTAGATTCAATATTAGTATCAATTTTGCTTTATTTTTTCCTAGAAAAAGGACGGTCATTTAAACCATACCCTACATTTTTCTAATAAGTTATTTTTATATTTAATTAGTAGTATTTAAAACCTTCTCATGCATTTAGAGAAGGGTCCTGATATTTGTCAAAAACTTGTCCTCAAAACATGCACTTTTGCACCCTCTGAGGAGGTTTTGATGAATGAATGGAACAGGATTTATTGATATATGCATTTAATATCTGCTACTGATGTTGCACTTCTGTACTCTTAGTGGATGTTGGATTAAGAAGAGATAAATCATTATCGCTTGAAGCTCATGAGTAGAACTAGTTATAAATGGTAATTCTATCTCTTAAGTATTTCTACCTTTTGTGTTAAAGTGATATTTAAGTTCAGTTGTTTATATATTAATGTGTGAATGCCTGAGTTATCATTTGGCACTTTTGTACAGTGATAGCTATTTATTTATGCTTAATGTATGAGTAGCTCATTATGCGCTATGTTATTCACAATTGTTTCGTCTAAATTTTTATACGAAGTGGTTTATCTACATTGAATTCTTTTCTTATAACAGTTGAATGATCTTTATTACCAATTGTTATTTGAGATCATTTTAGATCACATAACAGAAGGATTACACCCCACGTTAGTGTAGATTTAGATATTTCTGTTTATTAGAATACAATTGCATGTCATTATAATAGAGTTAGAATTAGAGCATCTCAGTTAGGAACTCTTAGATAGGAAATATTGATTCTTCTCACACACACACATAAATTGGGAAACTGGTCCCATATCCCCAGTCGGACCCACTATACCAAACGGAAAAGGAGCTGCTAACCAAGGTCCGGACCGGGTGGGTATCCCCCTTATTGTAGACCTGATTTTCGGGGCTTCAACAGAACCTAAGAGTGAAAATTGTATTTTTGTTGGATATTCTGAAGATGTCAAAGGATATAGATTTATTCCACTTAAGTCCAGAAATGTTATCATTAGAAGAGATGTAAAGTTTGCTGAAAATATATCGGCCTACAAGCCTAGTTCGGCAGATGTGCCACCTCTCTCTATTCCTTCTACTTATGAAAATATTTCTTCTTCAGATGATGACAACGAGGATGAAAATCCTCCCCCACCTTCTCAGGATCCTCCTTTGGCTCCTTAGCTTCCAAAATGGGTCCGTGCTACTCAGGATTCAGTGGGTGCTCTTGCAGGTGATCCTATAGATCATCGACATACATGTTCTCAGTTCGATAGAGCCGGTCCTTTACTAGCTTAAGATTCAAAGAATTATCATCCTGACACCTTTGTAGAAGCTTTGGGCCATCCAGATTGGGATGCAACTGTGAATGAATAATAGCATTCATTATTGGCAAATGATACATGGGATCTTTTTCCTCTTCCAAAGGGACAAAAACCTATTAGATGCAAATCGGTTTATAGAAAAAGGTATGGACTAGATGGAAAAGTTGATAAACATAAAGCTCGTCTTGTTGCTAAGGATTTTTCACAAGTTAAAGGCATTGACTATACTGAAACCTTATCCCCTATTGGCAAAATGAACTCTATCTACCTTGTTCTTTCCCTTGCTGCCTCTTTCAAATGGGAATTCCATCAGATGGATGTTAAATTTGCATTTGGGGACTTGCATAAAGAAATATATATGGAACAACCTCCTGGCTATATACAAACGGACTCCAGCCTTGTATTTCTACTTAATAAATCCCTTTATGGTCTTAAGCAAGCCCCTTAGGCTTGGTATGCCAAAATGGTTAGCTTTCTTTTAGATACTGGATTTTCTAGGTGTCATTCTAACAATACTATCTACACCAAGAAAGTGGGTAAGTCTCTTATCATTCTTGTTCTTTATGTTGACGATCTTATCCTTACTGGTAGTGATCCCAACTTTATAAACCATGTGAAGTCCATCCTTAAAAAGAAGTTTGAAATGACAACTTAGGACACTTGCATTATTTTCTTGGTATTCAAGTCTTGCAAACCAAGGAAGGTATTTCCCTTTCTTCTATGCCAATTTCACATGGAAGAATGTAAGCCACCCCCTTCTCCCTTTCAGTCTAGAGCCAAAATTTCAGTCACTTGTACTTCCCCTGAAGTTGATGCTACCTTATACCATCAGCTTGTAGGAAAACTTTTGTATCTAACCCGTACTCATCCTAACCTTTCCTTTGTTTTTGGCCTTATTGCTCGCTTTATGCAAAACCCACATGAAATTCATTGGAAAGCAGATAAAAGTATAATTTGTTATGTTTGAGGTGTAGTTCAATTTGAGATTCATTACAATGCAGAAGCATCTCCTCTATTGGTTGGATTCACTGATTCTGATTAGGCTGGTGACCCTGATGATCAGAAGTCTACTGTAGGGTATGTATTCACTCTTGGTTCTGGACCTATTACATGGGATTGCAAGAAACAAAGTGCCATTTCTTTTTCTTCAGTAGAAGCAGAGTATCATGGCACCATATAAGCTAGTAAGGAAACCCTGTGGCTTCGTCAGATCCTGTCAAAGTTTGGTTTTTAGTAGCAGCATCCGACTACACTTTGGTGTGATCATCAAAGTACCATTAAACTATGCAAAGATCCAGTCCAACATCAGCACATCAAACACATTGAACTACACATGCACTTCATTAGAAATCTCATTCATGACCATTTTCTTGAAGTGTAATATTGTTCAACCAATGATTGAGTTGAAGACATCTTTATAAAGGCTCTCACAGAGGTGAAGTTTACTAAACTTTGATTTATGGTTGGAGTTCATGAAGTTGTCACTAAGGGGGGATAGGCTCTAATCCCTCCTTCCTTCTCCTATTGTGTCATATTTGTACATCCTTTAATCCTATCCCAAGTTGTGCTTAAGGGGGATGTTAGGATATTCCGACACATAGGAAATGGTTAAGTATAACTTGGTCTAGTGTAGAGTTTGGTAAAGTGTATTTCTTTATTATGTACATTTGTAACTTACGATCCAATGGTCACGATATGTTCTAGACATGAAGTGATCCAATGGTTCATTCTCTCCTCGGTATTACTGACACTTGATCTGTGGCTAAACACTCAATTGGTCCATGATCTCTATTTAAAGAGCATGGAGGGTCATTTGTAGGGTAACCGTTCATGAGAGAAGATGATGTGAATTTTCATTATTTTATTAATAAATTTCTTGAAGTAGTCGCGTTGGCTCAGGCCGTGGAATGTTTCCCTCTTTGAGGGCTTTAATCACGTCAAGAATACTGGTGTATTGATCTATTATCTATTTGTGAGTGGTGTCCTTTGGTCTTCTATCTGAGGAACTTACGCTGTAAATTACTACTGACAATGATTAAAGAAAATAAAAATACTTGAATAGAGACCTTATTTATATTGTAAAACAGAGGCTACGGTAGGGTGATTTAGGTGAAGAATAGGATAATTATGGCAGCCAACGGTCGCTTTGATCATTGGAATTCGACATTCCTTGAATTGTCGCAAATTGGTGCCTTTGTCTTCATAATGCCTCCTTGGGAAATTTCTCGTGTCAAATCTCCTTGAACATCATTTTCCATGCCTACTGAGAATACCTGTAGCTATGAGTCACTCATGGCAAGAAAACATTAGCCTAAAAATATCCAACTCTATTTTGATTCATGCAATGTTTCGACTGTGGATCAACAATACACAAGGGGGAGAAATAAGAACCTTTTAGGAACAGAGTGCACTTGTAGGAGACAAGAGAGGGAAAATCTTGTCACTAAGACTGCACCATACATAGCACTAGAAGAGGAAGAGACACGATAGGTGCAAGGAGTAGTTGTAAGAGGTAGGGCTACAAGAACTGTCCACTAGGACCATGCCATGTACTAGGGAGGAAGGCCAGAGCTACAAGGAGGGCGAAGGACACAGTTGCAAGGAAAAATGTAACGCCTCCTCCCACATCAATCCACTTTTACAAGCTCTCCAAGGTAAACATGAGATAAGTGTCACTATGATATGATCCAATCTATAAGTTCCAGGTATGGAGGTGGGGTCGACTAACTAACAAATTACAATCATCCCTCAGTGAATAAAGACTACTCAGGATCCTGCAAACCACCCTAGGTGATCAATCCTTGAGATGAATTGAATTTTCATAAGAAAATCTCCTGAACTGCACCAACAACACTACATGCATGTGGTCTAGAGGCTATATCTACACACATAGGCCTAGATTCTAATAATTATGGACGAAATTCCTCAGTTCATGCATGATGTCGTGAAATCTATGCCACTGTTTTAGGAAAGCCTCCAAACCACTGCCCAGAACTCATTGTAACTTTTCATAATCATGGAAATAAGGATAACAATTCTAAAAAATAGAAATTGATCCAGATATAGACCAATACATTCGTAATGCAAGATAGACATTTCTTCACACACATGGAAAACATATAAGCTACAAGTCATGAATGCATATCTAATCATAAACGTTTGAACTTCATCTAAGAATCACCAAGAAGGCTCAATGCCCTCTCAAGCTATCTACAACAACACTTTTTAGCCCATGCATTCATCAACCATCCAGTAACCTATAAAATCATGAACAAGAGCCATAGCTAGAGCACATCATAAAACCACACATATAACCAACATATAACTAGAATAGAAACTCTAACAAATCAACCATAAGATCACCATAATAATCAATACAAGTGCTCATAGATCAAAATAGGGAAATGGCTCATACTAACATATGGAAATTCCAATCAAGTCAGGGACTTCCATGTATGACCTGACCATACATTGGGCATAACCAAATCTCTCTTTCAACAAATCAGCGTTGTGCCATATTCCAAGCATGAATGTGGGATCATAAGGGTTAAACCAAGATAAACCAACCAGGGCTTCCAGAGTCCAAACCACCTCAACCCTCAAGCATAGTTATTTCACCTTTACAGTCCAAAAATCACTAACATCAAAGAGACTGGTCTCTATCTAATTTGTCTATGGCTCTACGAACGAGTAACTCAACCCACAACCTCTAGGTAACCCGAGTTTTTCAGGGATCTAGATCATTTGTTCCTATCCCATAGGCTCTAGGGACTAGTAACTCAACCCACAAGCTCTAGGTAACCCAAGCTATTTTATGGCTCCAGAGTGTTTGTTCCAGCCTGCAGCCATAGGAAACCATAAAACCAATTAGAAAACCAAATGGGGAACCCACTACACCATTTATATCCAAGAAATGGAAAGACAAGGTTGAAACCACTGTCAATCCATGCAAATATCCATGTCAATGAAAGCACATAACCAAGAAACCACATGCATATACCATGCATCCAAAAATCAGCAAGGGGATCACACATGTAACCTTCTACTTGCAAACTAAACATGTTGTAGCTACTAATCCAACTGTCTCATTACACTTCCTTGCTTTCATTTTCTTTCTTGCTTGAATCCAAGTGAATGCTATAATGCTCCAAGCATACTCCAAGATTGCTCTAAGTGTGAAAGAGTTTAAGAGAATGAACAATAGGTAAACACAAAACTGTCAAAAGGATAGAAAATAATTCTCTAATGTCTTTTTATTATTGATGTCTCTTTTTTCTTCATTTTCCTTCATTTTTCCTCTAATTTCCCTTGCATGCAAATTTGTGTCTCTTCACCTTCATTTTCCCCTATTTTCCTTTATTTTCATAATTGAATGCCAATTATTGCCTCTTTTCCTTTTCCAACACCTTATTTTATTTTTCATAGCCATTAATACACCCCAAGTTATGCCCACTATAATTTTTCCCCACCATTCAGTTTGGAACATGTGTCCCATGAGCTTGGTCTTATTTTATTTACATTGAAAATCAAATACAGGTTGTTACAAACTCGTCCCCCTTGGGTGAACACCATCCTCAATTTTCAATGACGCTTATAGCCAGCAAACATTCCACCCATGGATATTTATAATACAAATCGAGACAACATTTACATCACACCAAATTTCCAAAACCATGAACACGATACTACTCATTTGAGCTTGATAACACATATCGATGCAATATATATAACATATTTATTATTGGAGTTTTATAATAGAACTATTGCAATATTTACAATACTCATATGCATATATAAATATAAATCAAACATATCTACTCAACCATCAAATAAAGGAAACGACACCCACATCTGATCAACCATCTCCCATGTAGCTTCATAGGACCCAAAAAGGTTCCACTGCACTTTAACCTGCGCTATTGCTTGGTTCCATAGAATGATCTGTTTCTATTGAAAAATGCACCAAGGTTGTGGCTGGAAGTCTCCTTTTGGTTCCACTTGCAATAAAAACTAGTCAATCACATAAACATCATCTTGCACATATCTCTTAAGCAATGAAACATGGAAAACATCACGTACTTTCATTGTTGGTGGTAGTGAAAGTCTATAGGACACTGGTCCAATCCTCTCAAGAATCTAGAAAGGCCCATAATATCGAGGTTCCATCTTGGCATATGACCTAATCCTCAAGGAGCTCCTCTTGGGATTGATGTGCAAGTACACATGCTCCCCAATCTGAAACTCCTTGAATGATCTATGTTCATATACATAGCTCCTCTCCCTATCCTGTGCTACCTTTAGATTCCTTTTAATAGCCTACATATCTTATTCCATCTTAGCCAACATCTCCAATCCAATCGGCACCATGTTCACTGGATCACTCTAGTTGATAGGAGTATTAGAACTCTTCCCATAAAGAGACTTAAATGGACTCATCCGCAAGGACTCCTAATACCCATTGTTATATGAAAACTCAACCAGTGGAACATACTCCTCCCACATCCGCTGCTGATGCATGAAAAACATCCTCAAGAATCCTATTAACCCTCTCTATTTTTCCATCCATATGTAGTTGATAAGTTGTACTGAAAGCTAACTCTGTCCCCAAACTTGCAAACCACTCCTTCCAAAACATAGAAGTGAACTTGGCATCTCTATCTGATATGATCTTCTTGGGAACACCATGCAACCTCACTATCTCACTGATGAAGATCTGAGCTATGTCACTAGCTAAATTAGGAGACTTCACTACATTGAAATGAGCTACCTTACATAACTTATCAAGAAAAACCATGATGGAATCATGCTGATTCAACGTCCTCGAAAAAATTGTAATAAATTCCATGGAAATGACCTCCCATTTCCATTCTGGAATGGGAATAAGCTGCAATTGACTAGTTGGGAGCTTACTCTCAACTTTTACCTACTAATAGTCCAAACATCTTGAAACAAACACAACCACCTCTTTCTTCAATTTCATCCAATGATAGAACTTCTTAACTATTTTCAAAGTCTTCTGATATCTTTGTTGGCTTGAATATGGTTGGACATGAAAATTCCTCAAGGTAAGCTTCTTGAGATCACTGTTATCTGGCACATAAATCATGTTCCTGAATTTGACCAAGCCATATAATGTGAGGTGATACTCCTCATCTATGTCACCCTATTACTGAAGTATTTTCTTTAGCTACTAGTACCCATCATCATGCTTCCATGCATGCAATATCTCCTCCAAATTTGTCCCATAAGAGCTCACAACTAAAATGTGATTCATGTGCACTCTCCTACTGAGAGCATCTGCAACGTTGTTCTCCTTTCTGATGTATCTAATCTCAACTTCAAACTCACTGAGGGTAGCCAACCATCTAGGATGCTTGGAATTCAGATTGGGTTAGTCAAACAAGTACCTAAACCCACTGTGATCACTCATTAGAAAAAAACTCTTGCCAAGGAGACAATGTCTCCACATCTTCAATGCATGAATGATAGCAGCCAACTCAAGATCATGAATCACATAGTTTCACATGTGCTCAATTAGCTTCCTTGAATTGTATCATACCACCTATCCTTCTTGCATCAAGACCCCCACCAAATCCTTCCTTGCAAGAATTTATGCATACCAAAAACACCTTATCAGGATCTGTAATCTTCAAGACATGAGAATTTGTAAGCAAATGCTTCAATTGCGCAAAACTAGATCCACATGCCTCAGTACATTCAAACTTCTTCCCTTTCTTATGCAAATGTGTAATATGATAGACAATCCCTGAGAAGTTCCTAATGAACTGCCTATAATATCTTGTTATTCCCATGAATGATATGACCTCATCCACATTCCTAAGAGTTGATATTTTTTGGGTCTACTAATATCCCCTCCTTGGAAACAACATGTCCCTAGTAATGAATCTGAGAATGAAATAAACTTCACATGCTAAGATTGGCATACAATTGATGTTCTCTCCACAATCTCAACACTACTACTAGGTGATCTACATGATCTTCCTCATTCTTGGAGTATATCAATATATCATTAATAAACACTATCACAAATTTGTCCAGGTAAGGATGCAACACACTATTCATCAAACACATGAAAGTGGTTGTAGCTTTAGTAAGACCGAAAGGAACCACTACAAACTCATAATGTTAATACCTCATATGGAATGTAATCTTGTAGATGTCCTCTTTTTTGATGTGAACTTTATGATATTCTAATCTCATATCAATCTTTGAAAACAATGTTGATCCCTTCAGATGATAAAATAAATCATCAATCTGCAACAATGGATAATTGTTCTTGATATTCACCTTGTTCAATTACCAGTAATCAGTGCACAATATGAGAGTACTCTCCTTCTTATTTACAAAGGATACTGGTGCACCCCAAGGTGATACACTTGGCCTTATGTCTTCCTTGTCAAGCAGATTTCCTTAAGCTTCAACTTCAATTCCACCAATTCCAAAGTACTTATATTGTATGATGCCTTTGATGTTGGTGTTTCTGCTAGCATCAACTCTATAGAAAATTCCATCGCTCTATGATGGGGAAACTTTTAAATCTCTATTGGAAAAACATCCTGAAACTATTGAAAAACAGGGTTCCGATATTCAAGACTTTAACATCCTCAAAATCCTTACCTTTATCACTGGAAATATGAACTACAAACAGTACACATCATTTCCTACAATCGTGATTTTCCTACATAGTTGTAACCCTTCTCACTGATGTAGGCTTCTTCTTTCCTTGTAAGACTCTCTTTTCTCCATCATCATAGAGGCACTCAATAACCTTATCATAGAAGTCTACCTTGGTCCTATGAATGAACAACCAATCCATGCCCAAAATCATACTATATGAACACAAAGGAAGCACATTTAGATGTGTTGATGTAGGTGTTAGGGTCCTATAATATAGGTAACCTATTTGTGTAATTATCTATTTTGGGAATCTTCTAGTAAAGTTTAGCCTATGAATCACTAGGGGTCATAGCCTAAATGTTTTCTTGTCCAAGGAGCCATTTGGTTCTTGAAGTCTGATGGACAAGACAAAGTATGGATGTTTGGGAGATTTTTTACATATATATTCTAATTCAAATCATGTTGCAGGTGTTTTCATGGAAAAGTGCTCAGGATCAACTTTCCAACGATATATATGGTGCTTCAAACCAACATCTGGATCAAAAGAAAGAGCAAGTTGAAGTCTGCACCAGAAAGAAAAGAAGAAGGCCTAAGTTGTTATAGACATTTTTGGGCACTGAAACCCCAATCATACATGTCCATAAACCAAGGGCTCATAAGTCCCTAAAAGTGTTGTTTCATACCCTAAAGGAACAAGGTCAGCTGATTACATCATCTCCCAAAAGTTCTCCATGAAAAACTGCTTAGAACTACTCAAAACTGGACCATACAGATTGCTCAGTGCTAAGGGTGCGATGCATACTGCCTACCCAGTGTGAAAGGTGTGATGGGTGAGAAGAGACAAATGGTAGAGACAGTTTACAAGGTGAGAGATCTTGGAATCTTCCAGAAACTTCTCCAGTGACACTTGCCTCTTTGAATTCGCCCAGGGCTGAGTAAGATATAATGAATCTCCAAGTAGAACCAAGAACTATCAGGGAGAGGACACTAATCAAAATCCTAGAAGATGACTCACACCACTGCAAACATCTATATATGGATCCCTCATCCAGAGATCCAAAGGCTGGAATCTTGTATTTTGTACGAAAGTGTTGTTTGTTTTTTGGTGCAATATCATAGTGTTGGGTGATCTAAGCTTTTCATGAGGTGAAGAAGGGCTTTCATGCTGAGAGGATGACACTGGGTCAGAACAATGGGTTGTAATCCTCTTTGCTTCTCTTTCTATTAATAAAATTATTCGAGTTGTCTTCCACATTCTTGTATGTTTGTTGATATATGCATTTGTGTGGTTAATATATATCTGGTCCTATATTGTTTATGATTGTAGATCCATGTCTTTCAATAGTATTATGCTGCTTTGAATTTAAAAGTGCTCTCTGAAGCTGGGTGAACAAGGAAGAAGCGGCAAAGATCTGTCAAGGAGAGAGAGGAAACAAGCAAAGGATCAAGCGCAAGAGTGAGGTTGGTACTCTCTGCTCCCCCCTTATCTATCTATCATAAAACGAAAGTAGTTTTAATATGTTTGTTTCTAAGATAGCTACCTGTCTTAGTGGGACTAGCAGCTCCGTGTGTGTTGGGTTGTGTTATATTCTTTCCATGACTAATCCACGATTGCGAAGTGGGGGGGTCACAGGGGGGGCGGCAGTCCCCCTTGTCCGGGGGGTTTGAGGGGGGTGGGTAGCCCCCCTCTACGTGCAGCGCCCTGGGAAATTTTTTTTTGGACCTTATATTAGGTTGGGTGAACCTACCTATGGTTTTGGGTCCATGGTTTTGGATGCGATGGTTTTCGGTCCATGGTATTGGATGCTTCGGCATGTATAAATATGTATTGTAACATTGAAAGGAAAATAATGAAAAATCAAGCTGGTAGTCCGGGTTTTGGGATCCAGGGGAAAATCTCTGTGTATATGTGTTTTATGTTTTATGCTCTCGCATTGTTTATTTTTCTGTGATTTAGAATTCGTATGCAGGTAATTTCTGTACGGGGTTAAAACCTACATTTGGTATCAGAGCTGTTTTGGCTTCAAGGGGACGCCTTTGTTGCTGAGGGGTTTCGCGCGGGCCTATGGTAGACCCTGTTCAGTGGGAGATCTGTGAGATCGATTCTGGTGGTGAAATAAGATGGCGAGCAGCGGAAAGATAGAGATCGAGAAGTTCAATGGTCAGAGTTTTGAGTTGTGGAAACTCAAGATGGAGGATCTGTTGGTGGATAAAGATCAGTGGATCGCGGTAGATCCAGGTACTAAACCAACGGGAGTGACCGATGAAGAACGGAAGAAGTTGGATCGGAAGGCAAAGAGCACAATGCGATTGTGTGTCTCAGATTTAGTATTGTTGAATGTATCAGGGGAAGCTACGGTGAAGGCTTTGTGGGACAAGTTTAGGGACTTTGTACCAATCTAAGTCTCTGGTGAGTAAATTATTCCTGCAGAAAAAGCTGTATAACCTGAGGATGAAAGATGGAGACTCAGTGACAGAGCACCTGAACGCATTTAATACTGTGGTAAGTCAGTTAGCGTCTGTTGATATTAAAATTTCAGATGAAGATAAGTGCATTAGTTTGTTGTGTTCTCTACCAGATTTGTGGGATAGTCTGGTTATTGCAATAGGTAGCAATGCAACTGCTTTGCAGTTTGATAAATTAGTCTGAGCCTTGCTGACGGAGGAGATGAGACGGAAAAATATGGAGAGCCAGAATGGTGATGCCTTGTCTGTACAAGGACAGTCCTAGAATAGAAACAAAAATAAGTCAACGAGTGGGAGATCTAAATCTAGAGGGAGATCTAAATCTCCAGGAAAACCTGTAAAGGTGGTGTGCTGGAAATGCGGAAAGGAAGGGCCCTTCAAAAGGGACTATAAATCTAAAGCTCCTGATAAAGGAAAGGGATCTGATGATGCTCCTTCTGTAGAGGCAAAAACCACCTCAGCTAAAGGTGGGGATATGTACTTGGCTTCTTCAAGTACACATGTAGATCATGAGGCATGGTTGATTGACTCAGGTGCATCCTTTCACTTCACTCCCCATAGAGAGTGGTTCTGCAAGTATGAGAAATATGATGGTGGTGATGTCTTCTTAGGAGATGATAGGAAGGCTAGAATCATTGGTCGTGGAAAAGTAAAGTTGAAGTTGCAAGGTGAAAGGGTTAGAACTCTTCTGGGTGTTCTGCATATTCCTGCATTGGCCAAAAATCTGATTTCTGTAAGCAAGTTGGGTGATGCAGGTGTAAAAATAGTGTTCGAGAAGGATACCTGCAAGATGGTTTGAGGAGCACTGGTATTGACGCGGGGAGTTCGGACTGGAACTCTGTACAAGCTGCAAGGTAGCACTGTTGTTGATGGGTGCAACAGTTCTGTGGTTCCTGAAAGTGGAGCTGAAAATCTAGTGGTCTCTGGAGAGAAGACCATGTTGTGGCATCGAAGGCTTGGACATATTGGAGAGAAGGGCCTTCGAATACTTCATGGTAAAGGTATGGTAGAAGGTATGAGTAATAGCTTTCTGGATTTTGATTTTTGTGAAAATTGTGTATATGGGAAGCAGAATCGAGTGAGTTTCCCCTCTGGTGCTAAGAGGGCGAAACATATATTAGAGCTTGTGTACAGTGATGTGTTTGGACCTGTGAAAGTTCCATCACTGGGTAAGTCTGTGTACTATGTATCATTTATAGATGACTTCTTAAGGAACACATGGATATATTTCCTTAAGAAGAAATCTGAAGTCTTTGACAGGTTTAAAGAATTTAAGGCTCTGGTGGAAAATCAGACAGAGAAGAAGATAAAGGTGATGAGGACAGATTATGGTGGAGAGTTTTGCAGCAAGGAATTTGAAGAATTCTATAAGAAGTGTGGTATAGCATGGCAGAAGACTACTCCATATACACCTCAGAAAAATGGAGTCACAGAAAGCATGAACAAGACTTTGATGGAAAGGGCAAGAAGCATGCTCAGTGGTGTCGGGTTAGGACAGGAATTCTGGGTAGAGGCAGTGGATACTGCATGTTACTTGGTCAACAGGTCACCTTCATCAGCGTGGGAGGATAAGACTCCACAAGTGGTATGGACTGGTAAGAAACCCTCTCTTTCACATCTGAGGGTATTTGGATGTGATGCATATGTACATGTTCCAAAGGAGAAATGAACCAAGTTGGATAGTAAATCTGAAAAGTGCATCTTTATTAGGTATAAGGATGGTTTAAAAGGTTATAAGCTTTGGAACCCAGTCACACGGAAGGTTGTGTACAACTGAGATGTGGTGTTTAGAGAGGTAAAAGATGTTATTAAACATGAAGTCCAACCAAAGGAACTTGAAGATAGAGTTTGAGCCAAAGGAGGAAGAATCAGACACTGCAGCAGAGGAGGAATCAAAAGATGAAGAGCCACAAACTCTAGTTGTGAGAAGATCAGTTCGAGAAAGAAGGCAGCCAGAAAGGTATAGTCCTTCTGCTTTCTGTTCAAATTTTTCTTTGTCTATTACTGATGATGATCCTAGAACTATGAAGGAAGCAGTAGATTCAGAGGATGGAAAACTCTGGAAAGAGGCCATGGTTGATGAAATGGCATCTTTGCACAAAAATGAGGCTTGGGATCTGGTGGAGCTGCCGACTGGAAGGAAAACCATTGGTAGCAAGTGGGTGTTCAAAAAGAAGACAAATGTAGAAGGGAAGGTGGAGAAATACAAAGCTCGTTTGGTAGCAAAAGGATATTCCCAAGTGCCGGGAATTGATTTTGGTGATATTTTTCCGCCTGTTGCCAGGATAACTTCTATTAGATTATTTTTATCTATTGTTGCTGCTTTTGATTTTGAGGTAGAACAGATGGATGTGAAGACAACATTTCTTCACGGGGATTTGGAAGAGGAAATCTACATGAAGCAACCTGAAGGCTTTGCGGTGAAGGGTAAGAAAGAACTGGTATGCAAGTTAAAGAAGTCTCTGTATGGGTTAAAAAAGTCACCAAGGATGTGGTATCAGAAATTTGATACATTTATACGGGGACTTGGCTTCACCAGAAGAAAAGCAAATCATTGTGTGTATTTTAAATTGATTGGTGACCATGTTATTTATCTGGTCTTGTATGTGGATGATATGTTGCTGGTTGGAAATGACAAAGAAATTATCTAGGATTTGAAGACCCAATTGTCCTCCAAATTCGACATGAAAGATCTTGGTGCTGCAAACTATATTTTTGGCATGGAAATTAAAAGACATCGGGCAAAGAGGAAGCTCTGGTTAAACCATAGGAAGTATGTCGAGACAATACTGCAAAGGTTTAATATGTAGGATAGTAAACCGATGAAGGTTCCTATTCCTGTAGGTGTGAGGTTATTTGTTGAACAGTGTCCTAAGAAACAAGAAGAGGAAGAGGACATGTCCCGTGTTCCATATGCGAGTGCAGTCGGTAGCTTGATGTATGCAATGGTCTGTACTTGACCAGACATTGCACATGTAGTGGGAGTATTGAGTAGGTTTATGTCAAAACCAGGGAAGGAGCACTGGACAGCAGTGAAGCGAGTTTTTAGGTATTTGCATGGCACTAGTAATTATGGTTTGTGCTACCAAGGAAGACCAGGATTGGACGGAGTGTTGGATATTCGTGGCTTTGTTGATGCAGACTGGGCTAGAGATCTGGATCAGAGAAGATCTACAAGTGGGTATGTGTTTAACCTATTTGGAGGTGCAGTCAGTTGGATGAGTAAGAAACAATCTGTAGTGGCACTATCAACTATAGAGGCAGAATACATGGCAGCCACTCATGCAAGCAAGGAAGCAGTTTGGTTGCAGATATTGTGTTCAAGTATGGGGTTAGTATAGGGAGCTATAAGAATAGACTGTGTCAGCGAAAGTGCAATCTTCTTGGCAAAGAACCCTGCTTATCATTCAAATACAAAGCACACTGATGTTCAGTATCACTTTGTGAGGGATATGATAGAAGACAAAAAGGTGTTGCTGGTAAAGGTGGACACTTTGAAGAATACTGCAGATGCATTGAAAAAATCTGTGAGCTTTGAGAAGTTCTCTTGGTGTAGAGAAACAATGGGCATTTCAGGGCTGGAAAAATGACTAAGCTCTCCTGTGGCCCCCTGTGGAAAGAAAACAACAAGTGGGAGATTGTTGGGTTGTGTTATATTCTTTCCACGACTAACCTACGTAGTGAACCAGGGGGTTAGAGGGGGGGCGGAGCCCCCCCTTCGTTGCGCCGATTGTGCAGTGGGGGGGTCATGGGGGGGCGGCAGCCCCCCTTGTCCGGGGGTTTGAGGGGGGTGGGTAGCCCCCCTCTACGGGGTCCAGGGTAGTGCCCTGGGAAATTTATTTTTTGGACCCTATATTAGGTTGGGTGAACCTACCTATGGTTTTCGGTCCATGGTATTGGATGCTTCAGCATGTATAAATATGTATTGTAACATTGAAAGGAAAATAATGAAAAATCAAGCTGGTAGTCCCGGTTCTAGGATTTCGAGAAAAATCTCTGTGTATATGTGTTTTATGTGTTATGCTCTCACATTGTTTATTTTTCTGTGATTTAGAATTCGTATGCAGGTAATTTCTGTACGGGGTTAAAACCTACAATGTGGACACTATATTTCCCGATAACAAAATGGCGACTCCATTGGGGAGTGAATAGATTGTGTGCTTGTCTATATTTGTTAATTTTATAAACTTACAGACGGAGCCTGAAGTCAAGCCAGCTAACCTTCAAAATACATTTGCTATGCAAGTGCAAAGTAGATCAATGCTGCTTCAGTCCATCTCAAGGTTTTGTTTATAAACTGAACAATCAATTTGCAAACATTCTAATTGCCCTAGTGGTGGCTCTAGTAACATCATTAGATCAGCCCCTATGATTTACATTTACTGGCTATCATTTGCTTGGCCTAAATCCCTAAACTGAACTACAAACTGTGATAAAGGACCAGGTAAAAGTCTCGCACTGTACCATCGCACCCTCTCTTCTAGACAATCGGTATGCATCGCACCTCCCGTGTGCAGTAGGTGGGATGCATACTGGATTCACTGTGTAAAGGGTGCGATGATTAGAGAAGGCTAAGTTTGCCTACAGACTTTGGTTTTTCTTCATTCTTTTCATATCTATTCAGGAGTTTTGCTGTCTGTGATCAGTATACCACTGTGGAAACCCCTTTCCTTTGCATGATTTAGCCTCTATTATACAAATAATTGTGAATTTTTTTATGTATTGTGCGCCATTTACAGTTCTCTTTTACATAGAAGTAGCTTAATCCAACTGTCAAATTTTGATTTGGAAGTGTCGCAAGTGTCATTTTTAGTCAAAGAAAAGAATTATGTTGTTCTTGATGGTTGATTACACTTTACTCTTGTATTTGATTTGAATTAGTAGTTTGTCAAGTGTCGAAATAAGTTTTCAATTCAAAATCACAAAGTGTCGTCATTATCTTCCTTTTATATTTTGAAAAGAAAATCGTTAGTACTGTCGCTTTGAAAAGATAATTCAGATTTTTATTTAGCATTCTTTTGTTCGTTCACACATTAAGAAGGCTGAAAAAAAATACATGCATGTGCATTTTCATTTAGACTGCTTGTTGGTTTGATTTAGAACAGTGCATATAGTGTGTGCTCTCTGCTCTATGTTGAAAGAATCTCAGTCCTCTTTCTTTAGTAGCTAGGATTTTCATTGCAAAAAGAAGATTAAACAATTGTTTATCATCTTAGATTGCATTTTAGGAATTGTACATCTAAATTATGCGGTGAACCTGAAAGGAAAATTTCTTAAGCAAGATGAACTGTAAAATAAATTCAATGAACATAAAAATGCTTTGGAACCTAACGTACAACATTTAGACGTCTAGGCTAGAGATGTATTCCAGTGTCATAAAGCCTGGTAACTATCGCTCTCATTGCTGGTTGGGTGATTCCTCCTCTTTGAGACGACAAGTGCCAATACGGACTTGTGCTCTCATGTACCATTGAGTATATATTGGGAGACCACAATAGGCTACATATTTTATTCTTAGGAAGCTGTGTCTACCTCTCAATCGATCGAAATGCACTGAACACAACATTTGGGAAGATTGACTACCGTACCGTAAAAAGTATTCTGCAGTTTTGTGATTGGTTTGGTAATCCCTCTGTCTAGATTTCCAGAGTAGTCTCTTTCGTTCCTTTTTAGACTCCTTAAAAGAAAAGGTCCATCTGAGCACTTGTCACTTGAAGCTCATTAAAAAATGAAGGCGACTAGAGTCATCTTTTATTTTTTCTCGACTCTTAAAAATTGAAAAAACAAGTTGTGTCAAAGCATCTAAAATTTATTTTAATCAGAACAAACACCACTGGTCCCGCGTTGGTCTTAGGTTGAGAAAAATGGAGTCTAACAACCAAGGATTTCCCCTTGGAGGAAATCCTAGTCCTTTCTCCTCTTGGGGAGATGTTGGTGCACCTCATATGGCCACATTGTCACTTCCAGGATTGACAATTGGCTTGCCAATACGGCTCTTCTCTACCTCTGTCGTTCAGAACACCGTTATTCCTGAACAATCGAGTCAGCAACTAGATAATGCTAGAGTTACCCCAAACCGTCTACTTTGTCCATTTCTCCCTCTCCTCCTTCCTCATCGCTTGATGAAGCTAGTAAAGCTAAAAATCAAGTAACTAAGAAGGGGAAGAAAGGGAAGGAGAAGAAGGGGCCAAAGGAAAAATGGGGCAACCGTGCATTGTCTAGTGAAAATCCACACACTGCACTTTCGAAACCTAAATCTCCATGTGTCATTTGCAAAGGAGACCACTATCATTGAGATTTTCCTTACATCCCTCAGATCTTAAGGGACTGGTCTCCCCACTTGCAAAATCTGGTGTCGTCAACCTCTGACTATCATGTTGAAAGCACACCATCAACTACTGAAAGCGAAGTCTCTGGAGAGAAGAGAAAATGTAAATTCCCTTGTAGACTTTGCGATGGAAATCACGCCGTCCACTGTTGTCCCTTCCTAGATGAAGCTAAAATAGTTTTGGATAACCATCCTGCATCACCGTTGCGGCTTTATCCTGGATATAAGAAACTCTTGCCGAGTCCATCACTAGTTGAGAATCCGACTGACACACATTTGCGGTCAGCCGAAGCATCTATCATTGAAGATAAACCCTCTGAGCCAACACCAAATGAAATTCAAAAGGTTGAGATGGTAGTTGACCCGGTCTTTCCTTCAGAAGGTCAATCTTAAGATGATACAGTCACCGAAAAGAACAAGAACGACACCGTTCAAATTCTTTTCGTAAACACAGATTCCGATGAGCATGGGGGAAATCTACCTGTTCCTCTACCGCAGGAAGGAAGTTCATCAGAGTCATATCCGGCCATCTATTTGGTCCCACCTCCAAGAAACCTAGTCATTTCCTTCGACTGGAATCAACTAGGTAGACCCCACCTACCGGCTAGTATACCATTCCGCACCATTGCACAAGTATAAAAAATGGTCATGGTCGGTACCATCATCGATGAAGGGGCTTCTGTGAGTATCCTTTCCTTGACTTCTTGGAAAGCGCTTGGTTCGCCATCGCTTATGCTTGAGATGAGAAATCTGATAGGCTTTAGCAAAGGAACCAGTCGACCGTTAGGAATCCTTCCCAATGTGGCCATAACATTGAGAAGGAAAACTGTTTATGTGAACGTAATGGTAGTCCAAGGGCCGCTAGATTACATTCTACTCCTTGGATGCAACTATTTTTATTGCATGGGAGCCATCGTGTCCTCACTCTTTCGAGTAATGTGTTTTCCACATGAAGGCAGAGTGGTCTAGCTCATAGACTAGCTTTCATTCCCCGGCTCACACATAGAAAATAGTCAAACACCATGCCTAAATGGTCTTTTCATGCAAGGAATGTCTCATCAATATCTAGTCCCTCCACTTGAAGAACGCGAGTAATTCGGGGATCGTGACTGAAACCCAAGGGGCATGCACCCTGGTCTGCTTCGTCAGGAAAACTCCAAGTATAGAGTAGGTTTCGGCGAAGGATATCTAATTGGTCTGACCCCCACTTCCGTATAGGAAGATGGAGTTATACCAGATAAGATACCTCCGTTAGAAGGTAGGCCTTTCCGATAGAACAATGTTTTGTCTGCAAATTGAAGAGTAACCTGAAAAAGGTATGCTTTTCCTGATAGAACAAATGTTTTGTCTGCAAATTGAAGGGTAATCTGGAAACTCTACCTCACTATACCTGGGGGCATGCAACCCTTTTGCATACAAGTGAAAAGCGACCAGTGTAACGCTAACTTCATACATTCGCTAACTATAACTGCTTAAGTTAGGTGTGTGTTCGGACCGAACATTCGTTTCGCAGGGGGCCCTTTGATCCAAACGGCGCTGGTGAAGTAAAGGAAAGAGTTTCCTACCTAACCTTAGCAGTTAGCTAACCCCATAAATAGTAGTTGGTCGCCCCTAGCTTGCATGCGAGAGGCAGTGGAGCAAATCTTCGAAAGGTGCAAGCTCCATAAAAAATGGAATCTATCGATGAGATATCCTTATTATATGACTGGCACAAGCAGTTTTCATGTGAAGTTCAAGCTCGTTAAAAATTAAACCGAAGCAATGAGAAAATGTTCCCCCAAAGTTTAAGCTCATTAAAAAATGAACCAATTTTCGGTAAATAACCATTACGAATATATTATCATCAGCTTTTGAGCCTTGGTCGTGTTCTCATCATCACCTCCACTCTGTTTTAGCTGATCATACGCCTCCATTTGATTGTTTACCCTTTTTGAGGAACAGCTGCGACGAGTGATTCTTTTAGCCATCCTTGTGACACTACCGTGATTGGAAAATTCCAAACCTTACCTGGAATCAGTTGCTACTCGAAACTTCACTCTTTCCTCAAAAGACGAGTCTCCTTTAAGCTCTTTTCATCTGACTTGTAAAATATGAAAAGATTGCCGAGCAGTTGGCCTCCCCAACTAGTTAAAGCTACCTAGAGTGTTATCCCTCCTCTAGATTTTAATCTTTTTGGACCTGAGGGATTATTACACAAAAAGATCGAGCGCTTGTCTTGTTCGGCTCATTAAAACTATCGAAAATTCATCCCTTTCGTATTGTTTTATACTTTTTCGGACTTAAGGGATTATATGACGAGAAAGGATCACTGGAGTTTCCTTTAAGTCTCTTTCAGAATCTCTAAAATTGAAAGATACCGAGTTATATTTGTGGTTAAACTTGTTAAAACCAATAGCGACAAACTTGTCCATGGAGACAAGAACGAGTTTCACTATCGCTAGGCTCGTTAAAACATAGCGACGGGTTTGCCCGAAGGGAAAATTATAGAACAAACATATGTTATCCTCCTCAAGCTTGATAAAAAATAAAGAGGTACTGGTAAACAATGACTGGGGTAAATTGGGAAGAAAACTTGAAGAAACTTTATTGGTAGCAAAGTCACTCTTGAACATGACACTTTCACTCCATCACCATGATTGAGTTGGGTTGGGTTATTCCATTCACTGGTCATATCACCATTGGTCCACCGTACCATCCATCTTTGGGGTTAACACTACCAATCCATCTCAATGTTATCGGTATGTTCAAGAGAAGTCACTCAGAAGATTCACCTGTGTCTCATCCGCTGCGATACATTCACGCTCCATTCTTTCATGACCGCCACCCTGAACTTTGTATCGTCGGACCGTTTTCACCTCCATAAAGTCATTTTCTCCGTTCTTTGTCGTAGATTTGGGATTCATTAAGGCCCTCCTACGACGGGTCGCTTCTTGTCGACATCAGCTCATTATCCAAGAAGTCGACCTAGGAACAACCCTTTCAATACTTTGAAGCTTGCATGCCTCAATGGCAAAGTTCTCACTTCCAGCGACAGGTTAACATCAATGGCCTTCAACCAACAGATTTTGTGTGGTGTTCGATGCCAAGTTCCTTTTTCACACCACGCGAATTGTACTGTAGTACCTTGAGGGTCATCATCATTATCGGTGATTCCTCTCGTGCCTGTTAATAGCTTACATCATTGGCTGGTAATCAGGAAATGTCTTTCCATGTTCGACTCTAGAACATCTTTCACATGGATCGACTTGTACTCTGAGTGAAGATTGAACGAGTTTGAAGGCCCCCGATCTAGTTTCATCCATCCGAGCTGCGATATATTCAAGAATATAAAGACATCAAATGTACATCATTGTCGAACAGATGATCATCCTAATCAAAGGATGATGACTTCGTCCATCAGTCTACCACATAGATGATTGTATGTCCTATGTACATGAGTATGAATTTATAAAGTTGAGCATGGGAATGCCCGCCTCAGCTAGATCATGAAAAATATTATGAAGATAATGTATTGTATTGTATCTTATTATAGGTCGCCTTCCAGCTCGAAAAAACTTCGGATCCTCATGATAAAGCATTTCACCCGACATCAAAATATTAATGACCTTATGCTTTAGGGGGAAACTGTTATATACATTTTTGGGCACTGCAACCCCAATCATACATGTCCATAAACAAAGGGCTCCTAAGTCCCTAAAAGTGTTGTTTCATACCCTAAAGGAACAAGGTCAGCTAATTACATCATCTCCCAAAAGTTATCCATGGAAAAATGCTCAGACCTGGTCAAAAATGGACCATATAGATTGCTCAGTGCTAAGGGTGCGATGCATACTGCCTGCCCAGTGTGAAAGGTGCGATGCATACTGGAAAGCCCTTCTGTAGGGTGCGATGGGCGAGAAGAGACAAATGACAGAGACAGTTTGCAAGGTGGAAGATCTTGGAATCTTCCAGAAACTTCTCCAGTGACACTTGCCTCTCTGAATTCACCTAGGGCTGAGTAAGAGATCATGAATCTCCAAGTGGAACCAAGAACTATCAAATAGAGGACACTAATCAAAATCCTAGAAGATGACTCACACTCCTACAAACATCTATATATGGATCCCTCATTCCAGAGATCCAAAGGTTGGAATCTTGTATTTTCTAAGGAAGTGCTGTTGGTTTTTTTGTGCAATATCATAGTGTTGGGTGATCTAAGCTTTTCATGAGGTGAAGAAGGGCTGCCATGCTGAGAGGATGACATTGGGTCAGAAAAATGGGTTGTAATCCTCTTTGCTTCTCTTTTTATCAATAAAATTATTCTAGTTTCCTCCATATTCTTGTATGTTTGCTGATATATGCATTTGTGTGGTCAATATATATCTCGTCCTATATTGTTTATTATTGTAGATCCATGTCTTTTGATAGTATTGTGCTTCTTTGACTTTACAGGTGCTCTCTGAAGCTGGGTGAACAAGGAAGAAGCCGCAAAGACCTGTCAAGGAGAGAGAGGAAACAAGCAAAGGATCAAGCGCAAGAGTGAGGTTGGTACTCTTTGCTCCCCCCTTATCTACTTATCATAAAGGAAAAGGAAAATGAAAGTAGTTTTAATCTGTTTGTTTCTAAGATAGCTACCCCTCTTAGTGGGACTAGCAGCTCCGTGTGGACACTAGATTTCCCGATAACATAAGTGACAAATTATTTATTTTGAATTATTAAAATTAATTCAAAAATAATAAATAAATAAAAACTCTAAAACATTAGAACCACATATATTCATCATAAGTTAGCCAAAGTCATAATTCCAAAAGTCAAAGCCTATGGCCCACCCCACACTTAACTATTAAATTTCCCAATATCCTATGCTATCTATTTGTTACGAGGCGATTGTGGAAAACATACCAAATTGCAGGATGAACAAATTCCTTTTGTGTAGAATTCATACAATCGAGCAACACATTCATCTACACATAGCTCACCATTTGAGACATCTTTTGGTTATCTACCAAGAGATCCCTTAGACATGGTATTTGGGAAAGATGAGGATGGCAATGGACGATATGATAAGGAAAAAACATTGAATTTTATTCAGCGGATACAATTGATTCGTCTGGCAATAAAGGAGCAGTTGGAGAAGATTCAAGCTTGGTATAAATCACGACATGATAAGAATCGAGTTGACCATTAGTTTCAAGTTGGGGACAAGGTATGGCTCCATATTAGCAAGGATAGAATGAAGGGAAAATGGAAGAAATTGAGACCCATTCGATATGGTCCCTTCACCAAATTGGCAAAGATTGGAGACAGTGATTTTCATCTTCACTTGCTCGCTTATATAAAATGTACTCAGCAGTAAATGTTGAAAACCTAAAGCTTTATGAACCTCCATTGATTATGGATACTGAAGAGGTTGCACAAATTCCTATAGTGGATGATTTTGGACCATAGTATCTAGATAAGTTTTCAGAAGATATCATACTTGACCAGTAAACTAGAACTTCAAGAAGGGGAGATGTGGAGTACATTCATGTTGGCTTCAAAGGAATGCATCCAAGTAAAGCTCGATGGTTAGAGAAGGAAAAGTGAGGGAGAAATTTCCTCACTTTCCAATTGACTAAGAAGGCTTTTGGAAGTCCAAAAGCTCTTAGTGGGGAGGATTGGTACAGGAGGATCCTGGAGGATTGATCCAGGAGGATCCTAGAGGATTGATCTAGGTGGATCTTCAAAAAAGTACCAGTGCCATGCTAAAAGGCTCAAAACTCAAATTGGAAAAATCTAGATAAACGTAGCATCGAATCAAAGTGATCGTCATCCTGATTCCAAGTATGTGAATGCCACTCAAATCCGAGTTCATATGAAGAAATTAGACTAATTCAAAGTTCAAAGTTTGACTTGTACAAGTGGCAGGAGGAGATGACATCAAAAAAATCTTAGCGAATGGGGAAACACGAAGTGGCAGGATGGCATTGGTCCCATGTTGGCTTAGTGGGCCCTGACCTAGGTTTAGCGTTAGATTAGTCAAACAAATCCGTACACTACTGGCCCTTTTGGCATCAATCTATAGAGCGCAGACTTAAGTCTCACTCAAAGCAGTATGGGAGGATGCAATAACCAAGTTTTTGCACCCATCGATGGTAGTGGTGTCGTTTTATACCCTAAACCTGTAGGAATTTACAGGGTAAGTTCCTCAGAAATAACACCAAAAGGACACCGCTCACAACCAGATCTCAAATCAATACACCAGTATTTTTGACGTGGTTAAAACCATAAAAGAGGGAAACAGTCCACGGCCTGAGCCAACGTGGCCACTTCAGGCAATTTATTAATCAAAGAATGAAAATTTACATAAGCTTTCTCTCATAGACAGATTACACGAACAATGACCCTCCATGCGCTTTAAATAGAATTCATGGACCAATCGGGTGTCAAGCCACGGATCAAGTGTCGGTAATACCGAGGAGAGAGTGAACCATCAGATCACTACATATCGTGATCGTCGGATTGTAAGTTACAAAATGTACAACGGTAAAGAAACACACTTTACCTAACTCTATACCTAACTCTATACTAGACCAAGTTGAACTTAACTATTTCCTATGTGTCGGAATATCCTAACAAAACCTTCCTTCGCACAAATTGATAAGCCTTTTAGGGCTTATTGAAATACTTCTCTTATTCATCCTCTAGACCTTCACGAAGGTCTATGACTGTCTTTTGCAGACCCTAAATAGATGAATCAACCAATTACGCGGCTATGTAATTACTTCTAATCCTGTATTTTCCCAGATTGGCTTAAGTATCTGATAACTTCAACATGCATTAAGATATTCTTCACTTAAACAGATATTATTACTTGCATTCAGATAACAATGTAAAATATACATATTAACGCATCAATATGGAATTAAAACATAAACCCAATATACATCATAACATAATCACATTCATTCATAACAGAAGTAAATAGATCAAACACAGATAATTCCAGAATAATATTCTTTATTAATACTTTGAATCTTCTTATAGACTCTAACTACCCTGTGCACACATCTGCAGGGGCTCGCGCACTCAACTACAGACTTCTACCTTAGGCCTCTGCGCACACTGCTGCAGAGCCTCTCTTCTACTCTAAGACTCTTCACTCTTAGCTCTTACTGACCCATCACATTCATCAATGACTTAACTACCAATGCCTTAGACTTTTCTAAGACTCTCCTTTTTATACAATCCCATGATCTGTGGACCATGGGTAGATCTTCTAAAACCGACACAACTTACAAAAAAGAAGGGTGGAAACCCTTTATGAAACTTTACATCTACATGCTCCGTGACCACAAAATGTGGAGACTTTACACTTTTCATACAAAAACTTGGGATTTCAACCCCAAAATTGACTCTAGGGGACCCTGTCCCAACAGGCCCCCAACACAAATATGGTGACTCACCCCCGATTCACTCTGTTGGCACGAAGATCTTGCTGCAAATACCTCCCAACTCTACTTGCATCACTTCAACTCCAGAGGTACACTGCGTCACTGCCTGCTTGTCCTGATCTACCAGCTGCTCCGTTGCTGGTCCTGTGCTATCTACATGCATCTTCTGCTATGTTGTCTACAGGCTGGCCAAATTTCCCTCAATGGTGGTAGTGAGCGCATAGGCCTCATCCAGCCAAGGCTGTAAACTAGCCTTGAGGACTGCCTCTTTTCGTTGTGCTGCTTCCGCCTGTTCCTTCAGTTCCTTTGCTTCCTGCAGCTTTGCCAATATCTGCGTGATGGCGATGGTGCGTGCCATCACTCTTGCCTCATTGTATCATTGCTGCAATTCTCTTGCCTCGGTATTTAACCTCTGTAGGTTGGGATCTTCCTATAGGATGGTAAGTACCTCTAGTGATTTCTTGAAGAGCGCAGTGCAATCCATCACCGCGACATCTACTGCAACAAATGCATCCTTGACAGCTGCCTCATGTTGTTCTTTGACCTTTGGAGGAGTTGAAGGTGGTGAATTCAACTCAAGCTCTATAATATTTAGGTTAAGCTCAAACTAAACCTTGGCTAGCTCTGTCTTTGCATCATGCACACTTGCAGCCAACTTCCAAATCTTGGCCTCCACCGATGCTTCGTCTGGGATATGTAGTTTTGGAATGGTTTTGCGTGCTTCTGCTACCATAGATGTGTTGCGCTCATTCTTCTCTTGGAACTTCTTCCATGTGTCGATTTTTTAATTCTTATCGACGAACATTTGGGCGTTATTCACCTTCTGCTTGCTGATCACACTTAGCGCACACTGCTTTCGGGCCCGACATTCTGTGATCACACCTGCTTGCAACGTGTGAAGGGATTCACTTGGAAGCGCGACCAAGTTGAGACCAATGTTCTTTAAAGCATCCTTGTCAGCATCTGTCTCTGCGATTAAGGCTCCCTCTGGCAGCATGACAGCCCGGTGATCTGAAGAGTGAACCAACTCTGCAGCTTTAGTTTTTCTTGGC
Source organism: Pinus tabuliformis (assembly GCA_031772625.1). Classification (NCBI taxonomy): domain Eukaryota; kingdom Viridiplantae; phylum Streptophyta; class Pinopsida; order Pinales; family Pinaceae; genus Pinus; species Pinus tabuliformis. The sequence continues at coordinate 37,764,874 of CM062806.1, read as the reverse complement.
GCTAAACTGGTCGAGGTCATGCTGCTCTTTCCTGCACCTACCTGTAGTCGAGTAGTTTGGATCTGCAGCTCACGCAAACCCATCTATATGGAAACCAAGGCTTGCTTTTACTGCTGCTCAAACTACTATAACAATTACACTATCACGTCCCTGAGCTTATCCCCAATGTAATCTAAGTTTCCCTCTGTCAAAGTGATTGGGTCTAGGGATGACTTAGTGGCTTTCAACTTCTTCTATGGTCCTTCTTTCTCCTTCTCCCTATTCTGCTTCACCTAGAAGGGAGTGCATTCTAGATCTGAACCACCCTGTTTAGACTGCTCCTCTTCTTCTATTTGTGGTGAAGGATATTTCTGAATTCTGTCAAATTCGCGCTCTTCCTCCCCTTCTTTCTCCTTTATGGCACACTTTGCTTTTGTGCGAGCCTTTTCCTCCATCTCCTTTTTCATTTTTGCAGCCAACTGCTGAATTTTTGAGTGGGCCTCTTCCTTCTTCTATTTTCTTGTAGACTTACTAGACCTAGAAAACAAATCCGATGTTGTGCACCACTCGGCTTGCCACCGATCGAGGACCGCTACTATTGCATCATCCATCGTGAGGTATGGGAAATCATACCATTTCTGTTTAGGATCTTTGTGTGCTCAGACGGAGTTACAATGGAAGTCTGCTTTGAACTCTACGTATCCCAACAATTGATCAAAGATAGCTGGTGACAACCATGGCTTGGAGTCGATGGCTGCGCGGATGCTTGCCTCCATCAGCACCCAAAATATTTTACTCTCCTTGACCCATTCTACGTCCTTTGTGGCCCATAGTGAAGCGAACTTTGCTGCTTCTGGTAAGTATGACGCGATCGGAGGAAACTAACTATCCTTTGGTAATTCCCACGTGACCAACACAATTGATAACAAAAGCCAGGAGTAATGAAATTTCTTACTCTGGTCTTGTGCCCCCCTGCAGCTCGCGAGGAACTCGCTGCATAGGTAAAGCACCCAATTGATTTTACACCCTCCGCGCACTGGGCCGCTAGTGACACAACTGGTGTCAGCACCTCATCTGCGCAACACTTCCTCATTACATTCCCAACCGAAATTCACCGTGGGGTCCGTGATACTCGAAATAGAATATACTCGTGCCTTTTTGACAAGCTTAAACTTGTCCTTCATTCTCTCAGCAAGATCGTGCTCGCCTGTATTTCCACCAAATGCCTTGGCCAGATTCAACCCTGAATGTGGTAGTAGAGTGATCCTATGGATCAACATGTGATTTATAGGGATTAGCTCTCCCAACCACAAGCGTCTATCGTGTACTAAGCATAACAACTATTTGATCACAATCAAATTTATGGGAGCATAGTTGTAATGTGACACCCATAGAAAATTTAACATTCCTGCCTTCTCCACCACTTGAATCCACTTCACTGTCTCTAGCGCGATGACACTAGAATCTTCGTAGAATACGTGCTTCATGAAAGTATCAGTCACCAGGTGGGGAAACCTCTCAATATCCGCCAAGTCCCAATCCTCTAACTTCACATGTGTGATGCACGCCAAGCATGGACCTTCAAATGTGATTTTGTCTGGTAGCAGAGGTGTATTAAGCAAAAAGTTTCCCTCATTTGGGTCCTTTGGGACCTTCACCTTGCCTCGACACGGATAGATGTATTCTGGTAGATATGAGATAAGGTCTACTCCCTCAATATCAATATCCTCCTCGCCCACATCTACGCCCTCGTTAGCCTCTAGGTCTACCACCTTGCCTTCCTCCTACGTGGTGGGTTTATCTTTTCTCGGATGCTTTCTAGGCGACTCGCACAGTGACAGGGTCTACTTGTGTTTATCTTTATTCGTCTTAGGACCCTTTCCTATCAGCGTAGGCCTTGGTCTGGGAGACGTTGGTGACTTTGGCATGTCTGCAGGAACCTCCACACTTGCCACCTCAGGAGAAGATCCCTCAAAGGCCATAGATCCTCCAACACTTGTAGTCTCCATGAGCGCCGACATGAGGGTATTAAGGAGCTCTTGGATTTCCGTAGGCAACTTGTCAAACACAGAACTGGCCACCAAATCCTCAAAAACCGTAGGGTTCATGCGCAACTGATAGCACAAAACTTCAACTCTCAAAATGAAAAGTGTTTTTTGTTGGGCGGACAACTGTAATTTATAGGCAAATTCGAATTCAAGTCCAACCGTTCCCCCCAAAATTCACTAATAAATGCTAGATTGGTGGCAGATTTTCAAAGATTTCCCTCTTAAATTCAACCTTAATTTCCACCCCTTCACTCCTCTTAGCCATTTTCTCACTATCAAATCATGAACAGTGACCGTAACGGTCACTTTCAGGCTACCTTGCATGGTCTCTCCTCCTATAACATAGCTCCCTTCGCATTTCTGTTGATGTTGTGACATTCTTCCTTTCTGCGCAATCCCCAGTCACGGAGCTCTACAACTCGGGCAGTGTAGTTTATAGTCCTGTGCCTCCTTTCAGCTACCTAGAGTGCTAAGACTATGCTTCCATCATATAGTCATCTAGACAGATCCTTGGTGTATGGCTTCAATTGGCTGCCATTTACTTTCCCTAGAAATGGATCTCCATTCAATTTCACTAGCTGAACTGCTCCACCATCAGTAATCTCCTTGATGACATATGGCCCCAGCCAATGCATCTGAAATTTACTTGGAAACTTATCAAATTTGCTGTCATATAATAAAACTAAATCATTTACCTTGAAAGTGTGTAGTTTGATGTGCTGATCCTGCCATGCCTTTTCGCGCTCCTTTTGAACTTTCTGATGGAACCCATCCAAAAATATATCTTCTTCAAGATCTGTTAGTTGCACGAACCACTCTTCCAGGGCTCCACGATCCACCATTACTTTAAATGTCGCGATGCATAGACTAGGTACAATGTACGCCATCGGCATCACAACTTCTTGTTTTGGGCAAATTTAGTGTTTCTACAAACGCCTAACCCTTTAGACCTAGTAGATAGTCTAGAAACAACAGACAAAGTAATTCATTGCTTTTCCTATAATCAACAGATAAGAGAAGGAGGAAAGAAACCAACCTGTAACTTTCGCTTGCTCCCTCTCTCCTTTGACCGATTTCGCCACTCCTTTCCGTACTTAACTCGCTTGGAAAGTACCTGCACACAAGTCGAGATAGAAACCCATCAAAGCATACAATAAGGATCTGTTAATTAAACATATCATAGAATCCAGAATACAATATACATACTATAAACACATGACTTGAAAAAGCTTAGAATTATTTATTAATAAAAGGAAAGATTACAACCCATGAATGTCCATGCTTGATTAAGTTTCTTCCTTCCTATTTCATACCCTTCTCTCCTCATGAAGCAACAATTCGACATTATTACAATACTCTTACCAATATCATTCAAACAACATTTCCTTAGCTCAATAAATTCCAACCTAGACCATCGTTTGAATGCTTAATCAATTTATAGTTGAATGGAGGAGGTTAAGCCATTAATGGCCCTCATGAATTCTCTACCAAAATTGGGAGGTGGTTCCATGGAGGAAGGGATAATGGATTGAGGTTCATTCATCCTCTTCCTCATCCAAATGCGAGCTCAACCAACCTAGAAACTTCCAGAAGTATCCATTGGATGAGGAATCCAATGGATTCATTTAAAAAATTTGATGAATCTCACTCAGTGCAGGTGACACAAAGGCCAACTACGCTATAGTGCACTCAAACAGTGCAGTCCCTGCATTACAATACAGCTTGATAAAGGGCCACCTGCGCTGATCTCCTTAGGGCCATTTTTTGGATGAATGGTGTCATGGAAACTCTTGGGAGGCAAGCATGATGTAGGTTAACTTTATTAGGGAATGAAAACAATCGAATTAGGGATTGATGGACCCTAATAATATGGATCTGGAAGCTGGGGTTGATGTGCCCAAATTGACTTGTAACAGTTGCACCCTAAAGCATGAAGTTGAAACTAAACATGTCGATTGAGATTCTTTACCACTTGGAGAGAAGCTTTCGCAATGGAAGGAGACTTGCATCAGTTATAATACATATATCATGATACTTTGATTTTTTCTCACGAACCAGTTGAGGGAAGGCATACCCATGCTCAGCTTATAAATTTTCATTACATGTACAAGTATAGTCATCTACAGATATAGACCCATGAATGGATGACCATGAATGTAAGGCCATTGTACATTTGATATAGTACTCCTGAAAAATATATCGCAGCCCGGATGGATGAAACTAGATCCAGGGTCTTCAATCTCGTCCAATCTTTTGCTCAAGTACAAGACTAACCATGTGAATAGATGATCTAAGGTCGAACATGGAGAGACATCGTCTGATTACCAGCCAATGATGTAAGTCATTAATAGATGTGAGAGGAATCACCGATAATGATAATGACCCTCAAGGTACTGCAGTACATTCCGCATGGTGTGAATAAATGATTTGATGTCAAACACCATAGGAAGTCTTTTCGGTCGAAGGCCAATGATGTCGACCTATCACTGGAAGCGAGAAACTTTCCTTTGATGTATGCAAGCTTCAAGGTACTGAAGGGTGTTTCTAAGTCAACTTCTTGGATGATGTGATGATGTCGACAAGAAGCAACTCGTCGCAGGAGGGCCTTGATGTATCCCACATCAACAACACGAAACAAGGTAAATGATTTTGGAGATGAAACATCGACTAATGACACAAGGTTTAAGAATGTCGAACATGAAAATGAAGGTTTAATGTATTGTAAAGGATGAAGTTTTGAACTGAATGACTTCTCTTAAACATATCGGCGACAATGAAGTGAATTGGTAGCATTGACCCAAAACAAAGTGATGGATGGTATGATATACCTACGGTGTGATAACCATCAAGCTAAATGACCCAACCCACATAGTCACGGTGATGAGGTGAAAGTGTCATGTTCAAGAGCGACCTTCTACCATAAAGTGTTCCCAGCTTTTTCCATTTTCCCCAATCATTTCTGATCAGTACCTCTTTATTTTTTATCAAGCTTGAGGAGGATAACATATGCTTGTTGTATAATTTCACCCTTCAGGTGAATCCATCTCTATTTGATGTTTTAATGGGTCTAGTGAAGGTGAAAATCGGTCTTGTATAGATGGATATGTTTGTCACTATTTAATGTTTTTAACGAGTTTAACGACAAAGATAACTCGGTCCTTTTCAGATTTAGAGAGTCTGAAAAGGGACTAAAAGAAGAATCCACAAGTTATTTTTTGTACATTTGTCTCTCAAGCCCGGAAAAGCATAAAACAATACAAGGGAGAACCTATTGATCATGTTTGACCAACAAGTACATTTTTCGTAGTTAATCTATCTTAGCCTAAAGAAGGGTTAAAACTATACTGATTAGATATCAATTATATTCCGTTAACGAGCTAGAAACGACAAACGCTCAACAATCTTTTCATGTTTAGAGAGTCTGAAAAGAGCTTAAAGAGGACTCCATTTTGAGGAACAAGTGGTGTCTAGGGTAGAAATTGGTTCTGATGATGTTGGAAGTCCTCAAAACATGTTGATTTATGTGAAGAGGTTGGCTAATAAGACCACTCACTGCAACTATACCTTGAAAAAGGGTAAAACAACCAAGTGAAAGTGTATAGCCAGCCAAAGGGATGGTGGCGATGGGATGAAAGCAACCAAGGCTCATCTGATGAAAGAGGTTGATAGAATGGAAATCACGAGGGTTAAACTAGAAACGGGTTCATTTTTAGACAAGCTTGAACCATAGAAAACTGTTATGGGATTTAGTTTCATGTTTACACAAGCTTGAAACAAAAAAAGCTATGCTTGGATTCAATTTCATTTTTACACAAGCTCGAAATGAAAAACTATGCTTGGATTCAGTTTCATGTTTACACAAGCTCGAAATGAAAAACTATGCTTGGAATTGGTTTACATGCCCCCAGCATGATGAAAGGGGGAGTCTCCTATAACTAGATGGAAGTCGTTGTAATGAAGTAGGACGGTTATCCAACACCTTTTTGGCTTCGTCCAGATAGGGAAAAAGGTGAATGGGGTGATTCCCTTCACATAACCTATAGGGAAACTTAACTTTACCATTAGGTGCATGCCTCGTAAGCTTCATTACATTCACCTAAGTAGACTACTCATGGCTATCAGGTGGATGGAATGAAGGTTCATTTATGAGATCAACTGAAAGATTCGATTAGGATTTTATGAGATCTAATCAAAGACTCGACTTGGAACTTTACTTCAGGGACCTTATTTCATTTTTTAATGAGCTTGACACAAGACAAGGAGCTTTGCTTAGATTACTTGTTTCATTTTTTAACGAGGTTAACACAAGACCAGGAAGTATCCTCATATTCCTTGTTTCATTTTTTAATGAGGTTAACACAAGAGCATGAACTATCCTCATGGGAGCTATTTCATTTTTTTAATGAGGTTGACACAGTAAAAGAACTATCCTCATATTCCTTATTTCATTTTTTAACGAGGTTGACACAAGACAAGGAACTATACCCGAATTCCTTGTTTCATTTTTTAACGTGGTTTACACAAGATAATGAACTATCCTTAGACCATTTCATTTTTTAACGAGTTTGACACAGTAAAAGAACTATCCTCGGATTTGTTGGATCACAACTCATAAGAGGTCATGAAAGAGAGATCTGGTTCTAATGCCCCTAGTACATGTTGTACAACATCATTGAATTGATCATCAGTTGATGTAGGTATGGAACAGGTTGCCACATAATTAACCCGTGGCGGGGATGATATCATTGGTACAAAAGGACCACTTAGGGAAGATGGTTGACTAGGAGCTATATTTGGACCGGGAAATGAAAGATGGTCATCGGTGACAATTCTGCCTTCATGCAGGAAATAAATCACTCAAAAGAGTATTGAAACAATAGCTCCCATGCCATAAACATAGTCACGCACAAGAAGTAAATTGTAATCTAAAGGTCCTGGGACTACCATCACGTTCAGATAAATGGTTTTTTCTCCCAAAGTAATGGGTAACCGAGGGAGGATCCCTAATGGTTGAATGGTTCCTCTGTTAAAAGCCAATAGATTTTGGGTAACTTGCACAAGCGGCAGTGAACGGAGCGCTTGCCAAGTAGTTGAGGAAAGGATACTCACTGATGCACCTTCATCTATAATGGTGCCAGATACAATCATATTACAAACTTGTACTATGATCGGGAAAGGCACATAGGAAGGAAGGCAGAATCCTGCCAGTCGATTCCAATCAAAGGAAGTGACCAGACTACTTGGAGGGGATACCATAGAAACAAGAGAATTAACCCCTTGAGTTACAATAACTGGAGGATTTTCTTCCTGTCTTGATGGAACAGCAGGACTGCCCCCAAGTTCATTCGAATTTGATGACACAAAAAGAACTTGAGTGGTATCATGTTCACTCTCTTCAGGAAAGGTACGATTTACTGAAGGTGAAATTGGGTCAAATATTACCTCGACCTATTGATTTAGGTTGGGTATAGACTCATAGGATTCACTTTCAGAGAGAGTGGGTTTGACCGATGGTTGATTTGAGTCAATCAATTCATTAACTAGTGAAGGATTTAGGGAGAGTTTTCTGTAACCATATGGAAGTCGCTACAGTGAAGCAGGACGGTTATCCAACACTTTTTTGGCTTCATCCAGATAGGGACAAAGGTGAATGGGGTGATTCCCTTCACATAAAATACATGGAAAATTAACTTTTCCCTTCTTTCCATGATCTTTACTACCACTAGTTGATGGTGTATCACCAACATGATCTCCAGAAGTTGATGACATAGGATGATGTGAGCAAGAAGACCATTCTTCTAAGATCTGAGGAATATCAAGACAATTTCAAAGAAGATGGTCTCCCACATAAATTTTGCATGGATATCGAACGTTGTGAGGCTTGACAGATGGTTTCTCATCAGATGTTGCATTCAAAGCAATGGTTTCTTGGTTGCCCTTCTGCTGAATTTGCTTCTTCTTCTTCTTCTGCCCTTTCTTCTTCTTCTTAGCCACCTAGTTACTAGTACCAATACTTTCACCAGGCGAAGAGGAAGAAGGGGAGGAAGAAGGAAAAGGGTCAACTTTAGTGTACTTGATTATGGAGAAATCACGACATTTTGAACCAAGGAGTTTGAAAATAACCATACTGGCAAGCCAATGGTGAATCTCGGAAGGGACAATGTAGCCATATATGGAGCACCAATATTTCCAAATGGAGGAAAAGAACTAGGATTCCCATCAAAAGGAATTCCTTGATTGGTGGACTCTAGATTTGTCGCCATATGTTTCAACCTAAGATCGACTAAGGAGTGAGCATGGAGGGTATTATCTACAGTCAATTAATTTTTATGACAATGGAACACAACTTTTCTTTTTCATTTTTAAAGAGTTGAGAAAAAACAAAAGATGACTCTAGTCGCTTTCGATGTTTAGTGAGCCCAAAAGGGCAAGTGCTCAGATGATCCTTTTATTTTAAAGAGTCGAAAAGGAATGAAAGTGACTGCTCTGGAGATTCTAGACACGAGGTTTTACCAAACGAACAACAAAACTGCAATATACACCTTGGTGATAAATGAAGGAGAAATTACCAAGGATTTAACGTATGGTAGTCAATCTTCTTGAATGTTGTGTTCGGTGTATTGCGATCGGTAAGGTGGCAGACTCAGCTTCCCAGGGATAAAGGATTTCAACCTATTGCGGTCTCCCACTATATACTTGATGGTACAGGGAGCACAAGTCTGTACTAGTACTTATCGAATCAGAGAGGAGGAATCACCCAACCTCAATGAAAACGATAGCCACTAGGTTTAAAGACGTCGGAACACATCTCTAGCCTAGACCTCTAGATGTTTTTTGTTAAGTTCCAATGCATTATTAGATTAATTGATGTAAATTTTAGGTTGATCTTGCTTAAAATTTGCCTTTGAAGGTTCACCATGAGATGCTTTTTGAAATTCCTAAGAATGCAACTAGAATGAGAAGCGCTCTTTCCATTTAATTTCAGCAATGAAAATCCTAGCTATGAGGGATAAAGCATATAAGTACCTTTTGATCAATCAACAAAGAGCACAAACTAATGGAATTCCCTAAACTATTCCTTTCAAGCATTCACAAACTCAAACTCTAAAATTTAAATTGCATGTATTTTTTTTGAGTTTGTCTTAATGTGAATGATGCAATAAGAAAAATAATGCACAAACGATTCAAATCTCTTTTCATAAAAAATGAAGATTTGCAACAATTTATTTTAAAGGGAAAGGAAGATTGCACAACACTTTCGATTTTAAAGAAATTAAGATTTTCGACACTTTAAATGAAAATACAAATCAAATGCACACATCAATCAATCGATCTTTCATGAATGAAGACTTTACGACAATTCAACTTTCGAAAGAAAAGATGATTTTACGACACCTTCTTTTGACAAATATCAATAAACTATATTCTAACTTTGACTATAGACAAATAATGACAAAGAAAAAATTAAAGAAACATTAATCAATCCAATCAAAGTAGGGATGGATTAAGGAGATGAAAAACTATTTTTAGAGATAAGACATCATTGATAATCAGTAAGCAAGAAATCAGAATAATTTTGGCAAAAACTCAATCGAAAGGTGGGAATTTAACCTAAGGTTGATTAGTGCAGGTCAAAGAAGGGCTAACTACACTGCAGTGCACTAGCTCTCACTAAATACTGCGCTGATTTCAATGATTTCAAAACTGATCAGTGTAGGTCAAAGAGGGCCAATCTGCATTGATCAAAGCAAGCCAAAGAGGGAAAAAGTGCACTAATTAAAATATTCCTTTGTTAATCAGCATAGGTCAAACAAGGCCTAAGTGTGCTACAGCGCACTATCTCTAAGGCTAGCCTACACTAATTCCTATGCGGCCATAAAGAGAAAACTCATACCGTTTTCAATTCCAATGTATACTGATTTCTTCAGTTCCTATAGGGTTATTCATATCTAACCTCAAATTTTGACCAAAATTCAATGCAATAGGCTGAGTTACAACAAGTAAAGTATGTCAAGGTGTCTAAGGAAGTGGATAAGCTACTATAAGGGCTAATATTTCCCCAGGGGAGTCACCAATTTTTTTGGGGAAAATTTAGTGTATCTACAAATGCCTAACCCTCTAGACCTAGTAGCTAGTCTAGAAACAACAGACAAAGTAATTTGCTGCTTTTCCTATAATCAACAGATAAGAGAAGGAGGAAGAGAAACCAACCTGTAACTTTTGCTTTCACCCTCTCTCCTTTAACCAATTTCGCTCCTCCTTTTCATACTTAACTCACTTGGAAAGTACCTGCACACAAGCCAAGACAGAAACCCATCAAAGCATACAATAAATATCTATTAATTAAACATATCATAGAATCCGAAATACGATATACATCATATAAACACATGAATGGAAAAAGCTTAGAATTCTTTATTGATAAAAGGAAATATTACAACCCATGAATGTTCATGCTTGATTCAGTGTCTTCCTTCTAGTTTCAAACCCTTCTCTCCTCATGAAGCAACAATTCGACATCATTACAATACTCTTACTAATCTCATTCAAACAAAATTTCCTTAGCTCAAGAAATTCCAACCTATACCAACCTTTGAATACTTGATCAATTTATAGCTGAATGTAGGAGGTTAAGCCATTAACAGCCCTCTTGAATGCTCTACCAAAATTGGGAGGTGGTTCCATGGAGGAATGGATAATGGATTGAGGTTCATTCATCCTCTTCCTCATCCAAATGCAAGCTCAACCAACCTGGAAACTTCCAGAAGTATCCATTGGATGAGGAATCCAATGGATTCATTTAAAAAATTCGATGAATCTCGCTCAACGCAAGTGAAACAAAGGCCAATTGCATTGTAGTGCACTCAGATAGTGCAATTCCTGCATTGCAATGTAGCCTGATAAAGGGCCACCTGGGCTGATCTCCTTAGGGGCATGTTTTGGATGAATGGTGTCATGGAAACTCTTGGGAAGCAAGAATGATGTAGGTTAACTTCATTAGGTAATGAAAACAACTAAATTAGGGATTGATGGACCCTGATAATACAGATCTAGAAACTGGGGTTGATGTGCTCAAATTGACTTGTAAAACTTCTACGCCATAAACCAGCTTGAAAGGAATTTGTCCAGTTAGTTTCTTACAAGTAGTTATGTAGGCCCATAGCACCGTGGGTATGCACACATCCCAATCATTCCTTTGTGCATTGAAAACCTTTGTTAGCACTTTCTCCAGTATCTTATTAAATGCTTCAACCATCCCATTGGCCTGCGGGTGATACGGTTTACTCTTCTGATGATAAACTTGGAATTCCTCCATCAACACGTTGATTGTTTGATTAAGGCAATGTGTATGGTGATTGCTCATTAAAATATTTGGGCAACCGAACCTATTCATCATATACTCAAAGAGGAACTTTCTTGTTGTTTCCCTTGTATAGTCCTTCACGGGTTGTGCCTCCACCCATCTGGTCAAATACTTAGTCGCTGTGATGATGTACAGTGCACCTGTCTTCTTTCCTAGAGACTGAATCAGTCCTACAAAGTCAATCGTGCACTTCTCAAAAGGCTTTAATGACATCTATAGATTCATAGGTAGCTCATCCCTCCACGTCGGCTGCCACAACACGTAAGATCTTCTGCGCTGTTGCTTTTCCTGCATAATTTCCTCCCATGGCTCCTCCATGAGCTTCAGTGAGGATGTTGTTCTGTTCAAACTGAGGCAAATAACATCGTAGGGTTTCATCAAATCCCATTTTATACAAATGTCTTGCAATGACAGAAAAATCTGTTGCGCGTACCACCAACTCCTTCTTTTGTTGACTAGTATACCCTTCCAGAGCCATTCCCATCGTCAAGAAGTGTATGATATCTGAAAAGTGATTGTCATCTATGTGCACTGCAAAGAGTTGCATGTCAGGCAATCCTTCCTCCAAATTAGTAGGCTCCTCTCCTATTTTAATGCATGACAGATGATTTGGCCCTACATTCAATTGTCCTAGCTTCAAAATTACTTCGAAATCATATTCCTGAAACAACAACAACCATATGAATATCTAACCCCTCAACACAGGCTTGTTGACCAGGTATTTCAACACAGAATGGTTTATATACATCTTAAATTGTCTTCCTAACAAGTAGTGTTTGAACTTCCTGAGCGCATACACCATAGCTAACCCTTTGTGCTCTGTTGTTGAATAGTTCTTCTTAGCTTTAGACAACTTCCTACTTGCAAACACTATAGGGTGATCCAATTCTCCCTCACCAGCCTGTGTCAGTACTACTCCCAGCGCAATACATGACACATCCACATGCATATGAAATTCCTTCTTCCAATCCGGGAAGACTAGGATAGGCGTAGTGACCATTTTCTCCTTTAACACATCCAGGCTCCACTGACATTCTTCATTCCAATAGAATGTAGCATATTTCTTGAGAAATTTTCCATTGGCACGATAATCTGGGCATAACTCTTGATAAAATTTATATAGTATCACGTAAGCCCTATCGTTGCATGCAACTATTTCACACTTCTTAGCACCTCCAAGTTGATTATTACAACGATCTTAGTAGGGTCTACCATTAAGCCTTGTCTACATACCACATGACCCAGCAAGATCCCAAAAGGGACACAGAACAAACATTTCTTCAAATTGAGTGCAATCTGATACCTCCGGCTTGTATCCAGCATCAAGCATAGACTAGCTACATGGCACTTTACCAGTCCAAACACCATCCAATCATCAAAGTACACCTCCAAAAACTTGTGAATGAAATCCTTGAACACCACTATGACTATGCGTGAAAATATCACCGACATTTTCTTCAACCTAAAAAATGCATCACAGTATACTGAAAGCATCCCCACTCAGTTGCAAAGGTCATATTACTTCTATATTTCAGCGCGATATTAATCTGATGGTACCTAGAGAACTCATCAGTGAATGAATATGCTTCATGTCCTCCTACATTATCTAGCACTTCATCAGTGAACAAAGTTGGAAAGGGATCATGTACACAGGCATCGCTCAACTTCCTAAGATCTATGCATCTTCTTATTTCATCCTTCTGCTTCCTTTAGTGAACTACCATTAGGCTTACCCAATCAGATTCTTCCACTAGCTTAATAATTCCTACTGCAAGCATTTTTTCCAACTCTAAGAAGACCTTTTCTTTATATTTTGGATTAAGGAGATAAGGCCTTTACTTGAACGGATTTGCATCCAACTTCAACATAATTTTCATAACACCTAGGTCCCCTATTATCCCTTTCAAATATGAAAACTTTGTAGGGAACAAGTCATGTTATTCACGGAGCAACGCAACGACCTTATCTACTATGGTATCATCCTAGTAGCCCCCAATCTTTGCAACTTTTGGCTCTACTTCCATGCCATTTTTCACTTGTCTAGTTTTGAGTGGCGCGATGATATATGGATTCTCTATTTGCGGTCCCTCCATGTCACGGTGACCTTCAATCTCTGGGATATTAATGTTCCTTGGATCCTCAACTTCTTCTTGAGAAGTCACATTGTAGCACTCTAGTGTGTGGCACAACTGGGTGGTCCAATCTAGTTGAATCAAACCTAAGGGATCGTGCAGTATTCTAAAGATCGCTGCCTTCACCTCCTACAATGCTTCATCAATACATTCAAATCCATCCTCAAAGATGAATGTCATCAGGAATCCTTGTCGCAAAACATCCCATTCTTTAGTACCATAGCAAAGCTCTGTTTCCAAGTACCAATTCATCAGTATGACATCCAAAGTATGATAGAATAGATGCACCCACTCAGGCTGAGGCTCCTCTGCATAAAATTCAGTCCATTTAGCCAAGTGATCATGTGGATCATTTCTTCCATCGTATTTCTCTATTAGCCGAACCTTTGGGTAACCAAACTGTATTTTCATCATCTTTCTATACATGCACCAATCATCAAAATTGTCTTTGTGCGTACCCTACCATCTTGCAGGCACAACACATAGCACCAAATCCAAGGCTTGGAAGTGATGCTTCTTTGGAACTTCCCTTTCAAATGCATCCAAGAATTTATCAACATTAATTAAATCATCATAATAAGGTAGAATTATTACCTCCAATGATACATAGCACAATGATTTAGTCATCATATTGCAACACAATGTTAATACTTCATGCAACCGGTTTTTCCAGTGTTCCAACTTGTCATCAAAATATGACATGCAGGAACTTTTTGATCCCATGCAATACATCCATCTACTATCAGATTCACCCAATCTTGATCTCGTGTTGTTATCTTATAAATCTGGTACAAATCATCGTCACTTTCATAACCGCGGACCGGTTCAGTATAGCACAGTCCTTCTGCAGGGTCAAGGGGTACTACTACGTAGAGAGATTTCTTTTCAAATGTCATCTTTCACTTCTTCAAATTGATCACCCCATTCATGTCAGTGGCCTAATCGATCCCAATGAGCGCATGGTAAGGATTGCTATCATCCACAATCTCTATCACTTCAAAATCAACCAGTGCACTCGCACCTTCAATATTTACTCTCACTCCCTGCAGTCTTCCCATGGGGATAATATTCTATTGATTTTCCATCCTCAACTGAATTGGATACAACTACAACGTAGGTCCCCCATTCTTTTCCACATCTATTTAGGCAAAACATTCTCATTCGACCCTAGATCCATAATAACTTTATCCATCTCACACTATCTTATCTGTGCAGTGAGCCTCATCTCATGCCCCATTCTCTCCTTATGCTTACCAATCTTCCTGACTACGCGTGGCCGATCAAGAGCATTTTCTTTCCCGGCACACTTATTTATCAGTGCCTGTAATCCTTTCATAGCCTTGCTATCGCACAAAAGCTTCATACAAATCTTCAAGAAAGTAGTAAGCATAGAATAGTCCATCTCTTCAGCTGGTTTAGACTGACCTCCTACGGTAAAGGCCTCAGCGAAGCTTTTATTTTCTTCCATGAACATTTCCCTTGCATACTCCAGATCAAACCCAACCTCCTTTTTTGGAGCTTTGCATACCCATTCAATTTCTTCAGGCCGCTTTCCCTTGTCTTCGCTAGTTTTCACTCCACTTTGCAACACTATATTCACATTAGGATCCTCTTTGTGAGGCTCAACCCTCATAATCTGTAGGTTTTGAGTCAGTTGTTGAGGCTGCATCCCCTTTTCACATATCTTAGCTAGTAATACAGGGCAATCTTTTGTCGCATGGTCAAACTGGTTACAATATCAGCATGACAGACACGTCGGCTTCGTACATTCTCAATGCATAATATCCTAGTCCCCCATAGTTGTAGCAAATAACCTGTCCCAGGCCTCTACCAGGTCCTCCTCCATCTCAACCTCATCTGCACCCCTGATATCCTCCTCGCACTCCCCCATCACCCTAATTCGGAGGCCAAGTTTCTACCTATACTCAATATGCACACTTTCTATCGATCATTAACTCGTAGCTATGGAAATTGCACTCATCATGACCCACCGATTGACAAAAGTTGCAAAAGAGATATTACGGTGTCTGTACAAATTTTTGCAACAAATGGAAATTGTTTGTCAAATGTTTTCCAGCTACCTGATAGATAACACACCATAGCGTGGGCCCTGTACTTGGCCCTGCTTGAGATTTCAACCTTAGAAGCATTGGCCCTCCTGCTACAACATAAGTCATGAATATTGGATAGTGATATTTGTCATGCCCCTGAATGTTTCATTTTAGGCACCAAACTTCTTCGTGCACCTTTGGCCGCATTGCTCTATCGTTCTTCAGACTTTGAAATTCTAGGCAAAGGTTTTGTAACTGTACATGAATCTACTGAACTCCCAAATTAGTATCTTTCATCGTTGTCTCATGCAATCTCATCGCAATATCGAAGGCTTCCGCCTGGGTCCCAATATTTTGTTGTGATAAAGCAACCATTAGATGAGGCAAGAGCGAAGCCACAAACCATTCGCGGTGCTGCCCATTAGTAAGATTCATGTTAGCTTCGCAGATTTTGCACTTCAATCTCTGATCTAGGTCCTAGGGTATCTCGCTAGGATTCATCATGATCTCCTTGAATCCCACAATTGATTTTGCTTCAGACTTGGGCCTACTGAATTCCTTATTCAGCGTGGTCTGAATATCTGCTAATGAAGCCATTGGGTTATAAGTGCAATATTTAATGTACCATGTTAGCGCGCATTCCTATAAAGCAGTGATTAATGTTGCTTTCTTCATCTGATCATCTGTGATACCATGAGCTTCCCATATAGTCTTCACGACGAACCAAAACTAGTTTGTATCCTCATTTCCCAAGCCCTTGAACACAGTAAATTTGATTGAATTCACCATATTGAATGGTGGCGAAGGTGGTGGTTTTGTGGGTGAAGGTGTATGCGGCAGAGGTGCAGATGGAGGGGGTGTGGGTAGATGAGGTATTCAAGGGAACGCTCGGTTTATTCACTGAACAATGCTTTTTGTGAAGCCTGTGCTACTTCCTCATCATCACTCAGAGGAGGTATGATTAGCGGGCTATATTCAGGGCCTACCTTTCCTTTATCCCTGAAGATCTTTCCACTTCACATAGCTCCAAACATGAAGGTAACTGCATAACCCGCTTTTCACACAAGAACATCTTAATCCAATTATTTAAATATCTTAAATACTTACCTCGCGGTCCCTTGAAGAAGTGATGCTTTGCTTCACTGTAACTAACTTAATTATTGACCGTGAACTCTGTCACAAATCCTCCTTTGATACGATCAAGCCAGTGATCGATAGCACATGTGATCTTATCTTTAGAGGCTTCCAATATCCACACTAACTCCAGGGTCTAGACTATCAAGCCTCCACCTTCCTTAGCCGTCTGCTAATTTAGCGATCCACTCGTATAATTCAACCAGCAAGGAACAGAATAATATTTCATGTATCTTTGTGTACAGATATCTATCCAGCCACTATTCTTTTGTCAATCATGGATTTCTATTTTCTTGCGCCGTGAATTCATGTATCTTTCTATCCAACCAATATTTAATCTGCTTCTTAGTTGGATTCCAGTGATGCGACATCACACATCTCTTTATGCAGATCCTGGTCTCGGCAATGAAACCATGTGTTGGCTTAGTGGGCCCTGACTTAGGTTCAGCATTAGTTTAGCCAAACAAATCCCTACACTACTGGCCCTTTCAGCGTCAATCTGCGGAGCATGGATTGAAGTCTCACCTGAAGTAGTATGGGGGGATGCAAGAACCACGTTTCTACACCCAGAGATGGTAGTGATGCCACTTTATACCCTAAACCTTCCTTCACACAAATAATTCCAGAATACTCTAACTACCCTGCGTACACAACTGCAAGGGCTCGCGCACTCAGCTGTAGACTTCTACCCTAGGCCTCTGCGCACACAGCTGTAGAGCCTCTCTCTACTCTAAGACTCTTCGCTCTTAGCTCTTACTGACCCATCACATTCATCAATGACTTAAATATCAATGCCTTAGACCTTTCTAAGACTCTTCTTTTTATACAATCCCATGGTCTGCAGAACATGGGTAGATGTTCTAAAGCTGACACAACTTACACAAAAGAAGGGTGGAAATCCTTTATGAAACTTTACATCTATGTGCTCCGTGACCATAAAAGCAGAGACGTTACACTTTTCATACAAAAACATGGGCTTTTTGACCAAAAACTTGGGTTTTTAACCCCAAAATTGACTCTAGGGGACCCTCTACTAACATCCTGCATATCACATATTAGAGCAAGAGGAAGAAGTAGATTAAGTAGAATCGGCCCCAACAGGATCCTGGCTATGATTGTAATATCCCATATCGCAAGTTGGAGGAGGAACAAGTATTCATGAATCAACTCACGATGAAGCCCAGTTGCAATGTGATAAAATCACCATCGCAAATCACAAGGGGAGCATGGAGTATCACCCTGGCCACCGTCGATTGCAATTTATGATGGAGGACTTTCAGATACGATATTTTTGTACACTATATTTTATAACTCTGGCGGGTCTGCTACTATCACAATGTATGGACTTTGATATCCACAACGGAAAGTCTCTATGCGATTTGCGATGAGGACTACCAGATGCTATATTTTTCTATGTTGTGTTTTATAACTCAACGGGTCTACCTGTTGTATGGGTTTGGTCCATCGCTGATTGGAAACATTGATGGGTTATCAGTGCTGATAAAGCCATCAAGGCAAGGTAAAAGCCCAGTCAAAAAAGTTAAAGAGTTTTTCTAGGTTTGTAAGGGGATCGTTTCAATGTCTTATTCAAGCTTGAGAATATTTGTTGGGATAATGCCCACTTCCTAACTTTGTCGTTGGTTGGAAACTGCCCGGGTTTTGAGGGATTGTCGCCATGCTTATAAAAGACCCTTTTTGTGTCCAAAGAAGGCAGAGACGACTGGATGATTAATTTAGAATCTATTGTGTAGCAGACCCTAACCTTGGCAGCAAGCCAGGACCTCGCCTTGATCAACAGGGAGATTTCGAGAAGTTGCAGAAGGCCCGATTATCCAAATTGGGAGTTTGGATAGGCATTTTTTCATGATTTTCACTAGGAGTTTAGTGGTATTGTCTGTTTCTAAATCTGGGCTCTCCATTCTTGGTCCATCTTCTAGCTTGGAGGTATAAGGATTATAAAGACTATTGTTTGTACTTTTATCTCTTTTCTATGTCACTTAATGGATTAAGGCCTCCCGCTATTGAGCAGGGCCCGGAGACGTATTCCAAATTGGATGAACTCCGTAATCAAATAATTGTGTCATGGATTTTTGCGTTCTGCTAGTTCTTTCCACATTGTTTATGTGTTTTTAAGTTCTATGGTTAAGAAGCTCTATTATATGTAATTTCGATGCATCTGTAAGTAAAATATCTTGGATCATTCTTGCACCAACAGAGGAGATGGGAGGAGTACCTTCTATTGGTTGAGTTTTCTTATAACAATGGTTATCAGGAGTTACTAAGGATGAGTCTGTTTGAGGCACTATATAGCTGGAGTTGTGACACTCCCATCAATTGGAGTGATCTAGTGAATAGGGTACTTATTGGACCAGATATGTTGGTATAAATGCAATAGGAAATGCAAGATATCAAGAAGAATCTAAAGGTAGTATGGAACCAATAGAAGATTTATGCATACCATCACAGGGAATTTAAGGAGTTTTAGGTTGGTGAGCATGTGTATTTGGGCATAAATAACAAGAAGATCTCCTTGAGGATTGAATCATGTGCCAAGTTGGCACCATGGTATTGCGGGCCTTTTGAGATCCTTGAGAGGATTGGACGAGTGGCCTACAAACCTGCACTTCCTCCAATAGTGAAATTCCATGATGTTTCTATATTTCATTGCTTAAGAGATATGCAAAGGATGTTGATCATGTTATTGATTCATTTGCATTGTCGGTGGAACCAGAAGGATAATTCCAGTTAGAACCTCAACACATATTGCAACAGGAAAAACTCATGCTTTGGAACAGAGTAATCAAGCATGTTAAGGTGTATTTGTTTTGTGTGGAAGCACCCTAGGGCTTTGGGTTAGAACCCCAATAGAGCATAAGAAAACTACAACAAAAAATACTCATACAACTAGGGAAATATGCTTATATTATCAAACCACGTAAGAGTGACTATACCCGGATTTCCTTCATTTGAGTAGGTCCCATAGGGTTCAGACCCTCTTCAACTCTCGATGTTCTTCAAACCTAAAAATCATTCAATTTGAACATACATAGCAGTATAGAAGTAAAGCACATTCACCAAATTTACTTTATATCATATAAACAAATGATTGATCATACATCAAAACGAGACTCATATATGAATTAAAACATAATTTGAGCATAGAAATAGTTAATTTCAGAAGCAAGACAACATTTCTTTTATTGCAATAAGCTATAAATAACATGGAGAGAATTCATCTGAGTCTTTCTCTGGCTCCAAGAAGAATTGTCCTCTGGATTCGTCCTATCCCAACCTTCAACAATCTTCTTCCATCAGCAACACCATGATATCTCAAGCAAAAGGAAGGATATCTATAATCAAGGAAACAAGGGTGTCTTGAAGCTTGGGGAAGTGCATGAGGCACAACGATTCATCAGAATCAATCAAGGATAATCTCAGTATAATAACTCTATCTCTTCCCCTCCTTAAGGCCTTCCCATAGAGGTCTATTTATACCTCTCCCAATTAGTTTTTTAGTTGGGAAACAGTTGGGCCACAGGAAATAGGAGGTAATCAACAGGTAAAACCCATGAACTTCACCCATAATTAAGGAAATTTAAATTTTTTAAGTGTTTTAATACATATACGTGGGTCGGGTATTGACTGACCCACGTGTACACAATTTTAGCTCAGGGAAAAGTAGCGTACATGGAATAAAACACTATTTTTTATATATTTGGACCAAGTCTGGAAGGAGGGGTTGCCCTAGGCCATAAACAAAGCATCAAATATACCAAGAGTGGTAAATGGTGATATAACAAATGCCCCCTAATATATGAGGTCAGAAGGGGTATATGATGGCCAAAATGTATTAAGTGTATAGAAAGAATAATGTCAAGACTGAGAAGGACTTCACTAGAATTCAACCTACCAAGCCATCAAAAGAGATCAGAAAGAAACTACTATCTGAGGTGAGCATACCCATGCTCAGACAAAGTAAAGCATGTCCGCATATCAGGTACAAGTGGATGCAATATGTATACTAGTATAAAGGAACTGAAAGTACATAAAAGAATAAAGAATGCTATATTACAGTGGAAAGAACAAGTGTCAGAGAAACAGATGATATAGTTCCTGAGAGGGGAACATTCCTATGCTCAATGCAGGGAGGCAAAACTGGTAAAGGACACTCAAAGGAATGCTCTTTCCATGGGTAAAAGGATGCGTCAAGTTGCAGAAGCTAAGTGATTGCATGGTTGAATTTGCAGAATACATGGTCAAATAAGTGGCTTAAACACGAGTCCAAGTGAATTCAGCTCAAGGCCAAAAGGTGCAAATAGTCAAAATGAAATGCAACAGTAAAACCCAACACAAAGGAGCCTCTAGGATATAAGGCCATAAATTAACTCAGAAGAAAGGAGAATGTGTCTTCAACGCATCAGTCATGGTAGGACTAAAGAGGACTCCCGAGCCTACTCATTATAGCATCATGGGCAACCAATGTCAGCGAGGTTCTAACTAAGCTGCCCATGTAGAGGATGGCTCTACCAGTACATCATGATTTAAAAATCAGCGAGTGAAAATGGTTTGCTAACCAAGATACGATGGTGTCGACCCTATGAATAATGTATCGCTGAATGAATGCTAGTATGAAAGATTCAGTGGAAAATGGTTTTCCCTAACCTAAATCCTAGTGAGAGAATGATATCTGCCATGATGTGTCAGCGATCATGGGACCGAAACAACAACTCAAAGAAGTCTCTGAAATTTCCTATAAAAACAACCCACTCTCGATAATCCAAGCCCACAGGTCAAAAAATCCATGAGACAAAAATCAATTTTTGAAAAAATATTTTGCAATTTCAAACTTATATTTTCATTTATGTTTGGAGCAAAGAGCTGTGGAGAAAAATGAAGCAAGTTTTCCTCTAACCAATTGGACCATTCAAATCAACCCAAAGTCTCCAGGTAATCCTCAAATTCTACTTGTAATGTTTTATGAAACTTTTTAGAAGTTTTTTCAAAGTTTTGACCATGGGAAACTATGCCCAAAAATTCAACCCACATGTACATGAGTTAAAGTTTTAACATATAAACTAACAGTTGAAACTTCAATTTTTTGCAGGATGACTATCACTTGGAGGGAAAGGGAGCATACCACTATTGATAGTGAGGTAATGAATGACCAAAATGCATTAGATGCTCTGAGACCCTGTTTCTTACTCAAATTATTCAAAATGCGAAATATGAAAGCCAATACGCACTTGCTAGAACTTTTGATCCATTACTGGAGCGCAGAGGATGACTCTTTCATGTTTGACCAGATGCCTCTATGGATTGAGGTTGAAGATATCTATTTTATTACTGGTATCTCTCGAAGAGGGGAGGTTGTGCATTTGATAGGCAAGATGAGAAGTAGTCTTTCAGTGGGATACTATGTCCATATATATTGTCCTAGACATCTAGAGAAGATTGGAAGTCAAATTCCAATCAAACATGTGGAAATTTTATCCTTGCAGATTTTTATATTTACCATTGTACGGGTAAATGGGTCAGCTTCCCTGCATCAGGCATCATGAGTATCTATGAGCCTCGCAGTGGAATGTCTTACCATAGTATTTGACTGGTGCACGCCTCTTCTGACTAACATGAAGAGTCAATTGACCTCTATACATAAGGGTCAAATGAAGAATTTTTGATATGGAACCATCTTGTGTTCATTCTTCTTCAAGAATGTGTCTGGGCTACGTCCCAAAGTATCAGTGTCCATCAACAACCCTAGAGATCCATGAATAGGTAGATGGGTGGACTTGATGAAGCATCTTGGGGGAGGTGACGTGCCTAGAACGACTTTTGACGATGATTTTTTCACCTGGTGGGATCAACAGATCATCACGGTCGATGACTACCCATATGTCAGCATGGATTTCTGAGGAGATCCAGACTTAGTGTTACCACCAAATGCGGCATGAGGATACATAGGTAACAATTTTTAAGTTTTTGTGAGTTTTTTAATATTTTATGGATTTTTTAATATGAAATGAACTTAGAAAAAATATTTTTGATGAGACAAAATACTAACAAAATATAATGACCATGTTCTAGATGTGGGTCCAATCATACCTGATGGATTTCCGAGGCACAGACATCGTGGAAGAGGGGCCGAAGAGGCAGTAGCTAAGACAAAGAGAGTCCTTTATGTCGTTCAGAGAAACTTGGTGAGACTAACTCAACAGGTACCTATGATAGCCATAGAGGATCTGCATGAGAGGATGCAGCGCCTCATGGTAGGGTTACCACGGGACTGGGTCCGGATACTTCGACTTGTAGCCAATGTTGTAGTTAAATTTTTAGCCACTCATCTTAAGCTGGGTCGATAGATAGATCTATGTATGACTAGAAATGATTATGGGCATAAGCCCAAATTTTGAGGGCATCCTATCCCAATTTTATATATTATTTTTGAACACTCCATCTATATACAGGAAATTTTATGATATATATAAAGATTCAATTTTTTTTTTTTTTTTTTTTTTTTTTTATGTTACTTAATTTGATGAATGATTAATATGCCAATCTAATGCTTGATTAGAAATAGAGTCTGCTAATGAATTCTCAGATCGTGGAATGTGAACATATGTGATATATATAAATGATCGTTGCAACACTCTCACTCTCAAAAATTGGCGATATAAATAAGGATCACGAACCCGATAAGTGTTATTTAACTGCGACACCACCATTTGTGAGTCTAGATAAACTACCAACAAATCAATCCCATAAGATATTGCTTCAGATAGTAAATTAAGAATGGAAGTATATTCGGCAACGTTGTTCGAAGCAGGGCCAATGCATACTCCCCTCGACACCATCAACTAGCCAAATGGATAATAAATCACCCAAGATGCGGAAGCAAGATTCCGAGTGTACCTACTCGCATCATCAACGAATCTGAAATATATAAAATCGTCCATCAATACCTGCCAAAGCAGATAAAAAAATACCAATATCACAAAAAAGCCAGACAAATATGTATAAAGATACAATATATACAAACAATAAATTTCTCTTCTGAAGCCTAAGAAAAATACTTCTTAAGGTAGAGCCCATTTCTGGGCTCCGCCGGCTTGTTCCCTTCAAAATCAATTAATTCATAATCCCCTTTTTCCAAAACACGCTTGACTATAAAGGGACCATACCACATAGATTTGAACTTGCTTGCCCCCAAGGTGTCTTTGTCTTGGTCATAGACTAAGACAAGGTCGCCTTCAGAAAAACCCTGAGGACGGACAACTTTATCATATTGAGTTTTAATCCTCTTCTTATGGGCTTCGTTTATTATGGTTGCATATTGATGCTACTCATCAAGATGTTCCAAATGAACGAGGCATTCTTCGAGACTAGATGTCTTCGGAGGAAGTTCTACAACTAGCTTAAGGGACAGAATTTCACATTTGATAGGGAAGATAGATTCCAATCTGTAAACTAGCTGAAAAGGAGTAAAACCAGTGGCAGTATTAACTGAGGTTCGATATGCCCAAAGTGCCGGTTACAACATGATGTGCCAATTGGATCAATTTTTATCAATTGTCCTTTCCAACATGGTTTTAAGGGACTTATTCACGACTTCAACCTGCCCATTAGCTTGAGGATAATGTGGAGATAAATGCTCCTGCCGGAAGCCCAACATGAGAGCCAATTTGGTCATCACTTGATTTTGGAAGTGACTGCCATGGTCAGTGACAATCACCCTTGGGATACCAAATCGTGAAATAACTCGGTTGAAGAGAAACAAGGTTGTTGTCTCACTATCACTTTTGAAATTAGGCATGGCCTCAGCCCACTTCATAAAGTAGTCTATGGCCAAAATGATGTACTTGTGATTCCCTACCGAAGGCAGATTACAAGTAGTAAAATCAATGCCCCACTTCGTAAATGGATCAACAGTGATAACAGGAAGAAGTGGATCTGGATGCGTGCGCATTTTCCAAGTATAAACTTGACAAGGATGGAAATGTTTGACCACTTCAATAAAGTCTTTGAAAATTGAAGGCCAAAAGTATCTTGCTCACAAATTTTTCTGAGCTATTGAAAGCCCTGATAGATGACCACCACAAGCTCCACTGTGGCAATCATTAAGTACTGACTCAGCTTCTTCCAAAGTTAAGCAACGCCTAAGGAGTGAGTCAACCCCTTTGCGATATAATGTATCACCAATAATAACGTAGTTTTTGGCAAGGTGACGTAACTTTCGACACTCATCTTTGGAGAAAGCAGGTGAAAACTTCGAAGTCTGGAGATATTTAATGATATCTCTGTACCAGGGATCCTGTGAAGAAATGAGGAATAAATGTCCGTCGATAAAATTTTCCTCATAAAAAATAGCTTCCTCACAAGGAAGCTCCGAAATCAATTCCACAAAAACTAATTACTTCTTAGATTTAGCTGAAAATAATTTGAGATCGAACTCTTGCAAAACAATCCATCAATTATATTTGCCCCCAATCACTTGCCTAATGAGGACAAACTAAAAAGGATTGACAGCTGCTAAGTCGAATGTTTTGCGAAGTAGAATGTAATGACGAATCTGCTAAACAACATGGATAGACGCCAAGGCCAATTTCTCAATGGGAGAATAGCATAGCTCAGGTCCTACTAAGCCTCGAATCAAGTAGTAGATTACATGCTTACTGAGAGCATCATCCTCCTGAACCAAACCCATACTGATGGTTGATTCGGCCACAACAAGATACAAAAGGAAATCTCTGCCATAATTTGGTGGACTCAATAATGGAGCAGAGGTTAATTCTTTTTTCAAAGCATCAAAAGATCATTGCGTGAAATCGTCCCATAAAAATGGAACTCCTTTCTTAAGAAAATGCATAAATCCTTTGGCAATCTCAACGTAATTTTCTATAAATCTCCTCAAGAAATTTTCCTCTCCTTGGAGACTTTGAAGTTGACGAATGGAACATGGGGGAGGAAACTAAATTATTGCCTCAACCTTGAAAGGATCAACTCGAATCGCTTCAATCGATGCAATGAATCCTAACAGCCGACCGGATGTGACTGCAAAAACACACTTATTCAGATTCAACCAAATTTTATAAAAGAAACATCTCTCAAAGACTAACCGAAGGTGGTTGGGATGATCAATTCTCTTGCGAGAACGAGTAGCTAAGTCATCCAAGTATGCTTCAATAACATGTTTGATGTCATGGAAAGCATAAGACATAGCTCGCTAAAAAGTAGCTCCAACATTTTTAAGGCCAAAGGGCATCTTCTTGTCTGCAAACATGCCCCAAGGAAAAATAAAGGTTGCCTTGTGCTGATCCTCTGGATGGATAGTAATTTGACTGTAACCAGAGAATCCATTCATGAACAAAAAAATTTCATTACCTGCACATTCATCAACAATGTGATCAATAAAATGTGTGGGGTAATTGTCTTTTGGACAGGCTTTATTTAAATCCCTAAAGCCGATACATACTCGGAGCGTTCCTTGCTTCTTATCTACCGAGACTAGGTTGGAAACCCACTTAGTTAGAGGAACGGGGTATATGAAACCTGCCTTAAGCAACTTTTCAACTTCAGCTTTAATAGCTGCCACTTTCCGAGGATTGACTTGTCGAAGTTTTTGATGAATAGGTTTAGCATTTTGTATGTCTTGATCTCATGATGGACTATAGATGGATCAATTCCAGGCATTTCCTCATAAGACCAAGCGAACACATCTCGAAAATCCTTAAAGATATTGGTATAGATTTGAATTTCTTCAGGGGAACAATTAGCTCTGATGAAGAAATTTTCGATTCATTAGGATTCCTAGAGATGTTTATAGGTACAGTTCATGAGATAATCGACATGTTACCTTTCAGCAAAAAATTGTGCTAGAGCCAAAGGGTTTAAAACTGTACAAACATCACTAGTAGACAGATTGGACAAGCTAGATTCAAATTCACACAATGGAGGGAGAAAATATGAACGATGATGTAAATCCTCCCATGGTCAATCCACACCCATCATTGCCTCCAAAATTTCTTCTTCATATGCTAAGATTGTATCCAAGCAATCCATAGCTGAAGTAGAATTGAGGGTCCAAGCCGAAGCCACATCACCATCTAACTCCTCTATAACAATTCAAAAAATATTGTTCTTTCGGTATGTGGACTTTATCTGGTATTCCATATGGTGAGGAAGTGATCCGAATCAGATCCATGAATGACTGTATCGAGTTGAACAAATCCTTGAAAGAATTCCAAAACAGCAATAAAAAAACGCCTTGAACCAATGGCAATGGCCGTCAAAGTGGAACGACGAGGACCTCAGTCAAAGCGCGCTGATCGAGGCCCATGGAGATCGCACAGGAGGTCAAAATAGCCCCTGGGAGCCCCGGATCAGGAAAAGGAGGTGATTTTGATGGGCAAACAGGTCTAAGATGGAAAATCCTTAAGCACTCGGTCATGTTGGGAGCTGGAGAACTGCGGGCGGAGAACGAAAAAGCGCTAAAGGATAAAGGTGGGGCCCGTGCTCTGGAAAACCATCGGTATTGATCGAGGTGCCCTTGAATGGTAAGAGGTTTTGGGAGAGAGTGGAGCTATCCCACTCAGAAATCAACGCGTGGCAGCGGAGGTGAGAGAAACACCGCTGTGATCGCGTGCTATCGGTCGAGAAAGTCAACCGCGCTCGACGTGTGTATGATGTTGGATCTGGAGGAGCCCAGATCGGATGACTGAGATTGCGCCTGAAGGAGGAAGCAGAATCGATAGGGATTAAGCCGTGTTCTAAAGGGATTTGAAGTCCGTTTGACAGCGACGGTGGAGAAAGAATTCCTACATGACGTAAGGGAAGAAACAAGCCGACGGAGCATGCTGGCACTAGTCATACGGAGACACGTGGCTACTTCTTGAGGGTTCATGCTGACGCCGAACAGGGAACTCCATGCGTAGTTGCAAAAGGTGAGTCAATGCAAGTGGGAGAGGAATCGAATAGGCATAGGGATCGAATGACTAAAACCATGAACAAAGATAGTCAGAAACAATGGGAGACGAGAGAAGAGTTGATTGGAAACCCAAATTGAGAGGAATCCAAGCAACCAAGAGAGAAATAAAGCCAAGCAGAGGAGACAGAGGTCCAAGCTCACCATAGGCAGCATCGAGCACTAGAGAGCTTGAAGATTCAAGCCTTCACATAGAGGAACTTATCTGGATTGAGCATCACAGTTGGCTCTTTCCACTGTAGACCGAGGGTCACATAGCTGGTAGGAAGAGAATGAGTCTATGTACTCCAAGTGGCTTGAGGAATCCAAGAACCACCATGCCAAGAAAAACCTGCTTCAGGAGAACTCATATCGAGTCCCTGTATTTGTAATTCTTTGCTTAAAGACACAAAAAAGCAAGGCCACCACAGAAAGCTGGACTGGAGACGTAGCCCTGGAGAATAGGGTGAACTCATTATTAAAAATTCTTGTGTCTTTGTGTTGTTTGTTGTATTTCTTTGTTGTCTTTCCACTCATTTCTGTGTATTAGCAATCTGATCGATCCATTGATTCAATAACATAGAACACACACGCCAGCACATGAGTTTGTAATACCTTTTGTTTAATAAATCTTCAACAGAGGTCACTCATAGGGTGATTATCAGATCAAGTGGTTGTAGAGCTCTAGGCTGTAAGGTTAGACAAGCTTGTGTTGGATTAGCTGTGAATGCTCACTAGATCAAAACTCAAATTAGGAGAAGGAGAGTTAGTGGAAACTAATCCTGAAATTGGGAGAGTCTATTCTCGGAAGACAATGTCAGAGGAAGGTTCTATGGGGCCAGACCCTCAATTCATAGAATGTTTCCTAGCTATAAAGTCTATGGTAGAAGAAATGTATAGGGACTTTAGAAAGCATAAGGATGAAGATTCATTGGGGTCTAAAAAAGATAAAGAAAAAGATGAGTCTCATTCCCATGACCACTCCAAAGGAAAGGGGGGAGAAGAAAGCTTTCCTACACCTCCTAATAACCCTGTGCATAATAAGAAAGCATCTTTGATTAAGCTATATGTTAAATTTTATTTTCCTATATATGATGGAGAGCTAAATGCTGAAAAGTTGGACAATTGGATAAGACAAATTGATGTGTATTGTAGGGTACAAAACATAGACTCAGACAAGAGTAAGATTCAGCTGGCAAGCCTACGCCTAAGAGGCACTGCCTTGGTTTGGTGGGAAATTAGAACTCAAGATGATATGAAGAAGCATGGTAAGACCATCTCTATCTGGAGTGAATTTGTTGCTGCAATCAAAAAGTAGTTCTATCCATTGGCCTACATGAAACAAGCCATGATGAGTTGGAAAACTCTTCGACAGTTGAAAGGGCAAAGTGTACAAGGGTATACTCAAGAGTTCAGAAAAAGGGCATTGATGTTGGGTATCTCATTAGACTCACCAGAGAGTCTTTTGAAGTACATTGGTGGTCTACACAGCTACATGAGGCATACCATCCTCATGTTTAATCCCACTAGTATAAATGAAGTATCTATACAAGCTACTCATCTAGAAGCTAGAGGAAAGAATGGAAATCCAAAAGTTGGGGAACCATCCCAACCCACTATAAGCAAGAGCAAGGAGAAAAGGAAGCAAAAGTGGAAAGCAAGGAAGGCTAACACTGCACAAAAAGGCAAAGCTTCATGCACTCACTGTAAAAAGGAGGGGCATGATGATGAGCACTATTGGATTCTATATCCAGAGCTGAGACTAAGAATTCCGAGGGCAAGAACAAGAAGACTGTTGTAGCTATTCAGAAAGATTTGGGGTCAGACTCGGGAGATGAAACAATCATTGTAGCCACAAGTATAAAAGGTAAGAATTTTGAAGCACCTACTAGTATTTCTACTTAATCTGTTATGGATGAAGAACATGAGAGAAAAAGGCATGAGCTTTTCCATATTCGAGTTATTTCCAAAAGTCAAAAGATTGATACTTTGTTTGATAGTGGCTCATAAGTAAATTTGATTTCTGAAGCAATTTTAAAGAAATTTGGATTAGCAACTACACCTCATAAGAAGCCATACCCATTAGGATGGTTGAATGATAAAGCGTAACTACAAGTGACTAGACAGTGCAAACTCAAGTTTTCTTTTGGGTCAGCATTTGTAGATGAGGTTGAGTTAGATGTAATTCCTTTAGATATATGTGGAATTTTCTTAGGAAGTCCCTACTTGTATGATAGAAAAGCTATTTTCTATAGAGCTGAGAACAAGTATCTACTTGTCAAAGATGGAATCGAATACTTTGTAAGAACTCATAAGCTCAAGAATAAGTATACTCTCATAAACTCAGGGCAGATGAAAAGAATGATAAATTCATGAAAACAATGCTTATTAATGGTTGTAAAGGAAAAGACACCTAATAAAACCAATGTATTTGGGGGCTGTAATGTTGATCAACAAGCTGATATAGAAAATATTGTTTTGGAGTATGATGTCTTATTTCAAGAACCTAAAGGTCTGCCACCCAAAAAGGGAATAGTACATGATATTATTTTGCAGCAAGATGTTCTTTTGCCTAACATTGGGATGTACAGGTTGTCTGCTTTAGAGAATTCTGAAATCAAGAAGCAGGTGTAGGAGTTGCTCAAGAAAGGGTTCATCACGCCTAGCACATCACCATGTGGGTCACCCATCGTCTTGGTGAGAAAGAAAGATGGCTCGTGGAGAATGTGCATTGACTGCCGAGCACTGAATAAGATAGCAATGAAAAATAGTTATCCACTTCCTCGCATAGATGATCTTCTGGATCAATTAAAGGAAGTTTTTTACTTCACCACGCTAGATTTGCACAGTGGATACCATTAGGTCAGAGTTGCAGAGCAAGATGCATGGAATACTGCTTTCAAAACAAAGCAGGGATTGTATGAATCGCTGGTTATGCCTTTTCGCCTAACTAATGCTCCTACTACTTTCATGAGATTAATGAATGATGTACTCAGACATTTTCTTGATGATTTTGTTATTGTGTATCTGGATGACATTCTGATTTTTAGTAAAATGTGGGAAGAACATTTAAAGCATGTTAAGCACACATTAGATGTTTTAAGAAGAGAAAAAATTTATGTTAAACTCTCCAAATGTGAATTTGGCAAAAACTCTCTAAATTATTTGGGTCATATAGTAGGGGGAGGTGAATTGAAAATAGATCCCTCTAAAGTGGCAGTCATTGTAAACTGGCCTAAACCCCAGTCTTCTACAGAAGTGAGAAGCTTCTTAGGAGTAGCACAATATTGGAGGAAGTTCATTTCAAATTTTTCCTCAATTGCAACTCCCTTACATGCTTTGACAGGATTTAACAAGGTGTTTCAGTGGGGAGGCAAATAGCAGAAAGCCTTCGACACCTTGAAAGAAAAGATTAGTACAGCACCTGTACTAGCACTGCCATATCTACAAAGACCATTTGAGATCCAAACTGATGCCAGTGACTATGCCATGGGGGCAGTGTTGATACAACACGGTAAACCCATATGTTATCATTCTGAGACTTTTAACCCTACAGTAGTTAACTATCCTACCTATGATAAAGAATTGTATGCATTAGTTCAGAGTGTGAAAAAGTGGAAACATTACTTAATGGGCAAAGAAACAGTAATACACATTGATCATCAACCACTTCAATATCTACACTCCCAAACTAAGTTGCAATAATCAAGACATTACAGATGGATGGGTTTTCTACAATAGTTTCATTTAGTCATTAGATATAAAAAGGGCATCCATAACAAGGTTTCAGACATGTTATCTAGACCCATTATAAATGCATCTACCATACTTAAGCATAATTCTATGATGCATGAAAGCTACATATAATAGTATGCTCAGGATATGGACTTTAAAGATGTATATGCAACTTTGAGTCAAGGCAAAAGAGTAGAAGAATTGAACTATCATGTGAAGGACCTACTCTTATATCATTGTGGGAAACTCTACATTCCACAAACTAAGAGAGTAAAGATAATTAGGGAAGCACACACTTCTCTGATATCAGGTCACTTTGGGGTAAGTAAAACAGTTGCACAGCTGCAAAGTTTCTGCTATTGGCCGAAAATGAATGAGACAGTTTCTAGATATGTAAAGGGATGTGCTATGTTTGCTAAAATCATGTCCAACAATAGAAAACTAGGCTTATACACTCCATTACCAGTTCCTTCTTAACCTTGGGAAAGCATTTCCATGGATTTTGTTGGAGGACTGCCTAAATTTAGGAAAGGTCATGATTATCTATATGTTGTTGTGGATAGGTTCAGCAAAATGTGTATTTTGATACCCTGTAGTAAACAGATTACAGTTGAACAAATTGCAAAATTATTCTTTGAACATGTATGGGTTCATTTTGGATTATCCACTTCTATTGTATCTGATCGAGACACCCGAATTGTGGGGAAATTTTGGTCAAGTTTGTGGGAACTAATGGACACCCAGTTAAAGAAAAGAATAGTTCATCAACTAACAGATGGCCAGACATAAGTAGTTAACAGGACGGTGATCCAGTTACTGAGAGGATATTGCAGCAAACACTCTAAGCTTTGGGATGAACACTTGTGTTATGTGCAACATGATTACAATAGAGCCAAACACTCTTCTACACAGATATCGCCTTTTGAGACCTATTTTGGTTTCATACCAAGGTCTCCTTTGGATTTTGTCTTTGGTAAGGATACCATGGTTGACGGGCATAGTGATGTGGACAAGGCAACTAGGCTCATTGAACAGATCTAGGAGATCCACCAAGCATTATAGGAACAGCTGTAAAGGAGCAAGGCCAAGTACAAGGCTAGGCATGATAAGCATCGGATGGAGCATATTTTTCAGGTTGGAGACCAAGTCTGGTTGTATATCAGCAAGGATAGGATGCAAGGTGAAGGTAAAAATCTAAAACCTATCAGGTATGGACCCTTTAGGATACTTGAGAAGATTGGTGAAGATGCCTTCTGCCTTGAGCTACCAGCTTACATGCACATCTACTTAGTCATAAATGCAGACTGTTTGAGGTTGTTTGAACCTTTAATGATTGAGGACCCTGAAGAGCGGAGTCAATTACCTTCTGTCGATGACCTGCTACCTGAATATCTTAATGAGTTGCAGGAAGATATAGTGCTGGATAGAAAGGTTAGGACGACGCGCAGTGGACAAGTGGAATACCTTAGGATTGGGCGTAAAGGTTCAAATCTGAGCATGTGAAGTGGATTGAGATTGGACAAGTGAGACAACAATTTCCTCACTTAGTTGATGCTTGAAGAAAACCAACTTTTGGTGGTCCAAAAGCTTTTTCAGTAGGGAGGCTGTGATCTGAATCGGATCCATGAATCACTATCAAAGAACCTTGACTGTATCGAGTTGAACAAATCCTTGAAAAAATTCCAAAACAACGATAAAAAAAATGCCTTGAACCAGTGGCAATGGCCACGAACGTGGAACGACGAGGACCTTGGTCAAAGCGCACTGACTGAGGCCCATGGAGACCGTGCAGGAGGTCAAAACATCCTCTGGGAGCCCTGGATCGGGAAGAGGAGGCGATTTTGATGCACAATTAGCACTTAAGATGGAAAATCCTTAAGGACTCGGTCACGTTGGGAGCTGGAGAAGTGCGGGCGGAGAAAGAAAAAGCGCTAAAGGACAAAGGTGGGACCCGTGCTCTGGAAAACTGGCAGTATTGATCGGGGCACCCTTGAATGGTAAGAGGTTTTGGTAAAGAGCAGAGCGATCCCACTCAGTGATCGACACGTGGTAGCATAGGTGAGAGAAAAACCGTCGTGATCGCGCGCTATCAGTCGAGCAAGTCAACCGTGCTCGATGTGCATACGGCGTTGGATCTGGAGGAGCCCATATTGGATGGCTAAGATTGTGCCAGAAGGAGGAAGTAGAATCAACAGGGATTAAGCCGCGTTCTGAAGGGATTTGACGTCCGTTTGACCACCATGGTGGAGAAAGAACATCTACACGATGTAAGGGAAGAAACAAGCAGACGGAGCATGCTTGCACCAGTCAGACGGAGACACGTGGCCGCTTCATGAGCGTTCATGTTGACACCTAATAGGGAACTCCAAGCATAGCTGCAGAAGGTGAATCAACACAGGCGAGAGAGGAACCGAATAGGCACAGGGATCGAATGACTAAAACCATGAACAGAGACAGTCAGAAACAACGGGAGACGAGAGAAGAATTGATTGGAAACCCAAATTGAGAGGAGTCCAAGCGACCAAGAGAGATAGTGAACACAGAGAGCAGTAAAGCCAAACAAAGGAGACAGAGGGTCAAGCTGACCACAGGAAGCATCGAGCACTAGAGAGCTTGAAGATTCAAGCCTTCCCATAGAGGAATCTATCCGGATTGAGCATCACAGTTGGCTCTTTCCACTGTAGACTGAGGGTCACAGAGCTGGTAGGAAGAGAATGAGTCTATGTACACCAAGTGACTTGGGGAATCCAAGAACCACCCTGCCAAGCAAAACCTGCTTTAGGAGAACTCATATCGAGTCCCTGTATTTATAATTCTCTACTTAAAGACACAATAAAACAAAGCCACCATTGAAAGCTGGACCAAAGACGTAGCCCTGGAGAATAGGGTGAACTTCTTATTAAAAATTCTTGTGCCTTTATGTTGCTTTTTGTATTTCTCTACTATCTTTCCACTCATTTCTGTGTATTAGCAATCTGATCGATCCGTTGCTTCAATAACATAGAACACACACACCAACACATGAGTCTGTAATACCTATTCTTTAATAAATATTCAACTGAGGTCACTCATAGGGTGATTATCATATCAGGAAGTCTCTTTTTGGCATTCAACATATCAAAAGTGATCACTAAAGAGTTCTTTGGATCTACTACACCGATTGTCGAAAGAAAAGAACTTCTCTAAGTAGGCATGATTGGAGTACCTCCAATGCTCACATAGCACAAGGACTTTGAGCCAGATCTTCTATAATCAAGTAGTTATGGGCTACCCCAGCATTAGGGTTAATAGTCGAGCGCTTTGCGGAGCCTTTCTGTATCCGAGGTATAGACTCCATAGAGGGTCGCTCAATATGAAGTGGTTATGTGGCTTCGAGAACAGATTTAGCTTTAGATGTTTCCAATTCACCATAGTCGCATGCTTGCATAGTGACATCAATAAGGGAGCTCATCATATAAACATTTGACGAATTTTCCCCTTCCTAGTTGCCCTCGGAGGAGATACCAGCTGTTACACAAAAATATCGTCACCATGATTATTTGTAGTCAGTATGGGTCTATCATCACTTGTACTATCCTCCTAAGCAAGTCTCCGACCTTAGCTCTTCAAGTCAAGCTTTGAAAATGAGAGAAAGACATTGAAAAGCAATGAAACTTTGGTTCCGCACTTTCTCTCACTGTTACCTACGGTCCTGCACCTTCTGTTTACAAAAATTGCGGACCTGCCCGCTCTGTCCCTAAAGGTGTGGGTGTGGACACCTGTGAAAGTTAAAAAGGCACAAGTTTATTCTAAAAACGCATTTTGGGTTAATTCTAGATGACTCTAGAAGGAATTTTGACGTGGATTTTCCGCTCTTAGGTGGTTCATGCATCCCAAAAGAGAAGGAGCTAATCCCTTGATGAGAGGAGCTATCCCTTTGAAGGAGAGCTTTATCCCTTTGATGGAGGACCTAGTAACTTCCCTCCATTGCACTATAAATTCAGGCATTGGGCTGGTTGCTGGGGAGGTTAGAAGCTGAACATTTTTTAGGGTAAATGCTGGTGAAATTAAGACTTCCTAGTTGAGCTTAAGAGGAGAGATCACATACCTTTTTAGCTTCATTGGGAAGAGAGTGAAACTTGTCAAAGTAGAGGAGACTTCTTGTTGGACCCTGGGAGGAGCTTGTACAGCATCAAGGCACAGGTTATAAAGTTCTTCTTCTTTTGAATTAATACAATCAAACTTATCTTTCTCAAAAAATGGTCTCATGTTATTTGTTTCATGAATTCCTTGACTTTCATGTTAAATATGTTTTATGATATTGGCTTTTCAGGTGCTATTTAATTTGTTTTCTTGTTTGTGTTTGCAGATTCGCGACAAGGGAGCTCATTTGGATCGATGGAGCGAGGGCATCCACAAACTTGCGTTGGACCTAAGGTAGGCCTAAAACACTTGTTTGCCTTTTTACAAAACCATATTTAGAGAAAGATAGTGTGTGATTGGTTTGCTTGTCATTAGGTCTTCTTTAGATCCTAGGAAGGTCTATCTTGTCCACAAGATCGACTTATTCCGTGTGACAAAATGGCGACTCTGCTGGGGACTTGATTTTTTACTTGTTTTTACTTTGACCTGAGAAACTGTGTTTTTGTTTCTGTTTTTGGCTTGTTGTGTATGGAATTGGGTAGAGTTTGTAGATCTAGGGTTATTTTTCGTTTTTCATAGCTTTGGGAGAGGACCGCACCCTAGCCTTTTAACAAAGTGCGTACTTATCCGCACTTTTTCTTTTAGCACAGAGTGGGACCGCACCTGTGTTAACTGTGGGCCTGCGGACCCTGTCAAAATTTTGAAAAACCTAATATTTCCTTTGTTAGTTAGCTTAGTTTTTGTTTAGAATTTATTATCCACTGCCCAGACCTGCCTTTAACCTGTCATAAGCTTTCCTTAGGTTGATTTCATTAGTGTTAGGGTTTTAGGTGAAATTCCTAGGAGTTTTGCTTGTTGGGTTTGTTTTTCGTTTTGGTCTTGTAGTAGCTCTGAGCTTAGAAGTTGTAGGGACCTCATATCACCTTGGTGTCTACCAACCTTCTTATGAGTTTGACCATTTATGAAATCTACCCTTGTTGAGGAATCCACTTTGTGTTTTCTCTTTACAGAACTTCGAAAAGCTTGTGTTTAAAAGTTTGGATTTTCATTTTTAAAAAAGAAAACAAAATTGGTTGTTTTTTGACTGATTTTTGATTCTGCATAAATTGGTCCTTAGCTTATATCTAGCTAAGTAAAAAATCCTTAAAAATACATCTTGTAGGCTTTGATTTCAAATGGGTTTTTATAGTTTATAGATCTCAAAGTTAGTTGTTTTCATAGTTTTGAGTGTTTTATAAAAAATAAAAAAATCTCTTTTGGAAAAAGTTTTTTTTTTAGTGGTTGAGTGCTTTGAAAAGAAAAGGGAAATTTTTGTGAAATAACTAGTTGTCTCGTTTTGAGTGCATTGGAAAGGACAAAAGCTCTTCTTTTAATTTGTGTGTTAAGAAAGATTTGTGTTTACAAAGTATTTTTCATTCTCAAACTCTTTCCTAGCTAGAAGTTCATCGAAGATAAAAGATTGTTTAAATCATCTTAGGTGCATTTTTAGTGATTTTGAGTCGGGTCTTCATACCACGAGTTTCATCTCCACACCTTTTGACTTAAACAAAGACCAATAAAAATAACGCTTAAAGTAAAATTCATCTAGCAACATTTTTATTTCTAGGTCTCTGATACACCAACTTAGCTTAGGCTAGTGTCTTGGAGTAGGAGAGTAATTAACTCTCCATGACAGTAAAAACAAACAAGTCGTTGTATCTTGTGGTAGGGAAGAAATCTAATTGTTGCATTTATGCTCTGGGAAAGCTCCTCTTAAAGGAGAAGCATGAGATCGTGTCCAAACTAGTGTGGGAATCAATACTTCCTCATTGGGAACGATGCCAGATATTCACATATTAAAAATGGTAAACCTTGGATTAACCATTGTTGAGGAGCCTAGGATCACTTGTTGGTAAACCTTGGATTATGTCAAGGAGCCTTCAAGGGGATTGAGCTTGCTACTCTGCCCTTGCGTGCGTATCAGATCGTAGACTATTCCCCCAGGTATATTTGTTTTCGTTGGTAACCTTAGTGGCGATATTCTTTAGGATTCTTCCTAAGGTGACAGTGGTGGGAAGATCCCACTGTACCTGGAATAGACGTCGACTGGACTCACTTGGATTTTTTGGGGGGTTCTCTTCACTCGAGACAGTTAAGTGGAGGAACTTGTGCCATTCTATTCATTAAGCAAGTTTTCGGGGTAACTGTTCCAACCGCCATTTCTGTATTGAACTCTGCGACGTTGGATTTCATCACCAACTAGTGTTTTCAGTATGGAAAGTTACTATTTGTGTGTGTTTGATCTCCTAGATTCTTTAGGCGTGTGATTCAAATTTGTTTGGTTCTTTAGAGGCTTTAGGTGGTTTTCATTGAGATTTTACTTTGTTTGCGTGTAAAGTAGTTAAAAGTTTTTTAACCATGGCTGAATTACTGAGGAAGTCTCGTAGACTTTGGGGCCAACCTCCTGAGTTTTCACCAAGCCAGCTTGAAGGTTTGAAAGTCCTCGTAACTCCTAGAGACAGTAGAGTTGGGTCACCTGAAGAAGGAGAGTCTTCTTTGGTGGTACATCCTGATTTTCAAGCTTTAGTAGCAGATTATAATCCACAATCAGTGTTTGTTTCAGAAGTTACTGGTAGCTTTTCGTCTACTAGTGATATAGGTGAGGAACCTGAAATATCTGAACCTGAAAGTGAATTTGCTGCTACTCTGACATCGGGGTTTGCTTCTCCAGCTTCTAGTGGTCCTGGTTCACCTAGGGTAGAAAGAGTAATCACCCAAGATCTTCCTTTTGGACTTATAGCTATTGAAGAACTTGCTACTCCGGAAGAAGAAGTAGGCATCCCTATCCCTGAAAATCAACCTGTTATTGAGCTAAGGGAGTGTGAATCAATCTTTTACAGTCAACCTAGGAGTAGTACTTGGTATCTTTCTTTGACTAATTTCTTAGAAAACCCAGGGTTAAGTTTTCCACCACCTCGTGTTCCTTATCACCCAACACTTAGAGGTTATTATCCTCCATTAAAATATGTCAAGACAATCGTCCATGTTTACTCAATCGCCTGAATTCTTTTTGTATAGCGGTCCTTCTGTTCCCTCTCGGTATCAGTCACTTTCTGGTACTTTTTCAGGAGCATCTCCTGAACCCATTGAGCAAGGGTTGTTAACTGGAAGCAATGGTACTAAGCCGTTGAGCGTAGAAGATATTCTCATGATGTTAGGTTCTATTCCCAATCCTCAACCTCAAGGTGGCCAGTTACCACCTGGGGGGCAGCCTCAATTATCGCCTGGGGGGCAACCTCAAGGTACCCAATTTGCATTTGGGGGGCAACCTCAAGGATAGTACATACCTATGGGATAGTACGTTCCTCAAGGTCAACCCGAGTATCAATTTATACCTCAAGGTCAACCCCAATATCAGTACGTGCCTCAAGGGTATCAACCCCAAGGTCAGTACTTGAACCAAGGTTTCCAACCACCCTCCGGTCAATCATATGTTCAAGGAATGAGAAATGTACCTTTGAATTATCAATCTTACCCTCAACCCGGTTATGGTCCTCAATATTCTCAACCTGTTATGGGTCCGTACCCCGGAATGAATATAGTGTGGGATCCATTGCAAACTCAACAGGTGTTGCAGCCAAATGTACAGTTTTCATCTCAAACTGGACAACCCTTAGTTTCTGGTACACTCCAACAACCAGTCTAGTCTAATATTCAAACTTCTGTACCTTCGGTAGTTTCTCATCCTGGGCCTAGTACGCCTCATACTCCGCCTCAAATGACTATTGCAACTGCTGCAACATCTGTTCAATCTACCCCACCTACTTCTGGAGTATCGACAACTTCAGTTTCTACTGTTCCTGTATCTACTCCTTAGACATCTT
This sequence comes from Pinus tabuliformis, assembly GCA_031772625.1. Taxonomy (NCBI): domain Eukaryota; kingdom Viridiplantae; phylum Streptophyta; class Pinopsida; order Pinales; family Pinaceae; genus Pinus; species Pinus tabuliformis. The sequence continues at coordinate 37,725,489 of CM062806.1, read as the reverse complement.
TACCACCGTTTGGATCCACGATTCAAACTTCGGTTCAGATGCCTGTAGGACAACCTGGTTCAAGTACGGTTGTCACAAGTCAAAGAAAATTTACTTATCAACCGTACCAGGGACAGTACCAATTCGGTCCTACTGTGCAGCAGCCAGTCTATTAGTATCAACCGTACCCTAGGTACACATATCAACAACCTCAGCAACCCCAGTACGATCCGGTTAATTCTGGTTTTCTGGGAGGATACAATATCCCAAATGCAATTCCAATTCCTAGTTATCCTGGATATCCTCCTCCTGGGGTTGGTCTCATGACCCAGAGTTTTAGGGACCCTAATCATCAGTTAGCATTTATCGCAACTTTGGACTTGCCTGACTTGTCGCGCCTAACAAACGATCCCATTAATTATCTTCCGTTTTGGCTGCCAATGCCGAATAAGTTGCCTAGTGATATTCCTAAGTTTGAAGGCAAATCGGGAGAGGACCCGTCGAACCATGTGATGACTTATCACCTCTGGTGTGCATCTAACTCCATTTCAGATGATTCAATCCGTCTAAGACTTTTCCGGCGCACTCTAATTGGTCTTGCGGCCATGTGGTACATTGAGTTACCGCGAGGCACTTTTTATAATTTTAGTCAGTTAGCTACCTCGTTTTTAACTCATTTTCAGTTGCCAGTCCGATATGACAATGGCACGGAATTGTTAACTTCGTTAAATAAATCGACATCCACTTACATTTCAGATCATATTCATGAGTGGAGACGCCGATGGTGTTTAGTGAAGGTTTTTATTCCGGATCAGATTTTGGCTGAATGGTTCGTAAAATCTTTGTTGCCAAAGATCACTGAAGATGTAGCTAAAGCCGGAGTTGTTACTGAGGAGAAAGTAATTGCTCAAGCACAGTACCTTGACTTCGTATATACTCAGTCAGGTACATTACATGAGAAAATCCCCGATCTTCCCAAGAAAAATCAAATCGCTGCAGTTCCTTCGGGATCTCATGCTTGCCGATGGTATGATTGGTACGGTTAACACTAAAAGTAAGAAGAAGTCTTCCAAGAATTCTTCTCCTATCATAACCTTGGATGATTCCCCGATAGGAGATTCTTCTACGGAGATTTCCGCCGATATTCACGTTGTAGAGTCATCTACAGCCAAATCAAAATCCGATGGGAAGAAGAAAGAAAAGAAGAAGAATAAAACGGACAAATATTCAAAGGAGAAACCTGAAAAATCGGAATCCAATGATGAAAAATGTAAACCTCGTTATCCTTGTCTCATTTGTGACGATGAACATTTTACAAGAGACTGCCCTCATCGTGCAGAGGTTGCGAAGATTGTCAAAGGTTCCCAAACGCCTGTTGTTTTGAATGATCCTTTTCCAGCTCAAGACAGTAAGATGATAGGTTCTTCCTCGAGTGCCAATGAAGAACCCATCCTGATGATGTCCCATGTTAGGATTGTGACTTGATCGCATGATTATGGTAGTAAAAGTCCTGTTGAGGGTAAAGAAGTAGAATCTTCTCATTCTAATCCATCAACCTCAGCTTCTAGTTCTGATCCACTACAGATCGAGAAACCTAATCCAGACTTGGTAATCAAACCGCCCTCCAAGGGTATACTTCGAAAGTCAGCTTTAAATCCATATGTGAGAGCGGCCTAAAACTATAACATTGTTGAGGATTTAGCTGTTTCACCCTGTTGTGGGGAAAAGTATCCGACTCGGATGACCCTATCCCTACTCTAAAGGTGACAGTCTTTAGCAACAACTGAAAGTAAAGCTTTGATATTTTCCTTTATGAAAGTACAGAGAGAAGGAAGAAAAGATTAACCAACCTGGTGTCTTTCGCTTAGTCGGTCCTTATCCTCTCTCTTTGTCTCTTGTTCCCAGCTCCTTACTCTCTTGGCCGGTCCAGCTACACACAGATCCTGCACAAAACAAGAGAGGAAACTACAAGATACATGTACTCATAACTGATGCATGGATTAGAGTGAATCAAATATACAAGTAACTACAATACATCAATGCAATACAAGTATATAGGAGAACATGCAAAACTTTATTGATAGAAGTAACAGGGTTCTGAGAAGGTTACAACCATTGATGGCTCCAATCCAGCAGCACCTCCCCAGCAGCAAGAACTCTCCTCTTCACCTCTAGTAAAGCAATCACCCAATAGCTCTAACTGTAAACCAACAGCACCTCCTTGCTTTACACAAAATTCCAGCCTCCTTAGACCTCATAGAAGAGCTCTATATATAGGAGAGAAGAAGAGAGGATGAGTCAGCTTGAGGCTGGCATAGAGCTGACTAGTGTCCTCTCCCTCTTCAGTTAATCTTCAGTTCTTGAGTCCACTTGGAGATCCTTGCTTACACATGGTGATCAAGTACCTCTTACTCATCACAGGGCGAATCTCATGAACCAAGTGTCAGTTTGGAAGCTTCCTGGGCAGTTGACACCTTGCAGAATGACTGTGCCACTTGGCCAATCTCGCCCAGCGCAGGTAGCCTTCATTAGATTTGACTTCCAGCGCAGGTACAAGGAGGAGCAGTTGCATTCCAGCGCAGATGCTCAGTGGAGCAGCTGACATGATCCAAAATTAGCCTGTTTTGAAGTGTTTTCAGGTGGAGAACTGATTGGAAGTGCTGTTGTTTGATGACCTTGTTCTTTTAGGGGTAAGAACAACATGTTTAGGGACTGAGGATCCCTGTAATTATTGACATTTCATGCTCCATGTCGCGAGGCACAAAAATGTCTATAACAGTTGCCCCCTAAAGTATGAGGCCGTTTATCGGGTGAGATGCTTTATCTAGAGGGTCCGAAGTTCATTCGAGTGCTAAGGAGGCGCCCTGTAATACAATACAATACAATACATTATTTTTCATTCTATTTTCATGATCTAGCTGAGGCGGGCATTCCCATGCTCAGCTTTATAAATACATTTTAGTACATATGACAGACGATCGTCTGATGGTAGACTGATAATTTTCTGCTGAAATTATCATCCTTTGAATAGGATGATCATCTGCTGCAATGATGTACATGGCAAATGCTTTTATATTTCTTGAATATATATCGCAGCCCGGATGGATGAAACTAGATCCGGGGTCTTCAAACTCGTTCGATCTTCACTCTAAGTACAAGTCGATCCATGTGATAATTTCGCTGAAGTCGAACATGGAAAGACATCGCTTGATTACCGGTCAATAATGAAAACCGTTAACAAGCGCGAGAGGAATCACCAATAATGACGATGACCCTCAAGGTACTGCAGTACAATTCACGTGGCGTGAATAAAGGACTTGGCGTCGAACGCCACGCAAAATCTTCTGGTCGAAGGTCATTGATGTATACCTGTCGCCGGAAGTGAGAAACTTGCCATTGAGGCATGCAAGCTTCAAAGTACTGATGGGGGTGTTCCTAGATCAACTTCTTGGATAATGAGTTGAAGTCGACAAGAAGCGATCCGTCAAAGGAGGGCCTTAATGAATCCCACATCAATGACACGGAACGGAGCTAATGATTTTAGTGGAGGTGAAAACAAACTGTGACATATGTTTCAGGGTGGCGATCATGAATGGATGAAGGATAATGTATGGCAGTGGATGGGACACGGTTGACACTTTCAGAATGACCTCTCTTGAACATATAACGACACTGATGCGATGGATCGGTAGCATTACCCCAAATGTGGATGGTTTGGCGAGGACCATGGTGATGAGACCGGTGAATGAAACAACCCAACCCGATGTGGAACGGAGGAAAAGTGTCATGTTCAAGAGTGACTTGCTACCATTAAACTTTGATGTTCTCCCAATTTTTCCCCAGTCATTTCTGACCAGTACCTCTTTATTTTTGTCAAGCTTGAGGAGGATAACATATGCTTGTTCTATAACCTGCCCTTCGGGCAAGCCCATCGCTATGATTTAACGAGCTTAGCGATAGGGAAACTCGTTCTCGTCTAAAGACAAGTTTGTCGCTATTTAGTCATTTTAACGAGTCTAACGACAAGGAAAACTCGGTCCTTTTCATTTTTAGAGAGTCTGAAAAGGTACAGAAAGTTAACTCCATAATTCCTTTTTCGTCATCTAATCCCTTAAGTCCGAAAAAGTATAAAACAATACAGAAGGGATGAATTTTCGATTGCTTTAACGAGCCGAACAAGACAAGCGCTCGATCTTTTTGTGCAATAATCCCTCAGGTCCAAAAAGATTAAAATCCAGAGGAGGGATAGCGTTCTGGTCGTTTAACAAGCTGGAAGGCCAAAACTCGGTAAACTTTTCATATTTTACGAGTCAGTGAAAAGAGCTCAAAGAAGACTCGTCTTTTGAGGAACGAGTGATAAACAGGGATAGCAATTGATTCCAGGTACAAATTGGAATTTTCCAATCACGGTAGTGTCACAAGGATGGTTAGGTGAAATCACTCTTCGCAGTTGTTCCTCAAAATGGGTAAACACACATATGGGGGTGAACGACCGGCCAAATGAAATGGAGGTGATGGATGAAAACACGACCAAGGCTTTTAAGGCTGATAAATTTACGATCGCAATGGTTATTTACCGAGATAGGTTCATTTTTTAATGAGCTTGAACTCTGGTGGAAACTTTTGCTCACACTTTTCTATTTTTTAACGAGCATAAATTCCGTGGTAAAACTGCTCGATTCATGGTCAAATTTAATTTTTTACTTTTACTAGCTTTTCTCTTTTCAAATGTAGTACTTCATCTTCAATTGCTGCAACAAATTTTGTTAGAAATGGATAATATTTGCATGAAAACGAGATTATAACCCTAATATTTAACTTTAAACTGTGTAAAAAGTCATAAAAAGGGGTTTTTACCTCTCATTTACCATTTCATTTTCATTTTGCTTGTTGGAGCTCTGGAGGTGCCTCTTCTTCCTTGATTTTCACCAGCTGATTCCGGGAGATTCTGTGGACGATTTTCGGCGCCGTTTGGACCAGGTAGGAGCTAAACCTTAGCCCTTCACTTTCATGGTTTCCTTTTTCAGTTTCATGCATGTTTTTCAGGGTTTCTGAGCCCCAGGGGTTTCATCAGGGCGCCCTGGCATCAGCGCAGGTTCCCCTTTCGAAACTTGTGCTGTATTTCAGGCAGCCTTATGGCAGACTGACTCTCAGCGCAAGGGGAAGACTCTCTGCCTGCGCTGGGCCTAGAAAAGCTGATCCTGCATGAGTTTTTTGATGATTTTTCGCCAGATTTTCATCAAAATCAGGAACTTACTCCTTCTCTTGTTTGATTGTAGGGAACTTTGGACAAAATGTCCCTTACATGGCGAGAACGAGAACATGAAGCAGAAGACATGGTTGCGCTCCACGACCCGGTCACGGTGAACGCGCTTCGGAACTGTGGCCTACTGAAGTTCTTCCGTATCTCTAGCATGAGAGCACAGATTTCTTTACTGCAGTATATGCTTGATGCTTGGGATCCTGTTAACCAAGTATTCCAGATTAGGGGGAAGACCATCCCCTTGACCATAGAGGACATGTACTTCTTGACTGGGTTGTCAAGGCGGGGTGCCCCCATTTCTTTGTCAGGTACGGTCCGAGGGACTAATTCCACCAGAGATTACATTCGTCAGTATTGCCGGGAAGGTTCACAGCCGAGCAAAGACGGCAAGATCAATATCCGTGACATCACTGACAGGTCTCTTAGGTCCATTCTGTTTACTGTTGGTAGGATGGCCGGTAGCGCAGCTTTACATGTTGCCAACAGATCTTACATGCAGCACGCTTTGGAGTGTCTCCAACCGAAAGTGTTTAACTGGTGTGATTCAGTACTTGTTCAGATGAAAAGTCAATTGACCAAGGTAAAGGACGGGGGGCTGAAGAACTTTGGATTTGGTTCTATTCTGACTGCCTTTGTCTTGGAGAAAATTCCATTGATGCAACCTCAGTACATCATGCTTGATTTGCCTTCTCCGACCGAGCCACGCATGCAGAGGTGGGTTGACCATATGTCCCGGCATGCTGGTCAACCTCATATTACTTTCACTGAGTCCTTCTTTAGGTGGTTCGAGCGTCAGGAGATGGCATTTTCTGAGTATCCATATGTGGGTATGGACTACCGAGGTGATCCGGACTTGGTGCTTCCGGATGGCGAGCAATGGGGCGCTATTGGTAAAATCTCTGACCATATCACTGTTTATTGTTTTTATTCATGATGTTACTGTTCAAAACTGATCAAACTCTTGGGTGCATGCAGATGTTGGTCCTGTTCGTCCAGTAGTTCGTCCACGATCGCCAGTTGTTGCCCCAGCAGCAGAGCCTGCTAGGAGAGTTGTTATTCGCTACCTTGGTGATACTGAGATACTTGCAGCTGTGCAGGAGCAGGTTGAGAGCCTTACTCGTGGTCTTCCGGATGTACAGATTGACGAGTTACCTTTACAGTTGCAGCGGCACACTATTGGCGTGCCTAGACGATGGACTCGTCTCTTGCGCATGATCGTACAGACCGTGACGTACTTTCATGAGCACCACTAGGCTAGGGTGCCCCCTAGCATCTTTTTGAGTTCTAGGTCATATGACCAATTTTGTTTTGATTTCAGCACATTATGTACAAACTATAAACAGCTTTATATATTTTGATTTTCGGAGTTTATTTCAGTTTATTTGTGATCCACTTGCATAGCACCGATGCATCTCTTTTTATATATGTTGTAAATGTCTATCTAATACATAGTTTGCTAATGAATTTGTTAATGTGTTCAAGTTTCTGGAAATATGTTGGTATTGAATTAAATCAAACTCTCTTTCCAAAATCTTAACCCTTAGAAACATACGATAAATAGCTGGATTGCGGACTGAATATATACCAGTGAGTTGTAGTATCACAAGTTGTGAGTCTAGCCTAACAATTAGTCGGCGTATACCATGAGCGATGGTATCAGAGAGGAGTTCAATCAACACGCTATACTCAGCGATATTGTTCGTTGACCGCCCAATACACACACCTCTGAAACTCACTAACTCGCCACTTGGATAAAAAATGGCCCAGGCTGCGGAGGACAAATTCCGCGTACTACGACTCGCTCCGTCAGCATATCCCACATATGTCTCAGAATAATTTGACATCTGCAACAAATGAGAAGGGCGGATTACTTAACCGAAACAAACATTTTAGTGAAAACAAAATACAACAAAAGCACTCAGGTTACTATTTAGGCATAGTAACGCTTGAGGTACAACCCGTTACGGGGTTGTGCCAGTGGTATTCCGTCATAATCCATTAACTCGTAGGCTCCTTTTGCTAACACCCTTTTAACAATATAGGGACCCATCCATAAGGACTGAAATTTTCCTGCTCCTAATTTGTCCGATTCTTGGTCGTAAAGCAAAACCAAGTCACCCTCAGAGAAGATGCGAGGTTTGACATTCTTGTCGAACTGTGCTTTGACTCGTTTCTTATGGGCCTCGTTCGCCAAAGCGGCGTCACGACGGTTTTCATCCAACTGGATCAATTCCAAGAAACGAGCCTCTTCTTCTGAGGTTCCAGGGAGGAGGTCAATTGCAAGTTTAAGAGACGAGATTTCGCACTGGATCGGTAAGACTGCCTCCAGGCCATACACCAATTGGAATGGTGTGAACCCAGTGGCGTTCTTTACCGAGGTTCGGTAAGCCCATAATGCTGAGTACAGGATTAGATGCCATCTTCTCTTGTGAACCCCGATCATCCTTTGCAACATACGCTTCAGGACCTTGTTGATTGCCTCAACTTGTCCGTTGGCTTGTGGATAATATGGGGTAGAGCTGTAGTGAGATAGCCCTAGTTTGGCAGCTAATTCAACCATCATGTGATTGCGAAAATGCGATCCATGATCTGTCACTATAGCTTGCGGAACACCGAACCTGGCGACTACATGATTGAAAAAGAAAAGGGCAGCTGTTTCACCAGTGTTATCCAATGTAGGCATCGCCTCGGCCCATTTGGTAAAATAGTCAACAGTGACTATAATATACCCATGCCCCCCGGTCGAGGTGGGGTTACATTGCATGAAATCGATGCCCCACTTGGAAAAAGGCCCAACAGCAACTATAGGCTGCAAAGGTGCGGGCGGTCTCCTGGTTTTGCTATCAAAGATCTGACATGCATGGCAACTTCTTACAGCTATTATGCAATCTTTAAACATAGTTGGCCAGAAATATCCTGCTCGTAAGATTCTTTGTGCTGTTGCATATCCAGATTGATGCCCCCCGCACGCTCCTGAATGACAATCATTCAGGGCTTTTTCGGCCTCCTCATGGGTAAGGCACCTCCTCAGAACCGTATCGACACCACGACGGTAAAGTGTATCACCGATGATCATGTAGTCTTTAGATTGGTATCGTATACGCTTTCGTTCCGAGTGTGAGGTATTAGGCCTAAATTTTTGGGTTTGGAGATAAACAATGATGTCTCCATACCACTCATCGCTTACTGATACCAGAAACAAATGTTCATCCACGATTGACTCTTCTGATGTTTCATCGTTGGACGACGATGGGAGATCGCATAATAATTCCGCGAAAACTAGAGCTTTCTTCGATTTGGATTTTACAAAATCCAAATCAAACTCTTGAAGGATGGCTATCCATTTTGAATATTTGCCCCCAAGAAACTGTCGCGACAGTATATACGTCATGGGGTTACAATCTGACAGAATGGTAGTTTTCCTAAAGAGGACATAATTTCGAAATCTTTGAATCGCTTGAACAGCAGCAAGCGCTAGTTTTTCAACATAGGAATATTTACTTTCTGTGTCATTTAAGTTTTTACTTAAATAATAAATAGGATGTTCAATTCCATCGACTTCTTGCACTAAGACCATCGCAATGGTCGTATCTGCTGCAGCTAGATACAGGTTAAAATCTCTTTGATAGTCCGGGGCGTACATTAATGATGCTCTTACTAGAGAATTTTTTAGAGCGTCAAAGGAAGCTTGCGCAACCTGGTCCCAGACAAAAGGCACATCCTTTTTCAAAAGACGAGTATAACCTTTGGCAATTTTTGCGTAATTTGGAATGAACCTCCTCAGAAAGTTTGCTTTCCCTTGGAGTTTCTGAATCTGAAGCAAATTTGAAGGTGGAGGCAAATTAATGATTGCCTGAACCTTACAGGGGTCGAGACGAATCCCATCCTTAGAGACTACAAAGCCAAGTAAACGACCAGAACCGACGCAAAACACACACTTGTGCGGATTGAGTCTTATCTTGTAGTGTCGGCAACGTAGAAATATTGCTCTCAAATGACGCGGATGATCAGTCCGCTTCCGCGAATGAGCCGGAAGATCGTCGAGGTAAGGTTGAATGATGTTCTTGATGTCATGGAAGGCATAATTCATTGCCCTCTGAAACGTCGCCCCTGCGTTCTTTAAACCAAAGGGTAATTTTCGATAAGCGAATGTGCCCCACGGACAAATAAATGCAGTCTTAGACTGGTCCTGTGGGCGGATATTTATTTGATTATACCCGGAAAATCCATCCATAAAGGAAAAGATTTCACATCCGGCGCATTCATCAATTATCTGGTCGATGAAGGGTGTAGGGTAGTTGTCTTTTGGACAAGCTTTGTTTACATCCCTATGGTCGACGCACACTCTTATCGTCCCTTGTTTTTTCATAACAGGGACAATATTCGATACCCAATCGGTTAGAGGAACCGGGTAGATGAATCCAGCATGGAGAAGTTTTTCAACTTCCGCCTTAATGGCAGCGGCTTTCTTCGGATGTACCTGTCGAAGCCGTTGTCTTACTGGTTTGACATCAGGATACATTTTAATCTCATGTTCAACTATGCTCGAGCCAATGCCTGGCATTTCATCATATGACCATGCAAAGACATCTCTAAATTCGCGAAAGAGAGCGCTATATATTTCCAGTTCTAAAGGGGAACAACTTTTGCCGACATGAATATTCTCTACAACATCAGATTTTGTCGAGATGTTTACGGCTACGGTCTCTTCAATATTGGATAGGTTTCTCTCTGAATCCACCGTATTTACAGTATTTGTTAGGAATTCAAATACTGAAGGGTGATATAGGTCGTGATGAGTTTCTTCTTCACATTCTGGAAGAAGGGAACGATGGTGGTGATCATTCCATGGTGCCCCCTCAATCATTAATGATTGTAAGATCCCTTCGTCAGTCCCATGAACTTTTGACCATGGGTCTAATGGGGTACCATATTCTTCGGACCTATCTACCCAAACGCTTAACGAGCGTTGATTTGGGCTCGCCTTCCATGCCTGAAACATTGATTGCTACAATATTTCAATAGGGCTAGGTGGCAAAACCACTTGATAATCCATGACGACTTTGTCTTCTGCGACTTTTGACGAAGATACCATGTTGCATGTTGCTACAAACGGGATATTCCCTTCATGGAAAGGAGGTGGCAACGTGAAAGTTCCCATCATTGTGGGATATTTTAGCAAGCCTACTCCGATATCTTTTATTGAATGGTCGCTCCCATGGATCAGGGGAATGCTTCCAGTAACTTGTGAACCATTAGGGAGGAAATTCTGTTGGTCGACGATCGTAATCCCTCCTTCAAATGGGAATGCGATCTTCCTAAAATATGTCGACACTACAACTGCCATGGCATATATCCATGGTCTTCCTAGTAGGATGTTATAGTCAAGATTGCCATCAATGACTTCAACATCAATTTCCACTGTTTTCCCTCCTAGTTCAACCTTAAAGTTATTTAGGATTCCGTATGGAGTGTACGACCTACCGTCAAATGCTTTCAATGTCGTCGAAGATCGCGACAAGGTTGGGGATCCAAGAGTTTTCCAGCAACTCATCGACATGATACATGTCGATGCTCCCTCATCAATAATCGTTCTATGAACAGTTTTGTTGAGTGCTTTCACTTGAATAAGGAAAGCTAATTGCGCTGGAAACCGAGGATCATATCCTTTGTGATCAAAGGATACAAGATTGGAATCTTTAGGATCCACTCCACCAATTGCTGATAACAATGCCTGTCTTTGGGATGGACAATTTTGTAGTACCTCAAGAGTCGACATAGCAGATGGCGATTGGGCCAAATCCTCCACTATATTATAGTGTTGCGCCGCTCTGGCGCGAGGGTTAAATGTCGACTTGTGTACTACTCCCTTAGGTGGCTTTATTGTTAATTCATGCGTGAGGGGGGGTACAACTTCTACCGAGGTTGTTGTCGAACTACTGGGTTGATCTTTCCCTTTGTCCTTCGACACCGGCGGATTCCCATAATCTTTATTCCTAGTCGAGATCAAAGCATCATTTTGCTTAGAAACCGACAACATAAGCACTTGAGACGGGGAAGCATTTCCATTATCAACCATATTCTGACCTGGGGTGGGAAATGGATCAGTCAACATAGCTGAAGTTTGGGAACTTTTAAAGAACCTCTTTAACTCAGCTTTGAACGGACAGTTCTTTGTTGAATGATTTTCATCACATATTTGACATGGATAAAATTGTTTCCCTTGTCTAGGAGGGTTTGAAGAAGTTTTTTGAGGGGATGACCCACCTTGTTTCTTCTTCTTCCCTTTGTTTTGTTTCTTCTTGCTTCCTGGTTGATTGGAGTTTTTGTCTTTATCCGTAGATACAGCATTTACCTCCGAAGCAAGAATCTCTTGATTTTCTTTTTGATTCGAAGTCTTACGGGCTTCCTTATTCGAATCCCTTGTCGACTTAGCGTTTGCAGTTCCAATCACGCCATCACCGGCATGAGAGTCACTATTCGATCCGGGAGGAGGAGGGATTGAAAATTCCGGTCTGGGGGCGTCAGGTATCTTATCATAGAGCGTGCCCGACTGAGTATATACTAAGTCCAAATATTGAGCACGAGCAATAACTTGCTCCTCCGTTACGACGCCTCCCTTGGCCACATCTTCTGTTATAGCAGGCAGAAGCGACTTTATAAACCACTCAGCTAATAGCTGATCTGGAACATAGGTTTTTACCATTCTGCGCTGACGACGCCACTCATGTATATGATCTGATATATGTGTGGCCGTTGTCTGCTTAAAATTGGTCAAGATCTCTGTTCCAGTTTCGTACCTTATAGGTAACTGAAAGTGTGTTAAGAAAGTCGTGGCTAGGGAACCAAAATTGTCGAACGAGGCTCTAGGTAATTCAATATACCATTTAGCCGCCGGACCAGTCAATGTCCTCTAGAAAAGGCGAAGCCTTATCGAATCATCATTCAAGGTATTCGACGAACACCACAGATGGAATGTCATCACATGATTCGACGGGTCTTCGCCCGGATTTCCATTGAATTTAGGAATGTCCGAAGGAAGTTTGTGAGGGATCGCTGGCCACCAATGGGCATAGGCGATTGGATCGTTCGTCAATCGATGTAAGTCTGGTAATTCTGAGGTCGCCACGAATGGCAATTGCTGATTCAGGTTTGGCGAGGCGTACCCAGGATACGATGGAATCGCCTGAGCAGTAGGCCTTTGCACACCAGCATAATGCAACTGATGTTGATATGACTGATATGGTTGGTGGGCTTGGCCACTGTAAAGTGGTTGATTTAACCCGTTTTGAATATAGGGTTGCCCACTATTCGCAAAGATCTGTTGCTCAGATCCCTGGTACACCTGTTGAAACTGAGGTTGTTGGTATTGCACCATCCATGGTTGTGAAGCCATGTTTTGCTGTGCGACACTAACCGACGGACCAAGATGCGGGGTTATGGTTCCCGTTTGTATCTGTGTCATCCCGGCAGTCGGCGATTGTAGTTGTGTTGCAGGGTCAATAGGCTGTTGCATTACAACTTGGGGTTGACATACAATAGGCATCGATTGAACTTGTGACACGGTTACAATTGCCGGCGTCGTCGGGATACTAGACATAGGTACACATTGTTGCATGGAATATACAACTCTTGGTTGTTGGGGTAACATAGGTACCCAACCACTCGTCGTTACTTCAGTCAAACCTGAATGTGGTTGAAAACTGCCGTATGGGTATCCCCCCGAAAGAGGAAGTGAAAGGGCATATTGCCCCCCATACGGTAACAATCCGGAGCTCAAGGGTGTAGATTGCCTTTGAGGACTGGATGGTCTAAACTGATTCCCAAAGGGATCAATTTGTCTAGTTTCAACATAAGAATTACCGGGTATTATACCAGAAGAACAAACTGGAACAGACCAAGTTGTCATAATAGTCCCTGGGTGGACTCCTTCTAGTTGATGAGAACTAGTTGGGACAGATGGTATGCCGGCAAACATCGTTGGAGTGACAGCAGGAACTTCTGCTATCGCTGTGTCATTTGGCATAGTCCTAGATGTCGACGATTGCTCAGACATTTTAAGTCTATCCAATAAACTTCCTAACGATTCTTCAGGAACTTCCAGTGGCGATGGACAAACTTCTGATGCAGAAGGAAAAAGAGTGGTGCCTACTCCAAAATGAGTTGGAGTATTTGCTTGCTGGTCCTCTACGATTTCCTCTATTGCAATCAGACCAGGAGGAAGAGGAAGACCGTCAGGTCCGTAAAAGATTTCTGGTGCCGAAGAAGGGGTTGCTTCGACAGCGACAGTTGTTTGAACAACAAGACTCTGTGGACCGGTTTCAGATGGAACTGGTTCAGTTATGCAAGTACTTGTCTTCAGACTAGGATCAGTACAACTATCCTTCTGTTGCTGTTGAACTTCTTCAATAGAGGCAGGGATTCCAGAAATATTGGGAGTGACCAGAATCTCAGATGTTGTTTGAACTTCCGTTCTAACTTTAAAAGGAGATTTTGACCTGGTCCAGCGAGTTCGCTTCGTCCGTACTACTCTCGGTTCCGGAGACAAAGGCGGTTGACTCACAAGTCTCCCCGAACGACGGAGTTTTAATTGACTTTCCTCCACGGTTGCGGATTACTTGATCAACTAAAATACAAAAAGGGGAATTATGTTTCCGTATTGAATGAATTTTATTAGACGCTTTTAGACACAACTTTGCTTTTTCATGTTTTAAGAGTCGAGAAAAAGCTAAAGATGACTCTAGTCGCCTTCGATGTATTAACGAGCCCGAAGTGACAAATGCTCGGTTGGACCTTTTCAGTTATAGAGTTTGAAAAGGGCCAAAAGAAACTGCTCTGGAGATCTAGGCAGAGGGTGTGCCAAACCTTTCGCGAAACCACAGAATACGTTTTACGGTACGGGTGGTCGATCTTCGTGAATGCTGTGTTCACTGCATCGCGATCAGTAGGGCGGTCGACATGGCTTCCTAAGGATAAAGGATAATTGCCTATAGGGGTCTCCCAATATACGCGACGGTACACGGGAGCTCAAGTCCGTATTAGTGCTATCGTCCCTCAGGAGGAATCACCCACCTTCGTAGAGATCGACAGTCACTACGTTTAACGACGCCGGAACACGTCTCTACCTAGACCTCTATTGTGAGTGTTATGTTACAATGCGTTTTTAGATTCATTCAATATATTTTAAGTTGATCTTGTTTATCAGTTTGTCTTTCAGGATCACCACGAGATGTATTGGTACAAATTCCTAAATGCAGCTAAAATGATAAGCAAGCTTTCACAATCTTTTTAGCTTTGAAAATCCTAACTACTGAGGGGAGAGAAAAACAATATCTTTCCACACAGAGCACAAAGCACAAACTAATGCACTTTCTCCTAGATCAGACACGCAAACTTATCAAAAAAATGCAAATGCAAGATGCATGTATTTCTTTTCTTTTCCTTTAATGTTGATGTAGACAAAAGGAAATTGTTGTATAATTTTTGAATTCAATTTGAAGCGTAAACAAACAAGTTTCGTCTAAAATGAAAAGACACCTTACATGTACTTGTTTCAACACTAAAAATATATGAATTCAAACCATAATATGAAAAACAAACAAACTCAAACAGCCATGAACAGTAAAAAAACTAGCTCATAAGATCACAAAGACACTTTTACAGTTCAGGATCTAAGAGGCCACAGCTATACTGGTTCGCTTTTCACAATGGGAAACTGTAACTGAAATAAGAAATACTGAAAGAACATTCACAGTTTCATCACACAACTGAGGTGGAATAATGTCAAGGAGAATGGTTTACAGCAAGTACAATGACCAGTAATCAGCAGCAAAAAATCAGTGAAAACAGGGCTAAGACACAGTGGAAAACCTCTTGGAGACACTGGCTAACAGGTCCAGCGCAGGCTCTGGTCTGTCAAATTGACTTCCAGCGCAGTTCCCGAAGGGAGTACCTACGCTGTAATGCAGACTGCCTGTGGACAGCCTGCTCTGGGACACGAGAGTTGCGTTTACAAGGAATTCCGGGCCATAAAAAGCTCAAAAATGCACTGTTTTTGCTGAAATAAGAAGTTATAGGTCAAGTACAGGCTAAGGGATGATCAAGAGGATGAAAAGCTATCACAAAGAGTAAAGAGTCTTTTGTAGATAAGCTCTTCAAATCTTGAATTTGTTCAGCAAATGAGCAAGAGTAGCAGTCCCTCTACTTCGCTTTTGATATAGTCAAAAGCTTTTCGATTTGGTACTCTTTTCTTCAAGAAATGAATAGCAAAATACTACAAACACCAACAAGATACTAGGCTCCCCAGTGGAGTCGCCAGTTTGTTGTGGGGAAAAGTATCCGACTCGGATGACCCTATCCCTACTCTAAAGGTGACAGTCTTTAGCAACAACTGAAAGTAAAGCTTTGATATTTTCCTTTATGAAAGTACAGAGAGAAGGAAGAAAAGATTAACCAACCTGGTGTCTTTCACTTAGTCGGTCCTTATCTTCTCTCTTTGTCTCTTGTTCCCAGCTCCTTACTCTCTTGGCCGGTCCAGCTACACATAGATCCTGCACAAAACAAGAGAGGAAACTACAAGATACATGTACTCATAACTGATGCATGGATTAGAGTGAATCAAATATACAAGTAACTACAATACATCAATGCAATACAAGTATATAGGAGAACATGCAAAACTTTATTGATAGAAGTAACAGGGTTCTGAGAAGGTTACAACCATTGATGGCTCCAATCCAGCAGCACCTCCCCAGCAGCAAGAACTCTCCTCTTCACCTCTAGTAAAACAATCACCCAATAGCTCTAACTGTAAACCAACAGCACCTCCTTGCTTTACACAAAATTCCAGCCTCCTTAGACCTCATAGAAGAGCTCTATATATAGGAGAGAAGAAGAGAGGATGAGTCAGCTTGAGGCTGGCATAGAGCTGACTAGTGTCCTCTCCCTCTTCAGTTAATCTTCAGTTCTTGAGTCCACTTGGAGATCCTTGCTTACACATGGTGATCAAGTACCTCTTACTCATCACAGGGCGAATCTCATGAACCAAGTGTCAGTTTGGAAGCTTCCTGGGCAGTTGACACCTTGCAGAATGACTGTGCCACTTGGCCAATCTCACCCAGCGCAGGTAGCCTTCATTAGATTTGACTTCCAGCGCAGGTACAAGGAGGAGCAGTTGCATTCCAGCGCAGATGCTCAGTGGAGCAGCTGACATGATCCAAAATTAGCCTGTTTTGAAGTGTTTTCAGGTGGAGAACTGATTGGAAGTGCTGTTGTTTGATGACCTTGTTCTTTTAGGGGTAAGAACAACATGTTTAGGGATTGAGGATCCCTGTAATTATTGACATTTCATGCTCCATGTCGCGAAACACAAAAATGTCTATAACACACCCTTAGCAATGTCGGCTTTGGAAATGTTGAAATCATGTCCAACACAGCATAAATTACTTTTTTTCGGCTATAGGAGCTGTTGACGTTCAGGACTCGAACCTAATAATTTTCGATCTAGAAAATAGTACACCACGTTTACCTCATCAAATGGCTTTCCAGATACCAGTGATAATAAAAACCAGTCCTATTCATCGGGCTATGATTGATGAGGGAGCTTCAACGTGTATTATGTCGATACAGTGTTGGAGATCGCTTGGTTCTCCTTCACTAAATCAATCCCCGACAATTCTAAAGGCCTTTGATGGCCCTGGGTTTCATCCTTTTGGCATTCTACAGGAGTTTCCTATATGGGTTGAAGGAAAACCCGTTAATCTAGATGTGGAGGTGGTTGATGCCCCTCTAGATTACAACCTTCTCTTGGGTCGAAGTTGGTCTTACGCTATGACAGTGGTCGTTTCATCGGTCTTTCGGGTTATAAAGTTTCCTCATAATGGAAAGATCATAACAATAGACCAGCTGGCTTACTTTTCATCCGACCCAGCCTCTTCTGAAAGTATTCAACATGTCGGTAAAACGACTATCCCGTATAAGGATGTTGGAGTAGGACTAGTTAAAGATGTCGGTTTACTGGGAACTTTTCCTTTTCCTCTGATCAACGCATCATCTTCATTTGCAACCATTCATATGATTACGTCAGACACCATTGTTTATGATGATCGTTGGATCATTCCTTCTGAATCTAAGATAGACTCATTTGGTGATGTCATGCCTTTGAGTCCATATGAAATTGCGTATGAGGTTGTGTAATCGTTTACCGACCCATTTTCAACCAAAATTGACTTAATGAATGTGGTCCGTGAAGAATCACTTTTCACATCAAGCTCGGATTCAATCAATTTTTCTGAACTTGTTCACTCTGATGAACAAATTCGTGAAATCCTATGTGTAGATGATTTACCATGGGAATATCTCCATCACAAATCTTCATTTTTACCCGAGAATGATCGTTTTGAAAATGATTTTTCATTCATTTTTATGATTGAATATGTCAAGGAACCTCAGAATCCAATGAAACATCCTGATTCAGAGTTAAATTTGTGAAACATATCTCAAACTATTCCTATTGACATTTTGGTTAATCCTGGAATCGTTGAGAACATTCATATAGGTGCCTCGTGTACAAATGACGAAATTCAAAGATATAAGGCCCTATTTCAAGAATTCCGTGACGTGTTTGCCTGGTCCTATGAGGAAATTGCAGGAATTGATCACGCGATTGTTGTTCATGAGATCAAGACTTACCTGGATGCTAAACCTGTCCGGCAACGTTTACGTCAGATTCACCCAAGAAAAGCTGCTGCAATTAAAGCAGAAGTTGAAAAATCACTCAAAGCAGGTTTCATTTATCCAATTTCGTTAACGGATTGGGTATCGAATATTGTTCCAGTTAACAAAAAGCAAGGAACAATAAGAATATGCATCGATTATAGGGACATTAATCAAGCCTGTCCAAAGGAAAATTACCCAACTCCCTATATCGATCAAATCATTGATGATTGTGCCAGCAGTGAAATATTCTCCTTCATGGATGGTTTTTCCAGATACAATCAAATCAATATTCTACCTGCAGATCAACCAAAAACTGCTTTCATTTGTCCATGGGAGACATTTGCTTATTGCAAGTTACCTTTTGGGCTCAAGAATGCCAGAGCAACTTTTCAAAGGGCCATGTCTTATGTGTTTCATGACATCAAGCACATTGTGCAACCCTATCTTGATGATTTTCCAGCTCATTCATTACATCGAGCTGATCACCTCGTCCATTTACGAGCAATCTTTATGAGGTGTAGGCATTAGCGGATTCGGTTGAACCCACACAAATGTGTCTTCTGTATAGAAATGGGTCGATTGCTGGGGTTTGTAGTTTCGAAAGCCGACAATTCGCGTCGATCCCTCAAAGGTTGAAGCTATTGTCAAATTTCCTCCTCCTTCGAGTCTTCGCCAACTCCAAAGTTTGCAAGGGAAAACAAACTTTTTACGACGATTCATTCCTAACTATGCCGAGGTTACAAAGGGTTTTACCCGGTTGTTGAAACAGAATACTCCATTCTATTGGGATGAGATAGCTCAAAAATATTTTGATGCACTCAAACACGCATTAACCCATGCACCATTATTGCATCCTCCCAACTACAATCGGGATTACTTCTTGTATCTCGCCGCCTCTCATTCCACCATTGGAATGTTTTTAGTTCAGGAAGATGAATTTGGAACTGAACTTGTGATATATTACCTTAGTCGAACTTTAAATCCAACTGAGCTAAAATACTCACATGTGGAGAAATTGGCATTGGTAGTTGTTCAAGCTGTCCAACGTTTTTGTCACAACATTTTACTACGTAAAACTACAGTAATTTCGGATTGCAACCCTATGATCTACATTTTGACCAAGCAATTGTTAGGGGGAAAGTACCCTAAATGGATTGTTATCCTGCAGGAGTTCAACTTGGAATTTGAAAAATCTAAGTCTAAGAAATCTTTACTTTTTGCGGAATTAATGTGTGATTTCCCGCGTGCTGACATGGAAACTATGGCGGAGGAGCCCATTGCGGATGAATCCTTATTTCTAATCAGCACTTTAGATCCATGGTATGGGGATATCATTGTTTATCTCCAGACCCAATCCTTTCGTCCAAAAATTTCAAGGTCAGAACGTTGAAAAATACGATTCGAGTCCCAACAATTCAGGATTATTGGAGATACTCTTTATTGCCGTGGGGCGGATCTGTTTTTCGACGTTGCTTAACACACGAGGAAGCTGAAAGGGTTCTAAATGACTGTCACTGTGGCACGTGTGGAGGTCATATGTCTGGGTATGCCACAACCCAAAATATATTGCGCGTTGGCTACTTCTGGCCGTCTTTGTTTAAAGATTGTATTACTGCGGTCCGAAAATTCCACAACTGCCAAATTTTTGATTGAAAGATGCGCGCTCCACCTGCTCCTCTCCACCCTATAATTTCCATTGGTCCTTTTACCAAATGGGGTATCGATTTTATTACATGTAACCCTCACTCGGCCGAGGGGCATGCGTATATCATCCTTGCGGAAGATTATTTTACCAAGTGGGCCGAGGCGATGCCTACATTTGAGGCAGACGGCAAGACAACTACAATTTTCGTGTTCAATCATATAATTGCTAGGTTTGGTGTCCCACAAGCGATAATCACTGATCATGGGCGCCATTTTCGAAACGTTATGATGACCGAAGTTACAGGCCAACTTGGGTTGCGTCATGATAGTTCAACTCCTATTATCCACAAGCTAATGGTTTGGTTGAATCCATCAACAAAGTCTTAGTCATCATGATCCGACGCATCATTGGGATTCATCGGTCGAATTGGCATAACATGTTATTTTCAGCACTTTGGGCATACCGAACTTCAGTAAAAACATCAACAGGGTTCACTCCTTTCCAACTAGTTTATGGTCTGGAAGTTGTGTTACCCATTGAATGTGAAATCTCGTCACTACAAATGGCCATCAAGTTACTTCTAGCCACTTTCGAAGAGGAAAAGCATTTGTTATACTTGGCTCAATTAGATGAGAATCGACGTGATGTTGCATTGGCGATTGAGACTCACGCAAAACGTATGAAAGCTCAGTATGATTGAAATGTGACCCCTCGAAATTTTTCAGAAGGAGATCTAGTCTTAGTTTACGATCAAGCTAATGATAAATTAGGCACTGGAAAGTTCGTTCCTATGTGGCATGGTCCCTATGTTGTCAAGCAAAAGCTAGAAAAAGGGGCCTATGAATTGGTAGACTTTGACGGGGACTATTTGGGTAAACCCAGAAATGGTCTTTACCTGAAGAGGTATTATGCTTAAAGAATGGGTATGGAGATTTTTAGTTAGGATAATTTTTCTTTCTAGCTGGTGTGTTTTAGTTTAAACAATGTGCTTAGCTTAGAGAGTGTTTTTTCGTCATTATTCCTGCGTATCTTGGTTTTACTCTTGATATTGTAGATGTCAATGCCTCTCCAAACATATATTGGTTTCGATGATGGTGCTTGTCGTAATACATGGAACATTTCTTCCACAGCTTGGGTTATCTATTCGCCCTCTGATGAGTTAGTATCTATGCATGGGGTAAGCCTCGGTCAAACAACGAACAACATTGTCGAATATAGTGCAATGATTGAGTTATTATCTGAATCTATTTCATTTGGGATTCAGAGTTTGATAGCGAGGTTAGATTCTGAACTCGTTGTATTACAGCTTAATAGAGTGTATGCCATTAGAAATCCAGTGTTATTAAGATTATTTTTGAGAGTGCGTCTCTTGGAACGTGAATTTGATTATATTGAGTATCAGCATATTCCAAGATCTTTAAATACATTAGCAGATGCAATTGCTTCTCGAATGTTAAGTAGACATTTGCAATAATCATACATGTAAATTTAAAACCATTCCATAACATGATTTACAAGATAAGCCGGTAATAGTGATATATATATATATATAGGAGTGTGTCAAAAAATACATTGTCCTCGATCATAGGTTGAAAAACACCTTATGATCGACAAAAATGATAAGTACAAAAAACCAAAATGTCATATGTGCCCACAATAGGCGATCGTCCTATCACTGGTGATGATCTCGATAAGAAACCACTGCACGAGCCACCTTGCAAAGGAATCTCCTAAAAGGTCCTGGGACCCCAATCACATAGTGCTGAAGCTGACGAGGAATGTCGTCTATAGTGGTCTCCGAAATATCTCCTGTCAAGCGCTCGAGATGACCCTCCAACTCGGCCAAAACCTCTGTTGATTTGTCCTATGGGGCTAGCATGGCTGAAATTGGTTGTTTCCTCTCGTAAGGCCAGAGAGCGGCTGGTCGCTGTGGACCCACATCTGCATTTGAAACTTTTTCTATCAGTTTTCGAACGATGGAAAAATAATAAAAAAAAATAATTTAAATAGGAAAAATGTTGAAAATGATTTTACTTGAGTCATCCCACTGCTCTCCTGGTGGAAGAGCCATGTCTGGTTCACCACGAAAATCTACCCCAGCGTAAGGGAAGTCCTGAATAGAAAAAACCTAGTTTTCCAACCATTGGAAATACTCAGGTTTGAATCGAGCAACCTCTGTCCTCTCGTCCGGATGACGGGCCATAACTGCGACCCATTGCATCAGTTTGGGCTCTCTAGGAAGCCCAGCTCCAACAGTAAGGTGTTGCGGGATCAACATGGGAACCATCTCCAGACCAAAGCTCACAACCAAAGCCCCATAACCAAAGGTCTTTAGTTGTCCATTCTTGGCTCTGGTCAGTTGGCCTTTCACATTGGCCAACACAGCATCGCACCAGTTGAAGATGGTGCCTCGAAAGCAGTCAACTGCCATACGCATCTGGGATCCGGTGGAAATATGTAATGCAGCACTCCTGCAAAGTCTGGTGACAGTAAACACGATCACCATGAGTTCAGGAAGGGATATGGTTTTTATGTCTATCCCTTTGTCTCTAACCTGGCTGTTGCAGAACTCTAGCCAGAGGGTATCAACAGACTAGCCACCTGGCCTAGCCCCAAATAGAGTCAAGTCTTCGCCTCTGTTAGGCAAACCAGTCAAGAAATATATGTCTGCCGACTCAATTTCGAGCTGGTGGCCTCCATTCAAGAAGCACTGGTCCTGTATGCTCCATCTGTCAACCAGCCACTGTAAGAAATCCACCTGCAGAGAAAATTTTAGGGGCGAATGTTCGCCCTTTGGCGAAATTAAGGGGTTTTGAATTTTTAGTGGGCGAATATTTTGTATCATAGTACATTTTTACAAATCACCTCAAATAGCCCACCTTATTCTAAGGGAGAGGGTAAAAAAGGTAAATTTAGCCCTTGAAATTAGGAGCTACAACCTTCCATTCGCCCATTTTCAAGAATAAGTTTTATTTAAGTGAATCCATTCGCCCAGTTTCAAGAATAGGTTTTATTTAAGTGAATCCTATGGGCCAAATACCATATTTATAAAAGAGGTATGGTAAATTAATAAAAATATAAATAAATGAGAAGTGTGGTAAATAAATAAAACATTTTTTTATATTTACTCCATAAGTCACCTTATATACATGCAAGGGTGTAAACAAATAAAAATATAAGTAAAGTGGAGGTATGGTAAATAAAAAAAACGTTTTTTTATACTTACTCAAAAGGTATGGTAAATAAATAAAAATATAAATAAACTAGACGTATGGTAAATAAACAAAACCTCTTTTTATATTTAGTCCATAACCCTGGTTCTATTTATGAAGGCTCAAGAAAGAGTTTTATTTAAGTGTATCCTATGGGCCAAATACCATATTTGTAAAAGAGGTATGGTAAATTAATAAAAATTATAATTAAACTAGAGGTATGGTAAACAAATAAAACATTTTTTTATATTTACTCCATAAGTCACCTTATATTTACGAACACTCAAAAAATGCGCTATATTTAGGTGAAACCTATGGGCAAAATACTATGGAACAAATACCATGGACTAGATTGTTATTAATACCATGCAAAAAACATTATTAACCCTAATATTAGTTTTAATAAAAATAAAAATGGCACATGGTATTGACCCATGGTATTCACCTGGAATGTAGCCTATTTAAATGGGGGAATTTACCAGCATAGATCCATCTTTACTCTAAATCTACTAACCCCCGAGAGGTATCAAATATTGTGATATGCAAACTAGCATAGAGTGAAAAAATATTTAATATTGTGATATGCAAACTAGCATAGAGTGAAAAAATATTTGATCCCTCTTGGGGGATCAAGAGTAAAAATGAATAAAAAATAAAATAAAAATCAACTATTAATTTTATTAATTTTTATAAATTACTAATAGTAATTTTTAAGCTCTAGGTTTATGATAACCCATGGTAATACCAATATCTTACAAGATTTTATAATTGAGTAAAATATTCGCCATGCCTGGTGAGAGATTCGCCAAAAAATTATATATACATATTATATTATTGATAAAATCGCCTTCCATTTTTCCTATATACCATGGAGATTCGCCCATTTATTATACTTATAAATTTAGGGGGCGTTCTTAAAATTTTCCCTGTCCACCTGGGCCCTCATGCCAGGTATGGCCCAGAATTTGTACAAGCCGCATGCCTTCAAAGCATCAAGCGAAGGTTGATGATTCCATGCGGCAGCATCAACGTCCTCATGCTCTCGTTCACACCAATCTAGCATGATGTACTCTCTGCATCAAGTAAAAAGATAAATTAGAATGCTAGAAATTATTTTGTTTGGGAAAATTTTGAGAAAGTTTTGGTTAAAAACCCTTGCGACAGGGACCGCACCCTCCAGGTTAGACAGAGTGCATGGGTCCGCACCTTTCCTACATGGAAGGTGTGGACCCTTGACTTTTTCCCCATTGAGAAAAATTCGGGGTCCCCAATCTGGCAGTGGTACACCTGCGGGCCCCCGCACACGGGTTTTAAGCTCAAAAACCCTCCAAAAAATGAAATGAAAGCCTATACCAAGAAATGAAATGGTTAAAAATGAAGAGTAGGATGATGTGGATTACCTAGAGAAGACGGCGTTCGATTCCGACGGTTGGATTTTTCGCAATCTTCACGGGAAGTTTTCTGAACAAAAGCACTATTTTCTCACCCAAAACTCAAACGGTAAAAATGAGTTGACGAAAGCCCTTTTTGTAAGTTTTTTGAGTAAATAAGCTGCAAATTTGTTTATGTTTCACTTTGGAGAGGTATTTTTGCAACTTTTTTATCCATTTCAAATAGGTATGAGTAATGTTTGCGTTTTTGTTCAGGATAACGGATTATTCAAGCGAAATCTATCATTTTCGACGAAAAAACATTTAGAGTCACCTTTAAGCTCTTTTCTTACTCCTGAAACATGAAAAGATTGCCAAGTTTTTCTTTTAAACTCGTTAAAACGGAACTAAAAGACGGTCCACTTACAACTCTTTTCCGACCGTAAAAACATGAAAAGATTTCCGGATTTTTTTCGTTTCAAATTCGATATTGGTTATAAAACGACGTGTCATTGATCGCTTTTTTACTTTTTCAGATCAAGGGCACTAATTACGAAAATTACTCCTTGGTCATAAAGATCAAGCAGTTCTCTCAAGTATTATTTTATACTTTTTTGGGCTTGGGAGACACAAACTTACGAAAAAGGTCAACCCTGGAGTCTTCTTAAGTTTTTTCAGTCTCTCTAAAATTGAAAAACGCCGAGTTTTTCCTATACTGGACTCGTTAAAATTTCACAATAAAGGACCTGTTCAATTAAAAATAGGCACGAACCACTCCTTCTTAGGGTTCGAATTTAAACGAAGTTGGACTCATCTGAAGGATGAGCTTATAATCAAGCAAATGTTATCCTCCTCAAGCTTGTCAAAAATAAAGAGGTACTTGCCAGAAATGGTGGGGGAAAAGAGAGAAAATGAGCCTATTTGTCATACTTTGTAACCACTCTTGAACACGACACTGTTATTCACCTGGGCTAGGAAATCCTTTGCCTAACAGTTGATCAAACCACATTGAAAGTCTCCAGTCAGTTTCTGGGTATTAACTTTGGGTCAATTGTCACCAAGCCATCTGTTGTGTCGTTATGTGTTCAAGAGGTCAATGCCAATAAGCCATTCATCTGCAAAATATCTGGCATCCATCTTGACCATCCCTGAGTCAGTCCTTGCAACTAAATTTCCTCAACTTGATCTATGATTTCGTGTTGTGGGCTTGCCTACGACGAATTGCTTCTATCAACTTCAGCTCATTATCTAGAAAGATGATCTAGAAATCGTCAGTACCTTGGGATCTATATGCCTCAATGGCAGGTTCCTCGCCTTTGACGACAGGTTGCATCATTGACCTTTGATCAAAGTATTCCGTGACATGTTCGACAACAACACATTTATTCACATCTCATGGATTGTACTGGGTACTTTGAGAACCATTGACATCGTTGGTGGTTTCTCTCACACTTGTTAACAATTTACATCATTGACTGGTAATCAGGTGGTTTCTACCATGTTCAACTTCAACACATTCATTCGCATGGATAGAATGGTACTGTTTCGGGAAGTAGAAATGAAGACCTTGGATCTAGTTCCCACAATCCAGGCTGCGAGGAATTTTGTATTCATTATATAATGGACTATTCATAAACAGATGGTTGCGTCCATACTATGTCCACATGAGTCTATACTTGTGATGTATTACAAGATCATTCCTATATCAGAGCAGTAGTTAGTTTTCTAGTTCAGTTTTGATCTGAGTATGGGAATGCCTACCTCAGCGATGATATGATCTCATATATATATCTTGCATTGAATGTTTTTACAGGTTCCAACCGGGCTCTCCATAAGATGATCCTCGAAATGATAAAGTACTTCACTCTTCCTAAATGATAAATGAAATCCTCATCTACTACAGACTTCGGACTTTTGGGGACAATATGTTACACAAAAATATTGTCACCATGATTATTTTCAGTCAGTATGGGTCTATCATCACTTGTACTATGCTCCTAAGCAAGTCTCAAACCTCAGCTCTTCAAGTCAAGCTTTGAA
Organism: Pinus tabuliformis; assembly: GCA_031772625.1. NCBI lineage: Eukaryota > Viridiplantae > Streptophyta > Pinopsida > Pinales > Pinaceae > Pinus > Pinus tabuliformis. Next base: position 37,699,263 of record CM062806.1, on the reverse strand, counting down.
AATGAGAGAAAGACATTGAAAATCAATGAAACTCTAGTTCCGCACTTTCTCTCACTATTACCTACGGTCCCACACCTTCTGTTTACAAAAATTGTGGACCAGCCCGCTCTGTCCCTAAAGGTGTGGGTGCGGACCCCTGTGAAAGTCAAAAAGGTGCAAGTTTATTCTAAAAAACTCACTTTGGGTTAATTCTAGATGATTCTAGAAGGAATTTTGACGTGGATTTGCCGCTCTTAGGTGGTTCATGCATCCCAAAAGAGAAGGAGCTAATCCCTTGATGAGAGGAGCTATCCCTTTGAACGAGGACTTTATCCCTTTGAAGGAGGACCTAGTAACTTCCCTCCATTGCACTATAAATTCAGGCATTGGGCTGGTTGCTGGGGAGGTTAGAAGCTTAACATTTTTAGGGTAAATGCTGGTGAAATTAAGACTTCCTAGTTGAGCTTAAGAGGAGAGATCACATACCTTTTTGGCTTCATTTGGAAGAGAGTGAAACTTGTCAAAGTAGAGGAAACTTCTTGCTGGACCCTGGGAGGAGCTTGTACAGCGTCAAGGCACAGGTTGTAAAGTTCTTCTTCTTTTGAATTAATACAATCAAACTCATTTTTATCAAAAAATGGTCTCATGTTATTTGTTTCACGAATTCCTTGACTTTCATGTTAAATATGTTTTATGATATTGGCTTTTCAGGTGCTATTTAATTTGTTTGATTGTTTGTGCTTGCAGATTCGCGACAAGGGAGCTCATTTGGATCGAAGGAGCGAGGGCAGCCACAAACTTGCGTTGGACCTAAGGTAGGCCTAAAACACTTGTTTTCCTTTGTTTACAAAAGCATATTTAGAGAAAGATAGTGTGTGATTGGTTTGCTTGTCATTAGGTATTCTTTAGATCCTAGGAAGGTCTATCTTGTCCACAAGATCGACTTATTCCGTGTGACACTAGCATTAGAATTCGCGCAAGCAACTGCTACCCTTGGTGAAAAGGGTTAGTCAGAATAGCTTGGGAGCTAGAGGACTAATAACCATTGAGAATCTTGCATCGTAGGGTAGAGGTGAGTTAGATGATCTCTGTTGCCTAACTTGCATGGAAATTTTACCTTTTTCTTGGACTCTTTCCTACCCTCTCCAGCACCATTGTTGGGTTTGTATACATTGCATTTCCCTTCCTAGTTCTTCTTCTTATCTCGTCCCTTCTTCTTCCCTTAGGATTGTTGATTTCCTTTAGGGTTAGAGGTCTAGATGGCATTTATAGAGTTAGGTGTGGAAGGTGTAGGTACAGATGGTGCTGCCTGGTTAGAAGAAACAGTAGATCCAGCTGTTGTAATTGATTCAATAGGTTCACCGCGTTAACAACAATCGATCTGACTATACCATTGGCATGGGGACCTAGTTTTTGTTTGGCTAAATCAACCTTAGATCTAGGAGCATCAAGTTTGAAGAACCCTAGACTAAGAATATATTAGTTCCAATTGCTAGGCTCTGAAAATGGCCTACTCTTCCGTATAAACATCGGAGAGAGACACATCCTTTGAGATCTTAGGTTTTAATGATTTGAGAAACCATTCGAGAAGGAACTCTAGTGGGATTTCAACTTTGATAAGACTTTTCCTCTTCCTCAATTCCTGGATGTGATCCGCAATGTGAGTTTCACTGTCTTGCTGAAAGTTAGCCAGAAGTTCAGTTTCGGCTTCATATCAGACAGGAAACTGAAAATGGTTCAAAAAGGCATTATCCAAATCACAGAAAGAATTATAGGTTCCACCTAGCAACTCTATATACCATTCAACCACATTTCCGGTTAGGGTGCGCTGAAATAACCTCAACCTGATCGAATCATCTATTAGGGAGTTGGATGAGCACCATAAGTGAAATGTGGTTTCATGGTCTCCCGTATCTTCACCACTCTTGCCTTCGAATTTTGGGATATCCGAGGGAAGTTTAGTTGGGACCATAGGCCAAGCTGGATTGTATCGAATCATATCATTTGTCAATTTAGTCAAGTTTGGCAAGTTCAACGTGGACAGAAAAGGGAGTCGTGGTGGACCTAGGGAATTCCATCCAGTGTGGGCGAGGTTCCAAAAGGTATGAAAAGAATGACCTGGATATTGAAAAATACCAAGTTTCCCGAAGTAACTCATAGAGCCTATTGAACCAAAAGGTTCTCCTTATGGTCTAGCAAAATTTGGATTTTGACCAACTCCTACCGAAAATCCTCCATAACCAGTGAAGTTACCCCCTAACGAAATGTTGAAAGGAGCTGATAGCCCCTGATAAGGATTCAATGCGTTAGCAAAGGGTGGAAAATTTTGAAATGAATTAATTGAAGAATATGGCATGTTCCCTTATTGGCCAAAAAATTGATTCCCAACTCCTATCCCACTAACTGTAGGGTTTGTCCAACTCTGGAATGGTTTATTACCTTGACTTGTAAAGGAAAAAGGCATTGACCCTACTTTTGGATTGGAATGTGGTATATGACCAATTCCAATGGGAAACCCTGAAAAGAATCTGATCCACTCATCATGGATATGGAGGCGTTCGATGGTATGTTCAATGGAACTGAAGGAATCTCGTGGCATGACATTCCATAAGGGATAAATCCAAAACCGGATGCAGTAGCCTGAGAAATTCCACTTGTTGATGGAGTGGAAGTAGACCCAAATATATTCGTACTGGGAGTAATAGAAGGGATGGAAATATTTCCTCCTCCTTGTATAGATATGGGAGTATGCATGCTTGCAACACTCATCATAGATGCCATGCTTCCTGCAGTGGTCATCGAAGGAATAAATGGGTGTAAACTTGGTCTCAAAGGCCTATGAGTAGGGGTTCCGACATATAATAGAACGTCTAGATGATCAGGGGGAAGAGGAGAATTTGGAGCTGCAACCGACTCTGAAAGCTATTCAACTTCGATATTATCTTACGACTGAAAAAGTACTCAAGAAAGAACTGGTGTGTTCCTCTCTAACTATCTACTGGTGCCAAGTTTATCTTGTGAATTAATGACCCCAAGTGGAGGATCAATCTCTGATGTGCCTGCTCCCACTAGTTGAAAACCATTGGCAGTATTGCTCCTAGGCCTTCTAGGATACAACTTAGGACTCGTAGGTGATAGCCCATGAAGTCTCCTAGACAGTCAAGATGGTCGATCAACCACTTTGAATTATTCAAAAGATCTACTTAAAGAATAAAAAAATTCAACAGCTAGGCCAACTAGGAGCAAAGAGAACTCACTAAAATGTCCCTAAAGATATCAACAATCAAACAAATCTCGAGTATTTCCACTCTAGGTGATTAGGACCAAACACCAAAATACAAAAAAGTTAATAACAAGGGCCTTCTAAAAATAGATTGGGGTAATTACACCCCAGGCCTACTAGCGAAGGTATCAGAGGTAGTAACACTGACCTCCAAAAAACAGCCTTTGTTGGTGCAAGCACCCAAGCTTCGCAAGGGTACCCTCTAGAAGTACTGCTGAACGTGATACAACGTCAACCTCAGGTGCCACAGGATTCCTCTCCATAGCCACCTGTGTGGTCCCTAGGATAGGCAACTATGGTCACCAACTCGTATCAGAAGCTAGGCGGAACAGTTGTGAGGCGAGATCCGACAAGTAGGAGAGACGGTATCTCTCATCCTTATCTTCACTCTCCCTCGTGCTTTACTCCCAGTTACGAAGCTTTCCTAGTCTCCCTAACGCTATTGGATTTCACTCATTAATCAAACTTCTATGTTTTGTAATTTTGAGTAGCCTTGGAGAGTTAACTCTCCTCTCGCCTAATCCAAGGCCCTAATAAACCTAAACTCATTGGTTTATTCTGATGACAACATAAAAGTTCTAGTTTATTTCAATTAATTGCTTGATTTTAATGGCTGTTCTTTATGTCAATGGTAAAGATGGGAGTGAAACCAATGATGTTTGTATGACGCAACAAAAATCAATAAAAAACTAACTACATGAATGCAATCATTTTTCCTTCGATGAAAGGAGATCTCTACATAAGTTCTACGAGACTTCTATAAAGAAAAGTAATTTTTCTCTTCTTTTCTTGAAACACACTTCACACACCCAAAAACTAAAAGACTATGAATTCTTTAACAATGAAAACTACCCTAATGCAAGATATAATGGATATGCAAGATCCTAAATAACACTCAAAAAGCAAAAGCAATTGTTTATAACTAACAATAAGCCAACTTAAGTACTGATGAGGATACAAATTTTGAACACAAAGTTCTCTCCAAACAAGAAGGACAAATTGTAAAAGATCACAACTTTCAATAACAAAAAGAAACCATAAACCAGAATTGGAAAAAGAAAAAGAAAAACAAAGTTTCTTGAGATCTTTTCTTTTTTAAAAAAGAAACCAAAAGAACTTTTTGAAATCACCAAAATGCTACTAAAATCAAAAGATAAAAAAAAAAGTACAAGGATTCTTTGCAAGTTACGAACTTGAAAATGAATGAAAACGTGAGAAAAAAGACATCAACTTGTACCAAACAACCCAAATAGCAGCAAAGAGCTTGACAAATTGACCAAGAAGCTAGGAAAGAAATACTTCCAAATTCGTCAAAAAGACTTTCAAAAAGCAAGAAAAGCTATGAGGCTACAAAACGAATGAAAGCAAAGCAAGTAGATACAAAATCTGGGCTTGACACTGAAATTGAAAACAATCTCGTGTTCTAGAGGACCAAAACAATCAAGAACTTTAGGACGAAGTCTTGTGTGCCAAAACACAAATTACAAACTCACTACAGAAGCAAACCTAGGCCAAATATTTTCAATGAGGAAGAGACTTTGAAGCAGTAAGCTTGCAGAATAATTAAATTCTTCAGACAGCAATTGACCACACAAAGAGTGAAAAAACCTGGCAACAAATCTATCTGGGCTGAAAGATTTGAAAAAACAATGCAAAAATTTGCATACACGACTGTGTTTAAACACAAAAGCGTGCACACACGCTTCTAACACAGCAAACTCGCGTATACGTGAGTTCAATTTATAGAAAAAAGTGTGTATATGCTACTGTGAACAAAGTAAAGATTGTGTATGCAGCTTTGCAAGAAAAATAAAAAACAAATTATGATCAAAAAGATCAGACTTGAGGCCTAGGAGTCTTGTAGACCAAATAAGACTGTAACCACAATAAAACCAAAGACCGAGCCCTGATTGAGAATGAACAATCCAAACCATGAATAACAAGATTTTTATCCCCAGCGGAGTTTCCAATTCTGTTTCGGGTGCAAGCACCCTAGGGCCTTGGGTTAGAACCCCAACAAAGCAGAAGCAACCTACAAAAAGAAATATTCATACATCTGAGGCAAGATGCTTATATTCTCTGCGGTTGGGTTCTAGATATAATCTTTTATGGCTAGATATAGATCTAATCTTCTGCCTTATTTCCTGGGTCTTGGCTTCCACGTTGTGGGGTTATCAAAGCAACAACCAACTTCATAGATGAACCACCTGTTCAATCTTCTGCGGCTATATCTAGATCTAATCTTCTGCCTTATTTCTCTATGGATAGGTTCTATGGGCAAGTAAAATATGGCTCCCAGCTTCGTGAAAATAGTTGTTGGCTCAGTTATGTTCGCTTCTGGAGGGCAAGCTCCTGCCCATATCGTCAGTGAAGCCCTAGCTCCCACTGTCCAGGTGGTCCAGGCCTCACTCAATAAGGCTTTGAAGTTTTATGAAAGTGCCCTAATCTTCTGGTTCAATGGTTTTTGGCCGCGGCTAACAGCTCTCCACAATTGGATCTCAGAGTTATGGAATCCTATCATTTCTAATGAAATTAATATCTAACCCTATGCTAGGGGTTTTTTTATAGTAGATTTTGAAAATCCTGAAAGCAGACAATGTATTCTAGATTCCGACCCTTGGTTTTGGGAAAACTCAAGCCTATTCATGAAGCCATGGAACCCATCATGCGATCCCTCAATAGCATTCATAACTTCAGCACCTGTTTGGGTGAGATTGCCAAGCCTACCCTTGCATCTCTGGAATCTTTCCTCGCTAAAATCCATTGGAAATTCAATTGGTAAATTTTATTGTAGGTGCCCAGAAATAGAGGAATATGCCAGAACCACCTATGCACGCATCTGTGTGGAAATGGACTTCAGCGCTAGATTCCTATCTGAAATAAACCTAACAAGTGTCAAGCAGTAAAAAGGGTCTTTTTAGCCTCTATTTAACCTACATTAATTATCAATCTAGGTATGATTTGTTATCTCAAGAGTGTACTCAGTCTGAGGCAGTCACTTGTCAAGAGTAATGCTAGTAGTATAGTGCTTTTAGAAAAGTAAATAAATGCTGGAAACAAACTCTAAATGTAATGGCAAGAAATTGAAATGATTTGTAACTAAATCATTCATTTAAGAAACTGTAGCACTCATCATTCAAGGATGCAGTAATGATAACTCTTTCCTTTTTAAACTGATGCAAATGAAAAGCAATCAAAGAAAAGATCTCCAATCTGGGAACCAAACAACAATAGTCAATGCTCACTACAGTTGCAGATCGTTTTGTTCACACCAAAGCAATTACTTGAAATGATAGTTCATTTAACAGAAAAGGGAACATCAACTAATCTATTGAAAATATCAAACAGTAAAGCCTTAACTTACAGGAATGAATTAAGCAGCAATCGTAATCTAAAGGAATTGAGTAGCAATCTTTAACTAGGAAATGATTTTGAATAGAAAACCAAGAATGGAACAACAAACTCAAGTAAGTCTATGAAATATTGAATAGTGAACCAAATCAAATGTTAACACAGCGAATCTATAATGATGGAATCAATAATCTAAGTTTAGCATAATAAATATTAACCACGGTCATAAAGGAACAACAATTGCAGTTACAATGGAACGGTAATCCAAATGAATAGCAATCACAAATAGAGATAAACCATAACTAAATAAACAACAATACTAATCTATAAATGAATAACAATGTTACAGGAACAAAAATGTTACACAATAATGTCAATTTGTAAAGGAACAGCAATGCGATATGATTTCAGAATGAACAGCATAACATTTCAGTTGTGGAAGATATCCTTACTATTCAAATACGAATTAAATATGACAAAACTAGTAAATGAAATGACAAGGAACAATAGATTACTGAATGAAGCAAGTAAAAGAAATCAAACCACAAACGACTTGGAATTGGAAAATAATGGTATAGAAAGCAAGTGATCCACTAGCGCTGGGCCCTTAGCCACCAAGGGCGCACTGCTACGGCTACTCTAGAATCAAAGACGGAACAACAAAAAAGTTTATGTATTAATCATGAAAACAGAGTTACAGTAATCACTCTTTAAAGAGAGTCGATGATCAAAGTTCAGTTTGCAACAATAATTTCAATAAAACAACAATAATAATCTGCCCCCTGGGCTAGCAGCGTTGTCCCTTTTTATGGCGGCCAGGAGGAAATACCAAAGATATAGATATTCTTAAGGTAGCGATATATCGTTATCCTTCAGTTATCTCTTTGTCCTCTTGCACTAATATGGTGTTTCTTCTTCCTTTCCTGGCTCATGCACTCTGATCTGCATTGCCTCGTTTGGATGTGGTTCCATGTCAAAGGGAAAGCTATTGGTTTTTCCTTGTCTTTTCTTCTGAAATGGCGATCTTCCTTTTTCTTCATTTTCTGCATAGAAAAAGGTAATATTTAGTCATTTTATGTTACTCACAATTCTCTTTAACTTTATCATAATCCTTCATCATATGCCCATCTCATCATGTAAAGAATTTATGAATTGAAGGAAAAGATGACGAAATAAGTGGCAATTACATAACTTTTCTAATGCTCAACACACCCCCTTCTTACCCTTTTTCATGCCCTCATGAAAACATTGTAATTGACATGCAATGCAGTTAGGGAACAGGCTGGAGAAGGATTCTCAGTCGGTGGTATACAACCATGATTCTTAGCTAAGATTTCAAAAATATTCCCTGTCTAACCTTCAAGCAATTCATATAAGGCTCTATACCCTGGTGTAGGATACCAGATGATTGGACTTCTGAACCTACAGCCTAACCAAGATGGGCCTTCTCCCAAGATAAGGTCACCATAGATAACCAAACAGTCAGTATCTAGCTTAAAATTCTCATAATTGAATGGTTCTCTATTTTGGATATTCCGATTATAAGTCTGGTATTGGAATTTGGCTGCTGCTATGGCAAGGTCTTTGATGGTTAGGAAGTATTCTACCCCTTGCCAGATGAATATTGTGTGAATAGGTCCCAATGTCTAGATCACACCCTGAGTTCTCATTAGGCTCCTATGTTTATTCCATAATTGCAATGGGTATCTAGGTTCACCCCTTAACCACAGATCTAATCCATTCTCCCGTCTCTAGAAGAAATTATAGGATTTAAGCCACTTTATCTTATTAACACCAAAATAAATAAATGCCTGAAGTTGGACATCACCCACAAAAGGGATATGATTATGTTCTGTTTCTCCATCGAACACAAGATTGTGCAAATAAAATTCACATTAAAATCGCTAAACTTTCACCCCGTAATGCTTACAATAGTTTACGAAATCATCAATGGTTTTTATCTCTATAGGCACTCCTGCTTGACAGCCTTAATTTTCAATTGTAAATATCTTTCCATTAAAAACAAAGAATAGTTTTTGGTGGGTGCCCTACACGCTAGAACATCAGTATACATAGAACATAAGGTATCCATTTGATTTATAACCATGTCTAGTCTATGGGTTACCTTTTTGAGTCTTTCCTCTGCCCTTCGCCATCCATCGAAGGCCTGGCTTTCCTATGCATTGATGTTCTTTAGCTGTTGTTGTAGCTTTTGATATTTTTCTTGAGGAACAGTTTCCTTTGTGAGTTTCTCTATTGTTTGTTGGGCTTGAGCCAAATCGTTTTGCAGAGTTACTATTCTCGGGTCATTATACATCATGACAATTTTGGGCTAGAGATCTACTTGGATCTCCTTATTGCGACATCTAGTTTTTATGGTTTGAGTTTCCTTCTCACAGACTGTCCAGTCTATCTGGACTTCCTTATCATAGGCCGGTGTGTTTTCTGTTTGTGCTTCTGCATTTGCAACAGCCAAATGTTGTTCCTTGCGATTCTGAATAATATGTTTGGTTTGAGTCCTCTTGGTCTTTTTCTTATGGGGTTTTTCCTGGGTGGTTGCACGCTTTTCCCCAAAGGTTCCTTTTGATTTCTTCCCCATTTTTAAGACTCTTATTTGTTGTCGAAGTTACTTAATTATGTTAAGCAATCTCTTCTGTTCCTTTCACAATTTTTTAATTTCATCTGTTTTCTTAGAAGGAACAATCATTTCTTTTCTCATGCTTGGGCTTTGTACTTCAGGTATTATACCTTCGCCTTGGCCAATTTCCATGTTTCCTTCTTGGAACACCTCCTCAGCATTCTATTGATAAGGTTTTTCAGGGGTACAAACCCTGGTTTGTTCTGTTGTCTCCTGGGCAGCGTCTTCTTCTACCTCTTCTTCATCATGCAATTCTTCGGGTGTATTCTAACTAGGAACATATTGTTCTTCTTCCTCCTCCTTGTCACTCTTCTCCCCAGATACACTCTTATCATGAGCAGAGAGATCCTCTTCTTCTTCCTCCTTGTCACACATTTCCTCGGATGCACTTTTATCACGAGTAGAGTGCTCCTGCAACCCTTCTTCAGTAGGGGGATTGAGTGGGCTGTGAGGTTGGACATACTCGCCCAAATTGGCCAAAATTTGGGCCAATTCATCTTTTGAAGAGGGTTTTGTAGTGGAATTTCGCTGTGTTGCTCTGTTTCCTCCCCTTCTTCCTGACTAGATTGCTCTGTCTCCTCCTCTGATTCTTCTTCATTTCCCTCTAATTCTTCTTCATTTTCCCCGCCTTCAAGCTGTGGGGGTTTCTCATCTTCTCAATCATGTATTTCCATAGGCTAAGTAATCTTTCCTTGGGAATTTCCCAACATTCCTCTACTCCTTGTGGTTGAAGGGAAAGTACCCCTAGGGTCCTTTGGGCTAAGACTCTACCAGACTGAAAATTGCTTATTCAAAGAAACACACACACAACCATCATTTTTACTTTTAAGCAAATTCTAATGTTTAGGGCACATACCTAAGGTCCTACGTTCGAGAAGACCGTTAGGGTGCAAACCCTCCTTGGAGTTCCCTTCTTCTTTCTTTGACCTGCAAGATAAACAAATCAAAGAACACAACAGTACCTGTACAAATACTTATGTATAAATCATCTTCATGCTATAAAGTTAGTTATAAAAGATCTTTAAGTAACCACCTTCATAAGAATTCAACACAAGAATTTCATAAGCATAAAGAAAGATTATTCGGGAACAAAGACGTGTTTCTTTATAAATAAAGTCAAATAAAGTACATATATCAGAAAGATATCACCTGAACACCTTCAGCAGGCTCCAAGCAAGCTTCCTCCCGGATTCGTTCCAGCCTCAAGCCTCCGACAAGAGCTCCTTCCAAGTCCTACTCCAATGATGGTATCAAGGATGAATGATCACCAATACACATGGAAACAAGGGTTTCCTATGCAAGATGGGGGAAGTGCAGAAAGCACCAAGGACTTCAGACCTGGTCTAAGGGGAAAATCTCAGCATAATAATCTTGCTCTCCTTTCTCTCTCTCCTTGGCCTTCCCATTGATGTCTTTTTATACCCTCTCCAAAGTAGTTTTTTAGTTAGGAGTTGGTTGGGAACAGTTGGGCCACGGGCACTAACAGGTGATCCAGCAGGTAAACCCGCGATCACCACCCGAAAAAGAGGAAATTATATTTTTTTTTAAGTGTTTTAATAAATACACGCGGGTTTGGTATGACAGACCCGCGTGTACACGTGTTTAACTCAGGGCAATGTCGCGTATAGGGAATAAAACACTGTTTTTTAAATTTTTGGACCAGGTCTGGAAGGAGGGGTTGCCCTAGGCCATGAGTGCAGCATCACAAACCATAAGAGTGAGATTTGGAGCTATAACAGATGCCCCCTAATGTATGAGGTCAGAAGGGGAACATGATGGCCGAAATATATTAAGTAAGTACAAGGAAAGGAACTCTGCCGAAAAACCGAGGAGGACTTCACCAGAATTCAGCCTGCCAAGCCACCGAAAGGAGATCAGAAAGAAACACCGTCTGAGGCGGGCATACCCATGCTCAAGAAAAGTAAAGCATGTCCGCATATCAAGTACAAGCGGATCCACTAAGTATACAAGTATAAATAACTGGAAAATACATAATGGATCATCTGATCATAATGAGTAAGTACATGTCTGAATATCACATATAAGACTGTCAATGATGCTGAAAGATGCAACGGATCACTGATATCAAAGACTGATCCCAAAAACGGTACCAACTGAACATGATGGAATAGGATGGTACTACACTGCAAACTCAGGTGCCAGCATATAGGATGTCGCCGTGACTGACTGCAACATATAAGGTGGAGTGGTATCAACTAGCAGTAACAGGAGCAACTGTCAAGTGAACCAATGAATGCTGATACAACCTGAGGTCTTCACCGACCACCGTGGTACATTTCTACACCATGGGAATAAATGATCTGAAGTCGACCATGTGAGAAATCGTTTGATTACCGGTCATTGATGTATACCGTTAACAAACGCGAGACTACTCACCGATAATGATAATGAGCGTCAAGGTACCTAGTACAATCTAACAAGTGTGAATGGATGAGCTGAAGTCGAACACCTGTAAGAATCTATCAATCAGGAGACAATGATGGTTTCCCACTGTCGATAGCGAGGAATCTGCCACTAATGACTGCAAACCCCAAGGTACTCCCAAATGGACTCTAGATCTTTGCCCCAGAGCAATGAGTCGGAGTCGATAGGGAAAGATCCGCTAGAAGGAAGGCATTAAGGCATCCTCCATCAATCTAGCGCGAGTGTAACCCGTAGGCCAATAATGTGGAAGGAATCAGACGAAAAAGATGTAGTAACCCAACCAAAGTACGTTTCCGGCGTACACAAGATGTGGCTAGCGCACGGCAGAAACCCTCTGAACCAACCAATAATGAAAGCTGACACAGAGGCGAGGTATCCACCAATAGGGTCAAATGGAAACCAAGGTACTGCACGAATCCCAATGTGTGATAATGTATGATGATGTCGAACACAAGGGAAACCACTCAGTCAAAGACCCATGATACTGATCGATGCTGAGCACAAGGTGACCTATCAATAATGAAAATAGGGCCAGGGTGCGGCTCTAGGCCTGACCTCAGAGCAATGTGTCGTCGTCGATAAGGACAAGACCCGCCAGCAAGAAGTCAATGGGGACCTTCTCAAACCGGCACGAGTAAAGGACCAATATAACTGATGTGATGATAGACATGACACTGACAACCAGGGATGGCCGACTGAAAAATGAGTCAAGAGACACTGCAGAAAGGCCTACTCAGGCTAACTTCCCTTGAACAAAAGCACGACTCAATATGACTATATGGCAGCATAAAATGAATCTGTATAAGTCCGTCATGCAGGAGGCATGAACGAACCCTCCATATGATTGGAAGAGATAACCAATCGGGGGAGAACTGACTCGATAACAAGGTTATGGCGTACCTAAGTCAAACTAAATCCCACCCATGCGGAGGAGACTTTGCTTTGAGTGCTTTGTTCAAGGGCAACACGACTGACTCTAGCTGCCAACAATAAATGGAAATAACGTCCCTGTTCCCGCTCTTTTTGGAATATTTAATTTTTTTGTCTTTTTCTGATAAGCTGGAAAAAGAATAAAAGAATGCTATGGTACAGTGGAAAGAACGAGTGTCGGTGAAACAGATGATCTAGTTCCTGGGAAAGGAACATTCCTATGCTCAATGCAGGGAGGTGAAAAACTGGTCAGTGACACTCAAAGGTATGTTCCTTCCACGGATCAAGGTATGTCAAGCTGCAGAAGTCAAAGGTATGCAAGGTTGATTTTGCAGACGTCATGGTCAAAAGTTGGCTTAAACACGAGTCCAAGTGAAGCCGGCTATAGGCCAAAAGGTGCAAATGGTCAACATGCAATGCAGAAGTACAACTCAACACACATAGGAGCCTCTAGGGTATAAGGCCAGAACGAAGCGAGGAAGCAAGGAGGGATGAGTCTTCAACGCATAAGTCATGGCGGGACTACAGAGGACTCCCGAGCCTACTCAAAACGAAGCAGCATGGGCAACAAATGTCAGTGAGGTGCTAACTAGGATGCCCATGTAAAAGGATGGCTCTACCATCATGTCATGATTTAAAGAATCGGCGAGTGAAAATGGCTTGCGAACCATAACATGATGGGGTCGACCCTACGGCAGATGTATCGGTCAAATGGAGGCTAGTATGCATAATGCAACGGAAAAATGGTGTCCCTAACCTATATGCCAGTGAGAACACGATACCTGCCATGACGGGTCAGCAGTCATGGAACTATCTCGAACCGTCGAAAAATGTCCAAAATGTCCTGAAAAACAACTCAATCTTGACATTCCAAGCTCCCAAGTTAAAAGTGACATGAAACCAAACAAAATAAAATTTTGAAAAAATTTTGCATTTTCAAAACTTATAAAAAGAAATTTTGGACTTACCATTTTCACCGTTTGACTTGGAGAGCAAATTGTGGAGCAAAAGGAGCAAACTTCCCCGTGACTTATTCAACCATTCAAACTTGCCGAAAACTTCCAGGTAAGCACTAAACTTGTCTTGCAATCAATTGTGATAGTTTTTAGGAAGTTTAATTGATGTTTCACCGTTACATTTTTGCAAAAAATTGCTCTGCGGCGTACACGCGGGTTGGATGTATATAAATCGCATATACGATGGCCCTACACGCGACTGTGTATAGGGTAACCCGCGTGTGCGCAGCGAAATTTTTTTTTTACATAAAACTAATGGATGAAAATGATTTTTTCTTCCAGGATGACTATCACATGGCGTGAAAGAGAGCACTCAGCTATAGATAATGAAGTTATGAACAATGATGAGGCATTAGACGCCCTGCGGGGATGCGGATTGTTAAAATTCTTCAAGTTGCCAAATATGAAGGCAAACGTGCGTTTGCTCGAGAGACTTATTGATTACTGGGATGTCGAGGAAGAAGCTTTTGTGATTGATCAGATGCCACTCAGGATAGAAGTGGAAGATATATATTTCATCACGGGCCTTTCCCGAAGGGGAGAGGTAGTACACTCCCGGGCCAGGACCCGGAATAGCCTCAGTGTAGATGACTATGTACAACTTTACTGCCCAGGTCATCGGAAGGTCGGGAGCCAGATCTCTATCCCACACGTGGAGAGTTTGTCACTGCGGATAATCTTGTTCACCATAGCTCGAGTGAATGGAACATCCTCACTACATCAGGCATCACGAGTCAACATGAGCGTAGCAGTGGACTGTCTCACCACGATGTTTGACTGGTGTACTCCTATACTTTCCAACATGAAGGAGCAGCTTGCTTCTATCAGGAGGGGATAGACCAAGAACTTTGGGTACGGAACCATTTTATGCACTTTTTTCTTCGAGAAGGTTCCCGCACTCCGCCCCAGGGTAGCAGTTCCCATCAGTAGTCCACGTGATCCACGCATGGGCCGGTGGGCTGACTTGATGAAACGTCTGGGGGGTGGGGAAGTACCCAGGAATGCATTAGACGACGACTTTTTTGCTTGGTGGGAGCAACAGATCATCGCCATAGATGACTACCCCTATGCTGGGCTGGATTTCCGAGGAGATCCTGATCTAGTGTTACCACCAGATGCAGCATGGGGCGAGATTGGTAAGATTTTTTATTTTTATGATTTTTAGGATTTTTCAAGTATAATGATGAACTTTGAAAAACATTTTTTGATGAGATTCAAATGACTAATATGATGATCATGTTCCAGACATTGGGCCTGTGCGACCAGATGGATTCCCGCGGCATGGACGGCGTGGCCGAGGAGCCGAAGAGGCGGCTGCGGATGCGGAAAGGACCCTCAACAACGTCCAGCGACACTTGGCGAGACTGAGCTGCCAAGTACCAATGGGCGAGGTGGAGGACCTTCCTCCAGATATGCAGCGTCATGTGGTTGGAATGCCACGTGACTGGGTTCGCGTCTTCCGGCACGTGGCCAATGCTATAGTTACTTACTTAGCTGCTCATCCAGAGCCGAGGCGTTAGATATGCCTGACATGATTATGGGCATTTGAGTCCCAATTTTGTATATTTTTGGACACACATATGTAAACTCAAGACGCTTTGCGATATATATATATATATATATATATATATATATATATATATATATATATATATATATATATATATATATATATATATATATATATATATACAGTTTGACTTTTTGATGCATGATTTTATGATGATGAATGATTGATATGCCAGTCTAATGCTTGATTAGCGATAGAATCAGCTAACCAATTTTGAGATCTTGGAATGTGCAAATAATTAATGTAAATAAATGATCTTTGCAACAACCTCACCCTTAAATATTGCCGATATAATGATGGATCTCTAACCCGATAAATGTTATTTAACTGAGACACTATCAATTGAGAATCAAGATATACTACCAACGAGTCGATCCCATAAGAGATTGCCTCGGATAGTAAATTGATAACAGCTGTATACTCGGCCATATTGTTTGAAGCAGGACCGATACACACGCCTCTCGATGTCAACAACTGACCAGTTGGGTAATAAAGTACCCAAGCTGCGGAAGCAAGATTCAGAGTGTGCCGACTAGCACCATCGACGAATCCAAAATAAACCAAATCATCCATCAACACCTGCCAAAGCAAACCAAAAAGTGCTGATATCAGAAAACGCTCGATAAGATATGTACAAATATACATAAAATACAAAGAAGCCATTGCCTGGTAAAACTAAGCAAAATACTTCTTTAAATAGAGCCCATTTCGGGGCTCCGCCAGCTTGTTTCCTTCGAAATCAATTAACTCATACGATCCTTTTTCTAAGACTCGTTTGATAATGAAAGGACCGTACCACATAGGCTTGAATTTGCCTGCCCCCAAGGCGTCCTTATCTTGGTCATAGACCAAGACAAGGTCACCTTCAGAAAAGACACGAGGACGGACAGACTTATCATACTGAGTTTTGACCCTTTTCTTATGGGCCTCATTCATCGTGGCAGCATCTCGACGCTGCTCATCGAGATGTTCCAGGTGAACTAGGCGCTCCTCGAGACTCGAAGTCTCAGGAAGAAGCTCGACATCCAATTTCAGAGATGGAATTTCACATTCGACCGGAAAGATAGATTCCATCCCGTAAACTAAGTGAAAAGGAGCAAAAACCAGTAGCTGTTTTGACGGAGGTTCGGTATGCCCAAAGAGCCGGATACAACATAATGTGCCAATTGGACCGATTTTTATCGATTGTCCGTTGGAGTATCGTCTTAAGAGTTTTATTGACCGCCTCGACCTGTCCATTGGCCTGAGGATAGTAAGGGGACAAATGCTCCTGACGGAAACCTAATTTAAAAGCCAATTCGGACATTAGCTGATTTTGGAAATGACTGCCATGGTCAGTGACAATCTCTCTTGGGATACCGAATCTTGAGATAACTTGATTGAAAAGAAACAAAGCTGCCGTGTCACTGTCGTTCTTATAAGTAGGCATGGCCTCCTCCCACTTCGTGAAGTAGTCTACGGCCACGATAATGTACTTGTGATTCGCCGCTGAAGGCGGATTACAAGTCGTAAAATCAATACCCCACTTAGTGAAGGTACCGACGGTGACAACGGGAAAGAGGGGAGCTGGATGCGCGCGCATCTTGCGAGTAAAAATTTGACACGGGTGACAGCGTTTTACCGCTTCCACACAGTCTTTAAAAAGTGAAGGCCAAAAGTAGCCGGCACGTAAGATGCGCTGGGATGTAGCAAGCTCGGATAGATGACCACCACAAGCTCCACTGTGGCAATCATTAAGAACAGACTCTGCTTCCTCTAAGGTTAAACAACATCGAAGAATTGAGTCAACCCCTCGACGGTATAATGTGTCACCAATGATAACATAGTTTTTAGCCAGGTGACGTAACTTGCGACGTTCATCCTTGGAGAAAGTAGAGGGAAACTTCGAAGTCTGGAGATAAACAATGATATCTCCATACCAAGGGTCTTGTGAAGAGATGAGGAATATATGCTCGTCGGGTAAACTTTCCTCATAAACAATATCCTCTCCACAAGGAAGCTCAGAAATTAGCTCCGCGAAAACCATAGATTTCTTAGACTTGGCGGACAAGAACTCGAGATCGAATTCTTGTAGAATAACTATCCATCTATTATATTTGCCCCCAATCACTCGCCTACTGAGGACAAACTGGAATGGATTGACCGCCGCTAGGACAAAAGTTTTGCGTAGCAAAATATATTGACGGAGCCTCTGGACAGCATGGACAGCTGCCAAGGCTAACTTCTCAACCGGAGAATAGTGAAGTTCAGGGCCTATTAAGCCTCGGCTCAAATAATAAATCACGTGCACGACAAGAGCATCGTCTTCCTGAACTAGAACCATACCAATGGTAGATTCTGCTGCAGCGAGATATAAAAGGAAGTCTCTACCATAATCCGGTGGACTCAAAAGCGGGGCAGAGACTAATGCCTTTTTCAAAGCATCAAACGACCGCTGCGCAAAGTTGTCCCATACAAATGGAACTCCTTTCTGTAACAAACGCATGAACCCTTTAGTGATCTCGGCGTAGTTTGCTATAAACCGTCTTAAGAAATTGGCCTTCCCTTGAAGACTTTGAAGTTGACGGATTGAGGACGGGGGAGGCAACTGAACTATTGCCTCAACCTTGAAGGGATCAACCTGGATCCCTTCATTGGACCCAATAAACCCTAACAACCGACCGGATGTAACCGCGAAAACGCACTTATTGGGATTCAACCGGATTTTATAGAAACGACATCGCTCAAAAACTAATTGAAGATGACTAGGATGATCAGTCCTCTTTCGAGAACGAGCAGCGAGATCATCTAAGTATGCTTTGATGATATGTTTGATGTCGTGGAAAGCGTAGGACATGGCCCGCTGAAACGTGGCTCCAGCATTTTTAAGACCAAAGGGCATCTTTCGATATGCAAATGTACCCCAGGGACATATGAAGGTAGTCTTATGCTGATCCTCAGGACGAATAGAGATTTGATTATAACCTGAGAAACCATCCATAAAGGAGAAAATCACATTACCCGCACACTCGTCGATAATCTGATCAATGAATGGCGTGGGGTAATTGTCTTTTGGACAAGCCTTGTTTAAGTCCCTAAAATCGATGCATACACGGATTATTCCTTGCTTTTTGTCCACAGGGACTGGATTTGAAACCCAATCCGTAAGAGGAACAGGGTATATAAAACCCGCCCTTAGCAGCTTCTCAACCTCAGCTTTGATAGTCGCTGCTTTCCTAGGGTTAACCGGCCGAAGCCTTTGACGAATCGGTTTTGTGTTTTCGTACGTCTTAATCTCATGTTGGACGATAGAAGGATCAATGCCGGGCATTTCCTCATAAGACCAAGCAAATACATCCCGATATTCTTTGAATAAGTCGGTATAGATTTGAATTTCTTCAGGGGAACACTCAATTCCGATGAAGATATTCTCGACGATGTTAGGATTCTTAGAGATGTTTATAGGTATCGTTTTTGAGATTACTGACATATTACCTTCGGCACGTACGTGTGTTGGAGCCAAAGGGTTCGACACCATACAAACATCACTATCCACGAGCTCGGAGAATTTAGATTCCACTTCCTGCAATGGAGGAAGAAAATATGAACGATGGTGTAAGTCTTCCCAAGGTCGATCTATACCCATCATTACTTCGAGGATTGCTTCTTCAGAAGGTAGAACCGAATCTAAGCAGTCCAAGGCAGAGTTAGAATCAAAGCTCCAAGCAGGGGCCACATGACCATCTAATTCCTCTTTGGAAAAAGGAGTAGAATGGTTATCTGCAGAGTCTACGATAGACTGATATCTAAGCTCAGCTGCAGATATAGGAAACGCCATTCCATTCACTTGTCCTTCAACTAATGTGGTGGTAGGTGAAGGCAAGGTCCAAGGGTCAGAAAAATAATGAGTTCGGAAGAACTCTTCTTGAGAATACTCCTTGGATGATGAAATAGCATTGATTCTTGCAAAAGGAGAGGGAAGATCAAACGTACCCATCAATGAGGAATACATCCCTACTCCTAAATTCTCAGTCGGCGGGCGAGGGTTATCCACCAAAGGAACCGTAGAGTCGGAGGTTGCTTGAGGATCGATTGGAGCATAGTCCAATTGATCAACCTTAACGATTTTCCCCTCATGAGGAAAGCAAATGACACGAAACAGAGTCGATACAACGGCTTCCATCTCGTACACCCAGTTCCTTCCTAATAGGAGATTATAATCTAGGTTAGCATCTACGACTTCCACTTCGATATTAACGACCTTTCCTCCAACACATATAGGAAAGGCCGGGATAATCCCATGCGGCTTGTGAGAATGGCCATCAAATGCAGTTAAGACGGTTGGTGAGGGAACAGCCGAAGGTGAACCAATAGCCTTCCAACATGACATGGACATGACACATGTGGAAGCTCCTTCATCTATAACGGTGCGAAAAATATTGATTTTCCAGTATGTTGACTTTACCTGGAAAGCCATATGATGAGGGAGTCTCTTTTTTACATTTGACATGTCGAAAGAGAGCACTAATGAGTTACCTGGATCGACTGCTCCAATGGCGGAGAGTAAAGCACTTCTCTGAGACGGACACGATTGGAGAACTTCCAAAGCGGACATAGCACACGGGCTTCGAGCCAAATCCTCCACAATGGAGTAATTTTGGGCGGCCCTAGCGTTAGGGTTAATCGTCGCGCGTTTGGCGGAACCTTTCGGTATCCTAGGTATAGTCTCAACAGGAGGTCGCTCAATATGAAGGTCATTACCTCCGGGAACAGTTTTATCCTTAGATGTTTCCGCTTCACCATAATCACGTGACCGAGTAGTCAAGTTAACGTTTGAACCCATCATAAAAACATTTGATGCTTTTTCCCCTTCCTGGTTGCCCCCTGAGGAGGTCCCAGGATTCGAATTCGCGCCAGCAAGAAGTTGTTGCCCTTGGGGAAACGGGTTAGTTAACACAGCTTGCGAACTAGAAGTCCCTTGCTGTCCTAACAAGCGTTGAGCGTCTTCAATTCTAGGGCAAAGATGAGTTAGATGGTCCCGACTGCATAACTTGCAAGGGAACTTAACTTTCTTTCTCGACTCACCTTTACCACCACCAGCGTTGTTGCCGGATTTATTTGCATCTGGCTTCCCATCCGAATTCTTCTTTTTACCACGTCCTTTCTTTTTCCCATTGGAATTTTGATTTCCTTTGGGGTTATCGGATTGGACGACGTTAATGGAAGAATTTTGGGAGGCTTGAGGATTAGACATTGTGACTTGGTTGTTAGGAGCAGTTTGTAATGACAATTGCTGCAATTGATTCAACAAGTTCACTGTAGTCGAGTCTACTGACCCCATGATACCATCCACGTGCGGACCTGGCTTTGGCTTAGCTAAATCAACCTTAGATCCAGGAGCATCTGGAAAGTACTTTTGGAGGATCCCAGACTGAGAGTAGATCAGTTCTAACTGCTGGGCCCTGAAAATGGCTTGCTCCTCAGAATAGACCCCAGACATGGAGACATCCTTGGAGATCTCGGGTTGCAAAGACTTCAAAAACCACTCTAGACGGTACTCCGGAGAGATTTCGGCTTTAATGAGCCTTTTTCTCCGTCTCCATTCCTGTATGTGATCAGAAATGTGGGTTGCCTTATCCTGACGAAAGGTAGCCAGAAGTTCAGTTCCAGCATCATAGCGGACAGGCAACTGGAAGTGATTCAAGAAGATATTAGCTAAGTCTGCGAATGATGTAAAGCTGCCCCCTGGCAACTCTATATACCATTTAGCCGCATTACCAGTCAAGGTGCGCTGAAAGAGTCTCAACCTAACCGAATCTTCGATGAGGGAGTTAGATGAGCACCACAAATGGAATGTGGTTACATGATCGCCCGGATCTTCACCACTCTTCCCTTCGAATTTTGGGATGTCCGAAGGGAGTTTGGTTGGGACCGGAGGCCAGGCCGGATTGTATCTGATAGGGTCGTTCGTTAGCTTAGTGAGATCTGGCAAGTTTAACGTTGCTAGAAATGGAAGCCTAGGAGGACCTAGGGGATTCCACCCAGACTGGGCAGAACTCCCAAAGTTCTGAAAAGATTGTCCTGGGATTTGAGAGGCACCAGGCTGCCCCAAGTGACCAGTAGAACCAGCTGAACCAAAAGGCAAGCCTTGTGGTCCAGCAAAATTCGGAGTTTGACCAACTCCTGCCGTATAACCTCCATAGCCTGCAAAGTTCCCTCCTAAAGAATGGTAAGGGGTTGATAACCCCTGATATGGGTTCCAAGCCGAAGCGAGGGGAGGAATACTTTGAAACATGCTAACCGTGGAATACGGCCTACCTCCTTGTTGGCCGATAAATGGATTCGCAGTTCCTGCGCTACTAACCCCAGGGTTATTCCAACCTTGGAAAGGATTGCTGCTTTGTCCTATTGAAGAAAAAGGCATGGATCCTACCGTTGGGTTGGAATGTGGGATATGACCACTTCTGAAAGGAAAACCCTGGAATGAAGCCGATCCGCCCATCATGGACGTAGCGGCATTGAACGGAACCGATGGAATACCCTATGATTGGGTGCCAAAAAGGAAGGAACCAGTACTAAAAGCATTGGTTTGGGCATTTCCACTCTTGGACGGAATGGAGGTAGACCCTACCAAAGATGTGCTAGCAAACGATCGGAACAAGGAAGCGGAGGGGATGGAAATGGTTCCTCCCCCTTGCACCGATGTTGGGGTTTGCATAGTCACAACACTTGTAGAAGCCATGCTTCCAGTAGTGATCATAAAAGGTAAGCGCGTAGCGTAACCTGGACTCGTTGGTCTATGCGACGGAGTCCCAACGTATTGCAATACGTCTGGATAACTAGATGGTAGTGGAGAATTTGGAATCACTAATGATTCTGAAAGTTCTTCTACCTCTACGTGGTTCTCCGCTTGAAAGCGAACTCGAGAAAGGACTAGAGTGTCCCTCTCTTGTTCAGAAGTGCCAGGCCTTGCTTGGCCGCTAATATCCCCGAGAGGAGGATCAATCCCCGATGCGTCAACCGGCGTGGGACGGACCTCACCGGTAGTATCTCCTCTGCGCCTTCTAGGAGAAGGCTCTAAACTAGGTGGCGAGAGACCACGAAGTCTTCGAGACTGTCTTGGAGACCGGTCAGCCACTTTGAATTTTTTGTTATGATCTAACTAAAGACTCAAAAAATTAAAAGCTAAGCCGACTAGGAGCACAGAGCACACAGTATAAAGTTCCTAAAGATACAGCCAGTCAAACAACTTTCAAGTATTTCCGCTCCGAGTGATTGAGACCGGACACCTAAATACGAGAAAGTGAATCAAAGGGCCTTCCGAAGATAGTCTGGGATGATGAGGGCCCAATCCTATCAGCGAAGGTATCAGAGGAAGTTACGCTGACCTCCTAACAACAGCCTGCGTCGGTGCAAGCCCCCAAGCTTCGCAAGGGTGCCCTCCGGAAGTACTGTCGAGAGTGATACAACGTCGACCTCAGGTGCCACGGGATTCCCCTCCGCAGCCACCTATGCAGATCCCTAGGAGAGGCAACTATGGGTACCAACTCGTCGCAGAAGCCAGGCGGAACAGTCGTGAGGTAAGTTCAGGCAAGTAGGAGAGGGGGTATCTCTCTTCCCTGTCTTCACAGACCCTCGTGCTTGACTCCCAGATCCGGAGCTTTCCTGGTCTTCCTAACGCTATTGGATTTACTCTCTTTAATCAGACTCTTATGTTTGACGTTTTATGTGGCCTTGGAGAGTTAACTCTCCACTCGCCTAATCCAAGGCCCTAAAATCCTAAACTTGTTGGTGTAATAACTAAAACAAAAAGTTCTAGTGGATTTTAATTAAGCGCTTGATTTTATTAGGCTGTTCTTTAAGTCACAGGGTTATGGAGATGAAACTTGTGGTGTTTTTATGGACACAAAAGAAATTAATAAAACTTAGCTACATGCATATGCACTTTTGTTTTCGATGAATAGCAACTTCTATGAGGTTCAGAGACACTTGTAATATAAACAAATTTTCTTTTTCTTTTCAGACCCCACACTCACAAAAACTAACAAAACTAAATATGCCTAAAAAAGAGATGCAAATCTTACCCTAATGCAAGAACTAAATGTGGATGCACGATTCAAAGACTACTCTAAAAACAAAGAAGGAAAGTTGCTGCTTTACCAAATTTTGTCTTGCCACTGAAATGCTTAGATAGAAGATGATTTGTTACTAATCATTTCGTCCAAACAATAAAAACAAGTTTTAAGATAAAAAACAAAGCACTTTCACTTCGCAAAAAAGGAAATCAAATGAGAAGCAAGTTTAAGAAAGCGAAACTCAAAAACTTTCAAAAGATTTTCTTTCAATCAAACCAAAAAGTCTTTTTCAAAGGAAAACTCTCAAAAATACTGACACTAATGATTGATAAACAAGCCACCAAACACTTTTGTGAATTGACACATTTCAAATGATGAAAACTCAACAAAAATAAAATGTGTTCGAAATCGCTTTTGACAATCAAAAGCAGCAATTAAAGTCCAAAATATCAAAAGACAAGTTTCAAGAAAAATGGTAACAAACAAATTTCCCGAAACAAAGGAGCAAATGGTCACAAAAATGATTTCGTTAAGCAAACACAAATGTCACGAAAACAAGATGGACACAAAGATTGAAGACAATCTTCCCACTCTGCCGAAACAGGGTAATCGAGATTCTTAGACAGAAATCTTGTGTGTCAAAAATCAATGACGCTTGCAATCAACGAAAAACAAGACTAGCACTCCTTATAACTAGAGAGAGTTCAGAACAAGATGCCCCCTGTCAAACAGAGAACTGTTACTGGAGAAATAACTGCTTGACACTGACCCAAACCACCAGACAAACATTCAGCAAAAAGAAAATTTATCAATCTTGAAATTTATGTAGTATACGCGTCTGCAATTAAGTGCAGAATGCGTGTATACGCGACTGAAACTAAGGAAACCTGCGTATACGTGGGTTCACTTAGTGCAACTAGCGTATATACGCTTCTGTAATCCAGAAAAAGAGCGTATCTGAAGTCTTTCAAGAAAAATAAAAAACACAGACTGAAAAAACTGGAAAAGCTTGGATTTCAGGAAAAGATCAGACAGTCAGAGCCAACAAACAGAGGGGCTGAGCCTTGATTGGCTTGAGGACTACCCAAACTAGGAACAACAAGAGTGTTGTCCCAAGTGGAGTCGCCAATTCTGGTTGAAGGGAAAGTACCCCTAGGGTCCTTTGGGCTAAGAATCTACCAGACTGAAAATTGCTTATTCAAAGAAACACACACACAGCCATCATTTTTACTTTTAAGCAAATTCTAATGTTTAGGGCACATACCTAAGGTCCTACGTTCGAGAAGACCGTTAGGGTGCAAACCCTCCTTGGAGTTCCCTTCTTCTTTCTTTGACCTGCAAGACAAACAAATCAAAGAACACAACAATACCTGTACAAATACTTATGTATAAATCATCTTCATGCTATACAGTTAGTTATAAAAGATCTTTAAGTAACCACCTTCATAAGAATTCAACACAAGAATTTCATAAGCATAAAGAAAGATTATTCGGGAACAAAGACGTGTTTCTTTATAAATAAAGGCAAATAAAGTACATATATCGGAAAGATATCACCTGAACACCTTCAGTAGGCTCCAAGCAAGCTTCCTCCCGGATTTGTTCCAGCCTCAAGCCTCCGACAAGAGCTCCTTCCAAGTCCTACTCCAATGATGGTATCAAGGATGAATGATCACCAATACACATGGAAACAAGGGTTTCCTATGCAAGATGGGGGAAGTGCAGAAAGCACCAAGGACTTCAGACCTGGTCTAAGGGGAAAATCTCAGCATAATAATCTTGCTCTCCTTTCTCTCTCTCCTTGGCCTTCCCATTGATGTCTTTTTATACCCTCTCCAAAGTAGTTTTTTAGTTAGGAGTTGGTTGGGAACAGTTGGGCCACGGGCACTAACAGGTGATCCAGCAGGTAAACCCGCGATCACCGCCCGAAAAAGAGGAAATTATATTTTTTTTTAAGTGTTTTAATAAATACACGCGGGTTGGGTATGACAGACCCGCGTGTACACGCGTTTAACTCAGGGCAATGTCACGTATAGGGAATAAAACATTGTTTTTTAAATTTTTGGACCAGGTCTGGAAGGAGGGGTTGCCCTAGGCCATGAGTGCAGCATCACAAACCATAAGAGTGAGATTTGGAGCTATAACACCTTGCCAATTTGACAGATTGTCTTCGTTTCGGTGGTCTACTCGATGTGTTAGCAATATGTTTTCGTTTTGGGGCTGGCAAAGCCAGTCCCCCATTTATCGAGAAAATAAATTCTTCCCAACTACTCTACTGTTGGGCAAGACTGTAACTAACTATCAACCAAATTAAACCATGATGGCTTACTACTGACTCTACATAGCAATATTTTCTCATGCTTCTCATGTAATAAAAAATTTAAAAATGCAAGCAGATTCACAGCACATTTTTTCTTTAATACGGCTAATAGTTTGAGATGGCGTGGTCTTACCACATCCTTTCTGCCATCGCAAGTGACATAGCTTTGGATAATTCTTGCCAGTTCTGCCCAAGGCTCTCCCAGGGTTGCCGGTAGGACTCCTTTCCCTTTGACAGTAAGGTTTTGCCCTTTGTCCTGGAAGATGGTTATGGCATCTCACAATCTCACCTTTTTCAGAGTCCATATAGGTCCAATGGTTGGCAGTCCTGAAACTTCAACAATTATGTCATCTGTGACTATTATCTATCTCCCTCTCACCATGGAATAATTTTCCTGTAAATTCTGTAGAAACTTGATTGTCACCATCTCGTTAGATTGCTATAGATGGTTAAGGTAGGCTATCCATCCTGCCCTTGCTAAGATTTCTCATGCAGCATCAAAGACCATTAGCACCTGTGGCTTACTACAAATTGATCTTCCACCCATCTTATTCATGCTTAGCATACTGTAAAAACACAGAGACGATGATGGAACAACAATTTGTTCAAATTTTTAGCTCACTATTAAGAAAACACAGAGAAGATGATGGAACAACAAGCTGTTCAAATTTTTAACTCACTGCTAATTTTTGTAGAGCAAAACACAGAAATGGCATTGGAACAACAAGCCATGCATATTGGGAAACAAAATACCGTTAGGCTTACTATTCCCGAGTTTTGGTGAAGTCAAAATATCTCCAAATAATGAGCTGACACATATGCCAGTGAATTATGGAGATCACCCACGCCCCCTGTAATGTGATAGGCCGTCCTCGGCTGTTAAATAAAGGAGTAGCATGCTGAACTGCAATCGTACAGTGGAATAAAGGAACAATGTATAGATATATGACATGTTTACAAAAATAAGTGGATTACCGAAATCGAGGCGTATGATGAAATCGCTAATAAATATGGAAATGTCGTGATATGATGCGAAAAATGGAGGATAGGACAACTGACGTGAATAAAAGTTCTTATGCAGTCATTATCCACTTTAACCGTCATGATTGATTTGTAAATGATTTTCATGTATCAAAGGTTCGAAAGGGTTATATGACATAATCTCATTTGAAATCACTATAAAGATATAAGAAGAAGGTTTTATAATGACTATTGGTGTATAAGAAATATGACTTCAATACCATCAACAGAGCTCTGTTGCCCATAGGTGTCCATAACCTTGACAGAGCTGCTTATTTCACATTTGGAACCATAATCCTTTGTGTATGCCTAGGAAAGTGCTACGCAATGTCAGAATGGAGGCCATTGTGCTGGCTTGGTAACCAAATGAATCACAATGCCATTCACCAAGAAGGAGTGAAAGGTGGACAGGCTAGCTCATGATGAGACCCCCTATCCTTCATCTGACAAACCATGTTAGTAATCATATATATATACATCTTTTCTTTTTCTTCTTTTCTTTTATATATCACTTTTCCTATTTATATACAAAGGGTGGTTCAACACTTCTTAAGAGTAGGGATGGTGGAAGAAGTCTGAACATCTCAATAGAGAAAAATATTCCCTTATTCTTGTTAAATAATAATGATCAAAGAGAATTATGGGGATTTAGAAATAACCATCATGATAAAAATAATCAATCACATTGGTATTAGTGAAAATAAAGACAATAAAGTGACATAAATAGTTGTGTCCTTTCCTCTTTTCTCTTATCAATTCAAAGAAATTTCTTTTAAAGATAACGATTTTTCTTTGATTTGCTGATTTCAGTATCCTCTAGTTTTTGTATTCTTGCATAAATGTATAGCTATGCCTTAGATGACCATCACTCACAAAAATCCTCTAAATGGTGAAGCACACATACACAAAAAGAAGAAAAACGCACTCAAAAAGTGTTGTTCTTTGGATGGAACAACTGTTGTTTCTTTAGAGTGAGAGCAAAAGAATATTTTCACACAAAAACTGCAAGCAAAAGGAAAAAAATATATACTCGAAATTGCTGTTCCTTGAGAGTAACAACAGCTATTCCTTAATCGAAACAGCAAATAAAGCAAGCGCAAAAAAAAGATGCAGAAATGTTGATTCTTCGGAAAGGAATAGCCAAAAAATGTAAGTGTTGTTCCTTCAGAAAGGAATAGTGAAAAATGGAAGTGTTATTCCTTCGGAAAGGAACATCAGAAAATGGAAGTGTTATTCCTTCAGAAAGGAACAATAGAAAAATGAAAGTGTTGTTCCTTCAGAAAGGAACAACAAAAATGCGGATATGTTATTCCTTCGGAAAGGAATAGCAAAAAAAACGAAAGTGTTGTTCCTTTGGAAAGGAACAGCAAAAAAAATGAAAGTGTTGTTCCTTTGGAAAGGAACAACAAAAATGCAGAAGTGTTGTTCCTTCAGAAAGGAACAACAAAATATGAAAGTGTTGTTCCTTCAGAAAGGAACAGAAAAAAGGTGAAAATGTTGTTCCTTCGAAAAATAACAACAAAATATGAAAGTGTTGTTCCTTTGTAAAGGAACAGCAAAAAAGGAAAGTGTTGTTCCTTCGTAAAGGAACAAAAAAATGCAATAGTGTTGTTCCTTCGAAAAGGAACAACAAAGCGGTGAAAGTGTTGTTCCTTCGGAAAGGAATAGAAAAATGTAAAAAAAATTGCAAAAATGCAGAAATCTGTACAAAAAGTAATTTACACAACAGAATAGAAAAGTTATGTACAAAATTTAAAAGCAATCAAATTACTTAGTGAACCAAAGGCGAGGAAGAGTTCTCTTCCTCAGCCAGAATCTGCATGTTAGAATCTTCCCGGAGTTATTGGAAGAAGGATTCCCAAGTAAGCGGTTTGTGGTATAGTCGAACTCAGTGGCCATTTGCTTTAAAGGTATGTCCAGATTCGTCAATAGTAGTCAAAGTAATAGTTCCATTATCATGCACTTTCTGGATTTCATACGGTCCCAGCCAGCAAGTCTGAAGTTTTCCCAGAAAATCCTGAAACCTGGAATCATATAGGAGTGCCTAATCTCTTTGTGGAAGACTTTCTTTTTGATGAGGGCATTATGCCATTTTTCTCTCTATTGTTGGATTAACGCAGTATGTTGAAGAGCCAAGAGCCTAATTTCATCTAGCTCGTTGATTTGTTGTAGTCTATTAATCTGGGCCTCATTTAAATCTAGACTGACTTCCTATGCTGTTCTTAGCATTTTTATTTCGAACTCTATTGGAAAGATGGGTTCCTTTCCAAATACTAGCTGATATGGTGAATAACCGGTGGTATTTCTCCATGTTGTTCGGTATGCCCACAAGGCTTCCGGAAATCTTGTGGCCCAATCGCATCTATGTGATGCAATGGTTTTTGTTAATATTGCTTCTATTACTTTATTCATGCTCTCTACTTGGCCATTTTCCTGTGGGTGATACAGAGTGGTAATCTTGTGCTGAATATGATAGTTTTTTAATGTTGCAGAAATTTTATTATCTGCAAACTGTGGTCCTCCGTCCATGATTATGTCTCTTGGGAGGCCATATCACACAAATATTTGGAATAGAAAATGAATGACAGAGTCCTTTGTAGCTCTTGGAAGTGCCTCTGCTTCAACCCATTTGATCACATCTTCAGTTGCTACCAAAATATATGTTTTCTGGTTCAATGATGGGTTGATCACACCAACAAAATCGAACATCCAACGCTCAAATGGTTCGATTACTAGCCATGGGTTCAAAGGAATTGCGTTAAACTGTCCAGGGTGTCGTTCTCTTTGGCAATTGTCACACGCTTGAACAAATTTCTTTGCGTCTTTGAAGATTGTGGGCTAGTAATACCCTGTTTGCATAACTTTGTGACTAGTTCTTCGATCTACGAAATGTCTGCCACACGGTCCATCGTGACAGGATTTCAGGATGTCAAATATTTCATCTTCACAGATGCATCTTCTGATGTGCATATCTACTCCTGTATGAAATAGGTAACCCCCAATCCAAGAAAATCAGGTACTACGCTGCACAATCTATTTTCGTTCATTGTGGGTCAGATGCTTTGGTAATTTTCCTACTGCTAAATAATTTGCAACATCAGCATACCAGGGTGTCTTGACAGTAACAGCGAATAAATGTTCATCTGGAAATTGATCTTCGACTGTTGCTGTGTCTACTAGCTTCGACATTTGTGAGATAAAATCAGCTACATGATTCTCTTTCCTAGGTCGATCTTTTTTTATGATGTCAAATTCCTGCAATAAAATCAACCATCTTGTTACTCTATCGTTTGTAATTTGTTTATTTGCTAAATATTTTATGGTAGAGTGATTTGTATATAAAACAACAAGATATCCAGTGATATAATGCCTAAATTTATTCACAACATGTATTACAGCTAAAAATTCTTTTTCAGTAACAGTATAGTTTAGCTCAACAGGAGACAAATTCTTGCTAATATAATAGATTGCATATGGTTTTTTGTCTTCTTCCTGCCTAAGGACTGCTCCAATAGCTGTTTCCAAAGCATCTGATGAAATTTGAAATAGCAGGTCCCAATTTGGGCCTCTAAGCACTGGGGCCGTTGACACAAGTTTTTTCAGATCCTCAAAATCACGGTCACATTTATCTATCCAAACAAAATCAACATTCCCTGTTAGTGCGTATAGAGGTGCAGCTATTTGAGAAAAATGTTCTATAAATCTCCTATAATAACCAAAATATCCAAGAAAATTGTATACCTCTGTCTACGTGGTAGGATCTACCTATATTCCAGCTGCTAAGATATAATGACCTAGGATGAGTCCTTCAGTCATCATCATATATCACTTTTCATGGCTCAAGCAGAGCCTAGTGGTGATACATCATTGCAGCACCTTTTCCAATGTGTCTAGTGCTAGGTCGAAATCATCTCCATATGGTGTGAAATCATCAATGTATACTTTGAGCCCTTCATTTATTAAATCTGAAAAGATGCTGAGGATAACCCTTTGAAATGTTGCAGGGGCATTTCATAGGCCAAAGGGTAGGACTCTATAGGCAAACGTTCCCCAAGGATAGGTAAAACTAGTTTTTTCTTGGTCTTCAGGGGCAACCTGAATCTGATTGTACCCACTGAAGCCACCCAAGAAAGAAAATAATTTCTTTCCTGCTAATGTATCTAATACCTGTTCAATGAAAGGAAGGGGAAAGTGATCTTTCTGGGTTGCTTTGTTTAATTCTCTATAATCTACACAAACCCTCCACTTTCCATTCTTCTTTTGCACCACTACTAGCGAAGAGACCCATTTGATATCGAATATCGGATAAATAAAGTTTACATCCAAAATTTTTTGTAATTCAGCTTTCACAATGTCTTCCAGGTGAGGGTTAAGTCTCCGTTAGGGTTGGTGCACAGGTCTGGCATCCTTTTCTATATAAATGTGGTGGGTACATAGCTGGAGATCGATTCCCTTGATGTCCGGACAATCCCATGCAAAAGCTTCCTTGTATTTTCTAAGTTGTTGCACCAGCTTCTCTTCTTGTTCCAGAGTCAGGTTATTATTGATGTTCAAAGTTTTTCCTGGCTCAATCTCTATAGTTTTGCTATTTGAAACAGAGGTACTGGGTATTGTCTGATCATCAGTGTCTTTGAGAGGATCTTCTTCTAGTTCATTGTCAAATGTTGCCTCTATCATGTGACATTGTACGTGGGATCTGGATTTAGCTTGGTTAATGAAGTTGTTAATAACATCATCCTCTGTTTGATATTTAAAATTGAGGGCATCTTCTATAGTTAATGGGGATCTAATGTTTTCTGTGAGGTATGATACAGGATGTTTGTTAGTTTTTATTATTGTTACACTTGGCTGGGATGGAGGGTATAGGGCTAGATTCTTGATGTTACTCCCTCTTGTTATGGTCATACTTCCTTGTCGGCAGTCAATGTAAGCATCAGTGGTTGCAAGCCAAGGTTTGCCTAAAATTAACGGATGTCCATCAAGTCAGTTTTTGGGGTTTATTATTAGAAAGTTGGCAGGATATTCCCAGGAGTCAACGGATACCATGACATCATGTAGTGTACCTTATGGCCTAACAACTAATCGCTCAGCCAGTTCTAATAAGGTGGAAGTTGGTTCTACTGATGTAATGCCAAGTTTTTGACAAGTGGTGGTTGTTAAAATATTAATTGCAGCCCCTAAAATAACTAAGGCATTTGAGAAGGTTTGTCCATTGATTTGCATTGTCACTATTGGATTTCCTCGGTCTTCATATTTAATAGATGCCTCTCTTCCTGATAATAGATCAGATAGGATGCCAACTACTTGGACTGTTGGGTTATTTGTTATTCTCCTCGGTTTTTTTTATACATAACTCTTTGATGGTCTTTGCATATATTGGGATATCTTGGATAGCTTGGAGGAGTGGGATTTTTATGTACAAATTCTTTATTTCTCCCAGAATATCAAAGTCAGGATGTTCTATAGGGCGCGATATAATTAATCATTCTGGGAATGGGGGAGAAGATGTGGTTGCTTGGTCATGAGTCTATTGTCTGACCATATATTTTTCTTGTAATGGTTGTTCTACAGGTAACTGATTTTCAATGTGAACATTTTTATCTCCCTCAGTTTCTATAATGCACCCAGACCTTAATTGAAGGTCGTTACACTCCCTTAGATTGGTTTCTAGTTCTGGTGTTTCAATTATTTGAACAGATTGAATCGGTCTATTATTTGGGTTCGGGTTGGGTTGGGCTGGGAGTTGTGGTTTTAAGTTGGACTGGGGGTTTTGTTGTAGTGCTGGCAGTGTAGGTTGAGGTGTGGAATGGTTCCTACTGGTTGATTCATCGGTCTTTTCCATTTTTTTTGCCAATCTTAACTCTGCGACGTGGAAGGGGACCATTGTGTTGGATATGCATTGTTTTGCCAATATGGTGGAGCGTAGGGAAAATTTGGCCAATTAGATTGGCTTGCTTGATTCGGCCATGGTGATGAGGAAGAAAATGGTTGTTGTGACCAATTTGAGAAGGGAGGTTGACCTTGCCACATTGTATTATATTGCTGAGCATGATATTGTGAAGGCTGGAAAGAAGAAGATGGATCGGGTAACATACCTAATTGTCAAGGCTATCATTGATGACGCTGATTAAGTAGGTACACCAGTTCTAGTTATTCTTCTGCTTCTTTGTATACTGCTTTCAAACTAGGAAGTGAGGAGCAGTTCTCCGTAGAGTGGTCTTTTGTACAAATGGTGCAAATTTGAACTGCATCTAATGGGTACTCCTTGTGGTTGTGTTTCTTACTGCATCTAGGACAGAATATTGCGAGATTTTGCTCTGCTTCTGCTTCTTTTTGTTTTCTTGCATAATATCGAGTTGTGTTGTCAGAGCCCCCAATATATCAGTTTTAAAATTCTCCAGTAAATTTCTGATTTCTGCATGAGTTACTCCTTCTCCAGAGATCTTGTTGTCCCTTGTAAACTTGTCATGTTCCGCTGGTTTTAGCCTTGTGCTGCCTCGTGAGCTCCTGATACATAAATCAATGATGTTAGCAAAATCTTCTTGATAGATGTCTCCTTTTCCCATAATATTTAGTGTTTCAATCCATTGTTCCTTCATGCCTTTAATTAATGTTGTTTTTAATACATTTTCAGGTAAGGGTAATGATGCATAAGGAGATCTTTGAAGATTATACTGAAAACGTTCAACATATTCTTCTAGTGTCTCATTAGGTCTAGCTACCATCTGAAATATTTCATCCTTTAACTCTCTAGACCTACAATAATCCTGATATTTCTTTAGGAAGGCACCTTTCATCTGATCCCAATCATTTATAACACCTCCACCTAACCCCATAAACCATCGTAAAGCAGCTCCTTTTAATGTAGAGGGAAATAGTTTCATATTTTTGGGATCAGTGGTATAGTCATATCCTCTGCATAGCACATCGAATTCAAACAAAAATGCATCTTGGTCTTTCGATGTTAAGCCATGGAGTGTAGGGATATGCTGGAGAGGAATTGCCTTCATAGGTGCATTGACTATAGTATCTATAATGGGATATTGTAGTGTGGAGGTTTGTGGGGTTTGCTGGTTCTGGACCATTTTCTCAAATATGTGCCAATAACCTGGGATTTCTAGGAGGGTATTCCTAGGCTGGTTAGTTGGAGCTAGAATGGCCTTAACAACACTTCCTTTGTCTGGTATGATGAGAGTTTCTAATTCTTGGGGGAATTTTAGCTCTTAAGATTCTTCAACTTCATTCTGGATGATTTTTACAGCACTTCCCTTATCTAGGCTGCTTAATGGCTGAATTATTCCAAGAGGAGGTCTTGCTTCTTCAATTTCCCCTGTTTCTCATCTCCCTTCGTAGAGATTACTAAGGTTCCCTTCTTGCAATGATTTTGGGCTAGAATTCTCAATTTCTTGAAAATCTTTCTCCCCAGTTTGGCTGTGCACCTTAGCGAAGGCTACAGATGGTGATCCTGTGGCCTGAAGGGAACTAGTAGGTTGTCTAGAAGCAACTTTTCTTGGTCCTACTGAAGGCTGAGACTCTGCTTTCTTAAGGATTTCATTTATAAAGGTCGATCATCCAAGGGTCACTGGCCCCTTAGCTTTATTAGGCTTGGGTAGTGGTTTAGGGTTCCTTTCAGGCTTTTTCTGCTTAGTCATGCACACAAATCAAGTGCTAATTTCTACCCAAAATAACAACAAGTCTGTAGGAACGTAGGTGGGGGAGCAGGGTTGTTACATGCTTTGTACGCAGGTTCTTACCTTCCATTTTTAAAACCCAATTCTCTCCTAGTAGGTACTTACACTACTCTCAAAACAAACAAATGGCTACCCTCTTCCCCGACAACGACACCAAAATGTTGAGCAATACAAAGGGTCTTTTTAACCTCTATTTACCCTACATTAATTATCAATCCAGGTACAATTTGTTATCTCAAGAGTGTACTCAATCTGAGGCAGTCACTTGTCAAGAGTAATGCTAGTAATATAGTGCTTTTACAAAAGTAAATAAATGTTGGAAAAAAACTTTAAATGTAATGGAAAAAAATTGAAATGCTTTGTAACTAAATCATTCATTTAAGAAACTGCAGCACTCATCAGTCAAGGATGTAGTAATGATAACTCTTTCCTTTTTAAACTGATGCAAATGAAAAGAAATCAAAGAGAAGATCTCCGATCTAGGAACCAGACAGCAATAGTCAATGTTCACTACAATTGCAGATCATTCTGTTCACACCAAAGAAATTACTTGAAATGATAGTTCAATTAACAGAAAATGTAACAACAACTAATCTATTGAAAAGATCGAACAGTAAAGCCTTAACTTACAGGAATGAATTAAGCAGCAATCATAATCTAAAGGAATTGAGCAGCAATCTTTAACTAGGGAATGATATTGAACAACAAACCAAGAATGGAACAACAAACTCAAGTAAGTCTACGAAATATTGAACAGCGAACCAAATCAAATGTTAACACACAGCGAATCTATAATGATGGAATCAGTAATCTAAGTTTAGCATAATAAATATTAACCACGGTCATAAAGGAACAACAATTGCCGTTACAATGGAATGGTAATCCAAATGAACAACAATCACAAATAGAGATAAACTGTAACTAAATAAACAACAATATTGATCTGTAAATGAACAAAAATGTTATTATGTAAACAAACAATAATGTCAATCTGTAAAGGAACAACAATACGATATGATTTCAGAATGAACAACATAACATTTCAGTTGCAGAAGATAACCTTACTATTCAAATACAAATTATATATAACAGAATCAATAAATTAAATGACAAGGAACAGTAGATTACTGAATGAAGAAAGTAAAACAAATCAAACCACAAATGACTTGGAATTGGAAAGGAATGGTACAAAAAGAAACTGATCCACTAGGGTCGGGCCCTTAGCCACCAGGGATGCACTGCTACGGCTACTCCAGAATCAAAGACGGACCAGCAACAAGGTTTATGTATTAATCATGAAAATAGCGTTACAATAATCGCTCTTTAAAGTGAGTCGATGATAAAAGTTTAGTTTGCAACAAAATTTTTGATAAAACAACAATAATAATCTGCCCCCTGGGCTAGCAGCGCTATCCCTTTTTATAGCAGCCAGGCGGAAATACCAAAGATAGAGATATTCTTAAGGTAGCGATCCCTCAAGATCAAAGGATCATGAGGGATTCACCATATTGTTATCCTTCAATTATCTCTTTGTCCTCTTGCGCTGATATGACATTTCTTCTTCTTTTTCCTGGCTCATGCGCTCCAATCTAGATTGCCTCATTTGGATGTGGTTCCATGTCAAAGGTACAACAGTTGGTTTTGCCTTCTCTTTTCCTCTGAAATTTTGATCTTCCTTTTTCTTCATTTTCTACATAGAAAAAGGTAATAATTAGTCATTTTACGTTACTCATAAATCTCTTTAACTTTATCATAATCCTTCATCATATGCCCATCTCATAATGTAAAGAAGTTATGAATTGAAGGAAAGGATAACAAAATAAGTGGCAATTACATAACTTTTCTAATGCTCAATAACAAGTAAAGACTATATGTGGAACCAGAAACTCGATTATGAAAGTGTCCTCTTCCGATGTCAATCCTACTTTGAGATAGGCCATCTAGCCAAAAATTGCCCAAAATCCTCCCAGAAAAATTCTGCTAGAAAAAACCACCACAGATCTACATGGTGGGAAGGAGCACAAAAAGAACACTACACTGTCATCAAAGAAGAATACTCTAGAGAAAACTATGAATGAAAAGAAATCGGGCAAGAAAGAAACAACTCTCAAGACAAGCAGGAAGAAAGCCCTGTCCAACAACAAAAAAGTGAACTTGACAACCCCTCAAGCATCAACAGTTATCAAGATTCGAATACCACACAAAATAAATCTTCATTTAACAACAAAGCAGATCTCCTAGACCAAACATCTTCTCCGACTATCTTCAAAAGGATGAACACAATAGATCACGAAGCTATGACACCAATGTCCCAAGAACCAGAAGTGATGAAGGAGATGCAAGATAAAGGAAGTTGGAAGACCATAGAGAAAAAAAAGAAATCTACAGCACCAATTTTGCCAAGAAAGACGAGGAGACAAACAATTAAAAACTAATAAAATTATAGATCTGATAGACCAATTTGGTCTCAGTCGACGTTAACCACTATCATCATCATCATCATCATTATCAAACTACATAAGAGTGACCATACCTAGATTTCCTTCACTCGAGTAGGTCCCGCAGGGTTCAGACCCTCTGCAACTCCTGATGTTCTTCAAACCTGAAAATCATTCAATTCGAACATACATAGCAATATAGAAGTAAAGCATATTCACGAAATGGACTTTATGTCATATAAACAAATTATTGATCATACATCAAAACAACATTCATATATGAATTAAAACATAATTTGATGCATCGACATAGTTAATTTCGTAAACAAGACAAAATTTATTTTATTGCAGTAAGCTATAGATAACATGGATATAATTCACCTGAGTCTTTCTCTGGCTCCAAGTGGAACCGTCCTCCATATTCAGCCTATCCCTGCCTTCAAAAATCTTCTTCCATCACCAACACCATGATATCTCAAGCAAAAGGACGGATATCTATAATCAAGGAAATAAGGGTTTCCTGAAGCTTGGGGAAGTGCATGAGGCATAGGGATTCATCAGACTGAGTCAAGGTTAATCTCAGTATAATAACTCTATCTCTTCTCCTCCTTAAGGCCTTCCCATAGAGGTCTATTTATACCTCTCCCAATTAGTTTTTTAGTTGGGAAACAGTTGGGCCACGGGCTATAGGAGGTAATC
Organism: Pinus tabuliformis; assembly: GCA_031772625.1. NCBI lineage: Eukaryota > Viridiplantae > Streptophyta > Pinopsida > Pinales > Pinaceae > Pinus > Pinus tabuliformis. Next base: position 37,661,829 of record CM062806.1, on the reverse strand, counting down.
AACACGTAAAACCTGTGAACTCCGTCCATAATTAAGGAAATTTAAATTTTTTAAGTGTTTTAATACATATACACAAGTTAGGTATTGACTAACATACGTGTAAACGCTTTTAGCTTAGGGAAAAGTAGCGTACAGGGAATAAAACACTGTTTTTTATATATTTGGACCAAGTCTAGAAGGATGGGTTGCCCTAGGCGATAAAAAAGGTATCACATATACCAAGAGTGGTAAATGGTGCTATAATAGTAGTGGAAGCACTTTGGACCTGATGAAGCTACATGGGAGATGGTTGAACAGATGTGGGCTATGTATCATTCATTGTTTGCTAGTGGAGGAAAATGATTTTTTTGTATTTGTATATATTTACACATGGTTTCTATTGTAAATACCACAATCAATTGTGGTATGGTTGTTATATTGTCATGTTTGTCATGATGGTTTTGATTTTGGGCAAGTTGTTCATTTTAAATAATGCAAAGCTCCATGGGAAGTATGTTTTGGTTTATCAATGATGTTTCTAGTTGTAGGTGTCATAGAACATTGAGGACGGTGTTCGCCTAAAGGGGAGGAGTATGTAACATATCTAGGTTAAAATTTCATGTAATAAAGTTAATAAAGGAAAAATAAGAACAAGGTCATGGGACACTTATTCCAATTTGAATGGTCGACAAAATATCCTAGTGGGCATCACTTGTTGTGTATATGGCTGGATAAATTGGTAAAGGAAATGGAAAAGGCTTTGAAAAGGTAGAAAGGAATTATTGGTATTTTATCTATGAAAATAAAGGAAATTAGGATAAAAGGAAGGTGAAAGGTCACAAGTTTCATGTGAGGAGGAAATTGAAGGAAAATGAAGAAATTAGAGGCATCAATAATAAAAAGACATCATAGCATCAATTTGGAACCGTTTGTCATTGCAGTTTTGGAATTAGTCTCAGAGACGTGAAGAGAACCTAAAGGAGAAGGAAACCAAGAAAGAAAATGAAGGAAAATGAAAGCAAAGGAAAGCCAAGGAAAGTAAAGGAAAGAAAGGAAATATTGGATCAAGAAGATTCAACAGGACTACTTGTAGGTAACAGGTTGCGTGTATGATTTCCTAGCTGGTTCTGGCATGCATGGTATATGCATGTGTATATCTGGTTTCTTTGTTGCCATTGGCATGGTTTTTTCCAGGTTTTAACAGTGGTTTTATCCTTTCCTTGCTCTTTTTGGATAGCCATGGTGTGATGGGATTCTTTCTTGGTTGAGATTTAGATTGTCGGAAGGTTTTCTATCTGAGTGAGGTGGTCTTAGGAAAATACCAAGGGTTGTGGGTGGAGATGGTTTTCTCTGGAAGCCCTCAAGAGGTGTGTGGAGACAAGAAAATTCCTCAAGGGATGGTGAAGGAATTTTGAGGCATCCAAGCTCGATTTGGTTTTGTGAACGTGGGACCAGTTTAGGTGATATCACTGTATGTTGAGGGTGGAGGTGGTATACCCTTTGGATTCCCTTGGTTTTTTATATATTGGTTTATCCCATGAGATCCCAAATTCATGCTTGGAATATGGAATGGGGGTGATTGGTTGAAACAAATTTTTGGTTTATCCCAATCTATGGTCGGGTGGTACGTGGAAGTCCTTGACTTGGTTGGCTTTTGCATATGGTTAATAAGAGCTAGTTTTCTCTTGTCTTTGATAAGTAATTGTACTTGTTATTATGTCTCTTTAATGGATGTTCTATCATTGTTATCTAGCTAATTATATGTTGGTTATAAGCATGGTTATATGACAAATCTAAGTATGGCTCTTATCACATTTTAATGGATGAATGTCTCATTAATTAATGAATGATATAATTAGTGTTATGACAACTATTAGGTGAAGGAATTGATCATCCTTGTTAAATCTCAGATAATTTTTAGGTTCCATGTTCAGATATGCATTCATGACTTGTAGATTGCATTTTTACCATGTGTATTGTTAGGTTCCTATACCAATAGGTTTCATTTTTCATCATTGACTATGGAAGTGCCAAATATGTTCATCTTTTCATGCTGCAAAGATTCCATATTTTGTATAACAAAAGAAGAAAATTAAAAAATGTAAAGAGGGTATGCCCTAAAAGAAAAATCAAAGGGAAAAAAGAGTAAATTGGTCAACAAAAGTAAAGGAAATGAACCCTAAAACAAAAGACCAGGAAAGTGGCCAGTCAAAATGCCACTGCTATCTTATTTTTTGCAAGTTCACAATGTGCAAACATTGTTGTTTATCACACTTGATGGGTGGCCCAACAGTTCAATCTGGACCATTCCAAGTTTAAATTGCTTGTTCTAGAATAGAGAATGAATATCTGTCCAAACAGTTGAAACTTGGCAGATGAGTAGACAGATAGAGAAAGTAAGGAGCCCAACTGCTTAATCTAGGCCCTTGGAAGAGATAAGGATAGACTTAGATAGGAGGGCAGTCAAAAGAAAAGAGGACAATCAGGGTTTGCTAGTTCAAATGCACCCAATCAAAAGGAAGAAAAAATGCTAGGTGTATTAGGCTGGGTAGGTAATTTGGGTTGCAGAAGCAGATGAATGCTCATTTTTTTCTTATCAAAGAAGACTCATCTCATCAACAACATTGGTACCATGGCAGTTGCTTGGTTGCATAACAATGGAAGCATGACTAATTTCCCCTTCAATTCCCCATAAATTTTTTACTAACATCCCTTCAAGGACCTTGGGATCTGCCCAAGGGTCCTGTTTCACTTCATTTCATGATAAAATGCTGAGTTGAGTCTTGACTCCACTTAGTGGAAATAAGCCACATTTCTTGTGTAAAAATCATTCCTCCATACTCCTTTCATCTTCTTATATCTAAGTTCTTACTCCACATACTTAGCATTCACCCATACAATTTCAGTTCATAAGGTCATATTAACCTCTAATTCTATTATTTAGCTCCCTAACTCATTTTCCTATCCCTATAATACAAAAACTATATAAAAAACCCCAAAAAAGTATAAATATCCCCACCCCTTGGCACTATAGCTAAGTAACCTAAGTTTGGGAAATACTAAAGTCCATTTGGGACTTATATTAGCCCTTTCGCGTATATACCTTGGGATTAATTTAATATCCGGTTAAATTAATAACCATGCCCCCCCACACATAAACCATACTTTATTAACCTTCCGCGCTCATATTTCGGGGTTTGTTAGATATTTTAAATTAAACAAATAACCACTACCCCAGCGCCAACACATACCCATATAACCTAAAGTTTTGAACCTCGCATATATTATAAAACATTAAAATATGCGCGGGCCCCCTCATTTCAGAACCCCGCAGCTTTCAATGTTCTGACCGCCATTTGATCCAGGGCTTCGAAATCTAATGGTGGGCGGTCATATCGCACCCCTCGATCTGTGAGCGATTAGCGTTCGAGGGATGGGCGGTATTGCTGCCATACCCCCGCCACGCGTCGATCTCCCAGCGTGATCGGAGGCCCTCTCTGCAATACAGCCCCGGGCCAAAAGTGGTGCGGGGAAAATCGGAAACCACCCGCCCCTGCTCAATGACGTCAAGCCCCCGTCACCCTTTGACGTCGCGACACATTGGCCCGTCGTTGCCCTGTACCACTGCCACATCATCCGCCGACGTCACCGCCCCGCCACCGTGTCATGCCACGTCACCTCACACATCAACTACCACGTCATCTTCCGTACCCGCTACACGCCAAAAATACATCATGCTGACGTCATCCCCAAAAAGCGCCAAAATGACCAAAATTCAATAAAAATTCGTGAAAATGACTATTTTGTTTGTTTTCTATTGTGCGCCCATGGAGTCGTTTGCATGCGATTTTACGTTCAAATCGCCCACCAACCTGCACAGTGCATCCACCCACGAATTCGTCACCATAACTCGACTCCACAGTTCAAGGCACCCCTACAAATTGTCCTCGGCGCCATAAAAAACAGGTATTTACCCGATGTTGACCTATAAACCTTGCTTTTCCATAGTTTCCCCATTAAAGTTGATTAAACATCTGAAAATCTACACTAAAAGGCACTCGGCCCCCTGAAATTCTACCTGTAAACTCACTTGTCAACCCCTTGTTCAAAGGTAACTTGGCAAACTTGTCTGCCTCTGCAAATTCACTGGTAAAAACGAATTTCGAGCTCGTTTCCACTGGTAGGTTCCCCAAACTCTCCTGGCATTCACTTCTTTTGCCAAAATTCTCTGTAAAATTTCACTCCTTTGGCTAGAAATCCCCATTTCCCCTGCAGTTTACCAATAGAGCCTATCAATCCAATGATTTCATTTAAAGAAAAAACTGTCTAAACTCTGCAGAATCTGCTCTTTTACCATAAATTACACACAGTGAGGGCCAGTTCCATATCTAAGCCCATTCTACAGCTTCCTGACAAAGTTTCCAAGGAAATTCTCACTGTTTAGTTGTTTCACCAATCCAAATTTCAAATTACAGCCACAGAGCATGCAACATGGCCACTCCAGCGGCCTTGAGCATTGCTCCCCTTAATGCACCTCACAAGGAACTTGAAGCATTACCCCTGGCTGATAGGGGCCACCTAATTTAGGATTTGGTTGTGGAGAGAAACCACTTTCAGACCTTCTGTCAGCTAAGGAACAGTTACCTGAACAACAGTGATATTTATGGCATTTGGGAATCAAATTTTCCCATCTACTTTCTCCCCTCTGTCAATATTTTCCCTGAAATCATTCTCCTCTGCTGTGAAAACTATGACCCAACTCAAAGAGCAGTCAAGTCTCCATCTGGGAGCACCTTCTTCCAAATAACTCCTCATTCCATTAACCAAATGTTAAACTTCAAGCAAACCCAGCTTCTGGTTCCCCTCTCTATGAAATTCCTACTTGATGAAGGTCCTAAACTCTCCAGCTCAGAGATAGCCCGAATTTCCAAAGTTTTCATGAGAGCAGACCGCCAGCCTACAGGGCCACCTCTTTTTCTCTATGAATGTTTCAATGAAGTGGGCAAATTATTAGTAGATATGATATCTTATGTACTGGGCTTCAAGACAAATGAACATATTGATCAAACCATACTGGTGTTACTATCTCCATTCAGTCTAGGACAGCCCCCTGCTGTCAAGTACAATTATGCCAAATTCATTTCCAATAAGATGCATGACCAACTGGTAAAATTGGATAGGGATGGAGTTTTCAAATATTCATCATAAATTTATCATCTATTCATGTTCTATCAGCCGGACTACTTCCAATGCCCCATCAAAATATCGGACTCTAAAGGAGAAAAGAGGTCTGTGATTTTCTGGACCTCAGTCTTTCATGAAGTCCACAGCTCCCCCTACTCTTACTGTGAGTTCATTGACCTATTTGTCTATCTGGTCTCTTGTCTCCTAATGAGAACTCCTCCTGCTAGGCTATCCTATGACATGCATAAAATATTGTGGCTTTCAAAGAACTACAAAATAGGTGACTGGTACTTTTACCAGAATCACATTGTCATTAGGATCTATGGTTGTGAGCTCTGTCCATACAGGCTCCCAAGATATGTACCAATGAGACTGTTTGCCTTGGAGTATTATAGGCAACTCATCAATTCAGATTTAACTCATTTTCACAGTGCCAAGAAAAAGGCTCGCCTAAAATTCAAAGACCAACTAGGCCCCTTTGTCATGAATAAGAAAGAAGGTTGGCAAGATGCTGACCAAATATTGGGGGATAAACTCAAGTTGAAAAGGAGTTTTTGGTGGGTTCCTTATGACCCAGATGGCTTCATTAGTGCCAGAAAAGTAAAATATAGGCTGACAGCCTATGAACATTGTAAAATCCCACAAATTGAACAATATGCCAACCAAGATGAGTGGGTGGCAGGGACACTAGTTGAGGAGTTTACCCAAGAAGAAATTATGGAGCAAAATGTCAAATATTTGGAAAAAAATCTTGACTTGGATTCTTTTGAGCAGGTAACTTTCAAACTGCCACAACAAGTCGGAGAAGGCCCATCAACTGCTGCAGCTTCACAAGCTGCCCAACAAAGGTCTACACCAGCAACAGGTACAACAAAAGGCAAGGAGCCAATGGATGCAGAACAGGAAACAGTGACAGAACAACCAACCACCTTAAGGGAGCAAGGTCAAGGGCAAGCCCCTCCACAGCAGACTGAGGCACCACAGATTCCAGCTCTACAGACCCCTCTTAATGAGAAAAGAGGTAAAAAGAGGGATAGGGAAGAAACCACACCTCCAAGTGGGTCAATCCAGTAACCAAAATCCTAAATACAAAGAGTTGATCCTCAAGTTGAGGAAGAGATAAGTGAAGAAGTCATCAAAAACCCAAGGAGAGAGAGGGAAACAAGCTAGTAGACACCTACTAGCTAATTCCAGCAAGAACAAGAGAGGCAGCATGGTATGGAGGTGTCTTCCTCAAGGCAGCAAACCAAACAACCGCCTAGCATCAAAGCAACTTTCATGGAAATCAAGGCTCAAAATGAATTGTTAAGAGTGTAGCTATATGATCAATTCCTCAAGGCAACACCCTCCAAACAACAGAGATTAATGGCAGCTTATGACTTCAAGGAGGAAAAGATGATTCTGAGTCATTTTAAGCCCAAGATACCACAGCCCCAGACAGCTGCAGATTATATAAAGACAAGCTTAGAGGTCCTCTCCAAGGACATACATCCGATGGACCAGATAGAGCTACACAAGCAAACAGGTGAGATGGTCTATGCCACCCTAGCAGACAAGGCCATGCTGGCTCATCAACTTAAGGAATCATTGAAAAACACTAACACTCAATTGGATTTGGAAAGAATGTCTTCCTCTGCCAAAGATAACCGAATAAAGACATTGGAGGAAATCATTGTGGATCTAGGGCATGATCCTAAGAAGGATGCTAAAGCCATCTAGGCCCTCATAAGGAAAAAAGAGGATGATATTGCTGCACTCAAAAAACAATTGAGGTTGCCTTCAACTATGCACCCACAAACTGCAGAACTTGTGCAAGAGAAAGAAGGAGAGGATACAATGGATTTCCTGATGCAGATGAACTAGAGAATAATTTAGATGGAAGAAGAGTTGGAGAGAGCACTGCAAGGCAAGCAGGGAGAGTCGACCTCCCAGCCACCTCAAACACCTCCAACTGTGGTCATTGTTCCTCCTACACAAGCAGCATCAATCCCTCCTATTATCCCAACATCCACAACACCTACAACTACAACAACACCTGAATCTAGCATGAGCATAGAAGAAATGATGAAAGCAGTCAAGGAGCTAGAAGTTCAGGTAACAGAGGTAAAAGAGGCCAAAGAAAAGTTGGCCAAACTAGAAGTAAGCTATGACAAGTCCAAGATGACAGTAGCTGAAAAAACAAGGGAAATAAAGGCCTTGAATGACAAAATAAAAGCCTTAGAGAAGGAGCTTAATTTGGATAAAACTCTAGCTGAAATAAAGAAGATTTTGTGGGCCAAAATTGGCCAATCAATCACTGACCAATGGCGATCTATTCAGGCCATATATGAACAAATACAATTGATAGGCCTAGCTCAATTTGAGAATCAAAGGGCTAGGGCAACATTAAGAAATATGCCAGAGCAGGCCAATAAAATGATCCACTTTCTGAACACTCATACTAAAGAAGAGTTGGCAGCATTAGACATCAGTAACAGGACAAATACTATTCTGACAGCAAAGAAGGTGCTGACCCTAAGAAGTTTTGTGCAAACTCTACAAAGAAGGTGTCAGGAAATGCAAGCAGAAATAGATGACTTCAAGCTAAAAATGGCAGCATTGCAGAGCAGAGGATTGCCCAGCCTATTGACCAGTGCTGGAAGACTGCTGACCCGTGAGCAGTATGCTACCAGGATGAATAATTATATTTCAAATCAGATTACAACATCCTCAGGTACCTCAGAGGAAACAGGGCCTCCCTCAGGACAGAGTCTTTATGACAAGTTAGAGAACCTATTTTATATTGAACATGAAATAAATCATCTTTTTGAGTTTCCACCAAATTTCTATAGATACACTGAAGCTGATGAAACACTCATAAAGATACAAAGACATCAGCTGCCTAAAGAAGATTGGTGGCAAGCAATGTTGGAGATTTTGCCAAGGTAATTTCGGTCCTTTCCCCTCTTTTGATCAGCTTCAGATTTTGGTCAGCTTTAGGTCATTGAAATTGGGTACACAGGCCACCAGTTAAAGCATGAAGTGTTACACTAAAATTTGTCACCATGACTATTTGCAGTTAGTATGGCTCCATCAACTGTCATACTATCCTCCTTGGCAAGCCTCATACCTCTGCTCTCCATGTCAAACTCCAAGAAAGAGAGAAAGTCATTAAAAATCTATATATCTCTCAGTACACAATTTCTCTTAGCCTTACCTGGGTGTACGCATCCCAAGTTCACAATACATGCGTACTTGTACGCTCTGTCTGTAAAGCAATGGGTGCGTACTCCTGTAAAGGTCAAAAGGCACAAGTTTCACTCCAAAAACGTTACTTGTGGTCATTTCTAGAGCATTCTAGAAGCTTGTTTGACGTGTATTAAGCGCCTCCATATGGTTCATGTATCCCTACCAAAGAGGAACTTATCCCATCAAGAGGGGAGCTATCCCATCCAAAGAGGGGCTTATCCCATTGATGGTGGACTTGAATAACTTCCTCTAGAGCACTATAAATACAGGCATTGGGCCAAAGGGAGGGGAGGTTGAAAGCTGAACATTCCTAAGAGTAGATGCTGCTGGAATTAGGACTCCCTTGTAAAGCTTGAGAGGAGAGATTCCCATCCTTTCCTAGCCTTATTTGAGAGTGGGTGAGCTGATCAAAGTAAAGGAAAACTCTTGCTGGACCCTAGGAGGGACTTGCACAACACCAAGGCTTAGGTTGTAATGGTTCCTTTTGTTTCCACTTAATGCAAATGAACTCATTTTTCTCAACAGATTGTTATTCATGATTTGTTTCGTATACTCCTTGGTCTGTATGATGGATATGTATTGTTTTATGAGTTTATCAGGTGCTGTTTAATCTTTTGGCTTGTTAGTGAAGGCAGGTTTCGAAGAGAAGGAGGAGCTCATCCGGATCGGCAAGGCTGGACTACTACAAAGCGTTGGACTAAAGGTATATTAAAATCACCTGATTACTTGTATTCTCAATGCATGTTTAGAGAAAGGTAGTGTTTATTTGTCTTGTTTGTCACTAGAAAGCTTTTGCTTCTAGGGAGGTCGGTTGTGTCCACACTAGTGACTCTTTCCGCATGACAAAATGGCGACTCCACTTGGGAATCCATTGATGTGAATGTTTTTTCCTTTGTATGAAATTTTGATCTGAGAAAAGTCGTTTGTTTTTTGGTTTTTGGCTGTCTCACTGTGTATTTGGGTGGGCTAGCTTAGGGTTAAATTAGATTTTAGTTTTTCTTTTTTTTGCTAGAAGTACGCAGCCTCTGCGTTGAGCACAGTGCGTACTTGTACGCACTGTCGCTTTGTGCACAGAGCGTACCCGCACCTGTGCAAACAGGTCACTTGCGTACCCTGTCAAAATTAAGAAAATTTCAATTTTCTTCTTTTTGCCTTTTAGATTTTTTTTTTAATTTGTTTTTTTCGTCCTAGATCCACTGGTTTTCTGCCATAAATCTTCACCTAAGCTTGTTTCGTCAGTGTCGAGAGTTTTAGTGAAACTCATAGAGGTTTTGCCTTAGGGTTTGATTTTTAACTGGTCCTGTAGTGACTTTGGCGTTAGAGGTTGTCAAACTTTGGATCTCCTTGGTTTTGTTCAGTCCTCTTAGGAGTCAGGCCTTTCATAGAATCCACCCTTGTGAGAAACCTACCTTTGTGTCTTCTCTTTGCGAATCTCGAAAAAGTTTGTTGATTGGACTTTGAATTTTATTCTTGAGAAAAAGAACAAAAGATTTTGATTTTTGTTTTTGACTGGTTTTTGGTTCTGCATTAACTAGTCCTTAGTTACATTTTGACTGAGTAAAACATCCAGGAATCATCTTTAGTAGGCTTTTGCCTCGTTAGATTTACTTTTAGATTTATTTCTCTTAGATTTGCTTTTGAGTTGATTTGATTGCCATAGCTTTTTTAACTTTGATTTTTGTTAAAGTAAGTTTTACATGCTTTATTAATTAGGAAAAAATACAAAAATACCTTTTGAAGGAAAGTTTGCTTTGGTAGCATTTGAGTCTTTGAAAGAAAAAGGAATTTTCGTGAAGTGATTAGTGGTCATGTGTCATATGTTTTGAAAAGATAAAGAGTTTGTTTCTTTGATTTTCATTGCCAAGAAAGTTGTCTTTATATCAACTTTGCATTCTCCAACTCTCTTAGCTAGGGAATTCATTGAAAAAGGAAAAAATAGTATAAATCATCCTAAGTGCATCTTTTTAGTGGATTTCGGTCGAGTCTACACACCATCAGTTTCATCTCCACTACCTTTTGTCTTAAAGAAAAGCCATAAAATTAACGCTTAAAGTAAAATCAATTTAGTAACTTTTTATTTACTAGGGCTCTGAAACACCAATATAGATCAGGCTAGTGTCTTGGAGTAGGAGAGTAATTAACTCTCCAAGACAGCAAAACCAAACAAGTAGCTCATCTTGTGGTAGGATAAATCCAACTGTTTCATTTGTACTCTGGGAATGCTCCTCTTAAAGGAGAAGCACGAGACCGTGTCCGAACCAGTGAGGGGATCAATCCTCCTTCATTGGGAAAGACGCCAGATACGCACGTACTACAAATGGTAAACCTCGGATTATTGTCAAGGAGCCTGGGGTCACTTGTCGGTAAACCTTGGATTATTGTCAAGGAGCCGGCAAGGGGATTGAGTTTGTTACTCTGCCCTTGCGTGCTATCGGGTCGTAGACTGTTCCCCCAGGTGCATTTGTTGTTGTTGGTAACCTTAGTGACCATTATCTTTAGGATTCTACCGAGGTGACGGTGGAGGGAAGATCCCACTGTACCTGGAGCAGACGTCGGCTAGACTCACTTGGATTTTCTGGGGGGTTCACTTCACTCGAGACAGTTAAAGTGGAGGAACTTGTGCCGGTCTATTCATTAAGCAGGTTGTCAGGGTAATTGTTACGCCCACCACTTCTGTACTGAATTCGACGATGTTGGGTTTCATCTCCAACTAGTGTTTTCAGTCCGGAAGGCTACTGTTTGTGTATGGTTTGACGCCCTAGATTCTTTAGGCGTGTGATTCAAATTTGTTTGGTTCTTTAGAGACTTTAGGTGGTTTGCTTTGAGATTTTACTTTGTTTGTGTGTGCAGTAGTTAAAAGTTTTTAACTGTGGCTGAATTACCGAGACAGTCCCATAGACTTCGGTGCAAGTCTCCTGAGATTGTTACTGTGGCTGATTTGTTGAGTAAGTCCCGTAGATTGTAGGGTGAACCTCCTGAAGAGGTCCCGAGTCATTACGAAGGTTTGAAGGTCCTTGTAACTCCTAGTGGCAGTAAAGTAGGTTCACCTGAAGAAGGAGAATCGTCGTTGGTAGTCCATCCAGATTACCAAGGTCTAGAAACAGGTTATAATCCCGAAGCAGTTGCAGTTTCCGAGCTTGCTGGTAGTTTTTCATCTACTAGTGATATAGGCGAAGAACCTGAAGTATCTGAACCTGTTACTCCAACTTCTAGTGCACCTGATTCACCTAGGGTAGAAAGAGTTATCACCGAAAATCTTCCTGCTGGTTTGATAGCTATTGAAGAACTTGCTCCAGAGGAAGAATTTGGCATTTCTATCCTTGAAGATCAAGCTACTATTGATCTAAGGGAGCGTGAATCCATCTTTTACAGTCCTCCTAGAAGTACTACTTGGTACCTTTCGTTAACCAATTATTTAGACAACTCAGGGATAAGTTTTTCTCCACCTCGTACTCCTTTTCCACCAGGAGGTATTTATACTCCTGTAAATATGTCTGGTCAGTCGTCCGTGTTCACTCAATCTCCTAAATCTTTCTTGTATGGCTGTCCTTCTATTCCCTCTGGGTATCAGTCACTTTCTGGTACTTTCGCGAGAGCATCTCCTCAACCCATTGAACATGGGTTATTAGCTGGAAACAATGGTAATAAACCATTGGGTGTAGGAGACATTTATATGATGTTAGGTTCAGTTCCCAGTTCTCAACTTCAAGGTGGCCAATTACCGCCTAGGGGGAAAACTCAATTAACGCCTGGGGGGCAACCTGAGGGTACACAAATTTCGTCTGGGGGGCAACCTCAAGGACAATATGTACCCATAGTACAATACGTTCGTCAGGGTCAACCCCAACCTCAATATGTACCCCAGGGTCAACCTCAGTATCAATTCATAGCTCAAGGTCAACCCCAGTATCAGTATTTACCTCAAGGTTATCAACCTCAAGGTCAATACTCGAGTCAAGGTTATCAACCACCTCAAGGTCAATCTTATGTTCAAGGTACGGTAAATGTACCTTTCAGTTATCAAGCCTACCCTCAATCCAGTTATGGATCTCAATATCCTCAACCTGTCATGGGTCAATACCCCGGAATGAACATAGTGTGGGATCCATCGCAAGTTCAACAGGTATTGCAGCCAAGCGTTCAGTTGTCATCTCAAGCTGGACAACCCTTAGTTGCTGGTCCATCCCAGCAACCAGTCCAGTCTAATGTTCAAACTTCTGTACCTTCGGTAGTTACTCAGTCGCCAATTGCACCTAGTACTCCATCTCAAACGACTGCTGCAACTACCGCAACATTTGCTCCTTCCACCACACTTGCTTCTGGAGTATCGACAGCTCCGGTTTCTACTATCTCTGCAACTACTCCTCAGACATCTTTACCATTGTCTGGATCTACGATTCAAACTACGGTTCAGATGCCTGTAGGACAACCTGGTTTAAGTACGGTTGTCACTAGTCAACCAAAATTCACTTATCAACCGTACCAGGGACAGTACCAATACGGGCCTGTTGTCCAACAGCTGGTTTACCAGTATCAACCGTATCCTGGGTACACTTATCAACAACCTCAGCAATCCCAGTACGATCTGGTTAATCCTGGTTTTCCAGGAGGATATAATATCCCGAATGCAATTCCTATACCAAGTTATCCTGGATATCCTCCTCCTGGGACTAGTCTTGTGACCTAGAGTTTTAGGGATCCTAATCAGTAGTTACCGTTTATCGCAACTTTGGATTTACCAGACTTGTCGCACCTAACGAACGATCCAATAAATTATCTTCCGTTCTGGCTGCCAATGCCAAATAAGTTTCCCAGTGATATACCCAAGTTCGAAGGTAAGTCTGGAGAGGATCCGTCCAATCATGTGATGACTTACCACCTCTGGTGTGCTTCAAATTCCATCTCTGATGATTCGATCCGCTTACGTCTCTTCCAGCGTACGCTCATTGGTCTCGCGGCCAAGTGGTACATTCAGTTACCACGGGCCTCTTTTTACAATTTTGGTCAGTTAGCTACCTCGTTCCTAACTCATTTTCAGTTTTCGGTCAGATATGATAATGGTACGGAGCTACTAACTTCACTAAAACAGTCGACGTCCACTTATATTTCTGATCATATCCATGAATGGAGACGTCGACAGCGATTAGTGAAAGTTTTTATTCCGAACCAAATCTTAGCTGAATGGTTTGTTAAATCATTATTACTGAAGATTACTGAAGATGTAGCTAAGGCCGGAGTAGTTACTGAGGAGCAAGTAATTGCTTAAGTGCAGTACCTTGACTTAGTTTACACTCAGTCAGGTACATTACATGAAAAGATCCCAGATCTTCCAAAGTCAAATAAAATTGTTGCTGTTCCTTTGGGATCTCATGCTGCTGATGGCATGATTGGTTCGGTAAATACTAAAAGCAAGAAGAAACCTTCAAATAATTCTTCGCCCATTATAACCTTACCAGATTCCCTGACAGGAGAGTCTTCTCCTGAAATTTCCGCCGATATCCACACTGTAGATTCATCTATGGCTAAATCAAAAAACGGTGGGAAGAAGAAAGGTAAGAAGAAGAATAAAGCAGAGAAGACTCCAAAGGAGAAAACAGAAAAGTCAGAAACCAATGACGAAAAGTGCAAGCCTCGATATCCTTGTCTAATTTGTGAAGAGGATCATTTTATAAGAGATTGCCCCCATCGGGCCGACGTTGTGAAAATCGTCAAGGGTTCCTCAACTCCTGCTGTTTTGAAAGATCCATTTCCAAAGTAGGAGAGTAAGATGATAGGTTCTTCCTCGAGTGCCACTGAAGAACCCATATTGATGATGTCTCATGTAAGGATTGTGACTCGATCGCAAGATTATGGTAGTAAAAGTCCTGTTGATGGATCGAAAGAAGCAGAATCTTCTCATCCATCAACATCAGCTCCGGGTTCCGATCCACTACAGATCGAGAAACCTAACCTTGACTTAGTAATAAAACCGCCCGCCAAGGGTGTACTTCGAAGGTCTGCTTTCAATCCACATGCGAGAGTGGCCCAGAATTACAACATTGTTGAAGATTTAGCTATTTCACCTTTAGCAATGTCAGCTTTAGAAGTGCTGCAATCATGCCCAGCACAGCGCAAATTACTTTTGTCGGCTATAGGAGCTGTTGATGTTCAGGACCCGAACCTAATAATCTTTGATCTAGAAAATAGTACACCGCGTTTGCCTCATCAGATGGCTTTCCAGATCCCAGTGATAGTCAAAAACAGGCCTATTCATCGGACTGTAATTGATGAGGAAGCTTCCACGTGTATTATGTCGATACAGTATTGGAGATCGCTTGGTTCTCCTTCACTAAATCAATCCTCGACAATTCTTAAGGCCTTTGATGGCCATGGGTTCCATCCGTTTGCCATTCTACAGATTTTGCCTATAGGGGTTGAAGGAAAAACCGTTAGTCTAGATGTGGACGTGGTTGATGCCCCTCTGGACTACAACCTTCTTTTGGGTCGAAGTTGGTCTTACGCTATGACAGCGGTCGTTTCATCGGTCTTCAGAGTCATAAAGTTTCCACATAATGGAAAGATCGTAACCATAGACCAGCTGGCTTATTTTTCATCCGACCCAGCCTTTTCAGAGAGTATCCAACATGTCGGTAAAACGACTATCCCTTACAAGGATGTTGGCGTAGGATTAGTTAAAGATGCCAGTTTACTGGGAACTTTTCCTTTTCCTCCAATCAACGCCGTGACTTCATTTGCATCTATTCATATGATTACTTCAAACATTATTATTTATGACGATCCTTGGATCGTTCCTTCTGAATCTGAGATAGACTCATTTGGTGATGCAATGCCTTTGAGTCCATATGAAATTGCCTATGAAGCCGTGCAGTCTTTTTCCGACCCAAGTTCAACCAAAATCGACCAAATGAATGTGGTCCGTGAGGAATCCCTTTTCGCGTCAACCTCGGAGTTAATAATGCTTCCCGAAGTTGTGTCATCTGACGAACAACTTTGTGAAGTCCTGTGTGTAGACGATTTACCATGGGAAGATCTCCATCATAGATCTTCGTTTTTACCTGAGGATGATCGTTTTGAAAATGATTTCTCATCAATCTTTACAGCTGAATATGTCAAAGACGCTCAGAGTCCAATGAAGTATCCTGATTCAGAGCTGAACTTGGGAAACATTTCTCGTACTATTCCCCTTGACATTTCAGTGAAGTCCGGAATTGTTGAACACATTCATATAGGTGCCTTGTGTTCAGGAGACGAAATTCAAACATACAAGGCCCTATTTCAAGAATTCCGCGACGTGTTTGCCTGGTCTTACGAAAAAATGCCAGGAATTGATCCCGCCATCGTTATCCATGAAATCAAGACTTACCCGGATGCTAAACCCGTCCGGCAACGTTTGCGTCAGATTCACCCACGAAAAGCGGTTGCGATTAAAGCAAAAGTTGAGAAGCTGTTGAAAGCAGGTTTCATTTATCCGATCTCGTTAACGGATTGGGTATCGAATATTGTTCCGATTAACAAAAAGTAGGGAACAATAAGAATATGTATCGACTATAGGGATATCAATCGTGCTTGTCCCAAGGACAACCATCCAACGCCCTATATCGATCAAATAATTGATGATTGTGCCGGCAGTGAAATATTTTCCTTTATGGACGGTTTTTCCGGTTACAACCAAATCAATATTCTACCTGCCGATCAACCAAAAATGGCTTTCATTTGTCCATGGGGGACATTTACTTATTGCAAATTACCTTTTGGGCTTAAGAATGCCGGAGCCACTTTTCAAAGGGCAATATCTTATGCATTTCATGACATCAAGCACATTGTGCAACCATATCTCGATGATTTGCCCGCTCACTCCTTACATCGAGTTGATCACCTTGTCCATTTACGAGCAATTTTTATGAGGTGTAGGCATTATCGTATATGGTTGAACCCACACAAATGTGTCTTCTGCATAGAAGTGGGATGATTGCTGGGATTTGTAGTTTCAAAAGCCGGCATTCGCGTCGATCCCTCAAAGGTCGAAGCTATCATCAAATTGCCTCCTCCTTCGAGTCTGCGCCAACTCCAAAGTTTGCAAGGGAAAGCAAACTTTTTACCCCGATTCATTCCTAACTACACCGAGATTACCAAGGGTTTTACCCGGTTGTTGAAACAAAATGCTCAATTCTCTTGGGATGAGATAGCTCAGAAATCTTTTGATGCGCTAAAGCACGCGTTGACCCATGCACCGTTGCTGCATCCTCCCAACTACAACCAGGATTACTTTTTGTACCTCGCCGCCGCTCATTCCACCATTGGAATGGTCTTAGTACAGGAAGATGAATTCGAAACGGAACATGTGATATATTATCTTAGTAGGACGTTAAATCCCACTGAGCTCAAATATTCACATGTGGAGAAATTGGCCTTGGCAGCTGTTCAAGCTGTCCAACGTTTTCGTCACTACATTCTTCTCCGTAAAACTACAGTCATTTCGGATTGCAACCCTATGATTTACATTTTGACTAAACAGTTGCTAGGGGGCAAGTACTCTAAATGGATCGTTATCCTGCAGGAGTTCGACTTGGAATTTGAAAAGTCTAAGTCTAAGAAATCTTTAGTTTTTGCGGAATTGATGTGTGATTTCCCGCGTGCTGACACAGAAACTGTGGCAGAGGAACCCATTGCGGACAAATCTTTGTTTCTAATCAGCACTTTAGATCTGTGGTATGGGGATATAATTTTTTATCTCCAAACCCAATCTTTTCGGCCCAAAATTTCAAAGTCGGAACGCCGAAAAATTCGTTTCCAGTCCCAACAGTACAAAATTATTGGAGATACTCTTTATCGTCGTGGGGCGGACTTGGTTTTTCATTGTTGCTTAACTCATGAAGAGGCAGAAAGGGTTATGAATGTCTGTCATTCTGGAGCGTGTAGCGGTCATATGTCTGGGTATGCCACAGCCCAGAAGGTGTTGTGTTCTACCTACTTCTGGCCGTCCATGTTTAAAGATTGTATCATTGCGGTCTGAAAATGCCACAACTGCAAGTGTTTGATCGCAAGATGCGTGCACCACCTGCTCCTCTCCACCCTATAATTGTCGTTGGTCCTTTTTCTAAATGGGGTATCGATTTTATTACATGTAACCCTCACTCAGCCGGGGGGCATGCATATATCATCCTTGCGGTTGACTATTTTACTAAGTGGGCCAAGGCGATGCCTACATTCGAGGCAGACGGCAAGACAGCTGCGATTTTTGTATTCAATCACATTATTTCTAGGTTTGGTGTCCCACAAGTGATAATCACTGACCATGGGCGCCATTTTCGAAACATTATGATGACAGAACTTATAGGCCAGCTTGGTTTGTGTCACGATAGTTCAACTCCTTATTATCCACAAGCTAATGGCCTGGTTGAGTCTATCAACAAAGTTTTAGTTATCATGATCCGACGAATCATTGGTATTCATCGGTCGAATTGGCACAACATGTTATTTTCCGCGCTTTGGGCGTACCGAACCTCAGTGAAAACATCAACAGGGTTCACTCCTTTCCAACTAGTTTATGGTTTGGAAGCAGTGTTGCCCATTGAATGCGAAATCCCGTCACTTCAAATGGCTGTCGAATTACTTCCAGCTACTTCCAAAGAGGAGAAGCATCTATTATACTTAGCTAAATTAGATGAGACTCGACGTGACGCTGCATTGGCAATCGAGACTCACGCAAAAAGGATGAAAGCTCAGTATGATCGCAACGTGACCCCTCGTAATTTTTCGGAAGGAGATCTAGTGCTATTATATGATCAAGCTAACGATAAATTAGGTGCTGGCAAATTCATTCCTATGTGGCATGGGCCCTACATTGTCAAGCGAAATCTAGCAAAAGGGGCCTATGAGCTGGTAGATTTTGATGGGGACTCTTTGGGTAAGCCGAGAAATGGACTTTACCTAAAGAGGTATTATGCTTAAATGATGGGTATGGAGATTTAGTTAGGTTAGTTTTTCTTTCTAGCTGGTGTGTTTGTTAGTATAGACAGTGTGCTTAGCTTAGAGAGTGTGTTTTAGTCGTTATTCTGGCTTATCTTGGTTTTACTCTTGATATTGCAGATGTCGACGCCTCTCCAAACGTACATTGGATTCGCTGATGGTGCTTGTCGTAGTACACGGAATATCTCTTCCGCAGCTTGGGTTATCTATTCACCCTCTGACGAGTTAGTTTCTATGCATGGGGTGAGCCTCGGTCAAACAACAAACAACATTGCAGAATACAATGCAGTGATTGAGTTATTATCTGAATCTATTTCGTTTGGGATTCGGAGTTTGATAGTGAGGTTAAATTTTGAACTCGTTGTATTACAACTTAATAGAGTATATGCCATTAGAAATCTAGTGTTATTAAGGTTATTTTTGAGAGTGCGCCTCTTGGAACGTGAATTTGATTACATTGAATATCAACATATTCCAAGGTCATTAAATACATTAGCAGATGCAATTGCTTCTCGAATGTTAGACAGACATTTGCAATAATCATACATGTAAATTTAAAAACATTTCATCATACATGTTTAACAAGATAAGCTGGTAATAATGATATATATAGATAGGAGTGTGTCAAAATATACATCGTCTTCGATCATAGGTTGAAAAACACCTTATGATCGGCAAAAATGATAAGTACAAAAAACCAAAATGTCACATGTGTCTACAAAAAGTGACTAGCCAATCACTGGTGGTGCTCTCTATACGACACCACTGCCTGCGCTACCCTACACAGGAACCTCCTAAAAGGTCCTGGGACTGCGACCACATAGCGCTAAAGTCTGATAGGAATATTGTCTATAGTCGTCTCTGGTATGTCCACCGTAAGACGCTCTAGGTCCTGTTCCAACTTGGCTAAGGTCTTTGCGGCCACATCCTGTGGGGCCGGTGCTGGTGCTGGTGCAACTGGTACTCTTCTCTCGAATGGCCGGAGATTGGTCGGACGCTGTGGACCTACATCTGCATTTTGAAAATTGTCACTGTCAGTTTTGAGACGATAAAAAGTAAATAATTAAAAAACTTGTGAAAAATGAAGTACCTCTGTCGTCCAATTGTTCTCCCTGTGGAAGAACCATGTCCGGATCACCACGAAAATCTACTCTGGCATAAGGAAAATCCTGGATCGCAAAGACCTGGTCCTCCAACCAGTGAAAGTAACCCGCAGGAAATCGGACAACTCCCGCTCCCTCATCAGGATGCCAGGCCATCACCGCAACCCATCGCATCAACTTTGGCTCCCGAGGAGGCCCAACTGCAACGGTGAGATGTTGCAGGATCAGCATCAGAACTCTCTCTAGGGCAAAGGTCACAACTAAAGGCCCATACCCAAAGGTCTTTAATTGCCCGTTCTTTTCCCTAGTCAGTTGGCCTTTCATATTGGCCAACACAGCGTCACACCAGTTGAAAATGGTGCCTCGGTAGCAATCAATCGCCATCCGCATTTGGGACCCGGTGGAAATATGCAAAGCGGCTGCGCCGCAGAGTCTGGTAACTGTAAAGGCAATTACCATAAGTTCAGGCAGGGATATGTATTTGATTTCTATCCCTTTCTCCTGGTGCTGATTATTGCACCACTCTAGCCGGAGACTAGCAAGGGATTGGCCACCCGGCCTAGTCCCGGACAGAGTCAGTTGCTCGCCCCTATTGGGCAAACCAGTGAGAAAATATATGTCTGAGGGCTCTATCTCGAGCTGGTGCCCACCGATGTAAAAGCATTGATCCTGAACGTTCCACCTTTCGACCAGCCACTCTAGGAATTGCACCTGGGCCCTCATGCCAGGTATGGCCCGGTATTTGTAGAGACCGCATGCATCCAAAGCATCAATGGAAGGTTGATGACCTATTTCAGCCAAATCGACATCTTCGTGTTCTCTTTCGCGCCAATCAAGCATGGTGAGCAATCTACACACCAGAAAACATCCATTAGAATTCACTAAATCAAAAATTAATGGTTCAAATTTGAGATTTGGGGGTTTAAAAATGCTTTCCGCGGAGTACACACCCCGCGTTCAGAAACAGAGCGTGGGTACGCAACTGTTCTGAAGGTAGGGTGCGTACACTCGCCATTTTCCCAATGGAGAAAATGTCGGGGTACGCAGGTCACCCATGGGGGACCTGCGTACCCCGAAAAGCGGATCTTGAAACCCTAAAGCCCCCAAAAAATCAAACTAGGGCCTAAAATGAAATTCTAAACGGACAAAAACAAAGAGGAGGATGTTGTGAAATACCTGAAAGAGACGGCGCTCGATTCCGACGGTCGGATTCTCCGTAAAGTCCACGGGAAGTTTCTTGCCAAAAGCCCTTTTCTCTCCCTCAACAGTAAAATGGTAAAAATGACATGGTAAAAGGTCTTTTTATAGGTTTTTTGGATAAATGAATGCTAAGTTTGTTTATTTTTCACCATAGAAGGATATTTTTCAATGCATTTTTTCTTATCTTAAACAGGTATGAGTAATGTGTCGTTTTTGTACAGGACAAAAGGACTTTCAGGGAAAATTATCATTTTTCACGAACCAAAACATCAGAGTCATCTTTTAAGCCCTTTTCTGACTCCTAAAACATGAAAAGATTGCCGAGCGTTTCTTTTACACTCGTTAAAACGGAATTAAAAGACGGTCCCCTTATAGCCCTTTTCTGACCGTAAAAACAGGAAAAGATTGCCGGGTTTTTGTCGTTTCAAACTCGAGACTCGAAATAAAACGACGTGTCCTTGATCGCTTTTTACTTTTCAAGTCAGAGGCACTAATCATGAAAGTACTCCTTGGTCGCAAGACTAAGCGGTTCTCTTAAGTATTATTTTATACTTTTTCGGGCTTGGGAGACACAACTTACGAAAAAGTTCAACCTGGAGTCTTCTTAAGTTTTTTCAGACTCTCTAAAAATGAAAAACGCCGAGTTTCTCCTATACTGGACTCGTTAAAATTTCACAGTAAAGGACTTGTTCGATTACAAACAGGAACGGACCACTCCTTCTCAGGGTTCGAATCAAAACTAAGTTGGACTCATCCGAAGGATGAGCTTATAATCAAGCATATGTTATCCTCCTCAAGCTTGTAAAAAATAAAGAGGTACTTGCCAGAAATGGTGGGGGAAAAGAGAGAAAAATGAGACCATTTGTTATCCTTTGTCTCAGAAGAATCCTTATTACCACTCTTGAACACGACACTTTGCATTCACTTGGGTTGGGAAATCCTTTTCCTCACAGTTGATCAAACCACATTGAAAGTTTTCAGCCGGGTATTAACTTTGGGTCAAATGTCACCAAGCCATCTGTCGTGTCGTTATGTGTTCAAGAGGTCTCTGCAATAAACATTCATCTGCAAAATACCCGTCATCCATTTTGGCCATCCCTGAGTTAGTCCTTACAGCTACATTTATTCAACTTGATCTATGATTTCGTGTTGTGGACTTGCCTGCAATGGGTCGCTTTCTATCGACATCAGCACATTATCTAGAAAGAGGACCTAGGAATCGTTAGTACCTTGAAGTTTGCATGCATCAATGGCAGGTTTCTCGCCTTTGACAACAATTTACATCATTGACTTTCGATCGAAGGATTCCGTGAAATGTTCGACATCAACTCATTCATTCACATCTCATGGATTGTACTGGGTACTTTGAGAACCATTGACATCACTGGTGGTCTCTCTCACGCTTGTTAACAGTTTACATCATTGACTGGTAATCAAGTGGTTTCTACCATGTTCGACATCAACTCATTTATTTGCATGGATAGAATCATACCTGTTCGGGAAGTAGAAATCAAGACCCTGGATCTAGTTTTCACCATCCAGGCTGCAAGGAGTTTTGTATTCATTATATAGTAGACCAACTATAAACAGATGGCTGCGTCCATAATGTGTCTACAAAAGTCTATGATTATGATGTACTGCAGAATCATTCCTGTATCAGAGCAGTAGATAGTCTGTTAGTTAAAGTTTTCAATCTGAGTATGGGAATGCCTACCTCAGCGATGATATGATCTTATATATGTATTTTGTGTTGAATACTTGCAGGTTCCGACTGGGCTCTCCACAAGATAATCCTTGAAATGATAAAGTACTTCACCCTTCCTAGATGATATGAAACCCTTATCTACTACAGGCTTCGCACTTTAGGGGGCAATCTGTTACACTAAAATTTGTCACCATGACTATTTGCAGTTAGTATGGCTCCATCAACTGTCATACTATCCTCCTTGGCAAGCCTCATACCTCTGCTCTCCATGTCAAACTCCAAGAAAGAGAGAAAGTCATTAAAAATCTATATATCTCTGGGTACGCAGTTTCTCTTAGCCTTACCTGCATGTACGCACCCCAAGTTCACAATACATGCGTACTTGTACGCTCTGTCTGTAAAGCAATGGGTGCGTACTCCTGTAAAGGTCAAAAGGCGCAAGTTTCACTCCAAAAAAGTTACTTGCCTTCATTTCTAGAGCATTCTAGAAGCTTGTTTGACATGTATGAAGCGCCTCCAGATGGTTCATGTATCCCTACCAAAGAGGAACTTATCCCATCAAGAGGGGAGCTATCCCATCCAAAGAGGGGCTTATCCCATTGATGGTGGACCTGAATAACTTCCTCTAGAGCACTATAAATACAGGCATTGGGCCAAAGGGAGGGGAGGTTGAAAGCTGAACATTCCTAAGGGTAGATGCTGCTGGAATTAGGACTCCCTTGTAAAGCTTGAGAGGAGAGATTCCCATCCTTTCCTAGCCTTATTTGAGAGTGGGTGAGATGATCAAAGTAAAGGAAAACTCTTGCTGGACCCTAGGAGGGACTTGCACAACACCAAGGCTCAGGTTGTAATGGTTCCTTTTGTTTCCACTTAATGCAAATGAACTCATTTTTCTCAACAAATTGTTATTCATGATTTGTTTCATATACTCCTTGGTCTGTATGATTGATATGTATTGTTTTATGAGTTTATCAGGTGCTATTTAATCTTTTGGCTTGTTAGTGAATGCAGTTTTCGAAGAGAAGGAGGAGCTCATCCGGATCGGCGAGGCTGGACTACTACAAAGCGTTGGACTAAAGGTATGTTAAAATCACCTGATTACTTGTATTCTCAATGCATGTTTAGAGAAAGGTAGTGTTTATTTGTCTTGTTTGTCACTAGAAAGATTTTGCTTCTAGGGAGGTCGGTTGTGTCTGCACTAGCGACTCTTTCCGCATGACATGAAGACAGCAGGTAAAAGGAGTCAAAATATGACTACAACAATTTTATAAAAGACCAAGTATGCATTCCAAGAGCAGGACAACGAAACAGTGACTCAGCAAAGCACCAACAAAGCAAACACACAAACCATAAATTAAAGACGCAGCTTCAGCCGACTCAGTTGGCCCAAAAAGTCAAATTTCTCTGACAAAGTGGATAGCTAGTGCACCAACAATTACTGCAGCATTTATTTCTTTCATTTACTTCTTTGAATAGTTGGTGAGGGAACTTATTACATGAAGACTTATCTGCAGGATATTTTGTATCTCATTTTTGTATAAATACCTCCCCATAGAATGTATTTGGGGTTGGTGATTTTCTCTCTAAGCTGTGGTGTAATTTATGAAACTCTCTAATACAAATGGCTGTTGAAGTTCATGGTTTCTGAGTTGTCTGAATGTGCAAATGATGTTCTGGGACCTGCTACTGAATTCCTGAGGCATTTGATGGAACAATAAGTTATTATAAATTTCGTTCTATGTTTTTTGTGTTCACAAATTTCACATATGTTTCATAATCTTGATAACAGGGAGAAAGAATAGCCCATGATTTGTTTAATTACACCCTGTGATCAATTTCTGTTATTACTTTTTTTTTCCTCAGAATTAGTCATAGATATGAATTCTTAACTGCTCATGTTTGCACTAATTCCTTCATTTTGAATACTGTTTAGGAATTCTTAATTGCTCCTGGATAATACTCATACACTTTCCCTCTGCCAGCTTAATGGAATATTCTTGATTGCCTTTCATTCCCTGACTTCATTCCATCATTTCAGATTTGAAAATTGTTCCTAGACTACCTACCTTGCTCTGTAGCATTACCACTTACCCCAAGAAACATTTTCAGTTGTACACCATCCTTGACTCCATGGCCCAATGGAACAGACTGTCTTAGACTTTCTCCTCAGCTCTGCTTGGAATCACCATCCAACAAATTTAAAACAAAAACCTGTGCATCATAACTAGCCTAAAATATTACAAAACAAAGCTAAATTGCAAAGAGAGAGCCCTCTCTGGTTGCAGGTAGGCTAGGACCTGCAACTAAAAGATTGGTTAGTGGTTACCTCGGCCATATTCCCTTCAGGAGGCAGGGAACAACCTGAGTGATAACATCATTGGCAACTCCGCTGGGGACTGAACGTTTTTTTATAGCTACTGTCTATTTTCTAAAGCTATAGATGGAGCTTGAAGTTAGCCAGCTAGCCTTTGAAACTGTCTTTGCTCTGCATTTACAGGAGTAAATAAAAGCTGCTTCAGTCAATCTCCAGTATAGTTCTAGGCTTTAAATATTTGTTCCAAGATTAGATCAGTTTCCCTGCTTCAACATATTTAACGGAAAGCCCAAAGCCTCATATGTTTCAAAGAAACTCTTGCAGAATATTGTGAAAAAATTGTGATCTCAAGGCATCACCTGAAAATACCAAAAAACAAATTTAGAAGCTAGCTCCAAAGAAGAAAACTCGTTACACTAGATCAAATCCTGACCCAGATCCTCCAGCTATTTTTGAAAATCCCAATCTAATTTCTAAGACCGTTAGGAAACAAGAAGAACCAGAAAATTCTGTTGGTTTAGACCTTGAAACAGTTCAGCAAAACTATATCCCAACTCCTCCTAAAGGCTCAGTCCGTTTTCACACAACTGCTGCTTCTCATAGTTCTTCATCCACCTCTCAGAGCACCTTCTCCACACCTCCATCCAGTGCACATACGTCTACTCCAGTCCCTGTTGTTTCAGCTGTCCCATTTCTTCTTGTTGCCCCATTTATCCCTGTAAATATGGCAAATCGCTATGCTCCTCTTCAGTTGCCTACAAATCCAGGGGCTATGCCCCAAGATTATCAGAGTAAAATCACATATCTTAATGGTATTGGTTCTTATAAATCCCAGCAACATGCTAAGAAAATGCAAGACTACTTTGAGAATTATGAAATAGATGATGATGATGTGAGAATGAAGATTTTTGTCCAAAGTTTAACTGGTGATGTGAGGATTTGGTTTAGAGCACTTCCTGCAAATCCGATAGCTAATTCAAAAGCCCTTTACCAAACCTTCTTAAAAAGATGGGAAAAGAAGAAAGACCCCCTTCACATCTTAACATAATATGACAATTTAAAAAGAGGCCCACAAGAAACTGTCCAAGACTATTGTGCTAGGTTCAACAATATTTATAATGCTATTCCTCAGAGCCTTAGACCTACACCTGATTTAGCTTTGATCAAATTCCCTGATGGATTTGACTCTGACATGGCATACCAATTGAGGGAAAGAGCCCCTCCAAGCTTAGAAGACATGCAAAATATAGTTGTTAGTGTGGATGCAAACCTTATTGCTACACGAAATCGAGAAAGAGCTGAAAGAAGGATAACTTTCAAAGAGGAACCTTCAACATTTGAATAAAAAATTCATGCAATCATCAAAGGTATGGACAGACTTGGGGATACGGTAGAAACTATTGAAACAAAATCATCATGGGAAGGTCAACCAATTAACACTGCTAGAAACCCAAACTTTAGAAAAAATCAAAATCCAAATGTTGGAAGGGCTGGCCCTAACTAGAACATCAGACCACCATTTCAAGAGAACTATGCCAAGGCCTCAACATCTAGTGAGCCAACAGAGGACACTCAAATCAACCTAATGGGATTAAACAGTGACCAACAAATTTTTCTTACACAAGATGGCCAAGAAGCTCAAAATTTTAATCAATTCCAAACCAAATCCGGAGAGTCATTTGATTTTAGGGAAGGCTCTGATGCTGCAGTCTATGAGGTTCATAAACAGTACAAATTAAGGAGTAGAACCATAGATTTGCCTGAATCTACAAAGCTGAAGGATAACAAACAGCCAAAGAAAACAAAGGATAAAGTTGTCCTTATAGAACCCTCCCCTGAAACAGACTCATACCCAGAAGAAGTCACTGTGGAAGATATATCAGACTCGCAGCCTTCAAAGAACTGGTCATTCACTACCCATTCTCCAAAATAAAATCCGAATTGTTCTCCTGAAAATAATTTCAGATCAGTTGTGCCTCAAAACAGCACTGAAGATCAAGAGAAGATCACTGAAAATCCAGTTGACAAAGAAAAGTCTGTTGTCCATAATGCAAAAATACAGATAGAAAAACCCTTTAACTTGGAAACAGAAATAGGTAAGCTGAAAATAGCTATCCCTCTCTGTGAATTGGCTAAACATAAAATTTACAGACAACAAATCAATAGGTCACTCCAAATACCAAAGAATAGGGATGTAGTCAATGTTCTTGATGATCAACCACAACTGATTTTCGGTCATGAAGTCAATGGTAAAACAGTAGAAGGAGGGGTTCCTCCATTCTATGTGAGCTTAAGCATTCATGAAAAAGTGTTGCATAATGCTACGTTTGATTCGGGGGCTTCCCATAACCTAATTCCAAAATCTGTGATGGAAAGGCCGGACCTAGACATCACAAGGCCCTACAAAGACTTATTCTCATTTGATTCCAGCCAAGTTAGGTGTCTAGGCCTAATCAAAGATCTTTGTGTATCTTTAGTCCAATATCCGTCTAAAACAATCTTGATGGATGTGGTGGTAGCTGATATTCCACCTAAGTATGGTATGCTTTTATCCATATCGTGGGGTGAAAAACTCCAAGGATCTTTGCAACTAGACATGTCCTATGCCACTATCTCAGCCTTTGGACAGCCAAAGAGATTATACCGGGAAACATTAATGAAATATGTAAGCAGTCAAGAAAAACCCCAAAACTTCCCCGTCTATGCAATGCATTCCGACATGGATTCATTCATCTTATACAATGCTGACATGTGTCCCAAAACTGATGTCAAACTCATGATAACTCCACAACCAGAGGGTATGAATGAACAATCTGCTACTCAAGATCAAAAAATTGTTGATGTGATTAATGCAATAAAGGGAAATGATATATCATATGACATACAAGATCCAAATCTGCCCACTGAACAAACTTCCAAAACTCTTAAGACAAGTCATAACCAAGAAATCTTATGGTACTTAGAGTTTGATGGCTCAGTAAACAAGTTAGGAGCAGGGGTAGGGGTTTGGATACACAACATGCAAAATGACCATGCTGAAGGTCATGCATATAGATTAAATTTCAGATGTACAAACAATATGGCCGAGTATGAAGCCCTTTTATTAGGACTTAAGCTCGTCAAAGGCCTAGGGGCAACCAAGGTCTCAATTTTAGGGGATTCGGATCTGATCATACAGTAGATGAAGGGAAATTTTGTCACAAATGATCTTAGGTTGAGAGCTTACAGAGGGGCATCCATTGAAATACTTAACACCTTCTCAGAATCTCAACTCACCAAAATTCTAAGAAAGCACAATTTACATGCACATAGCTTAGCAACTTTTGCCATCACTTGCAAGCTGCCTTTTGAGTCCAATCACCACTCCACCACTGAAATCAAACATAGGCCTGTTGTCCCAGATAATGTCAAATATTGGCAAGTCTTTGAAAATGATATGTAGATAAATAATTTCCTGACTTTGAAGGAGAAGTTCTCAAGTATAAACATTGATACAAGCCCTGTGGATGACCAACAACAGATAGACAAAATTGAGCAAAGTATATCAGCTGAAACAAAAAATCTAATTTTATACCCAACCACTTTTGATGACAAGAATGTACAAGAGCTCAAGCAAATAGATGTTGATGAAATAGCTCAGGCAGAAGCTGAAGTAATTGAACTAAAAGACAATTTTTTTCCCATAGGCTTAACTCATTTGGAGGATTTATTCGATTCAAATGATATTTCAAGGAAGCCAAAAATGCAACCACTCAATGCAGAAATTGAGGACTGTAACATTGGAACCACAGAAAATCCCAAAATGGTAAAACTATCCAAAAAATTACCCACTGATCAGAAGTTGAAATACATGGAGTTGTTTAAGGATTTCCAAGATTTCTTTGCCTGGAGTTATGAGGACCTCAAATCCTATGATACTTCAGTCATCCAACATATTATACCTCTGAAAGAGAGTCAAAATCCTTTTAAACAAAATCTTAGAAGAGTGAATCTTGTCCTCCTTCCCCTAATTGAAAAGGAAGTTAAACGTATGTATGAAGCTAGAATCATTGCACCTATCAGGTTCTCAGAATGGATTTCAAATCTAGTGCCTACTAGGAAGAAAACGGGAGAGATAAGACTATGTTTTGACCTAAGAAATTTGAATAAAGTCTCTCTCAAAGACCATTACCCTTTACCAAAAATGGATCATATCCTACAAAGGGTAGTGGGAGCCCCTAGGATCTCATTGCTAGATGGGTTCTCAGGATTCAATCAGATCTTAGTTCACCCGGATGATCAAGACAAAACTGCCTTTACAACACCTTGGGGAACCTTCAAATATGTCAAAATGCCTTTTGGACTCAAAAATGCAGGGGCCAATTTTCAAAGAGCAATGGATATAGCCTTTGCCAAGGAGATCCATGATTTCTTAGTCATATACCTTGATGACCTCACTGCTTTTTCAAAATCAGACCAAGAACATCTAGAGCATTTGAGGCAAGTGTTCTTAATTTGCAGAAAATATGGCATATCATTGAACCCAAAGAAATCAATGTTTGGCCTAGAAGAAGGAAAACTCCTAGGTCACATAATTTCAAAAGATGGCATTAGGATTGACCCAGGCAGAATTCAAGCTATTCTCCAAGTGCCTCATCCAAGAAACATCAAAGAACTGCAAGCTTTTTTAGGAAAGATCAATTTCCTAAGGAGGTTCATTCCCAACTTAGCTGAGCTAATTAGACTATTGAATAACATGCTGAAGAAAGATTCTAAAGTCAAGTGGACCATGGAAGCTAAACAAGCCTTTGAGGACATTAAAACAGCTTTGACAAATACACCAGTCCTCACAAGTCCCAGGTTTGATAGAGATTTCATCATTTTTTCCTTTGCATCTGAGCATAATATTGTTGTTGTCCTATTGCAAAAAGATGACCAAAGATGTGAGAAGCCCATTGCTTTCTTTAGCAAAGCCCTTAGAGATGCTCCCTTAAAATACCCGATCATGTAAAAACAAGCTTATGCCCTTTTAAAAGCCATCAAGGATTTCAGAGTTTACATCTTGTACTCACATGTGATAGCTTATGTTCCAAATGTTGTGGTAAAGGACATTTTAACTCAAGAAGGAATTGAAGGTAAGAGGGGCAAATGGATAGCCAATATTTTAGAATATGACATTGAAATCAAGCCTACAAAACTGATAAAAGGACAAGGATTAGCGAAACTGATGGCTGAAACTAATTTTCAAGCCCTTGAAATTAATGAACTAGACAACGAACATGAGATGGCGACTCCACAGATCAATCAAGCCTTTTTACAATCCCCTTGGTATGCTGATATATGTTTTGTATTGTTAAACCTGCAAGCTCCTCCAGGGTTGTCCAAAACTAAAAAGAGATTCTTGAAAATGAAAGCATCAAAGTTTTGTATTATAGATAATGTGTTGTTTTGGAAAAATCATGAAGGTATTTTGCTTAATTGCCTAATATCGGATGAAACTGACAAAGTCCTCAAAGAGTTTCATGCAGGGGACTGTGGAGGACACTTGTACTGGAAATCAACAGCTGATAAAATCCTAAGGGCTGGGTTTTATTGCCCCTCCCTGTTTTCTGATGTGAAAAAAATTGTAATGTCTTCCCATAAATGCCAGATCTTTGAAGGCAAGAGAACGTTGTTACCTTTACCCCTCAAACCTATTGCAACTGAAAGACCATTCCAACAATTGGGTTTAGACTTCATTGGTGAAATCCACCCTCCATCCTCTGGCCAACATAAGTGGATTTTGACTATCACAGACTATTTTACCAAATGGATAGAAGCCATCCCTTGTAGGCAAGACAATGACTCAATCATCATGCAATTCCTAGAATCCAACATCTTGTCTAGATTTGGCTATCCAGAAAAAATTATTACAGACAATGCTGCTGCATTCAAATCCAAAAGAATGATCAATTTTTGCCAGAAGTACCACATTACCTTAGGTCACTCCACAACTTATTACCCTCAAAGTAATGTCTTAGCTGAGTCCTCCAACAAAAGTCTGATCAACATCATTAAAACGGTCTTGGAGGAGAACAAAAAGAATTGGCATAAGAAGCTTGTAAATGCACTATGGGTAGACAGATTGACCACCAAGAGATCCATTGGAACAAGTCCATATGAATTGGTTTATGGAATGGAGGCAAGGTTCCATTCATCTTTGGGAATCCCTGTGATCAAGTTGTTGCAAGAAATACAAGCAGAGCCTAATGATATTCAAAGAAGGATCAATCAAATTATTCACTTGCAGCAAACAAGAGAGGAAGTATATCAGAGAGCCCAAGTTTTACAAGAAAAGATGAAAAAGATGTTTGAAAAAAGAACAAAAGCTGAAGATTTCTTCATAGGAAACAAAGTGTTGAGATGGGACTCTAGAAGAGAGGATAAAGGGAAACATGGGAAATTTGATTTTCTTTGGAAGGGACCTTATGTTATTTAGGCAGTACAAGGTAACAACATCTATTTTTTGAAAATTTTGGATGGCAAAGATACTGAGGAAGGCCCAGTCAATGGGCGAATGCTCAAGCACTATTTTGATTCCCTTTGATCAGCATAACACAACTGTATATTGTACATAAATATTTGTATTTCCATCAATTTTATTTATAGGAATTAGATAAGGAACATCATGCAGTAGATTTTGAGGAAAAGGTCAAGGAATTACACCACTTTTGTTGTATATTTTGAATTTAACACAAGAGATCAAGAAGAAGACTTGGGAAGTAAAAAGATAATGATAAGCATTCAAAAAACTAGCAAAGACAGAGTTGTAATTTTGGACAGATCAGCTCATAAGCACTGCATGCAGGCTACCAAGGTCCAGATCATAAGTTTCCAGAAGAAGGAAGTTTTGAATTACAGCAGCCAATTGAGAATAAGGCCATCTGACCTGCTGTTCTTGGCTTTTCACGAGGAAAATCCATCCCCAAGTGGAGCCACCGTTAGGTTCCTATACCAATACGTTTCATTTTTCATGATTGACTATGGAAGTGCCAAATATCTTTATCTTTTCATGCTACAATGGTTCCATATTTTGTATAACAAAATAAGAAAATTAAAAAATGTAAAGAAGGTATGCCCTAAAAGAAAAATCAAAGGGCAAAAAGAGTAAATTGGTCAACAAAAGTAAAGGAAATGAACCCCAAACCAAAAGACCAGGAAAGTGGCCAATCGAAATGCCACTGCTATCTTATTTTTTTCAAGTTCACAATGTGCAAACACTGTTGTTTATCACACTTGATGGGTGGCCCAACAGTTCAATCTGGATCATTCCAGGTTTAAATTGTTTGTGCTAGAATAGAGAATGAATATCTGTCCAAACAGTTTAAAATTGGCAGATGAGTAGACAGATAGAGAAATTAGGGAGCCCAACTTCTTAATTTGGGCCCTTGGAAGAGATAAGGATAGACTTAGATAGGAGGGCAGTCAAAAGAAAAGAGGACAATCAGGGTTTGCTAGTTCAAATGCACCCAATCAAAAGGAAGAAAAAATGCTAGGTGTATTAGACTGGGTAGGTAGTTTGGGTTGCAGAAGCAGATGAATGCTCATTTTTGTCTTATCAAAGAAGACTCATCTCATCAACAACATTGGTACCATGGCAGTTGCTTGGTTGCATAACAATGGAAGCATGACTAATTTCCCCTTAAATTCCCCATAAATCTTTGACTAACATCCCTTCAAGGACCTTGGGATTTGCCCAAGGGTCCTGTTTCACTTCATTTCATGATAAAATGCTGAGTTGAGTCTTGACTCCACTTAGTGGAAAGAAGCCACATTTCTTGTGTAAAAATCATTCCTCCATACTCCTTTCATCTTCTTATATCTAAGTTCTTACTCCATATACTTAGCATTCACCCATACAATTTCAGTTCATAAGGTCATATTAACCTCTAATTCTATTATTTAGCTCCCTAACTCATTTTCCTATCCCTATAATACAAAACTATATAAAAAAACCCCAAAAAAGTATAAATATCCCCACCCCTTGGCACTATAGCTAAGTAACCTAAGTTTGGGAAATACTAGAGTCCATTTGGGACTTATATTAGCCCTTCCGCGTATATACCTTGGGATTAATTTAATATCTGGTTAAATTAATAACCATGCCCCCCCCCCCTCACACATAAACCATACTTTATTAACCTTCCGCGCTCATATATTTCGGGGTTTGTTTGATATTTTAATTAAACAAATAACCATTACCCCAGCGCCAACACATACCCATATAACCTAAAGTTTTGAACCCCGCATATATTATAAAACATTAAAATATGTGCGGGCCCCCTCATTCCAGAACCCCGCAGCTTTCAATGTTCCGACCGCCATCTGATCCAGGGCTTCGAAATCTAATGGTGGGCGGTCATATCGCGGCCCCCGATCTACCGGCGATTAGCGTCCGGGGGATGGGCAGTACTGTTTCTGTACCCCCACCACACGTCAATCTCCCGGCGTGATCGGAGTCCCTCTTTGCAAAACCACCCTGGGCCAAAAGTGGTGCGGGGAAAACCGGAAACCACCCGCCCCTGCTCAATGATGTCAAGCCCCCGTCACCCTCTGACGTCGCGACACGTTGGCCTGTCGTTGCCCTGTACCACTGCCACATCATCCGCTGATGTCACCGCCCCGCCACCGTGTCATGCCACGTCACCTCACACGTCAACTGCCACATCATCTTCTGTACCCGCTACGCGCCAAAAATACGTCATGCTGACGTCATCCCCGAAAAGCGCCAAAAGCACCAAAATGACCAAAATTCAATAAAAAGTCGTGAAAATGACTATTTTGTTTGTTTTCTATTGTGCGCCCGTGGAGCCGTTTGCATGCGATTTTACGTTCAAATCGCCCACCAACCTGCACAGTGCGTCCACCCATGAATTCGTCGCCATAGCTCGACTCCACAGTTCAAGGCACCCCTGCAAACTGTCCTCGGCACCATAAAAAACAGGTATTTACCCGCTGTTGACCTATAAACCTTGTTTTTCCACAGTTTCCCCATTAAAGTTGATTAAACATCTGAAAATATACACTAAAAGGCACTCGGCCCCTTGAAATTCTACCTGTAAACTCACTTGTCAACCCCTTGTTCAAAGGTAACCTGGCAAACTTGCCTGCCTCTGCAAATTCACTGGTAAAAATGCATTTTGAGCTCGTTTCCACCGGCAGGTTCCCCAAACTCTCCTGGCATTCACTTCCTTTGCCAAAATTCTCTGTAAAATTTCACTCCTTTGGCTAGAAATCCCCATTTCCCTTGCAGTTTACCAACAGAGCCTATCAATCCAATGATTTCATTTAAAGAAAAAACTGTCTAAACTCTGCAGAATCTGCTCTTTTACCATAAATTACACACAGTGAAGGCTAGTTCCATATCTAAGCCCATTCTACAGCTTCCTGACAAAGTTTGCAAGGCAATTCTCACT
Source organism: Pinus tabuliformis (assembly GCA_031772625.1). NCBI lineage: Eukaryota > Viridiplantae > Streptophyta > Pinopsida > Pinales > Pinaceae > Pinus > Pinus tabuliformis. The sequence continues at coordinate 37,627,713 of CM062806.1, read as the reverse complement.
GTTTAGTTGTTTCACCAATCCAAATTTCAAATTACATCCACAGAGCATGCAACATGGCCACTCCAACGGCCTTGAGCATTTCTCCCCTTAATGCACCTCACAAGGAACTTGAAGCATTACCCCTGGCTGATAGGGACTACCTAATTAAGGATTTGGTTGGGGAGAGAAACCACTTGCAGACCTTCTGTCAGTTAAGGAACAATTACCTGAATAGTAGTGATATTTATGGCAATTGGGAATCAAATTTGCCCATCTACTTTCTCCCCTCCGTCAATTTTTTCCCTGCAATCATTCGCCTCTGCTGTGAAAACTATGACCCAACTCAAAGAGCAGTCAAGCCTCCATCTGGGAGCACCCTCTTCCAAATAACTCTTTATTCCATTAACCAAATGTTAAACTTCAAGCAAACCTAGCTTCTAGTTCCCCTCTCTATGAAATTCCTACTTGATGAAGGTCCTAAACTCTCGAGCTCAGAGATAGCCTGAATTGCCAAAGTTTTCATGAGAGCAGACTGCCAGCCTACAGGGCCACCTCCTTTTCTCTATGAATGTTTCAATGAAGTGGGCAAATCGTTAGTAGATATGATATCTTATGTACTGGGCTTTAAGAGAAAGGAACATATTGATCAAACCATACTGGTCTTACTATCTGCATTCAGTCTAGGACAACCCCCTGTTGTCAAGTAAAATTATGCCAAATTCATTTTCAATAAGATACATGACCAACTGGTAAAACTGGACAGGGAGGTTGTTTTCAAATATTAATCATAAATTTATCATCTATTCATGTTCTATCATCCGGACTGCTTCCAATGCCCCATCAAAAGATTGGACTCTAAAGGAGGAAAGAGGTCTGTGATTTTCTAGACCTCAGTCTTTCATGAAGTCCACAGCTCCCCCTACTCTTACAGTGAGTTCATTGACCTATTTGTCTATCCAGTCTCTTGTCTCCTAATGAGAACTCCTCCTGCTAGGTTATCCTATGACATGCAGAAAATATTGCAGCTTTCAAAAAACTACAAAATAGGTGACTGGTACTTTTACCATAATCACATTGTCATTAGGATCTATGGCTGTGAGCTATGTCCCTACAGGCTCCCAAGATATATACTAATGAGACTGTTTTCCTTGGAGTATTAAGGCAACTCACCAATTTGGATTTAACTCATTTTCACTCTGCCAAGAAAAAGGCTCACCTGAAATTCAAAGACCAACTAGGCCCCTTTGTCATGAATAAGAAAGAAGGTTGGCAAGATGTTGACCAAATATTGGGGGAGAAACTCAAGTTGAAAAGGAGTTTTTGGTGGGTTCCTTATGACCTAGATGGCTTCATTAGTGCCAAAAAACTAAAATATAGGCTGACAACCTATGAACATTGTAAATCCCACAAATTGAACAATATGCCAACCAAGATGAGTGGGTGGCAGGGACACTAGTTGAGTTTACCCAAGAAGAAATTATGGAGCAAAATGTCAAAGATTTGGAAAAATCTCTTGACTTGCATTATTTTGAGCAGGTAACTTTCAAACTGCCACGACAAGTCGGAGAAGGCCCAACAACTGCTGCAGCTTCACAAGCTGCCCAACAAAGATCTACACCAACAACAGGTACAGCAAAAGGCAAGGAGCCAATGGATGCAGAACAGGAAATAGTGATAGAGCAGCCAACCACCTTAAGGGAGCAAGGTCAAGGGCAAGCCCCTCCACAACAGACTGAGGCACCACTGATTCCAGCTCTATAGACCCCTCTTAATGAGGAAAGAGGTAAAAAGAGGGACAGGGAAGAAACCACACCTCCAAGTGTGTCAATCCAGCAAAACCAGAAGCCAAAAGACAAAGAGTTGATCCTCAAGTTGAGGAAGAGATAATTGAAGAAGTCATTGAAAGCCCGAGGAGAGAGAGGGAAACAAGCCAGCAGACACCTACTAGCTCATTCCAGCAAGAACAAGAGAGGCGACATGGTATGGAGGTGTCTTCCTCAAGGCAACAAACCAAACAACCGCTTGGAATCAAAGCAACTTTCATGGAAATCAAGGTTTAGAATGAATTGTTAAGAGTGCACCTACATGATCAATTCCTCAAGGCAACACCCTCCAAACAGCAGAGATTAATGGAAACTTATGACTTCAAGGAGGAAAAGATGATTCTGAGTCATTTTAAGCCCAAGATACCACAACCCTAGACAGCTGCAGATTATATAAAGACAAGTTTAGAGGTCCTCTCCAAGGACATACATCCGATGGAACAGATAGAGCTACACAAGCAAACAGGTGAGATGGTCTATGCCACCCTAGCAAACAAGGCCATCCTGGCTCAGCAACTTAAGGAATCATTGAAAAACACTAACACTCAATTGGATTTGGAAAGAATGTCTTCCTCTCCCAAAGATAACCGAATAAAGAAATTGGAGGAAATAATTGTGGATCTAGGGCATGATCCTAAGAAGGATGCTACAGCCATCTAGTCCCTCATAAGGAAAAAAGAGGGTGATATTGATGCACTCAAAAAACAATTGAGGTTGCCTTCAACTATGCACCCACAAACTGCAAAACTTGTGCAAGAGAAAGAAGGATAGGATACAATGGATTTGCTGATGCAGATGAACCAAATAATAATTCAGATGGAAGAAGAGTTGGAGAGAGCACTGCAAGGCAAGCAGGGAGAGTCGACCTCCCAGGCCACCTCATCCAGGTCCAACTGTGGTCACTGTTCCTCCTACACAAGCAGCAACAATCCCTCCTATTATCCCAACATCCACAACAACTGCAACAACCACAAATGCTACAACAACAACAACAACAACAACACCTGAATCTAGCATGAGCATGGAAGAAATGATGAAAGTAGTCAAGGAGCTAGAAGTTCAGGTAATAGAGGTAAAAGAGGCCAAAGAAATGTTGGCCAAACTGGAAGTAAGCTACGACAAGTCCAAGATGACAGTAGCTGAAAAAACAAGGGAAATAAAGGCCTTGAATGACAAAATAAAAGCCTTAGAAAAGGAGCTTAATTTGGATAAAACTCTAGCTGAAATAAAGAAGATTTTGTGGGCCGAAATTGGCCAATCAATCACTGACCAATGTCGATCAATTCAATCCATATATGAACAAATACAATTGATAGGCCTAGCTCAATTTGAGAATCAAAGGGCTAGGGCAGCATTGGGAAATATGCCAGAGCAGGCCAATAAAATTATTCACTTTCTGAACACTCAAACTAAAGAAGAGTTGGCAGCATTAGACATCAGTAATAGGACAGATACTATTCTGACAGCAAAGAAGGTGCTGACCCTAAGAAGTTTTGTGCAAACTCTACAAAGAAGGTGTCAGGAAATGCAAGCAGAAATATATGACTTCAAGCTAAAAATGGCAGCATTGCAGAGCAGAGGATTGCCCAGCCTATTGACCAGTGTTGGAAGACTGCTGACCCATGAGCAGTATGCTACAAGGATGAATAATTATATTTCAAATAAGATTACAACATCCTCAGGTACCTCAGAGGAAACAGGGCCTCCCTCAGGACAGAGTCTTTATGACAAGTTAGAGAACCTGTTTTATATTGAACATGAAATAAATCATCTTTTCGAGGTTCCACCAAATTTATATAGATACACTGAAGCTGATGAAACACTCATAAAGATACAAATACATCAACTGCCTAAAGAATATTGGTGGCAAGCAATGTTGGAGATTTTTCCAAGGTAATTTCGGTCCTTTCCCCTCTTTTGATCAGCTTCAGATTTTGGTCAGCTACAGGTCAGTGAAATTGGGTACATAGGACACTAGTTAAAGCATGAAGACAGCAGGCAAAGGGAGTCAAAATATGACTACAGCAATTTTATAAAAGACCAAGTATGCATGCCAAGAGCAGGACAGCAAAACAGTGACTCAGCAAAGCACCAACAAAGCAAACAGACAAACCATGAATTAAAGACACAACTTTAGCTGACTTGGTTGGCCCAAAAAGTCAAATTTCTCTGACAAAGTGGACAGCTAGTGCACCAACAATTACTGCAACATTTATTTCTTTCATTTACTTCCTTGAATAGTTGGTGAGGGAACTTATTACATGAAGACTTATCTGCAAGATATTTTGTATCTCATTTTTTTATAAATACCTCCCCATAGAATGTTTTTGGGGTTGGTGATTTTCTCTCTAAGATGCGCTGTAATTTCTGAAACTCTCTAATACAAATGGTTGTTGGAGTTCATGGTTTCTGAGCTTTCTGAATGTGAATGATGTTATGGGACCTGCTACTCAATTCCTGAGGCATTTGATGGAACAATATGTTATTCTAAACTTCGTTTTATGTTTTTTGTGTTTACAAATTTCACATATGTTTCATAATCTTGATAACCGGGAGAAAGAATAGCCCAGGATTTGTTTAATTACACCCTGTGCTAAATTTATGTTATTACTTATTTTTTCCTCAGAATTAGTCATAGATATGAATTCTTAACTGCTCATGTTTGCACTAATTCCTTCATTTTGAATACTGTTTAGGAATTCTTAATTGCTCCTGGACAATACTCGTACACTTTCCCTCTGCTAGCTTAATGAACAATTCTTGATTGCCTTTCATTCCCTGACTTCATTCCATCATTTCAGATTTGAAAATTGTTCCTAGACTGCCTACCTTGCTCTATAGCATTACCACTTACCCAAAGAAACATTTCCAGCTGTACACCATCCTTGACTCCATGGCCCAATGGAACAAACTCTCTTAGACTTTCTCCTCAGCTCTGCTTGGAATCACCATCCAACAAATATAAAACAAAAACTTGTGCATCATAACTAGCCTAAAATATTACAAAACAAAGCTAAATTGCAAAGAGAGAGCCCTCTCTGGTTGTAGGTAGGCTAGGACCTGCAACTAAAAGATTGGTTAGTGGTTACCTCGACCGTATTCCCTTCAGGAGGCAGGGAACAACCTGAGTGATAACATGTTTGACGAAATTCCTATCCTGGTTGGGAGGGGTCAGGTCAAGTCCTTGTTCAATCTTTTGGTTTAGAAGCTTTGTTTTTATGTTATTTATCATTTATAGAAGTTTCATTGTATTATGGACAGAGGCTTGAGTCCTATCCCTGAAAAAGTAGCTCAAAATTAGGGGTCAATGGCATAGAACTGACTGAAAAAGTATATAGTCACTCGGAAGCAGGACTATGTGAGTGACATGAGTATTACAGTCACTTGGAGCCCTTGTCAAGGGAGTGACTAAGGCTCTAGGTCAGTGAAAAAGAGAGGTAGCTCATGGGTTGGAAATCTGGAGGGGTTGGGTAGCTCCTGGAGGTATTGTAACACTTAAGGGTAGTCAGTAAGATCTTAAGTTCGCAACTCCATTTCCTTAAGGTCATATAGAAGGTTGAGTCTTATCACAGTGATCCTAATCTCATGTTTACCCTAGGCTAATCGGTGAAAGTGGGTAAATGTGGGAGGAGACAGTTACAGGAAGATAATATGAGCATTCAAATTAAGAGAATTAACCACATATTTGAGAATATCACAAGACTTACTAGATGCAACTTGAGAAGAAGAAACTTGATCACCGAATGGGGGTTATGATGCAAATTTTTGGATAATCTGTTCACGTCGTTCTGTTACTTTTTTGAGCTCAAAAATTGAAATATTGGCATGAGGCCTTTTGATATCCTCAATAATCTTTTAATCAATATGTTCCTTGTTAGAAGGATGTGTTGAAGTACCAAGTGGTGTAGATTTGTTTGATGCTGTAAGATTGGTGGAAGTGTTCTTAAGAGGTGGAGCACTTCCAAACTTATTCTTTGAATTCTTAGTGGGTTTGGTAGTTGGTAAGATTTTTCTCAACAATTTCCTTTTAATTTCTTAACCCAAAAATTGATCCTTTGCTCCTAAATTTGTATCGGTTAGTTTCTTTTTGTGGAGGATATTCACTTGCTAGGGGTTTATCAAAACTTTTTCTATCAGCATTAAGTATGATATAAAATGCGTTAACTGAGTAACCAATGCCTGAAGTTTCCTTTGCCATGGTTGGCTCACTTTCCTCTTCAGCTTGCTCATATTTCTCCTCTACTAATAGAGTGTCTATCACATTATCCATCATAACATTCATGTTGTGATTCCACTATGGGCATGCTTTCTCCAAATGCTTATATTAATGGAAAGCACAAAAGTTTTCCATGCCCCAATTTTCTACATTAAACACAACATTATATCTTTATGCAGACTTGGTTGGTTGATTATTGTTCTTCTTGAAGAAAGGTGACTTGAAAGAATTGTTTCTGGTAGTTTCATGACTTGATCTTCTCTTTAGTTTGGCTACTTCATTAGTGAGGAATTTCAGAGATTTACCCATGCTTTCCATATCTAAAGAATCTTTCTCCTTAGTTTTAGTGGAAGTGGCTTGAGATTTCTTACTAGTTTCCCTAGAGTCTTTAAAATCTTCTTGAACGTCAATAGCTCCAATTGAGCACAAGTTTTTCTCAACAACAATTTCTTATACAAAGTTCAAAGCCAAAATTTCCTTTGAATCTCTCTTAAAAAACACGGAAATTTTAGTAGGCAAGACAATTGTGTAGTAATATTTAGTAATATAGTCACGAGGTTCAACACGAACAAGGAAATTATTCAACAAATGTGTAGATATCTTATTAAAATACTTCATTATTTCTCTATCCTCCACCTTCAGATTCCCGAGTTCTTTAAGTAACATGGAGGGAGTTTTAAAATAAAATAAAAAATCTCTAGGAACAACTTCTTGTACTCCCTACAACTATGGAATTAATTAGGCAAAAGACTCTAGTACCAAACTGCGGCTCTACCTTCTAGAGTGTATGGAAAAATTCTACAAGAAACATCATCAAAGTATACCTCTAACATCCGTATATGCATGTAAAACTCATCAATGTGGTCCTCAGCTTTCATTTTCTTATTAGGCTCAAACGTTTTAAGCATATTTTCTAGGTATTTAGGAATATGATAAAGATTTCCCGTAAGAGAAAGTAGCCATTGGGCCATTGACCCAATTTCTCATCAGCTATCAATTCTTTTTCCTCATCCTCACTTTCTAATTCTCAAGAGCCTTCTCCTTCATCGTTTAGATCTTCCTTGTAACTAGGATGTTATCCATTTCTCAGTTATTCTTCATTAGAAAATGAAAAATCCTCCCCATATTCGTCCAAATTTTCCTCAATACGTGGAAGATCCCCTTGTTGATTTATTCTTTCAATAGAATCAACTAACTCTTTAAGCATCATGATAACCAAATATTCCACTGAAGAAACCAATATGCCACTTCAAGTTGTTTCTTTCTTTATTCGCTTATGAGGAAGGATAGCAGTGACTGGAAGAAATCCAAGAGCTCTTGAAAAATGATGAGTAGAATGCTAGATTTTTCAGAGTTGATCATAAGTTACTTCAAATTCATGTTCCAGACCTAGATGAGAGGACTCTCCTCTTTCAGGAGTGTGATTTGGAGTTGAAATCAAAGTATTACTACCTTCACAGAAGATTGTTTGTTCATGATGTTGTGAGTTGTCAGCCATAAAAGGGTTGCCATTCTAGTTCCATAATGATGGTGTTGGATACCACCAACATACATAGGGTCTCCCTGATATGAGGTTTCAATTAGATCTCCCACTGTTTGGTGTAGGTTCCCCATCTAGAATGTAGCCTCGCTACCATTATCTTAGATATTTTCCATGGCTATAATAGTTAGCATAAGAGAGTAATATGCATGTACTTTTGAATGAGCAAGTAAGAAAGCCTTTTGAATTGTTCAATTGTAATATGTATCAAGTTTCTTTCACTAGAAGGGAGGAAATTGAGTCTTCTTTTTTGATCTAGTAAGAGTGGTACCTTCCATTAGTTGAGAAAATTACATAATGTACAGAATGTACACGATGAAGAACAGCAACACCAGCCCTGTGCATACTCAGCAGACAGCAGGGCAGACACAATCCCTTACCTAACTCAAAAAAAACCTACAAAAGGATTGATTGTCTTAACCAACGCTCAAAGAAACGCTTAAGAACCCTGCCTTCTTAACCCGAAAGAAAAAATTAAAGGGTTATAAAGTCCTTTCAGGTCTGTTGAACGACATAAGTTTCGAGCCTCGAAGAACCCAAAAACCCTTGATGGCGAGGGCCCACAAGTCCTATGGCCCATAGTGCAACAATATGTAACTAAAAACAAGCATTAAGCATTAAGCCTTAAGCATTTAAGCATTAAGCATTAATATGGCTTGAAAACCAAGCAATCTGGCCCTCACAGATCCAATGGTTAAAAATTGATTTCGGGTCACCAACATGCCCGCTCCTTAAATTTTCTTACGAACTCGATGAGAAGCCAAAACCACCATTCTATACAATTTCAGATTTGGTTTAGGGTTAACCATCTATTAACCTTATGGCCCTAATACCGTGCGATCCATCCTTCGTTGATCTGATGGTCCTGAGCCGATTTTAGGCTGACAACATGCCAATTTGGTATTTTTACATTCGGACCTGATGAGTAACATAAATCACCGCTCTAAAGTTTTTCGGGTCCGTTTGAAGGTTTATCCTCTGAGCATTTATCCACCTGAAATCCGTAGGATGCCGGAGTTCACTACAATTGGTTGTCGGTTACCTGTCAACCTACCTGATGTTTACCCTTTGCTTCTTTCATATGATTTGTTCACTTTCCTCTATTACCATTGGTCTAATTACTACTTATCTTTCATAGATTAATAATGCTCCCTATCTTTAGTCACCTGTCTGTTACATTCCTCCTGCAAATTTCATGAGGGTGTCAAATCCCAAGCATATCTTCTATTGTTTCTAGTGCAGAGCACTCCTTCATTTGCCAGACGATCTGCTAACCTGTTAGTTGTTCTATGCATGTGAACAAATATGAGTTTTCTCAGAGTTCTTAGGTGGGATTGTATTCATTGATAGACCTGCAATAACCACCACTGATTTGAAACTTTTTCTGGTGTTGTGCCATTGCCTATCTTCTTGACCGAATTGATTATCAATTCAGAGTCTACTTCTATGATGGCGTTGTGCAAATTGGAGTTAATCAATATTTCTAGGCATTGCTCTAAGGCCATGAGTTCCACCATATTATTAGTGGCCTTCCCCAAATGAATATGAAAGATGATTTTTATGTAACCCTGCTCGTCTCTTATGACTTCGCCATAACTAGCCACCCTAGGGTTTCCTTTTGAAGCCCCATCTATATTAAATTTCAAAAAACCATGAGGAGGAGGTTTCCAGAAGTACTTTCCCGTTGTTGTGTGTCTTACTATCCTGCTTATTCCCTAGGGGATTGGCTACTGGAGACCCAATTGCAAAAGAATATGTGCATCCTAGTTTAGAGGAGGGTTTTCAGGGGGTTTCTTTAGATAGGTACTTACAGTTTCTTTGACTTGTCTTATAATATGAGCTATGATGCTCTGTGTTGAGCCAATTCTATTCTTGAAAATCATGTTATTACATTCTTTCCAGACATCCCAGATCAAAAAACCTGGAATCAAAGTCCAGGCTTTGTTGACTGTTTCATTTTATGAGAAATCTTTCCACCAATTTTTTAAAGTGCCAGTAATGTTGGATACATCCATGTCAGTTTGCGTGAAGATTGAGGCTACCCAATTCCATAAGGTAGAGGTGAATGGGTAGAGGTTGAGTAGGTGATCCATCGTTTCTTCTTGTAGACCACACAACTGGTATCTAGATGGACCAACTAAACCTCTTTTTCGAAGATTTTTCCAAGTCAGAATCTTTTTATGATGCACTAACCACATGAAAAATTTAATTTTCATCTAGTGTGTGTTGGGTTGTGTTATATTCTTTCCACATAGTTAATAGGGGGTTTGAAGTTGGTTTTGGACCATATGTTAGGTTGAGCGGACCCACCTATGGTTTTGTGCATGATTTTCGCACATGTTTTTTGGACGCGATGGTTTTCGGTCCATGGTATTGGACGCGATGGATTTCGATCCGTGGTATTGGATGCTTCGGCATGTATAAATATGTATTGTAACATTGAAAGGAATATAATGAAAAATCAAGCTGGTAGTCCCGGTTTTGGGATCCAGGGAAAAATCTCTGTGCATATGTGTTTTATGGGTTATGCTCTTGCATTGTTTATTTTCTTTGTTTAAGAATTCGTATGCAGGTAATTTCTGTACAGGGTTAAAACCTACATTTGGTATCGAAGCTGTTTTCGCTTCAAGGGGACGCCTTTGTTGCTGAGGGGTTTCGCTCAGGCCTGTGGTAGACCCTGTTCAGTGGGAGATCTGCGAGATTGATTCTGGTGGTGAAAGAAGATGGCGAGCAGTGGAAAGATAGAGATTGAGAAGTTCAATGGTCATAATTTTGAGTTGTGGAAACTCAAGATGGAGGATCTGTTGGTGGATAAAGATCAGTGGATCGCGGTAGATCCGGGTACTAAACCATCGGGAGTGACCGATGAAGAATGGAAGGAGTTGGATTGGAAGGCAAAGAGCACAATACGATTGTGTGTCTCAGATTCAGTATTGCTGAATGTATCAGGGGAAGCTACGACAAAGGTTTTGTGGGTCAAGTTAGGGACTTTGTACCAATCTAAGTCTTTGGTGAATAAACTATTCCTGCAGAAAAAGCTGTATAACCTGAGGATGAAAGATGGAGACTCGGTGACAGAGCATCTGAATGCGTTTAATACTGTGGTAAGTCAGTTATTATCTGTTGATATTAAAATTTTAGATCAAGATAAGTGCATCAGTCTGTTGTGTTCTCTACCAGATTCGTGGGATAGTCTGGTTATTGCAATAGGTAGCAATGCAACTGCTTTGCAGTTTGATGAAATAGTCTCAGCCTTGCTGACGGAGGAGATGAGACGGAAAAATATGGACAACCAGAATGGTGATGCCTTGTCTATACAAGGACGGTCCCAGAACATAAACAAAAATAAGTCATCGAGTGGGAGATCTAAATCTAGAGGGAGATCTAAATCTCCAGGAAAACCTACAAAGGTGGTGTGCTGAAAATGCGGAAAGGAAGGGCACTTCAGAAGGGATTGTAAATCTAAAGCTCCTGATAAAGGAAAGGGATCTGATGATGCTCCTTCTGCAGAGGCGAAAACCACCTCAGATGAAGGTGGGGATGTGTACTTGGCTTCTTCAAGTACACATGTAGATCATGAGGCATGGTTGATTGACTGAGGTGCATCCTTTCACTTCACTCCCCATAGAGAGTGGTTCTGCAAGTATGAGAAATACGATGGTGGTGATGTCTTCTTAGGAGATGATAAGAAGGCTATAATCATTGGTCGAGGAAAAGTAAAGTTGAAGTTGCAAGGTGGAAGGGTTAGAACACTTCCGGGTGTTCTACATATTCCTGCATTGGCTAGAAATCTGATTTCTATAAGCAAGTTGGATGATGCAGGTGTAAAGACGGTGTTCGAGAAAGATACCTACAAGATGGTTCGAGGAGCACTGATATTGATGCGGGGAGTTCGGATTAGAACTCTGTACAAGCTGCAAGGTAGCACTGTTGTTGATGGGTGCAATAGTTCTATGGTTCCTGGAAATGGAGTAGAAAATCTAGTGCTCTCTGGAGAGAAAACCATGTTGTGGCATCAAAGGCTTGGACATATTGGAGAGAAGGGCCTTCGAATACTTCATGGTAAAGGTATGGTAGAAGGTATGAATGATAGCTCTCTGGATTTTGATTTCTGTGAAAATTTTGTGTATGGGAAGCAAAATCGGGTGAGCTTCCCCTCTGGTGGTAAGAGGACGAAACAGATATTAGAGCTCGTGCACAGTGATGTGTTTGGACCTGTGAAGGTTCCATCACTGGGTAAGTCTGTGTACTATGTATCATTTATAGATGACTTCTCAAGGAATACATGGATATATTTCCTTAAGAAGAAATCTGAAGTCTTTGACAGGTTTAAATAATTTAAGTCTCTGGTGGAAAATCAGACAGAGAAGAAGATAGATGTGTTGAGGATAGATAATGGTGGAGAATTTTGCAGCAAAGAATTTGAAGGATTTTGTAAGAAGTGTGGTATAGCACGGCAGAAGACTACTCCATATACACCTCAGCAAAATGGAGTCGCAGAAAGAATGAACAAGACGTTGATGGAAATGGCAAGAAGCATGCTCAGTGGTACTGGGTTAGGACAGGAATTCTGGGCAAAGGCGGTGGATACTACATGTTACCTGGTCAACAGGTCACCTTCATCAGCGTTGGAGGATAAGACTCCACAAGAAGTATGGACTGGTAAGAAACCCTCTCTTTGACATCTGAGGGTATTTGGATGTGATGCATATGTACATGTTCCAAAGGAGAAACGAACCAAGTTGGATAGTAAATCTGAAAAGTGCATCTTTATTGGGTATAAGGATGGTTTAAAGGGTTATAAGCTTTGGAACCCAGTAACACGGAAGGTTGTGTACAGCTGAGATGTGGTGTTTAGAGAGGTAAAAGATGTTATTCAACATGAAGTCCAACCAAAGGAACCTGAGAAGATAGAGTTTGAGCCAAAGGAAGAAGAATCAGACTCTACAGCAGAGGAGGAATCAGAAGATGAAGAGCCACAAACTCCGGCTGTGAGAAGACCAGTTCCAGAAAGAAGGCAACCAGAAAGGTATAGTCCATCTGATTTTGCTTTGTCTGTTACTGATGATGATCCCAGAACTGTGAAGGAAGTAGTGGATTCAGAGGATGGAAAAGTCTGGAAAGAGGCCATGGTTGATGAAATGGCATCTTTGCACAAAAATGAGGCTTGGGATCTGGTGGAGTTTCCGGCTGGAAGGAAACCCATTGGCAGAAAATGGGTGTTCAAGAAGAAGACAAATGCGGAAGGAAAGGTGGAGAAATACAAAGCTCGGTTGGTAGCAAAAGGTTATTCCCAGGTGCCGGGAATTGATTTTGGTGATATTTTTTCTCGTGTTGCCAAGGTAACTTCTATTAGATTACTTTTATCTGTTGCTGCTGCTTTTTATTTTGAGGTAGAACAGATGGATGTGAAGACAACATTTCTTCACGAGGATTTGGAAGAGGAAATCTACATGAAGCAACCTGAAGGCTTTGCGGTGAAGATAAGAAAGAACTGGTATGCAAGTTAAAGAAGTCTCTGTATGGGTTAAAACAGTCACCAAGGCTGTGGTATCAGAAATTTGATACATTTATACGGGGACTTGGCTTCACCAGAAGCAAAGCAGATCATTGTGTGTATTTTAAATTAATTGGTTACCGTGTTACTTATCTGGTCTTATATGTGGATGATATGTTGCTGGTTGGAAATGACAAAGAAATTATCCAGGATTTGAAGACCCAATTGTCCTCCAAATTTGACATGAAAGATCTTGGTGCTGCAAACTATATTTTGGGCATGGAAATTAAAAGAGATCGGTCAAAGAGGAAGCTCTGGTTAAACCAGAGGAAGTATGTCGAGACAATACTGCAGAGGTTTAATATGCAGGATAGTAAATCAGTGAAGGTTCCTATTCCTGTGGGTGTGAGGTTATCTGCTGAACAGTGTCCCAAGACACAAGAAGAGGAAGAGGACATGTCTCGTGTTCCATATGCAAGTGCAGTGGGTTGCCTGATGTATGCAATGGTCTGTACTAGACCAGACATTGCACATGCAGTGGGAGTATTGAGCAGGTTTATGTCAAAACCTGGGAAGGAGCACTGGACAGCGGTGAAGTGGGCTTTCAGATATTTGCGTGGCACTAGTGATTATGGTTTGTGCTACCAAGGAAGACCAGGATTGGACAGAGTGTTGGATATTCATGGCTTTGTTGATGCAGACTGGGCTGGAGATCTGGATCAGAGAAGATCTACAAGCGGGTATGTGTTTAACCTATTTGGAGGTGCAGTCAGTTGGATGAGTAAGAAACAATCTGTAGTGGCACTATCAACTACAGAGGCAGAATACATGGCAGCCACTCATGCAAGCAAGGAAGTAGTTTGGTTGCAGAGATTGTGTTCAAGTATGGGGTTAGTACAGGGAGCTATAAGAATAGACTGTGACAGCCAAAGTGCAATTTTCTTGGCAAAGAACCCTGCTTATCATTCAAAGAAAAAGCACATTGATGTTCAGTATCACTTTGTGAGGGATATGATAGAAGACAGAAAGGTGTTGCTGGTAAAGGTGGACACTTTGAAGAATACTGTAGATGCATTGACAAAATCTGTGAGCTCTGAGAAGTTCTCTTGGTGTAGAGAAGCAATGGGAATCTCAGGGCTGAAAAAAAATGACTAAGCTCTCCTGTGGACCCCTGTGGAAAGAAAACAACAAGTGGGAGATTGTTGGGTTGTGTTATATTCTTTCCACGTAGTTAATAGGGGGTTTGAAGGGCACCCGTAACCCCTCTTTATGGGGCCTGGGGCCGCGCCCTGGAAAATTTTGGTTTTGGACCATATGTTAGGTTGGGCGGACCCACCTATGGTTTTGTGCATGATTTTCGCACATGTTTTTTGGACGCGATGGTTTTCGGTCCATGGTATTGGACGCGATGGATTTTGGTCCATGGTATTGGATGCTTCGGCATGTATAAATATGTATTGTAACATTGAAAGGAATATAATGAAAAATCAAGCTGGTAGTCCCGGTTTTGGGATCCAGGGAAAAATCTCTGTGCATATGTGTTTTATGGGTTATGCTCTCGCATTGTTTATTTTCTTTGTTTAAGAATTCGTATGTAGGTAATTTCTGTACAGGGTTAAAACCTACAATGTGAGTTCTACCATAGGTCCTTCCATATCTTATTAGGGTTTGGAAATTCAAGCCCAATGGCAATTCTTTTGGCTTCTTTGAGATTGAAGTTTCCTTCATTGTTTCTTCCCCATCTTAGTTGGTCAAACAATGTAGATGTTAAAATCTTTCTTTGTTCCAAGATGACTGCAAGAGCTTCTGCTTGGGCCTTCGAAGGGGTTTATTCACTGTATCCCAGGTTCTTCCATGTTCTCCATTTATCCTTGTATCTTGTTTGATCCTAGAAATCACTTACCCTGAGTAAACCTTTATTGTCAATGTCATTCTTAAGATTGGCTAATTCTTCTCTACACGGGTTAGGTTCCTGCTACCAGTTATCCTCCCAAAACCATGCTAGGTTTACATCTCTAATCTCCCAGAAATTGTGCTTCTAAACTATGGCTCTATTCTCCCAAGCACTGTTATAAATGTGGGATCCCTTGATGTGCCCAGACATCTGAGTATGATCCCTTTCTTTCCAATTGTTTGCATACTTTTATTTCCAGAGCTTGGCTCATGGGGTTGTCAATTCCTTTAGCCATCACCACCAAAGTTTTTCCCTGAAGACTTTGCTAATGGTTTTAGTGTCATGAAGTCCCAGACCCCCATGGTTCTTAGATTTATAGAGCTTATCCCAAGCTACCAAAGCCCATTTCTTTTTCTCTTCCCCTTTGCCCCAAAGAAAATCTCTTTGAATATTCCTAATGAGTTGTAGAGCTCCTTTAGGGGAAGGAAGAGCTGAAAACATGAAGGTGGGAATAGTTTGTAGGATAGCCTTTGTAAGCACTATTCGTCCTGCTAAATTCAAAGACTTGCTTGTCCATTTCCTGATTTTATCTTGTAGTCTATTAGTCATTGGCTCACAAACTTCCTTGCTCAAAGGTTTATCAGTGAGAGGTATTCCGAGATATTTGAATGGTAACTGATCTCTTTGAAAGCTGAGAATTCTAGAGAGGTTTCTATGAATAGCAATGTCAGTATTAAAAAGAAATTTTTTGATTTGGTGAGGCTTACCTTTGTACCAGCGGCCATAGAAAATTCGTTCAAGATTTGTTTGAATGGTTTAGCTTCCTTGACCGTGGGTGTACCTGTTAACACCCAGGTTGTTCCCTTTGACTCCCAAGGGAGTACGGCTGGGGTAACCACTAACCAAGCTTTGGATTATAGGTCCTAGCCTACCTATAATCAGAGAGGGCTCTCTCTTTAAGTTTTAGCTCTGTTTTGTGAAGATTTTAGGCTAGTTATAAGTTGAGGGTTTGGTTTGTAATTTTGGTTGAATGATGTCTTTCAGTACTTAAGATGATATGTTCAGACAGTTTTAAGACCATTGGGCAATGGAGTCTGTGGTTGCAGGTCATTTGAATTTGTTGAGTGTGATTATTGAAACAACAGGGCCATTCAAATATTTCATGAAACAAACTTGAAATTGTAATGATGAAGTGTGTTTAACCAGTGGAAGGCAATTAAGAAATTTCCACTGAGTTGGTGATATGAGAAAGAGAGTATTGACCAGGAGCAGGTTTGAATTCCTGAACGATAATCACTGTGAAAGGTATAGTTTGGAAGTGCAGCAATTAAGAATTACACTCTTATAACTATAACTGAGGAAAACATACATAATAGCTTAGATTGAGTTCAGGGTATTCTATGAATAAATCCTGAAGCTATTCTTTTTCTTTGCCATTAAACTTGTGAAACAGAAAATGAATGGATTATGAAGAAGTAACAAACATAACGAACATGTTAAAGAAACTTATTGTTCCATGAAATACGCAGGAATCCTGTAGCATTCAGCATGCACACCAAACGCATCAGACAACACAGAACTTTGGAAATTCCATCAGCTTTGTTGTATTAAAACTCTGAAAACTTACAGCATAGTATCTCCTGAAGAGAAAATCAACAACCCCTGCAAGCTTATGCGAGGGGGAATATATACAATCGGTTATACAAAAATATCTGAACCGCTGAGTCACTTGATAAATAAATATGCTCACCAACTTTTAAAAATAGCAGATAAGGAAGTTATTACTGCTCTAAATACAAAATGAATGCTCTTCAATGCTGTCAGAAGTCTTTTTGACCTTTGGAGGCCACTGAGTCGGTTGAGCGTTCTGTATTAATGCTGAATGGTATGTCTTATGGCTTTGTCATGCTGTAGCTTTCTCGGCCCTGTCATTTGCAGCTGTCAGTATTGCTTTAGTGGCCGAATCTTTCTGCTGAGTTGGCTCAGTCCACTCTTCTCCAGTCATAGTGTATGCATCACACTTTCTGAACATGATGACTTATGTTTTTTGATGAAAAAACTTGATGAAAGCCTTTTGTTTACAGTAACAACTGTATCATTTTGGTCCACCATTCCTGTGTAGGCAGTTGATGCCTCAAAATTGCATCTAAGGTTTCATCTGCCTCTGTGTATTTGTAGAAGTTTGGAGGCACTTCAAACAAATGTTTGATCTCATTCATAATAAAAAATAAGTTCTCTACTCTGTCATAGAGACTTTGCCCAGATGCTGGTCCTGTTTCTTCTGAAGCACTTGCTCCTGCAGTGATCTCGTTAGTGGCAAATGTATTCACCCTTTTGGCATAATTTTCATGTGATAGTAGCCTCCCTGCACTGTTCAGCAAGCCGGGAAGGCCTCTGCTCTGTAATGCTGCAAACTTATCCATGAATTTGTTTACTTCTATTTTCATGTCCTGGCTTCTTCTATCCAGTGTTTGTACTAGGCTTCTCAATGTAAGGACCCTCTTTATCAGCAAGATGGTTTCAGTTCTATTGGGGATTCCCATTGCTGCCAGCTGAGGACTTGTGCGGTTATTGAGGACATTAATGATTCTATTGGCTATCTCAGGCATATTGCCTAGAGATGCCCTTGCCCTTTGGACTTCCCTGTGTGCCTTGGCTATGAGCTCCATTTGCTCATGAATTGTCTCTATATACTGCCATTGATCTGTGATTGATTGGCCAATATTGGCCCATAAAACTTTCTTGATTTCAGTTACAACTTTGTCAAGGGTGAGCTCTTTCTCCAGCTCCTTTATCTTCTCCTTGAGAGCCTTTATTTCTCTTCCTTTTTCAGCCACATTTTGTTTAGACTTGTCATATTTTTCATTCAGCTTAGCTAAATTCTCCTTGGCTTCATTTAGCTCTGTCATCTGGGCTTCTAGGATCTTGATTTCACTCATCAACTTCTGCATATCAAGGCTCGGAGCCTGCTCTGAGGTTGGTGCTGGTGCTGATGTTGATGGAGCTGTTTGAGCTGTCTGCCCTGTGGGAGGAGCAGTAGTCTGTGGGAGCTCCTCAAGGTTTATGATCTCTGGAGGGGGCTGAGAAGTTTGACCTCCTTCTTTCTGCTGTAGGGCTGCCTGCAGTGCAGCCTCTGTCACTTCCAGCTTCCCTTGTGTTTGCACTAGCTGCTTGTGCAGTCCTACCAACAATGTTGCCACATCCTAGTCTTGTCTTTGCTGGGCAACCTCTTCTGTTTGAGGGTGAAGGGTTGCTGGGATTTTAATCATCTTTCTGAGAGCTGCAAGGTCTGCATCTCTTATTTTCAGCAGCATTTGTATAGCTTTTGGATCCTTTGGGTCATGCCCAAGCTCTATGATTATATCCTCCAAAGACCTGATCCTGTTGTCTTTTGCTTGAGAGGATGCCTTCTCCAACTCAAGTTGGGCAGCTGTATTGTTCAGGTTGTTTTCCAACCTATTTGCCAATAAGGTTTTATTTGCCAGTGTTGAATAGACCATCTCACCTGTTTGCTTGTGAAGTTCTATTTGGTCCATAGGGTGGATGTCCTTGGCAAGGACCTCAAGGTTGGTTCTTATATAGTATGTGGCTAACTGTGGCTGCAGCATGGTTGGCATGACATGACTCATAGTAATTTTCCCCTCATTTATGTCAGAAGCTGACATAAGCCTCTGCTGATTTGTAGGGGCCATCTTAAGCAACTAGTTGTAGATCTGGAGCCTGAGTGGCTCATTTCTCTTTTTGATGTCAATGAATTGTTGCTTGATGCCTGTCTCCCCTCTCCTTTGCTGACTTGAGGAGCCGACTTCTCCTCCAAGTGTTCTTTCTTGTTCCTGCTGAAAGGAACTGGCAGATGCCTCCATGCTCGGTGGGCCCATGCCTAATGATTGCCCAATAGGCATTTCTTCCTCGGACAGGGGATTCATTCTTCGCCTTTTCTCCCCTTGATTTGTGGATGTGGTGAGGGGAGTCTCCTGCTCTATATCCCTCTTCTTTCCCTTTTCTTCTTTCTGTGGAGTTTGTAGCACTGAGGCCTCCACTGTCTTTTCTTGCCTAGGAGGCACATTCTCTTGAGCCTGTTGCTCAGTGGATATTGGGGCTTCAGCTGTTTGTTCTTGCTGTATTGGTTGCCCCTATTTTTGTTGTTCTACTTGCTTTTCTGCTATAGGAGGTGGCTGTTCCTGCTCCATCTGCTTCCCTTTATCCTTGCTGGATTCCTATTGAATAGTTCCGGCTGCTTGCTGCTGGGCTGTAGAGGATGAGGCAGCTGCTCCAAGTTGCCTTTGATAGGAAGAGGAATCCTGCCCACAAGTTTCCAAGTCAGCCGCTTTCTCAATATTCTTTGCCTCTCTTTGTAACATTTTCTCTCTAGTCATTGGCTCTTCTAGAGTGCCCTCTTTCCAGCTTAATGAATTGGCATGTTTCTCAATATGAGGCAGTCTCACGTGAGCATAGCCACCCAATTTGTATTTTACCCTCCTGAGGGAAATGAAATGATTAGGGTCATAAGGTACCCATTGGAAACTGGTTTGCAATTTGAGGGTCTCTAGGATCAAATCTGCTTCCTTCCATCCCTCCTCCCTTTTGTTGTATAGAAATGGGCCTAGCTGGTTCCTTACTTTTAGTTGCACCTTCTTGTTTTTACTATGGAAATGGACAAAGTCTGCATTTCCAAACTGCCTAAAATATTCTAAGGCAAAAAGTCTCATAGGGACATATCTTGGCAGCCTATAAGGTTTCAACTCACAGCCATATATTCTGATTACTGTATGGTGTTGTTAAAAGTACCAATCACCAATGTTGTATGGTGAAAAAGTTATATGATGAAAGAATGAAGACCAAAACACCACAGACCTTGGGTTTCCCTAGGCATTTAGCTTCTTGAGAGGAACAGGGAAAGCATCTGGTTGATAAAATAAGAACAAGTGATAGATGTACCTAGTGTATTTAAACACCTTTTCCCTTTCTAGATTCATCAATTGTTCATGAATCTTATTGGCAATGTATGTAGCAAAATCATAGTGCACAGAAGGAGGCATCCCAGGGGAGAATATGGACAGCATGGCCATTATGGTTTCATCAACATCCTCATATGACCCATAACCCAGGATGTAACTGATCAAATCCACAAGCATCTTGCCCAGCTCATTGAGGTATTGATATCCTATAGGAGGGGTTCTCACAACTTCAGAGCTTGGTTGAACGAACAGCTGATTAATTTTGATGAACTGAGCACTGGACAGCTTGCCCCCTTTCTTTAGCAAGTCATTGATGGAGAGAGGAGTCAGTGGCTTTGCAGTGTGAAAGTGCAGCATCTCATTTATGGCCTCGGGGGTGATATGGAACAATACTGAGCCTGAGGGGCTAAGGACATCTCTTTGACATGGATCATAGCTGGAGCGGCATTGATTTATCAAGTCTGGGAGGACATTGACTTGAGGGAGATTGTAAATGGGCAAATTGGAGTCCCAAATTCCTAAAATATCAGCCCCACTGAGATATTGGGCCTTTAACTCATTTTGCAGGTGAATGTTAAATTTAGAACTCATGGCAAATTAGTCTATCATCTGGTAATCTCTATCACCTAGGGCCTTCCACTCTAGCTCTCTGTGTGGGGCATTCAGAGGTTGAATGTTCAGGGCTACTGGTGTTTCCATGGTTAAGTAGTACTATGACTTGTACTAGAACTGGTTTCAGTGGGCAGAACAACACAGAGGGGTACTTTTGCAACAATGAGGCAAATTGCAAGGAAAGATGGGGTAAAATGTGGTGAGAATAGTTTAAAGTGCTCCAAAGAGAGTTAATTGAGCATATGCAGGGACTAGTACCACTGTTTTCCTGGTGAATTTGTGCAGCTCAGGTTTTAAGTCCACGAATGCGCGGACTGACTGTGGGTTTTGTGAAAACTTAGCTAAACGAGGCTCTGCAGGTGAATTTCGACTCAAAAATTGAAAATGAAGGCTGGCCACCGAGGATTTGCTGGTAAATACAAGCTTCCTCACTCTTTTAACTTAGTTTCGGACAATTATGGACATAACCAAGCGCGGAGGGAATGATTTGGATAAATACCTAGTGAATTGCCGGCAATGGTTACAAATGCAGGTGGGTTGAGGGCGCCAACAGTCTTCGGGTCGATTTCTACAGGTTGGCGACGGATGGTCGTAATTTGCATGCAGAGGTGAGCAACAGTCTTTTTGGAAAAAGTGACAAAAAACACGAATTTTGGCTAAAATATGGACTTTTGGGATATTGGCGCTTTTTTGGATGACGTTAGCATGACGTCATCAGGTGGGGTCAGGGTCGGGTGACGTCAGCATGATGTCACTGAGTGACGTGGCGGCCTGTGAGTGGTCCACGGGGATTGCATAGGTGGCGGACATGTCGGAGCGCTGGCGGGCGGGGGTGCTGACAGGGCGCCGAGTCGAACTGACGTGGGCGTGACGTAGTAATGACGTGGGCATGGCGGTTCAACACAAGCGGTAAGTGGTTTTTCTCGGACCGCTCTGGATACGGTCATGGTATTGTCAGAGGGCGGCCCGAGAAAATATGGGGGTGATGCGTGGCAAAGGCCTGACGTCACCCTCTGATAGTTTCTCGGGTGATAAAGTGCAGTCATCGGGGCCGACCCAATATGAATGTGGGCCGTCGGATGGAAAAACCCAGATCCAACGGTCAACGGATCGCTAAGGTGCCAGGACAATACGGCAGCAGTGCGGGAATATTTTAATATTTTCTTTGAAATGCGTGCCCGGCGGGGACTTTGGATTTTGGCGAATTATATGGGTTTTTCAATGTATTTTTTATGAAAATGCGTATTGCGCCAAACTTTGGGTAAAGCAGAAGAATGGGTTTTTTGGTGCATTTTGCAAATAACGCGGGTTAGGGGTAATAGTGGGTTTTTTACAAGGTCTTTTTGCAAATGAAGTGGGTAAATGGTTTCAAAGGTTTCTGAAGGGAAAAGAGGGGTAGGGCTTAGGTTGTTAAACTGACCAGAGGTCAATTTAATCCCTGACTTTGGACATATGGCTATAATGCCAAAGGGGAGGGAATATTTATAGATTGCTTGGGGTTTATACACCATAGTGTTTATAATAGTAAGGGAAAAGGGGAATATAAGGGATTTAGATAATAAGAAGTTAGGGGTTAATATGAGTGGAAGAAGGGGATGAGGGGGTAAAGCACTAAGTTTATATGAAATCAACTTAGTTTTAGGAAGTAGATCAAAATGAAAAGAATTTTACACAAGAAATGTGGCTCTTAAAGAGACAAGAACCCACAAAAGACTTTGACTTTCTTTCATGAACATAGGTAGTATTGAGAGGTTAGCAATGAATGTGATGGGGGATAATCTGGAAGTTAGACATGCTTCATTGTATTGCTGCAAAATTGTTGAATAAGAGACCTGCACTGGCACCATGTTGTTAGCTTTGCTTAGGCCAGTGAAGTGCCATAAACCATGCTTTCTGCAACCCCAACTACCTACCCATTCTATTGCCTAGCATTTTTTATTACTTCAAAGAGGGTGCATTTAGACTTGCAAACCCTTATGTGCCTTTTCTTTTCCTTTGGCTTTTTTCTTTTGATTTTCTATCTAAGGCTAGCCTTATTGCTTCCAAGGCCCCAGATTAAACAGTTGGGAACCTTCATTCTCTACCTAACTACTTTATCTGCCAAGATTGAACTGTTTGGACAGATTTCTTTCTCTAATCTACAACAAAAATTGAAACATGGCATGACCCAGCTTAGACTGTTGGATCACCCATTCAGAAGTAGGGCAGCATCAACCAAATGTAAATATGTTTCTTCCACAAGAATATGAGATCTTTGTATCACCAAAGTAGATCATATTGGCACTTCCCCTGCCAATCATGAAAAATGAAACCTATTGGTATAGGTAGCTAACAGTACCCTGCAGCATAGGGTCATCCACAAATTGTTGATGAGTCCAGGCATCCCCATTCAGGGTGAGTTTGAGACCCTGGATTCTTCCTTGTATATTGGTGGTTTTAATCGCTCTGCCTAATCCTTCCATCATGAGAATAAAGAGGAAGGGGGAGAGCAAATATCCTTGTCGAAGGCCTCTCGAAGGCATAAAGGTCCTGGATGGAGAGACATTAAACAGGATTGAAAAATTAGCAGTAGTAACAAGGGCCATTACCCATCTTATCTAGTTGTGGTCGAAGTTGTATGCTATTAGTACTTCCCTGATGTACGACCAGATTAGCTTGTCATATGCTTTCGCTAGGTCAAGCTGTATGATCATCCCTGCTTGCTTATTGCTCCTAAGAGAATGAATCACCTCGTGAGATTGAATGATGTTGTTTAGAATTTGCCTTCCTTCGACATAACCAGTTTTCTCCTCAGACACAAGCATTGGAAGTAGGGGCTTGAGTCTGCTTTCAATTACTTTGGAAATAATTTTGTACACCACATTGCATAAAGCTATGGGTATGAATCTGTCTGGTGTCATAGATTTTTCCTCCTTTGGAATCAAAGCTATGAAAGAAGCATTGAGCACCCTCAAAATGGTTTTGGATCTTCTCGAGTCCTCCACAACTTCAAGGATATCTTGGTTGACTATTTCCCAGCATGCTTTGAAGAAGTCAACATTGAACCCATCTGGTCCTAGATCTTTCTCATTTTTCATTTCTTTGATGACTTCATTAACTTCCTCTTTAGTCACTAGACTATTAAGATTGTAATTTTCTTCCCTAGTTACAAGCTTTGGAATGTACTTTGTGAAGTTGTTGATAAATTGTGATCTATGTACGAGAGGCTCCTCTGCTATGCTTTGGAAATGTTGTACCAGAGCACATTCCATTGATTTGTGGGTGCTGATCTCTTTCCCTTGAGTGTCTCTGAGTTTGGAAATCCTGTTATGTGACCTGTGTTCCATGGTTGACTTCTGAAAAAACTTTGGGTTTCTGTCCCCTTCTTTAAGCCATTGCACTCTCAATTTTTTTCTCCAGAAGATCTCCTCTTGTTGGCATCTATCTTCTCATTCCTATTGAAGAGTGTCAGCTTGTATTTTTCTTTCCTTGGTAAAGCCATCTATGATAAGGATCTGATTGATTCCTTGTAGTTTCTGTTCAACCTCTCTTTTAGCTTTGAAAATATTTCCAAACTCCTTTTTGTTCTATTCTTTAAGCCCAAGTTTGATGTGTTTCAGTATTTGTTGTGGAAGGAACATATTAGTGCCTTGAACGGGAAAATATCCCATCCACCATTTACCAACATTATTGATGAAGTCAGGGTGGGTGAGCCAAACATTTTCAAACCTGAAAGGTTTGTTCCTTGGAGTGCCTATAAAAGAAGCTTCAAGTTGGATAGGCCAGTGATTTGAGCCTCCGAAAGGAAGGATTGATGCAGTCAAGTCAGGGCCAATGAGAAGGATGTCCTTCGAGATTATAAATCTAACTAGTTTAGAGGCAACTTGAGAAGCCCCTCCCCTCTTATTGTTCCAGGTGAAAGTACCATTTATTGTCTCCATGTCCACTAGCCTCATGTCATTTAGGAAGTTCTGGAAAGCAATGGAGTCTCTGCCTAGTGTTCTAGTTCTGCCTTTTTTTTCCATAAGAGATCTGATCATATTAAAACCCCCTCCCAAAATCCAGGGCATAACAGGATGTCTCTCTCTCAACTCCTCTAGTGAGGTGAGAAGCCTGAGTTTGTCCTTAAGTTTTGGAGGACCATAGACATTTGTGATAATATATATTTCCTTATCACCCAAAGTTTGGATCACCATTGAAAGGTAGTTCTTGGATGCTTCAGCATCTAGGATTCCAAGTTTCTGGGGATTCCAAAGTGTGAGAATCCCTCCTGCCATGTTGTCTGCTTTAACTTCTAGATACTCATACTTAATGAGCCATTTGCTATGTATCTCTCTGATTTTATCTATTGGACATTTTGTTTCCTGGATAAACAACATGTCTGGTTTTTCTTCTTTTATTCTATTTCTAAGATTTATTTGTTTCCTTTTACATCCTAGACCCCTAATGTTCTAGGTCGTGAGCTTCATTATGAAATATTTTTAAATGAGTAACTAGTAAGATCTTTCATCTTACCTGAGTTAATCATGATTTTCCCACACTTTGTTAGCAGCTCATTCCATATTTTCCTTCCTCTTTTCCTGCCTGGGTTCTTGGAAGAGTGTCCTGATGTTGCCTCCATCATCTTAACCCCTCTATTTTACTGGCTATCATGGTTTCTTTTGAATCCAGAACCCTTTGCTTGGGATCTCCAGAGGAAGAGTTGTTCCCTGCGCCAAGAACTTTTCTATATTGAGATTCTCCCTCTCAAGAATCTCTTGTAGTTCATGGTCCTCTATTCCAACTTCACATGGGGTCATCTCATGGTCCCTGCTGAGTTCCATGATGCTTGGCAGATCTTCCTTTAGTTTTTTGTTCTTAGGTACATCCTCCATGCTAGCATCTTTTTCCTTCTCTGCAAGATTACCTTCTGATGCTTGGTTCATCACATTGTTCCCACCTTCTTCTTCTAAAATCATGAAACTGTTATGACTTCGGTGTTTATCCTCACTAGTTTTCCTTTGGTACCTTTCTCATCCTTTCCTTTTTCCTCCCATCTTGGTAAAGCCTTCAGGGCCTTTGCCTATGTTGGTTTTCATATTGTCCTCTAGTTTGTTTAAAGGGAAATCTCTGATGAGGTGCCTATGTTCATGACATTTACGACATCTGAATGGGACATGTTCATAATCCACCTCTTGCACCCATTCTTCATCATATACTTCCAGAATGATTTCATCTGGAAGTGCTCTTGATAGGTCCATTTCTACACATATGCGGGTAAAGGAGGTGTATTTTCCTTGCAGGGTCGCCTCCGATATTTTTAAAAAATGACCTAATTTATTACCTATGGATTTTAAGGATTCAGGTAGCCAGTAATATAAATGTAGGGAGTAGATTCGTATCATACCGATACTGATTTGAATGTTTCTCATTCCAGGACA
Source organism: Pinus tabuliformis (assembly GCA_031772625.1). NCBI lineage: Eukaryota > Viridiplantae > Streptophyta > Pinopsida > Pinales > Pinaceae > Pinus > Pinus tabuliformis. Next base: position 37,601,795 of record CM062806.1, on the reverse strand, counting down.
AAATTCATCACCCATGGTCACATATAGAGGCCAACCACAATATAAAAGTATGGTCCTCCTTCGAACACTTTGTCTTTGTCCTTTAGGTTTGTGAACACCACTGTGAAGAAACCCTTGGACCCAAGGTGGAAGGTTATTTCCCCCTTAGGTTTCCATTGGTTTCTTATCCAAACTTGCAAAGCCTTCTCCATTCGCCAAATCCCCATAAATTTACATATAACTGCATATGTCGCCATGTGATCCTTGTGCTCCTGTAGCGTTGGATTATTTAAAACAACATGGGGTTTAATGGCTGACCTGTGTTTGTAGAGTCCTGTCACACTCCTGTGCTCAGCTCTCTGACACCTACCTCCTGTTCTCTTCTCTCCTCTAACTTCCTCATGATTCTCTTCCTACTCATGAGAACTGATGTTTTTTGGTTTTTATGTGCTAATCCTCTTTGTTTCTGCCTTCATTGGTTTTTTGAAGCGATTCGAACCTGCTTCCTTGCTTCTGTTTGCCACTACATGGCTGAAGGAGGGAGTGGAACTCCCCCCTCCTCACCCCTCCATGGCTACCAGCAATAATCCCCTTTTGGTAAAAACCCTCGTTCTGTGATTTCCCCCGTAGCGCCCTGGTTTCAAACCAGGAGGAAATTGAGTCTTCAAAAGAAGGGTAATAGTACTATTATAACAAAGACACATGCATAGACGAATGAAAGCATTGTTAACCATCTAGAAAAATAGTTCACATAGACATAACGATCATTAAAGTAAATACAACACACATTCAACTAGATGAGCACCAAATTCAATGAAGTCATTCAATTTATTTAGTACATGAGAACATAAACATATACCGCAAACATCTAAATAATAGTCTTACAATATTCATGATATATACATGAAAGTTTATTGGCTCAATGACCTTCAATATTAAGAAAATGTTCCAAGATACATTAGTTACAATAAGACACGACTAGATCCAAAAGTGGAGAGTTAAACTATTGCTTGCTCCCCAAAAGAATTATCTCCTCTCTAATGCCTAACATGGAGAAGCCAAGGTGAAAATTCCCTTTCTTGAATAATGAGGCTTATTTTATAACAAGAGGGATGACCTTTCATATCCTCATGAGTCTTGAACTACCCTCATTAATATTGAGATTCTAAGATGACCGTTGGATTCCTATAAGACATTTGGAATTTTCCAACATGACTCTTTTGTCCATATGTGACTCTTGGAATTCCACATATTCATATTCATAATATTTCCAAAAATTACATCATCATGTGATGACAACAAAACAATTCATTGACATTGATTACTTGGACCTCGATGACTCGTAACATGAAGTTCTTTGAGAAGTGACGACACTGCAACTATGTCTTCAATACCTGTAATAGATCTTGCATTATAGTTTCCCTCTACCCTCCAAAGGGTTTTGACAGATTATGGAGTCTTCATGGGTCACTGTTGGGCATAGTAATTGAATATTGATTACTCAACACTTAATTATCAATCCAAGGCTTCGTAATCTTTGAGGCGTAGCACAAGAAATGCCAAGGATTGTGGATCAGTTCTATAATCACTATGTTTATCCCTACAACTGAATCATTTAGGTACAATAAAACATATCTATAAATAAGACCTTGAAATTCTATTTATGTATTATAAACACAATGACACCACGCCACTCAAGAGACTAGATTTCCACTAAAAAAATATAAACCAGAGACCTAAAAGAAATAACTCAAGAGAAAAAAAATCCAAGATTCATTTCAAACCATGCAATTGCAAATATTTCAAAACAAAAAGAATTTTCAAAATAAATATATTCATGTAATTGGTTCCTATACTGGAAGAGGAAAAAAGAGTTCCTACACTATGTAGAACATAACAATGTCTGCACTCTATTCCTATACTAGGTGAAACAATCACACTTTGTGCATGTATTGAAGAAAAACACCATGTTCCTCTACTAAAAAGGATGTCGTGTAGAAATTCTAAACTCAAATACTGTGAAAAGGAACCTTGCTTGAATTAAGACAAGACTCTCAGACCCATCACACCTTCAATGCATGAACCTCAAGAATTCATCAATCATCAAAAGCAATATTAAACTCCTGTGCATAAATAGGAAAATCACCTCGCAAATATATCTATCTTGTTCTAGTTTAACAACATGTACAAGATCAACTTTTGTTCATATAAATTTATAAATAAAAAATGTCAATGACTCCAATTTGATTAAAGATGACAATATTATGTTCCAACACTTATCATTTCCAAATAACCAAAAGAAAACTTATGTTCATCAGGCCCAAAATAATACAGTGAAATGTTAAATCAAGAGGTCCTCAACCAAGAATAACTTCACCTACGCAATAAAGCTGCCAAATAGCTACAGGTACTTGAACGAGGGTTTTTGCATTCCTTCTATGAAAAAAGACAATTTGAAGAATAAATGTATCAATTTCCAAGAAATATTGAAATAACCCCTATGTGGATCTTATCTTCAGGAATATGTGTGCACCAAAAATTAGATTTAAACTAAATAGATGACTTCGAAATCAAAATAGAATTTCCATATTCAAATCCTTAATGTGGTCTACAATAAACAAAATAAATCAATCAATAAAATAGAAAAATATTCTTAAAAGTAAACCCCAATCATAAACAAAAAACACAAAGTTACGCAAAGTTACAAATCTGAAACTTATCACTCATTTCGAAAGAAAACACATGAGAGCTTGTCCAATTTGATGCAACTCTTACAAGCAAAACTGCACACAAAAATATGTACCACATCATTTAATAACCACACAATATAATAGACAGAGGGAGAATGAGCTTCATTGGCTAGGCCCTAGCCAACCAACTCATTTCCATGTTTAAGAAATGTGATTAATCTATAAGGATAGGTTGGTCATCACAGGAAATAAAATACATGAATGCATGAATCTGGCATCATCCCTCTTTTATTAAACAATAGAAGTCTCTACTCGATACATAATTTATAGTGAAAAATATAGCATCAGAGAGGTCGTGACGATACAACTTTCTAAAATTATAAACACTGAAATTATTCACAGTATCGCTAGCTTCTATCCTAATCCATCTTGACATATATACAAATTACATTGGCCCTCAACAATATCAAACAAATAAAAAAATATGGAGTTGTTGGCAACTAATCTCTAACTTTAGGAACCCTCCAACACTCCAAGCCATTTGCATGAAAATATGAACAGGTCCTTAGGAGTGAATGCACACCTTTCTTCCTAGGCAACTGGGACCGACTCCCAGTCAGAATCTCAAACCAATGGTCTTCCATATTCTGTGCAAGAATAAGAGTGAGTGCATGATTTCTTGGGATCTTCTGTTACCATAGCCACTTTTGACCCCTAATTAGTGAACATACATTGTAATAGTCATAAGGTAATGTAAATGGAAAGTTACATAGAAAAACATCGACCTTTTTTACTTTTAATTAAAATGAGCATACGTTATCCATTTACACAAAGAATGATTAAAGAAACTAAAAATACTTGAATAGAGATATTATTTAGATTGTAAAATAGAGGCTAAGGTGGGGCGATTTAGGTGAAAAATAGGATAAATATGGCAGCCAACAGTCACTTTTATCATCGGAATTGAACATTCCTTCAATTGTCACAAATTGGTGCCTTTGTTTTTATAATGCCTCTTTGGGAAATTTCTCATGTTAGATCTCCTCGAACATCATTTTCCATGCCTACTGAGAATACCTGTAAGTATGAGTCACTTATGGAAAGCAAACATTAGCCCAAAAATATCCAACTCTATTGTGATTCATGCAATGTTTCGACTGTGGATCAACAATACACAAGGGGAGAAATAGGAACCTTCTAGGCATAGATTGCACTTGTAGGAGACAAGGGAGCGAATCACTTGTCACTAAGATTGCGCCATGCATAGCTCTAGAAGAGGAGGAGACCAGGTGGGTGTAGGGAGTGGTTGCAAGAGGTATGGCTACAAGAACTATCCACTAGGACATACTTGCTAAACATGAGCTAAGTGTCACTATGATATGGCCCAACCTACAAGTTCTAGTTATGGAAGTGGGGCCAACTAAATGACAACTTACAACCATACCTTAGTGAATAAAGGCTACTTAGCAGCCTGCAAACCACCATAGGTGATCAATCCTTGAGATGAAATTATTTTTCACAAGAAAATTTCCTGAACTGCACCCACAACAATGCATGCATGTGGTTGGGAAGCTATATCTGTACACATAGGCCTAGCTTCTAATAGCTATGACCCAAATTCCTCAATTCAATGCATGATGTCATGAAATTTATGCCACTTTTTCAGGAAAGCCTCCAAACCACTACCCAGAACTGGCTGTAACTTTTCATAAACATGACAATAAGGATAACAATGATAAAAAATAGAACTTGATCCAGATATTGACCAATACATGCCTAATGCAATATATGCATTTCCTCAGACACATGAAAAACATATAAGCTACGGATCATGAATTCATATCTAATCATAAACTTTTGAACTTCATCTGAGAATCACAAAGAAGGCTCCCATGCATTCATCAACCGTCCAGTAACTTATCAAATCACGAACAAGAACCATAGCTAGAAAATATCATAAAACTAGACATATAACTTTCATATAACCAGAATATAAACTCTAACAAATCAACCATAAGATCACCATAATAATCAATACAAGTGCTCATATATAACAATAGGAAATGGCTCAAATTAACATATGAAAATTCCAATCAAGTTAGGGACATTCACATATGACTCGACCATAGATCGAGCAGAACCAAATCTCTCTTTCACTGAATCACCCTTGTGCCATATTCCAAGCATGAATGTGGGATCATAAGGGTTAAACCAAAATAAACCAACTAGGGCTTCCAAAGTCCAAACCACCTCAACCCTCAAGCATAGTGATTTCACCTCTACAGTCCAAAAATCACTAACTTCAAATAGATTTGTCTCTATCTAAGTGTTCCATGGCTCCAAGAACTAGTAACTCAACCCACATCCTCCAGGTAACCCAAGTTGTTTCAGGGATCCAGATCATTTTTTCTAACCCCATAGGCTCTAGGGACTAGTAACTCAACCCACAAGCTCTAGGTAACCCAAGTTATTTTATGGCTCCAGAGTGTTTGTTCCAACCCATAGCCATAGGAAACCATAAAATCAATTAGAAAACCAAATGGGGAACCCACTACACCATGGTTATCCAAGAAATGGCAAGGTGAGGATGAAACGATTGTCAATCCATCCAAATATCCATGTCAATGACAACACATAACCAAGTAACCACATGCATATACCATGCATCCAAAAATCAGCAAGGGGATCACACATGTAGCCTGTTACCTACAAATTAAGCATGTTGTAGCTATTGATCCAACTGTCTCCTTGCACTTCCTTGATTTCCTTTGCTTTCTTGTTCCAATCCAAGTGAATTCTATAATGATCCAAGCATGCTCCAACATTTCTCTAAGTGTGAAAGAGTATGAGAGAATGAATAAGAGCTAAACTCAAAACTACGAAAATGCTAGCAACTAATTCTCTAATGTCTTTTTATTATTGATGTCTCCTTTTTCTTCATTTTCCTTCATTTTTCCTCTAATTTCCCATGCATGAAAATTTGTGTCTCTTCACCTTCCTTTTCCCCTACTTTCCTTTATTTTCATAACTCAATGCCAATTATTTCCTCTTTTTCTTTTCCAATGCCTTATTTGATTTCTACACCCCAAGTTATGCCCACTATAATTTGTCCCCACCATTTAGTTTGGAATATGTGTCCCGTGAACTTGGTCTTATTTTATTTACATGGAAAATCAACTACGGTTTGTTACAAACCCCTCCCCCTTAGGTGAACATTGTCCTCAATTCTCAATGACACTTATAACCAGCAAACATTTTTCCCATGGAGATTTATAACAAAAATTGATGCAACATTTACATCATACCAAACTACCAAAACCATGAACACCATACTGCTGATTGGAGATTTATAACACAAATCGATGCAATATTTACAACATACTTATTATTAGAGCTTTATAACGCAACTCATTGCAGTATTTACAATACAGATTTTCTTATATAAGTATAAACCAAACATATCTACTCAACCAACAAATAAAGGACACAAAGCATGCATCTGATCAACCATCTCCCATGCAGCTTCATCGAACCCAAAGTCCTTCCACTACACTTTAACTTGCTCTATTGCTTGGTTCCATAGCATGATCTATTTTTGTTGCAAAATGCACCAAGGTTGTGGCTAGAATTTTCCTTTTGGTTCCAGCTACAATACATACTAGTCAATCACATAATCATCATCCTACACATATCCCTTGAGCAATGAAAAATGGAAAACATCATGGACTTTAATTATTGGCGGTAGTGCAAGTCTGTAGGCCACTAGTCCAATCCCCTCAAGGATCTAAAAAGGCCCACAATACCGAGGTTCTAGCTTGGCATATGACCCAATCCTCAAGGAGCTCCTCTTGAGATTGATGTGCAAGTACACATGCTCCCCAACTTGAAACTCCTTGAATGATCTATGTTGATATTCATAACTCCTCTACATGTCCTATGCTACCTTTAGATTCCTTTTAATGGTCTACATATCTTATTCCATCTTAGCCAACATATCCATTCCAATAAGCACCTTGTTCACTAGATCACTCTAGCTTATAAGAGTATTACAACTCTACCCATAAAGAGACTTAAATGGACTCATCTACAAGGACTCCTAATACCCATTGTTATATGAAAACTCGACTAATGAAATATACTCCTCCCACATCCACTGTTGATGCCTGACATACATCCTCAAGAATCTTGTTAACCCTCTTTTTTGTTCATCCATATGTAGATGATAAGTTTTACTAAAAGCTAACTCTGTCCCTAATCCTGCGAACCACCCCTTCCAAGACTTAGAAGTGAACTTGGCATCTCTATATGATATGATATTCCTGGGAACACCATGCAACCTCACTATCTCCGTGATGAAGATATGAGCTACCTCACTATCTAAATTAGGAGACTTCATTGCATTGAAATGAGCTACCTTACTCACCTTATCAACCAAAACCATGATGGAATCATGTTACTTTGACATCCTCGACAAACTTGTAATGAAGTCCATGGAAATGACCTCCCATATCCTTTCTAGAATGGGAATAGGTTGAAATTGACCAGCTGGGAGCTTACTCTCAATTTTTACCTACTAATAGTTCAAACATTGTAGCAAACTTAGCCACCTATTTCTTCAATTTCATCCAATGATTGAACTTCTTTACTATTTTCAACGTCTTCTGATATCTTTGCTGGCCTGAATATGGCTTGACATGAAACTCCCTCAATATAAGCTTCTTGAGCTCACTGTTATCTGACACAAAAATCATGTTATTGAATTTGACCAAGCCATATGTTGTGAGGCGATACTCCTCATCTATATCACCCTATTGCTGAAATATTTGATTTAGCTGCTAGTACATGTCATCATGATTCCATGCATGAAATATATCCTACAAATTTGTCCCACGAGAGCTCACAACTAAAATGTGATTCATGTGCACTCTACTATTGAGAGAATCTGCAACATTGTTCTCCTTGCCCTTGATGCATCTGATATCAAAGTCAAACTCATTGAGGGTAGCCAATCATCTAGGTTGCCTGGCATTTAGATTGGGTTGGTCAAACAAGTACCTCAACCCGCTATGATCACTCATTAAAACAAACCTCTTGCCAAGGAGATAATGTCTCCACATCTTCAATGCATGAATGATGGCAGCCAACTCAAGATCATGAATCACATAGTTCTATGTGTGCTCATTTATCTTCCTTGAATTGTATTGTACCACCCATCCTTCCTGCATCAAGACCCCTACCAAGTCCTTCCTTGCAAGAATCTGTACATACCACAAACACCTTATCAAGATCTGTAATCTTCAAGACTAGATAATTTGTAAGGAAATGCTTCAATTGCTCAAAACTAGCTCCACACTCCTCAGTAAATTCAAACTTCTTCCTTTTCTTATGAAAAGATGTAATATTATAGACAATCCATGAGAGGTTCCTGATGAACTGCCTATAATATCCTCTTATTCCCATGAATGATCTGACCTCATCCACATTCCTAAGAGTTGATATTTTTCGTGTCCACTGATATCCCCTCCTTGGAAACAACGTGTCTCTAGTAATGAATTTGAGAATGAAATAAACTTCACTTGCTAAGATTGGCATATAATTGATGCTCTCTCCATAATCTCAACACTATTACTAGGTGATCTGCATGCTCTTCCTCATTCTTGGAGTATATCAATATATCATTAATAAAAACTATCACAAAATTGTCTAGGTAAGGATGCGACACACTATTCATCAAACACATGAAAGTGGCTGGAGCTTTAGCAAGACCAAAAGGAACCACCACAAACTCATAATGTCAATACCTCATACGAAATGTAGTCTTGTAGATGTCCTGTTTTTTTATGTGCACCTGATGATATTCTAATCTCATATCAATCTTTGAAAACAATGTTGATCCCTTTAGATGATCAAATAAATCATCAATGTACAACAATGGATACATGTTCTTGATAGTCACCTTATTCAACTACCAATAATAAATGCACAATATGAGAGTACTATCCTTCTTTACAAACGATATTGGTGCACCCCAAGGCGATATACTTGGCCTCATGTCTCCCTTGTCAAGAAAATTTCCTTAAGCTACAACTTCAATTCCACCAACTCCAGAGTACTCATCTTGTACGATGCCTTAGAGGTTGGTGTTGCTCCTGGAATCAACTCAATAGAAAATTCCATCACTCTATGAGGAGGAAAATTTTAAATATCTATAGGAAATACATCCTGAAACTGTTGCAAAACAGGGTTCTGATCTTCAAGACTTTGTCATCCTCAAAATCTTTACTTTTGTCACTGGAAATATGAACTACAAACAATACACATCATTTAATACAATTTCACTTTGCCTACATAGTTGTAACCATTCTCATTGATGTAGGTTTCTTCTTTCCTTGTAAGACTCTTTTTTCTCCATCATCATCTAGGCACTCAATAGCCTTATCATAGCAGTCTACCTATGTCCTGTGAATGAACAACAAATCCATGCCCAAAATCATATTATATGAACCCAAAGGAAGCAAATTTATATGCGTTGATTTAGGTGTAGGGTCCTATAATATAGTTAATATGTTTGTGCAATTATCTATTTTGGGAATCTACTAGAAAAGTTTAGCCTATGAATCACTAGGGGTCATAGCCTAAATGTTTGCTTGTCCAAGGATCCATTTGGTTCTTGAAGTTTGGTGGCCAAGAAAAAGTATGGATGTGATACAGGTGGATATTGGTGGCCACCCACCTATTCCACTTGGACCTCCACCATTGTTTCTTTCAGTTTTTCAGTTTCCTTATTTATAGCACAATTTACTAGTTTTGGCAGTTTTTCGGGCCCGAAACTTTCGAAGCCGTTTTGAGGCCCTAAATGACGTTTTTTTTTAAATTGGAAGAAACATGGGTCCATGTACCAACATTTATCACTCAAAATTTGTATTCCTCGGATAGATCTTTCTAATGAGGTATTGTGCGCGTCAAACAGAGATCGTATACCAAAGTTACGACCCCGGGAAGTTGATGTGCCAATTTACACAAAACAGGGCCCATAGTTTTCCGCTTCATCTCCTAGGGTTAGGTTTTTGGATGTTTAGGATTTTCCTTTGTTTATCAACAATAAATAGGCCTTTGAGACTCATTGTAAGATAGTTCAGAGGCATGTAGCTGCTACATCTCTTCTCAAAGATAATATACCATCGCCGAAGCTAGTTTATTTCCATTTCTGTTTGTAAGCATATTTCAGTATTTTACATCAACAAAATGAAGTATAATTTCTATTGCATCTTTGTATTTCTGGTCATATCTGTAATTTTTTGTATTCCTATTTAAATATCGATCAGTGGTATCAGAGCGGTCTACTCTTTCTCTGTTTTTCTTTGCATGTCCCCAACGAGGTTGGGATATAAGGAGTTAGGGCTTGAACTGGTCGAACCTTTACAAGACTAGCCTCACAAATCCCGACGGGCTCCCATGGAGGATGAAAAGAAAGATGAGGGGGTAGGATATCCTATCAAAATCGTGCTCGAAGATGCCCTCGAGTGACGAAGGAATGCAATGATGGACAACTTTGCCCAAATCCTTCAGTGACTACCCAGGGGTGACACATCTACTTCCAGCAGCTACTCTGGAAACACCACACCCTTTAAGGTACAAGTTAACTTTGACATTCCCATATTTGAGGGTCAGATAGATGTAGACGTTGTAGATAAATGGTTAAATCTACTAGAAGGGTATTTTTCTGTTCATGATTTCTCCCGTCAAGAAAATATTACTTTCGCTCTTCTCAAATCTGCCCCCCACATCAAGGACTGGTGGGAAACCTACTGCGAGCAGAAGGATGAAAGTACAACCTCACTATTTTCAGTTGTGCCCACATGGAATTCATTCCAGAATGCCATCAAAGAGTAGTACTAACCTGTCAAACGCTATGAGGATAAATACATAAAGTGGACCATGCTGCGGCAAGGAAGGGACCAAGACGTGCCGGAGTTTACCAATATTTTTCATAACCTTAGCACAAAGTTGGGTATCAAGGATTTTAAGCTTCATTTGGTACTCAAATAACGCAGTTTCCTACACATGTACATCTAGGATGTGATGGAGTTCCTGGACATCTCCTCACTCAGCACGGTGTACCGATACGCTATCAATATCAAGTAGAAGTTTAAACATAATAAGCGATACTTTAGATAAGCAAATCCGAAGCAAGGGAAAGGTGCCCCCAAACCATTGAACAAAAGGAAAAGCCAAGGTAGGGTGGACTAGGATAGACCACCAAAGCCGTAAGCAAAGAACAACATCGTGAATCTGAAGAAGAACACGGGAAAGTGGTGTGAGTCTCATAAGAGCTCCACTCACAACACAAGTGAGTGTTGGGCCAAGCAGCCATTGGTGGCCAAGCTAAATTCTTTGGAATCAGATGCATGTTCTGACTCTGAGTCAAAACCCGATAAGGGGAATGAAAAAGGGAAGTAGATTATCAATGCTGAGCCCAACACCACCGTTGCCACACTATGATCTAGAAGGAGGAACCCGAATATCCATAGGAGGAGGAGCACCTCTTCCACTCCCAGATGTGGGTAAAGGGTTCCCCACTACATTTCATTGGCGACAATGGGAGCCAAAAGAACCTCATTTAAGTAGAGGTCATGAAGCGTCTAGGCTTACTGACCAAAACACATCCACAATCGTACACCATCAGGTGGCTTCACCAAGGAAGGGATCTTTGCATGAGCCAGTAGTGTTGCCTTCTATACAACATCAAGCCCTTCACGGATGAGGTATTGTGTGACGTTGCTCCCCTTTATGTTTGTGATGTATTCTTAGGCCAACCATACTTATCTAAGCAACATGTTGTGTATGAGTCAAGGCGTCATGTTGTTATTGTTACTTTGGGAAATAAGTTGCACAGGATATCAGAGATAGCACTGGCTACTGCCATCTCTTTGGTTACTACAAAACAATGCAGTAAGCTCATTTCCAAAACCGAGAATTTTTTTCTTAATGATACACCCTCAAGGAAGGAAGAGGACGATAGCCAAAACCTCCAGAAAAGGCCCCTCTGCACAACAACAACAGATGAACAAGGTCATGGAGGAGTACAAGGACATCTTCACCTCCCTCGCAGGGGTTCCTCTGCACTACTAGGTCAAGCACTCCATCGATCTAAGCTCAAGTACACCACTTCCCAATGGACCAATCTATCAGCACTCCATTCTAGAGAACGATGAAGTCAAGAGGCACATTCAGGAACTGCTGTAGAAAGGTCACATCCAACTGCGTTCATCACCATGCGGGAGCCCGATCGTGTTGGTGGAGAAGAAGGATAGGACTTGGAGACTCTATATTGACTATCAGGCGTTGAACAAGATCACTGTCTAGAATAGGTACTCGATCCCATGAATCTATGACCTTCTGGACCAACTGAAGGGGGGGAAATATTTCAGCAAGATCGACTTGAATTCAGGATATCACGAGGTACCAATCGAACCCTTCGATGTGTGGAAGATTGCCTTCAAAGCTAAGGAGGGCCTTTTCGAATGGTTGGTTATGCCTTTTGGGTTGGTGAATGCTCTTGCAACCTCCATGAGGCTAATGGATGACATCTTGTGGCCATTCACCAACTCATTTGTAGTGGTATAGTTGGATGGCATCATGATATTTAGCCAGAGTTGGGAAAAGCACCTCCATAACATTCAATAAGTTATCCAAACACTACGGCAACACAAGCTATGTGCCAATTTGGAGAAATTCACTTTTGGTATGACCCAAGTTCAGTATCTGGGATACATTATTGATGAACGGGGGTTGTATGTGGATCTAGCCAAGATCCAAGTCATTTAGGATTGGTTAGCTCCAACCACTCTAACAGAGCTCTGGAGCTTTCTGGGTCTTGCCAATTTCTACCGTAGGTTCATGTTGGGATTCTCTCATATCACTTAGCCCTTGAGTCAAGTCACCAAGGGAGGAGTGAAAGAAAATTTATTTTGGCCTGAATCTCAAGACAAGGCATTCATAGAGTTGAAACATCGCCTCTGCGCAGCACCAGTGCTCACATTACCAGACTTGCAATAGCCATTTGAGGTCAAGACATATGCCTCTGACTATGCTATTGGGTTAACCCTTACTCAACACGGGCATCTAGTGGCATATCATAGTGAGATGCTTTCAAACACAGTTTGAAAGTATCTTACTTATTACAAAGAGATGTATTCCATTGAGAAGGCCTTCTAACAATGGAAGCACTACATTTTGGGGAAGGAAAAGGTCATCCACATAGACCATTGACCCCTGCAGTTCATACAGATGCAAGGGAAGTTGCAGAATGATCACCATCAAAAGTGGTCCACATACCTGCAACAGTTCCATTTGAATATCAAGTATAAGAAGGGCATCACCAATAATGTTACGGATTACCTCAGCCAACCACTGATCATGGCGTTAAACAACGTTCTCAACTATTGTGGGCACGAAACTTTTGATTGGCCACTTCTCTACAAAAGTGATGCAGAATTTGGCCACACATACCAGATGCTCTTGGAGGGTTAGCAGGTTCCATATTTTCACCTCCAAGATGCCCTGTTATGCCACCTAGGTCACCTTTATGTTCCTTCAAGCGAGCGTGCCAAGATGATTTGGGAAGCGCACTATAGTCAGGTTGTTGGGAATTTCGGGGTCGAGAAAACAATGGCAATACTGAAAAAATATTTCTATTGGCCGAATCTTCAACAGGATGTCGGGAGGTATAGCAGATCCTGCACTGCCTGTGTCATTTCCAAACCAACCATCAAGAAGCAAGGCCTCTATAGTCTGCTGCCTACCCCTACTTGACCTTGTGTTGTTGGGAAAAGTATCCAATATGGAATGACCCTATCCCACTCTAAGGGTGATAGTACCTCAGCAACAATCAAAGCAAAGCTATTCGAGATTACTTCTTCATGAGATGTAAGAGAGGGGAGAAAGAGATCCACTAACCGTTTTCTTCCGCTAATGATTGATCCAATCTTCTCTCTTTTCTGCTTGCTCCCAACTCCTTGCTCTTTCACTCGCCCAGCTACACCAAGATCCTGCAAAATGGCAAGAGAGGGAAACTACAAGAAGCATACATTCATAATTGATTCAAGGATAAGAATAAATCAAATACACAAGCATTACAATACACTATTGAGACACATGCATATAGAAGAACCTCAAATGCTTTATTAATGGAAGAAGTAAAGTTCAGGAAGTGATACAACCATAAAAGGCCCAATCCAGCATCACCTCCCAGCAGAAAGAAATCTCCTCTTCACCTCCTTCAAGCAAATCACCCAATAGTTCTATACTCAAACCAACAGCACTTCCTTCCATTCACAAGATTCCATCCTCCTTAGACCTCATGAGAGAGCTCTATATATAGGAGTTTTGGAGAAAGGATGAGTCAGCTTGAGGCTGGCATGAAGCTGACTAGTGTCCTCTCCCACTTCAGTTATTCTTCAGTTCTTGAGTCCACTTGGAGGTTCTTGCTTCCACTTGGAGATCTAGACCCTCTTACTCATCACTAGGCAAATTCCCTGATCCAAGTGTCATTTTGGAAGCTTCCTGGGCATTGACACCTTGAGGAATGACTGTGCCACTTGGCCAAACTCACCTAGCGCAGGTAGCCTTCTTTACAGTTGACACTCAGTGCAGGTACAGAGTGGAGCAGTTGACATTCAGCGCAGATGCTCAGTGGAGCAGTTGACATGATCCAGAATTAGCTTGTTTTTTAGTGTTTTCAGTTGGAGAACTGATATTCAGTGCTGTGGTTTGCTGACCTTGTTCCTCTAGGGGTAGTGTTATAGACATTTTTGTGCCTCGCGTCAAGGAGCATGGAATGTCAATAATTACAGGGATCCTCAGTCCCTAAACATGTTGTTCTTACCCCTAAAAGAACAAGGTCATCAAACAACAACACTTCCAATCAGTTCTCCACCTGAAAACACTTCAAAACAGGCTTATTTTGGATCATGTCAGCTGCTCCACTGAGCTTCTGCGCTGGAATGCAACTGTCCCTCCTTGTACCTGCACTGGAAGTCAAAAGTAATGAAGGCTACCTGCGCTGGGCGAGATTGGCCAAGTGGCACAGTCATCCTGCAAGGTGTCAACTGCCCAGGAAGCTTCCAAACTGACACTTGGTTCATAAGATTCGCCCTGTGATGAGTAAGAGGTACTTGATCACCATGTGTAACCAAGGATCTCCAAGTGGACTCAAGAACTGAAGATAAACTGAAGAGGGAGAGGACACAAGGCAGCTTCATGTCAGTCTCAAGCTGACTCATCCTCTCTTCTTCTCTCCTATATATAGAGCTCTTCTATGAGGTCTAAGGAGGCTGGAATTTTGTGTTAAGCAAGGAGGTGCTGTTGGATTACAGTTAGAGCTATTGGGTGATTGTTTTACTAGAGGTGAAGAGGAGAGTTCTTGCTGCTGGGGAGGTGCTGCTGGATTGGAGCCATCATTGGTTGTAACCTTCTCAGAACCCTGTTACTTTCTATCAATAAAGTTTTGCATGTTCTCCTATATACTTGTATTACATAGATGTTTTGTGTTTACATGTATATTTGATGCACCCTAATCCATGCTTCAGTTATGAGTACATGTATCTTGTAGTTTGCTCTCTTGTTTTGTGCAGGATCTGTGTGTAGCTGGACCGGCTAAGAGAGCAAGAAGCTGGGAACGAGATACAAAGAGAGAAGGACAAGGATCGACTAAGCGAAAGACACCAGGTTGGTTGACCTTCTTTTCATTCTCTCTGTATTTTCATAAAGTGGAACATCAAAACTTTACTTTCAGTTGTTGCTAAAGACTGTCACCTTTAGAGTAGGGATAGGGTCATCCGCATCGGATACTTTTCCCCACAACAAACTGGCGACTCCACTGGGGAGCCTAGTATCTTGTTGGTGTTTGTAGTATTCTGCTATTCATTTCTTGAAGAAAAGAGTACCGAATCGAAAAGCTTTTGACTATATCAAAAGCAAAGTAGAGGGACTGCTACTCTTGCTCATTTGCTGAGCAAATTCAAGATTTGAAGAGCTTATCTACAAAAGACTCTTTACTCTTTGTGATAGATCTTCATCCTCTTGATCATCCCTTAGCCTGTACTTGAACTATAGCTTTTTATTTCAGCAAAAACAGTGCATTTTTGAGCTTTTTATGACCCGGAATTCTTTGTAGACGAAACTCTCGTGAGTCAGTGCAGGCTGTACACAGGCAACCTGCATTACAGCGCAGGTACTCCCTTCGGGAACTGCGCTGAGAGTCAAATTGGCAGACTAGAACCTGCGCTGGTCCAGTTAGCCATTATCTTGGCCCTGTTTTCACTTGTTTTTTGCTGATTGCTTGCTGGTCATTGTACTTGCTGTAGACCAATTCTCCTTGACATTATTCCACCTCAGTTGTGTGATGAAACTGTGAATGTTCTTTCAGTATTTCTTGTTTCAGTTACAGTTTCCCATTGTGAAAAGCGAACCAGTATAGCTGTGGCCTCTTAGATCCTGAACTGTAAAAGTGTCTTTGTGATCTGAAGAGTTAGTTTTATTACTGTTCATGGCTGTTTGAGTTTGTTTGTTTTTCACTTTATGGTTTGAATTCATATATTTTTAGTGTTGAAACAAGTACCTGTAAAGCGTCTTTTCATTTTAGAAAAAACTGGTTTGTTTACGCTTCAAATTGAATTCGAAAATCATACAACAGTTTTCCTTTTGTCTACATCAACATTAAAGGAAAATAAAAGAAATACATGCATCTTGCATTTGCATTTTGATAAGTTTGGGTGTCTGATCTAAGAGAAAGTGCATTAGTTTGTGCTTGGTGCTCTGTGTGGAAAGATATTGTTTTTCTCTCCCCTCAGTAGTTAGGATTTTCAAAGCTAAAAAGATTGTGAAAGCTTGCTTATCATTTTAGCTGCATTTAGGAATTTGTACCAATACATCTCGTGGTGATCCTGAAAGACAAACTGATAAACAAGATCAACTTAAAATATATTGAATGAATCTAAAAACGCATTGTAACATAACGCTCACAATAGAGGTCTAGGTAGAGACGTGTTCCGGCGTCGTTAAACGTAGTGACTGTCGATCTCTACGAAGGTGGGTGATTCCTCCTGAGGGACGATAGCACTAATACGGATTTGAGCTCCCGCGTACCGTCGCGTATATTGGGAGACCCCTATAGGCAATTATCCTTTATCCTTAGGAAGCCGTGTCGACCGCCCTACTGATCGCGATGCAGTGAACACAGCATTCACGAAGATCGACCACCCATACCGTAAAACGTATTCTGTGGTTTCGCGAAAGGTTTGGCACACCCTCTGCCTAGATCTCCAGAGCAGTTTCTTTTGGCCCTTTTCAAACTCTATAACTGAAAAGGTCCAACCGAGCATTTGTCACTTCGGGCTCGTTAATACATCGAAGGCGACTAGAGTCATCTTTAGCTTTTTCTCGACTCTTAAAACATGAAAAAGCAAAGTTGTGTCTAAAAGCGTCTAATAAAATTCATTCAATACGGAAACATAATTCCCCTTTTTGTATTTTAGTTGATCAAGTAATCCGCAACCGTGGAGGAAAGTCAATTAAAACCCCGTCGTTCAGGGAGGCTTGCGAGTCAACCACCTTTGTCTCTGGAACCGAGAGTAGTACGGACGAAGCGAACTCACTTGACCAGGTCAAAATCTCCTTTTAAAGTTAGAACGGAAGTTCCAACAACATCTGAGATTCTGGTCACTCCCAATATTTCTGGAATCCCTGCCTCTATTGAAGAAGTTCAACAGCAGCAGAAGGACAGTTGTACTGATCCTAGTCTGAAAACGAGTACTTGCATAACTGAACCAGTTCCATCTGAAACCGGTCCACAGAGTCTTGTTGTTCAAACAACTGTCGCTGTCGAAGTAACCCCTTCTTCGGCACCAGAAATTTTTACGGACCTGACGGTCTGCCTCTTCCTCCTGGTCTGATTGCAATAGAGGAAATCGTAGAGGACCAGCAAGCAAATACTCCAATTCATTTTGGAGTAGGTACTACTCTTTTTCCTTCTGCATCAGAAGTTTGTCCATCGCCACTGGAAGTTCCTGAAGAATCGTTAGGAAGTTTATTGGATAGACTTAAAATGTCTGAACAACCGTCGACATCTAGGACTGTGCCAAACGACACAGCGACAGCAGAAGCTCCTGCTGCCACTCCAACGATGTTTGTCGGCATACCATCTGTCCCAACTAGTTCTCATCAACTAGAAGGAGTCCACCCAGGGACTATTATGACAACTTGGTCTGTTCCAGTTTGTTCTTCCGGTATAATACCCGGTAATTCTTATGTTGAAACTAGACAAATTGATCCCTTTGGGAATCATTTTGGGCCATCCAGTCCTCAAAGGCCATCTATGCCCTTGAGCTCCGGATTGTTACTGTATGGGGGGCAATATGCCCTTTCACTTCCTCTTCCGGGAGGATACCCATACGGCAGTTTTCAACCACATTCAGGTTTGACTGAAGTAACGACGAGTGGTTGGGTACCTATGTTACCCCAACAACCAAGAGTTGTATATTCCATGCAACAATCTGTACCTATGTCTAGTATCCCGACGACGCCAGCAATTGTAACCATGTCGCAAGTTCAATCGATGCCTGTTGTATGTCAACCCCAAGTTGTAATGCAACGGCCTATTGACCCTGCAACACAACCACAATCGCCAACTGCCGGGACGACACAGATACAAACGGGGACCATAACCCCGCATCTTGGTCCGTCGGTTAGTGTCGCACAGCAAAACATGGCTTCACAACCATGGATGGTGCAATACCAACAACCTCAGTTTCAACAGGTGTACCAAGGATCTGAGCAACAGATCTTTGCAAATAGTGGGCAACCCTATATTCAGAACGGGTTAAATCAACCACTTTACAGTGGCCAAGCCCACCAGCCATATCAATCATATCAACATCAGTTGCATTATGCTGGTGTGCAAAGGCCTACTGCTCAGGTGATTCCATCGTATCCTGGGTACGCCTCGCCAAACCTGAATCAGCAGTTGCCATTCGTGGCGACCTTAGAATTACCAGATTTACATCGATTAACGAACGATCCAATCGCCTATGCCCATTGGTGGCCAGCGATTCCTCACAAACTTCCTTCGGACATTCCTAAATTCAATGGAAATCCGGGCGAAGACCCGTCGAATCATGTGATGACATTCCATCTATGGTGTTCGTCGAATACCTTGAATGATGATTCGATAAGGCTTCGCCTTTTCCAGAGGACATTGACTGGTCTGGCGGCCAAATGGTATATTGAATTACCTAGAGCCTCTTTCGACAATTTTAGTTCCCTAGCCACGACTTTCTTAACACACTTTCAGTTACCTATAAGGTACGAAACTGGAACAGAGATTTTGACCAATTTCAAGCAAACAACGGCCACACATATATCTGATCATATACATGAGTGGCGTCGTCGTCGCAGAATGGTAAAAACCTATGTTCCAGATCAGCTATTAGCTGAGTGGTTTATAAAGTCGCTTCTGCCGGCAATTACAGAAGATGTGGCCAAGGGAGGCGTCGTAACAGAGGAGCAAGTTATTGCTCGTGCTCAATATTTGGACTTAGTATATACTCAGTCGGGCACGCTCTATGATAAGATACCTGATGCCCCCAGACCGGAATTTTCAATCCCTCCTCCTCCCGGATCGAATAGTGACTCTCATGCCGGTGATGGCGTGATTGGAACTGCAAACGCTAAGTCGACAAGGGATTCGAATAAGAAAGCCCGTAAGACTTCGAATCAAAAAGCAAATCAAGAGATTCTTGCTTCGGAGGTAAATATTGTATCTACGGATAAAGATAAAAACTCCAATCAACCAGGAAGCAAGAAGAAACAAAACAAAGGGAAGAAGAAGAAACAAGGTGGATCATCCCCTCAAAAAACCTCTTCAAACCCTCCTGGGCAAAGGAAACAATTTTATCCATGTCAAATATGCGATGAAAATCATTTGACAAAGGACTGTCCGTTCAAAGCTGAGTTAAAGAGGTTCCTAAAAAGTTCCCAAACTTCAGCTGT
This sequence comes from Pinus tabuliformis, assembly GCA_031772625.1. NCBI lineage: Eukaryota > Viridiplantae > Streptophyta > Pinopsida > Pinales > Pinaceae > Pinus > Pinus tabuliformis. The sequence continues at coordinate 37,582,077 of CM062806.1, read as the reverse complement.
GTTGACTGATCCATTTCCAGCCCCAGGTCAAAATATGGTTGATAGTGGAAATGCTTCCCCGTCTCAAGTGCTTATGCTGTCGGTTTCTAAGCAAAGTGATGCTTTGATCTCGACTAGGAATAAAGATTATGGGAATCCGCCGGTGTCGAACGACAAAGGGAAAGATCAACCCAGTAGTTCGACAACGACTTCGGCAGAAGTTGTACCCCCCCTCACGCATGAATTAACAATAAAGCCGCCTAAGGGAGTAGTCCACAAGTCGACATTCAACCCTCGCGCCAGAGCGGCGCAACACTATAATATAGTGGAGGATTTGGCCCAATCGCCATCTGCTATGTCGACTCTTGAGGTACTACAAAATTGCCCATCCCAAAGACAGGCATTGTTATCAGCAATTGGTGGAGTGGATCCTAAAGATTCCAATCTTGTATCCTTTGATCACAAAGGATATGATCCTCAGTTACCAGCGCAATTAGCTTTCCTTATTCAAGTGAAAGCACTCAACAAAACTGTTCATAGAATGATTATTGATGAGGGTGCATCGACATGTATCATGTCGATGAGTTGCTGGAAAACTCTTGGATCTCCAACCTTGTCGCGATCTTCGACGACATTGAAAGCATTTGACGGTAGGTCGTACACTCCGTACGGTATCCTAAATAACTTTAAGGTTGAACTAGGAGGAAAAACAGTAGAGATTGATGTTGAAGTCATTGATGGCAATCTTGACTATAACATCCTACTGGGAAGACCATGGATATATGCCATGGCAGCTGTAGTGTCGACATATTTTAGGAAGATCACATTCCCATTTGAAGGAGGGATTACGATCGTCGACCAACAGAATTTCCTCCCTAATGGTTCACAAGTTACTGGAAGCATTCCCCTGATCCATGGGAGCGACCATTCGATAAAAGATATCGGAGTAGGCTTGCTAAAAGATCCCACAATGATGGGAACTTTCGCGTTGCCACCTCCTTTCCATATAGTGGATATCCCGTTTGTAGCAACATGCAACATGATATCTTCATCAAAGGTCGCAGAAGACAAAGTCGTCATGGATCATCAAGTGGTATTGCCTCCTAGCCCCATTGAAATATTGTAGCAATCAATGTTTCAGGCATGGGAGGCGAGCCCAAATGAACGCTCGTCAAGCGTTTGGGTAGATAGGTCCGAAGAATATGGTACCCCATTAGATCCATGGTCAAAAGTTCATGGGACTGACGAAGGAATCTTACAATCAATGATGATTAAGGGGGCACCATGGAATGATCACCACCATCGTTCCCTTCTTCCAGGATGTGAAGAAGAAACTCATCACGATCTATATCACCCTTCAGTATTTGAATTCCTAACAAATACTGTAAATACGGTGGATTCAGAGAGAAACCTATCCAATATTGAAGAGACTATAGCCATAAACATCTCGACAAAATCTGATGTTGTTGAGAATATTCATGTCGGCAAAAGTTGTTCCCCTTCAGAACTGGAAATATATAGTGCTCTCTTTCGCGAATTTAGAGATGTCTTTGCATGGTCATATGATGAAATGCCAGGCATTGACTCGAGCATAGTTGAACATGAAATTAAAATGTATCCTGATGTCAAACCAGTAAGACAACGGCTTCGGCAGGTACATCCGAAGAAAGCCGTTGCCATTAAGGCAGAAGTTGAAAAACTTCTCCATGCTGGATTCATCTACCCGGTTCCTCTAACCGATTGGGTATCAAATATTGTCCCTGTTATGAAAAAACAAGGGACGATAAGAGTGTGCGTCGACTATAGGGATGTAAACAAAGCTTGTCCAAAGGACAACTACCCTACACCCTTCATCGACCAGATAATTGATGAATGCGCCGGATGTGAAATCTTTTCCTTTATGGATGGATTTTCCGGGTATAATCAAATAAATATCCGCCCACAGGACCAGTCTAAGACTGCATTCATCTGTCCGTGGGGCACATTCGCTTATCGAAAATTACCCTTTGGTTTAAAGAACGCAGGGGCGACGTTTCAGAGGGCAATGAATTATGCCTTCCATGACATCAAGAACATTGTTCAACCTTACCTCGACGATCTTCCGGCTCATTCGCGGAAGCGGACTGATCATCCGCGGCATTTGAGAGCGATATTTCTACGTTGCCGACATTACAAGATAAGACTCAATCCGTACAAATGTGTGTTTTGCGTCGGTTCTGGTCATTTACTAGGCTTTGTTGTCTCTAAGGATGGGATTCGTCTCGATCCCTGTAAGGTTCAGGCAATCATTAATTTGCCTCCACCTTCAAATTTGCTTCAGATTCAGAAACTCCAAGGGAAAGCAAACTTTCTGAGGAGGTTCATTCCAAATTACGCAGAACTTGCCAAAGGTTATACTCGTCTTTTGAAAAAGGATGTACCTTTTGTCTGGGACCAGGTTGCGCAAGCTTCCTTTGACGCTCTGAAAGATTGTCTAGTAAGAGCATCATTAATGTACGCCCCGGACTATCAAAGAGATTTTAACCTGTATCTAGCTGCAGCGGATACGACCATTGCGATGGTCTTAGTGCAAGAAGTCGATGGAATCGAACATCCAATTTATTATTTAAGTAAAAATTTAAATGATACAGAAAGTAAATATTCCTATGTTGAAAAACTAGCGCTTGCTGCTGTTCAAGCGATTCAAAGGTTTCGACATTATGTCCTCTTTAGGAAAACTACCGTTCTGTCAGATTGCAATCCCATGACGTATATACTGTCGCGACAGTTGCTTGGGGAAAATATTCAAAATGGATAGCCATCCTTCAAGAGTTTGATTTAGATTTTGTAAAATCCAAATCAAAGAAAGCTCTAGTTTTCGCGGAATTATTATGCGATCTCCCATCGTCGTCCAACGATGAAACATCAGAAGAGTCAATCGTGGATGAAAATTTGTTTCTGATATCAGTAAGCGATGAGTGGTATGGAGACATCATTGTTTATCTCCAAACCCAAAAATTCAGGCCTAATACCTCACACTCAAACGGAAACGTATACGATACCAATCTAAAGACTACATGATCGTCGGTGATACACTTTACCGTCGTGGTGTCGATACGGTTCTGAGGAGGTGCCTTACCCATGAGGAGGCCGAAAAAGCCCTGAATGATTGTCATTCAGGCGCGTGCGGGGGGCATCAATCTGGATATGCAACAGCACAAAGAATCTTACGAGCAGGATATTTCTGGCCAACTATGTTTAAAGATTGCATAATAGCTGTCAGAAGTTGCCATGCATGTCAGATCTTTGATAGCAAAACCAGAAGACCACCCGCACCCTTACAGCCGATAGTTGCTGTTGGGCCCTTCGCCAAGTGGGGCATCGATTTCATGCAATGTAACCCCACCTCGACCGGGGGGCATGGGTATATTATAGTCGCTGTTGACTATTTTACCAAATGGGCCGAGGCGATGCCTACATTGGATAACACTGGTGAAACAGCTGCCCTTTTCTTTTTCAATCATGTAGTCGCCAGGTTCGGCGTTCCGCAAGCTATAGTGACAGATCATGGATCGCATTTTCGCAATCACATGATGGTTGAGTTAGCTGCCAAACTAGGGCTATCGCACGACAGCTCTACCCCATATTATCCACAAGCCAACGGACAAGTTGAAGCAATCAACAAGGTCCTGAAGCGTATGTTGCAAAGGATGATAGGGGTTCACAAAAGAAGATGGCATCTAATCCTGTACTCAGCATTATGGGCTTACCGAACCTCGGTAAAGAACGCCACTGGGTTCACACCATTCCAATTGGTGTATGGCCTGGAGGCAGTCTTACCGATTCAGTGCGAAATTTCGTCTCTTAAACTCGCAATTGACCTCCTCCCCGGAACCTCAGAAGAAGAGGCTCGTTTCCTGGAATTGATCCAGTTGGATGAAAACCGTCGTGACGCTGCTTTGGCGAACGAGGCTAATAAGAAACGAGTCAAAACACAGTTCGACAAAAATGTCAAACCTCGTGTCTCCTCTGAGGGTGACTTGGTTTTGCTTTACGACCAAGAATTCGATAAATTAGGAGCAGGAAAATTTCAGTCCTTATGGATGGGTCCCTATATTGTTAAAAGGGTGTTAGCAAAAGGAGCCTACGAGTTAATGGATTATGACGGAATACCACTGGCGCAACCCCGTAACGTGTTGTACCTCAAGCGTTACTATGCCTAAATAGTAACCTGAGTGCTTTTGTTGTATTTTGTTTTCGCTAAAATGTTTGTTTCGGTAGTAATCCACCCTTCTCGTTTGTTGCAGATGTCGAATTATTCTGATACATATGTGGGATATGCCGACGGAGCGAGTCGTAGTACGCGGAATTTGTCCTCCGCTGCCTGGGCCATTTTTGATCCAAGCGGCGAGTTAGTGAGTTTCAGAGGTGTGTGTATTGGACGGTCAACAAACAATATCGCTGAGTATAGTGCGTTGATCGAACTCCTCTCTGATACCATCGCTCATGGTATACGCCGACTAATTGTTAGGCTAGACTCACAACTTGTGATACTACAACTCACTGGTATATATTCAGTCCGCAATCCAGCTATTTATCGTATGTTTCTAAGGGTTAAGATTTTGGAAAGAGAGTTTGATTCAATTCAATACCAGCATATTTCCAGAAACTTGAACACATTAACAGATTCATTGGCAAACTATGTATTAGATAGACATTTACAACATATATAAAAAGAGATGCATCGGTGCTATGCAAGTGGATCACAAATAAAACTGAAATAAACTCCGAAAATCAAAATATATAAAGCTGTTTATAGTTTGTACATAATGTGCTGTAATCAAAACAAAATTGGTCATATGACCTAGAACTCAAAAAGATGCTAGGGGGCACCCTAGCCTAGTGGTGCTCATGAAAGTACGTCACGGTCTGTGCGATCATGCGCAAGAGACGAGTCCATCGTCTAGGCACGCCGATGGTGTGCCGCTGCAACTGTAAATGTAACTCGTCAATCTGTACATCCGGAAGACCACGAGTAAGGCTCTCAACCTGCTCCTGCACAGCTGCAAGTATCTCAGTATCACCAAGGTCGCGAATAACAACTCTCCTAGCAGGCTCTGCTGCTGGGGCAGCAACTGGCGATCGTGGACGAGCTACTGGACGAACAAGACCAACATCTGCATGCACCCAAGAGTTTGATCAGTTTTGAACAGTGAACATCATGAATGAAAACAATAAACAGTGATATGGTCAGAGATTTTACCAATAGCGCCCCATTGCTCGCCATCCGGAAGCACCAAGTCCGGATCACCTCGGTAGTCCATACCCACATATGGATACTCAGAAAATGCCATCTCCTGACGCTCGAACCACCTGAGAAGGACTCAGTGAAAGTAATATGAGGTTGACCAACATGCCGGGACATATGGTCAACCCACCTCTGCATGCGTGGCTCGGTCGGAGAAGGCACATCAAGCAAGATGTACTGAGGTTGCATCAATGGGATTTTCTCCAAGACAAAGGCAGTCAGAATAGAACCAAATCCAAAGTTCTTCAGCCCCCCGTCCTTTACCTTGGTCAATTGACTTTTCATCTGGATAAGTACTGCATCACACCAGTTAAACACTTTCGGTTGGAGACACTCCAAGGCGTGCTGCATATAAGATCTGTTGGCAACATGTAAAGCTGCGCTACCGGCCATCCTACCAATGGTGAACAGAATGGACCTGAGAGACCTGTCAGTAATATCACGGATATTGATCTTGCCGTCTTTGCTCGGCTGTGAACCTTCCCGGCAATACTGACGGATATAGTCTCTGGTGGAAGTAGTCCCTCGAGCCGTACCTGACAAAGAAATGGGAGCACCCCGCCTTGACAACCCAGTCAAGAAGTACATGTCCTCTATGGTCAAGGGGAAAGACTTCCCCCTAATCTGGAAAACTTGGTTAACAGGATCCCAAGCATCAAGCATATACTGCAGTAAAGAAATATGTGCTCTCATGCTAGAGATACGGAAGAACTTCAACAGGCCACAGTTCCGAAGCGCGTTCACCGTGACTGGGTCATGGAGTGCAACCATGTCCTCTGCTTCATGTTCTCGTTCTCGCCATGTAAGGGACATTTTTCTAAAGTTCCCTACAATCAAACAAGAGAAGGAGTAAGTTCCTGATTTTGATGAAAATCTGGCGAAAAATCATCAAAAAACTCATGCAAAATCAGCCTTTTTAGGCCCAGCGCAGGCAGAGAGTCTTCCCCCTGCTCTGGAACTCAGTCTGCCTTAAGACTGCCTGAAATACAGCGCATATTTCGAAAGGGGAACCTGCGCTGATGCCAGGGCGCCCTAATGAAACCCCTGGGGCCCAGAAACTCTGAAAAACATGCATGAAACTGAAAAAGGAAACCATGAAAGTGAAGGGCTAAGGTTTAGCTCCTACCTGGTCCAAACGGCGCCGAAAATCGTCCACAGAATCTCCCGGAATCAGCTGGTGAAAATCAAGGAAGAAGAGGCACCTCCAGAGCTCCAACAAGCAAAATGCAAATGAAATGGTAAATGAGAGGTAAAAACCCCTTTTATGACTTTTTACACAGTTTAAAGTTAAATATTAGGGTAATAATCTCGTTTTCATGCAAATATTGTCCATTTCTAACAAAATTTGTTGCAGCAATTGAAGATGAAGTACTACATTTGAAAAGAGAAAAGCTAGTAAAAGTAAAAAATTAAATTTAACCATGAATCGAGCAGTTTTACCACGGAATTTATGCTCGTTAAAAAATAGAAAAGTGTGAGCAGAGTTTTTCCGCCAAAGTTCAAGCTCATTAAAAAATGAACCTATCTCGGTAAATAACCATTGCGATCGTAAATTTATAAGCCTTAAAAACCTTGGTCGTGTTTTCATCCATCACCTCCATTTCATTTGGCCGATCATTCACCCCCATATGTGTGTTTACCTATTTTGAGGAACAGCTGCGAAGAGTGATTTCACCTAGCCATCCTTGTGACACTACCGTGATTGGAAAATTCCAATTTGTACCTGGAATCAGTTGCTATCCCTGTTTATCACTCGTTCCTCAAAAGACGAGTCTTCTTTGAGCTCTTTTCACTGACTCGTAAAATATGAAAAGTTTGCCGAGTTTTTGGCCTTCTAGCTCGTTAAACGACCGAAAGCTATCCCTCCTCTAGATTTTAATCTTTTTGGACCTGAGGGATTATTGCACAAAAGGATCGAGCGCTTGTCTTGTTCGGCTCGTTAAAAGTACCGAACAGCCATCCCTTCTGTATTGTTTTATACTTTTTCGGACTTAAGGGATTAGATGACGAAAAAGGAATTATGGAGTTGACTTTCTGTACCTTTTCAGACTCTCTAAAAATGAAAAGGACCGAGTTTTCCTTGTCGTTAGACTCGTTAAAATGATTAAATAGCGACAAACTTGTCTTTAGACGAGAACGAGTTTCCCTATCGCTAGGCTCGTTAAATCATAGCGATAGGCTTGCCCGAAGGGCAGGTTATAGAACAAGCATATGTTATCCTCCTCAAGCTTGACAAAAATAAAGAGGTACTGGTCAGAAATGACTGGGGAAAAATTGGGAGAACATTCAAAGTTTAAAGGTAGCAAGTCACTCTTGAACATGACACTTTTCCTCCGTACCACATCGGGTTGGGTTGTTTCATTCACCGGTCTCATCACCATGGTCCTCGCCACACCATCCACATTTGGGGTAATGCTACCGATCCATCGCATCAGTGTCGTTATATGTTCAAGAGGGGTCATTCTGAAAGTGTCAACCGTGTCCCATCCACTACCATACATTATCCTTCATCCATTCATGATCGCCACCCTGAATCATATTTCACAGTTTGTTTTCACCTCCACTAAAATCATTAGCTCCGTTCCGTGTCATTGATGTGGGATTCATTAAGGCCCTCCCTTGACGGATCGCTTCTTGTCGACTTCAGCTCATTATCCAAGAAGTTGATCTAGGAACACCCCCATCAGTACTTTGAAGCTTGCATGCCTCAATGGCAAGTTTCTCACTTCCGGCGACAGGTATACATCAATGACCTTCGACCAGAAGATTTTGCGTGGCGTTCGACGCCAAGTCCTTTATTCACGCCACGTGAATTGTACTGCAGTACCTTGAGGGTCATCGTCATTATTGGTGATTCCTCTCGCGCTTGTTAACGGTTTTCATTATTGACCGGTAATCAAGCGATGTCTTTCCATGTTCGACTTCAGCGCAATTCTCACATGGATCGACTTGTACTTAGAGTGAAGATCGAACGAGTTTGAAGACCCCGGATCTAGTTTCATCCATCCGGGCTGCGATATATATTCAGGAAATATAAAAGCATTTGCCATGTACATCATTGCAGCAGATGATCATCCTATTCAAAGGATGATAATTTCAGCAGAAAATTATCAGTCTCCTTCAGACGATCGTCTGTCATATGTACCAAAATGTATTTATAAAAGCTGAGCATGGGAATGCCCGCCTCAGCTAGATCATGAAAGTTGAATGAAAAATAATGTATTGTATTGTATTGTATTACAGGGCACTCTCCTCAGCACTGGAACGAACTTCGGACCCTCTAGCTAAAGCATTTCACCCGATAAACGGCCTCATACTTTAGGGGGCAACTGTTATAGACATTTTTGTGCCTCGCGTCAAGGAGCATGGAATGTCAATAATTACAGGGATCCTCAGTCCCTAAACATGTTGTTCTTACCCCTAAAAGAACAAGGTCATCAAACAACAGCACTTCCAATCAGTTCTCCACCTGAAAACACTTCAAAACAGGCTTATTTTGGATCATGTCAGCTGCTCCACTGAGCTTCTGCGCTGGAATGCAACTGTCCCTCCTTGTACCTGCGCTGGAAGTCAAAAGTAATGAAGGCTACCTGCGCTGGGCGAGATTGGCCAAGTGGCACAGTCATCCTGCAAGGTGTCAACTGCCCAGGAAGCTTCCAAACTGACACTTGGTTCATAAGATTCGCCCTGTGATGAGTAAGAGGTACTTGATCACCATGTGTAACCAAGGATCTCCAAGTGGACTCAAGAACTGAAGATAAACTGAAGAGGGAGAGGACACAAGACAACTTCATGTTAGTCTCAAGCTGACTCATCCTCTCTTCTTCTCTCCTATATATAGAGCTCTTCTATGAGGTCTAAGGAGGCTGGAATTTTGTGTTAAGCAAGGAGGTGTTGTTGGATTACAGTTAGAGCTATTGGGTGATTGTTTTACTAGAGGTGAAGAGGAGAGTTCTTGCTGCTGGGGAGGTGCTGCTGGATTGGAGCCATCATTGGTTGTAACCTTCTCAGAACCCTGTTACTTTCTATCAATAAAGTTTTGCATGTTCTCCTATATACTTGTATTACATAGATGTTTTGTGTTTACATGTATATTTGATGCACCCTAATCCATGCTTCAGTTATGAGTACATGTATCTTGTAGTTTGCTCTCTTGTTTTGTGCAGGATCTGTGTGTAGCTGGACCGGCTAAGAGAGCAAGAAGCTGGGAACGAGATACAAAGAGAGAAGGACAAGGATCGACTAAGCGAAAGACACCAGGTTGGTTGACCTTCTTTTCATTCTCTCTGTATTTTCATAAAGTGGAACATCAAAACTTTACTTTCAGTTGTTGCTAAAGACTGTCACCTTTAGAGTAGGGATAGGGTCATCCGCATCGGATACTTTTCCCCACAACAGGTAGGAACAACATGTTTAGGGACTTTGGATCCCTTAGATTATTGACATTTCATGCTTCATGCTGTAAGGCACAAAAATGTCTATAACAGTTGCCCCCTAAAGTATGAGGTCGTTTATCGGGTGAAATGCTTTATCAGGAGGATCCAAAGTTCATTCAATCGTTGAGAGGTGACCTGTAATAAAATACAATACAATACATTATTTTTCATTATGCTTTCATGATCTAGCTGAGGCGGGCATTCCCATGCTCAGCTTTATAAATTCATTTTGGTACATAGAACAGACGATCGTCTGATGGTAGAATGATAATTCTCTGCTGAAATTATCATCCTTTGAGTAGGATGATCATCTGCTGCAATGATGTACATGTCAAATGTTTTTATATTTCCTGAATATATATCGCAGCCCGGATGGATGAAACTAGATCCGGGGTCTTCAAACTCGTTTGATCTTCACTCTAAGTACAAGTCGATCCATGTGAGAATTGTGCTGAAGTCGAACATGGAAAGACATCGCTTGATTACCGGTCAATAATGTAAACTGTTAACAAGCGCGAGAGGAATCACCGATAATGATAATGACCCTCAAGGTACTGCAGTACAATTCACGTGGTGTGAATAAATAACTTGGCGTCGAACACCACGCAAAATCTTCTGGTCGAAGGTCATTGATGTATACCTGTCGCCGGAAGTGAGAAACTTTCCATTGAGGCATGCAAGCTTCAAAGTACTGAGGGGGGTGTTCCTAGATCAACTTCTTGGATAATGAGCTGAAGTCGACAAGAAGCGATCCGTCAAAGGAGGGCCTTAATGAATCCCACATCAGTGACATGGAACGAAGCTAATGATTTTAGTGGAGGTGAAAACAATCTGTGAAATATGATTCAGGGTGGCGATCATGGGTGGATGAAGGATAATGTATGGCAGTGTATGGGACACGGTTGACTCTTTCTGAACAACATCTCTTGAACATATAACGACACTGATGCGATGGATCGGTAGCATTACCCCAAATGTGGATGGTTTGGCGAGGACCATGGTGATGAGACCGGTGAATGAAACAACCCAACCCGATGTGATACGGAGGAAAAGTGTCATGTTCAAGAGCGACTTGCTACCATTAAGCTTTGAGGTTCTCCCAATTTTTCCCCAGTCATTTCTGACCAGTACCTCTTTATTTTTGTCAAGCTTGAGGAGGATAACATATGCTTGTTCTATAACCTGCCCTTCGGGCAAGCCCGTCGCTATGTTTTAACGAGCCTAGCGATAGGGATACTCGTTCTCGTCTAAAGACAAGTTTGTCGCTATTCAATCATTTTAACGAGTCTAACGACACGGAAAACTCGGTCCTTTTCATTTTTAGAGAGTCTGAAAAGGTACAGAAAGTTAACTCCAAAATTCCTTTTTCATCATCTAATCCCTTAAGTCCGAAAAAGTATAAAACAATACAGAAGGGATGAGTTTTCGATAACTTTAACGAGCCGAATAAAACAAGCGCTCGACCTTTTTGTGCAATAATCCCTCAGGTCCAAAAAGATTAAAATCTAGAGGAGGGATAGCTCTTCCGGTCACTTTAACGAGCTGGAAGGCCAAACTCGGCAAACTTTTCATATTTTACGAGTCAGATGAAAAGAGCTCAAAGAAGACTCGTCTTTTGAGAAACGAGTGATAAACAGGGATAGCAGTAGATTCCAGGTACAGGTTGGAATTTTCCAATCACGGCAGTGTCACAAGGATGGCTAAGTGAAATCACTCTTCGCAGCTGTTCCTCAAAATAGGTAAACAATCATATGGAGGTGAACGATCGGCCAAATGGAATGGAGGTGGCAGGTGCAAACACGACCAAGTTTTTTTTATGGCTAATAAATTTACGATCACAATGGTTATTTACCGGGGTATGTTCATTTTTTCATGAGCTTGAATGCTCAATCTTATGTTTATTTTTTAACGAGCATGAACTATGTACTAAAACTGCTCGGATCTCGCTTTTCTATTTTTTAACGAGCATAAATTCCGCGGTAAAACTGCTCGATATACCAGTCATAAGATAAGAATGTCTCCTGTGAGATAGCTATTTTTTATGGAGCTTTATCTCACGAAGCTATGCTCCTCATATCCTTTCTTTATGCAAGTTTGGAAACGGCTAATCCTACAAGTTTGAAGGGTTAGACCTACAGGTTTAAAGGGAGGACCTAAAAATTTAAAAAATAAATAGTCGTCCCTTGCTTGCACTCCAAAAGGTTGCATGCCCCCAGGTGTAAGGTATAATTTCAAGGCTGCCCCTACTTATCCGATAAAACATTTGTTTTAAAGGGTGAGGCTTGCCTCTTTCTGGTTACCCAAAGATTGTTTTGTTAACACCATCAAACGAAAACATTTCCTCGGCACTGTCTACCGAAGTAGACAATGGTGAATGACCTTTGTCAAACAAGTAACCTTAACAAAAGAATCTTGTTCTAGAACAACCACTCTTCCTTCCATGGACGGGGTACAGACTAGTCATATTTTTTCGCGGAAATTCTACCTTATACCCAAGGTTTCCTCTGCCCCTAGCAGACCAGGATGCATGCCCCCTGGGTTCTAGTCCCATCTTTCTGAATCACTCGCACTCATCGGGAAGGAGGACTGTGGGTGGAGACATTTCTTGATTGAATAGACCATTCAGGGTTGGTATTTGACTATTTGCGATGCGTGATCCCGGAAATGAAAGTTGGTCTACGAGCTTGACCATTCTTCCTTCGTGTGGAAAACACATTACTCTAAAGAGTGAGGAGACTATAGCTCTCATGCAATATATATAGTCTCGTCCAAGGAGTAGGTTATAATCCAAGGGTCCTTGAACGACCATCACGTTCATTTGAACGGTCTTCCCTTTCAATGTAACAGGTACATTGGGGAGGATCCCTAATGGTCGACTGGTTCCTTTATCAAAACCTGAGAGATTTCTTATCTCAGGTAAAAGCTCCGGGGAACCCAGTGCTTTCCAAGCAATAGAGGAAAGGATACTCACAGATGCCCCTTCATCAATGATAGTTCCAGCCATGACCATTCTATAAATTTGGACTATGATACTGAATGGTATACTGGCTGGCAACCGGGGTCTGCCTAGTTGGTTCCAATCAAAGGACACAACCAGGTTGCTTGGCGGTGGGACCGGATATGACCCTGACGATGTTCCTTCCTACGATAAAGGAATGGGTGCATTGCCCTGATGCTCATCAGAGTCTGTTTTGATGAAAAAAATATGGATGGTGTCATCCTTATTCTCTTCAGTGAGGGTGTCATTTGAAGATGAATCTTGATTGACGGTGTCATTTGAAGGTGAAACTTCATTGATGGCATCATTTGAAGATGAAACCTCCGAAGGCAGAACCGGGTCAACTGCCGTTTCGACCTTTGGACTTTCGTCCGGTCTGGATTCAGTAGGTTCATTTTCAATGACTGACGCTTCAGCTGACCACTTGAGTGGGCCAGCTGTATTTTCAACCAACGAAGGACTTGGCACGAGTTTTTTGTATCCAGGAGGAAGTCTCAACGGTGAAACCGGGCGATCTTCCAAAACTCTCTTCGCTTCGTCTAAGAAGGGACAACGGTGGATGGCGTGATCGACTTCACACAGTCTGCAGGGGAATCTTGTTCCCCCTCTTTGTCTTGAACCTTCACTTTCGCTGGTTGAAGGTAAGCATTCAACATGGCTATCAGAGGTTGATGCTCCCGAATTGTGCAACTAAGGGGACCAGTCCCTTAGTATCCGGGGAATACAAGGACAATCTCTATGGAAGTGGTCTCCTCTACATATGACACATGGCGATTTAGGCCCGATCTATGCTGTGTGTGGATTTTTGTCAGATGTCTTTTGCTTGCCCCCAGTCGCCTTAGGCTCCTTCTTCTTCTTCTCTCTATTCTTCTTCTCCTTCTTCTCCATGGGAGCTTGGATTTTGCCGGCTCTACCTTGTGAAGATGAAGGATCGGAGGAAGAGTTATAGGAAGTAAAAGGCTGGTGGGCAGTTCTAGACTGATCTAACTGTTGACTCGACTGTTCAGGAACCATGGTGTTCTGAACTACATTGGTTGAGAACAGCCAAACAGGCAGGCCAATTGTCAGTCCTGGAAGCGACAATGTGGCCATGTGGGGCGCACCAACTTCTCCCCAAGAGGAGAAAGGACTAGGATTTCCATCTTGTGGAATTCCTTGGTTGGGGTGTTCCATGTTCTCAACCTACAGATCAATGTAGGAATAGGAGGTGATTATGTTCCATTTAAAATAAATTTTATAACGACGCTTTAGACACAACATTCTTTTTCACTTTTTAAGAGTCGAGAAAAAGCTAAAGATGACTCTAGTCTCCTTCGATGTTTTAACGAGCCCGAAGTGACAAATGCTCGGATGGACTTTTTCAGTTATAGAGTTTGAAAAAGGCCAAAAGAAACTGCTCTGGAGTTCTAGGCAGAGGGTGTGCCAAACTTTTCGCAAAACCACAGAATACGTTTTACGGTACGAGTGGTCGATCTTCGTGAATGCTGTGTTCACTGTATTGCGATCAGTAGGGCGGCCGACACGGTTTCCTATGGATAAATGCTTTGTTCCTATAGGGGTCTCCCAATATATACGCGACGGTACGTGGGAGCACAAGTCTGTATTGATACTTATCGCTTCACCGTGGAGGAATCACCCAACCACTCAACGCTAAGATATCACGTTTAACGACGCCGGAACACGTCTCTAGCTTAGACCTCTATGTGTTTGTGTTATGTTTCAATGCGTTGTTATGTAAATTCAATTTATTTTAAGGTTGATCTTGTTTAGCAGTTTGCCTTTATGGATCACCACGAGATGTATAGTAACACTCCTAAATGCAGTCTAAGATGATAAGCAAGCTTTTCAATCTTTCAACTTTGAAAATCTTATCTACTGAGGGAAAAGAAAGACAACATCTTTTCACACAGATCATAGAGCACACACTAATGCATTTTTTCCTAAATCAACATGCAAACTGTCAAAATGCACATGCACAATGCAGGTATTTCTTTTCTCTTTCTTAATGTTGGTGAAATACAAGAAGAAAGTTGTTGTATAACTTTGAATTCAATTTCAAGTGAAAGCAAACAAGCTTGTCCAAAATCAAAAGACACCTTAAGATTTATTTGTTTCGACACTAGAAATATATAAATTCAAACCATATGACGAAAGCAAAAGCTCAATCAGCTATGAACAACAAATAAACTAACTCTTAAGATCAAAACGACACTTTATCACATGTCTAGATCTAAGAGGCCACAGCAAGACTAGTTCACTTTCGTTATGGGAAACTGCAAATGATATAAGAAATACACAAAGAACAAATACAGTTTCTTTATACAACCGAGGCATAATAGTGGCAAGGAAAGTTGGTTTTAGATAGGTACATTGACTGGTAACAGGCTGCAAAAACAAGGGTGAAAACAGGGCAATAAAAAGGAGGGAAACCCAGTAGCACTAGGCAAAACTGGTTCAGCGCAGGTAGTACACTGGTAGTTTGACCTTCAGCGCAGGTAGCCCCTTCGGGAACTACGCTGGAATGCAGACTTCCTTCACAGTGCCTGCACTGAAGAGACAAACTTTCATTTTTCTCAGTTTCCGGGTCACAGATTGCTCAAAAATTCACATTTTTTGGCCAAATCAGAAGATATCAGTCAAGTACACACTAAGGGATGAAAAGGAGGATGAAAAGCTATCACTAAGAGCTATTCAGAGTCCTTGTGGATCAGCTCTTAAAATCATAAACTTGCTCAGAAACTGAGCTAGAGTAGCTTCCCTCTACTTTGCATTTGAAAGATCCAAATGCAGTTCGATTCGGTACTCCCTTTGTTTATGAAATGAATAGCAAAAACACAAACAACCAACAAGATACGTTCCCCAGTGGAGTCGCCAATTTGTTGTTGGGAAAAGTATCCAATACGGAATGACCCTATCCCACTCTAAGGGTGATAGTACCTCAGCAACAATCAAAGCAAAGCTATTCGAGATTACTTCTTTATGAGATGTAAGAGAGGGGAGAAATAAATCCACTAACCGTTGTCTTCCGCTAATGATTGATCCAATCTTCTCTCTTTGCTGCTTGCTCCCAGCTCCTTGCTCTTTCACTGGCCCAGCTACACCAAGATCCTGCAAAATGGCAAGAGAGGGAAACTACAAGAAGCATACATTCATAATTGATTCAAGGATTAGAATAAATCAAATACACAAGCATTACAATACACTATTGAGACACATGCATATAGAAGAACCTCAAATTCTTTATTAATGGAAGAAGTAAAGTTCAGGAAGTGATACAACCATAAAAGGCCCAATCCAGCATCACCTCCCAGCAGAAAGAAATCTCCTCTTCACCTCCTTCAAGAAAATCACCCAATAGTTCTATACTCAAACCAACAACACTTCCTTACATTCACAAGATTCCAGCCTCCTTAAACCTCATGAGAGAGCTCTATATATAGGAGTTTTGGAGAAAGGATGAGTCAGCTTGAGGCTGGCATGAAGCTGACTAGTGTCCTCTCCCACTTCAGTTATTCTTCAGTTCTTGAGTCGACTTGGAGGTTCTTGCTTCCACTTGGAGATCTAGACCCTCTTACTCATCACTAGGCGAATTCCCTGATCCAAGTGCCATTTTGGAAGCTTCCTGGGCATTGACACCTTGAGGAATGACTGTGCCACTTGGCCAAACTTGCCCAGCGCAGGTAGCCTTCTTTACAGTTGACATTCAGCGCAGGTACAGAGTGGAGCAGTTGACATTCAGCACAGATGCTCAGTGGAGCAGTTGACATGATCCATAATTAGCTTGTTTTTGAGTGTTTTCAGGTGGAGAACTGATATTCAGTGTTGTGGTTTGCTGACCTTGTTCCTCTAGGGGTAGGAACAACATGTTTAGAGACTTTGGATCCCTTAGATTATTGACATTTCATGCTTCATGCTGTAAGGCACAAAAATGTCTATAACACCTTGGGAATCCATCTCCATGGATCACATGTCGGGGCTTCCTTCTACTAAGCATGGAAATGACTGTGTTTTTGTGGTCGTTGATAGATTCTCAAAGATGGCCATTATGGCAGCCTGCAAGAAGAATATCACAGCAGAAGCCACTGTTAAACTCTTCTTTGAACGAGTGTGGGTACACTTTGGGATCCCACAATCTATCATCTCATATCGGGACAGTAGGTTCCTCAGTGCATTTTGGTCCAGTCTCTGGTTGATGCTGGACACCAAGCTCACTAAGTCCACAACTTTCCATCCCCAAACTGATGGCCAGACAGAGGTCATCAACAGGATGATCGTACACATTCTGCGCATGTACAACTCAAAGCATCCATGCACATGGGATGAGAACCTCCCCTATGTCTAGCACAACTATAACCAGGCTCTCCACAGCTCGACTAGCCACAACCCCTTTCAGGTGGGCTTGGGATTCCAGCCACTATGTCCCATTGATGTAGCCATGCCATTTGCAACTACTCGAACAGATTTGGCTCATGTCCAATCCAAAACCAATAAGGAAAACATCTTCATTGAGCACATCTAACATATCCGCTAGTAGGTACACGGCATTCTGGAGAAATCAAATGCCAAGTACAAGTAGCAACATGATCAACATCGAGTGCCACACAACTTTCAAGTGGGCGAATAAGTTTGGTTGCATTTGCAAAAGGAATGCCTTACCGGATCCTATCAGAAACTCAAACCACTCTGATATAGTCTTTACACCATTACCAAGGTTGTGGGAGACAATGCATTTGAGCTTCGGATTCCCCCATTCCATAGCCTGCACCTAGTGTTCAATGTGGATTGCCTTTGACCATACTTCCCACCATTGCTAGACACATCAGACAGGCCACAACTGATCAGATCCAAATTTATAGAATAGGCCACAACTAATTGAATCATGGACATGCAGATCAAGAACACCCGACAACAAAGGATCCAACTATATTGAGTTGTCAAAGCAAGCCAACTCCTTCACTACAGAAAGTGTCTCACCAAGGATCAAGTTCAGCAAAAGTTTCCTCATCACATGGAGGAACTCAATGCAATGGGGACCATTGCTTCCTAAGGGGGGAGGAATGATCCAGGTGGATATTGTTGGCCACCCGCCTATTCCACCTAGACCTCCACCATTGTTTCTTTTAGTTTTTTAGTTTCCTTATTTGTAGCACAATTTATTATTTTTTGTAGTTTTTCGGGTCCTGAACTTCCGAAGCCGTTTTGAGGCCCTAAACAACATTTTTTTTGCACAACTAGGAGAAACATGGGTCCATGGACCTATGATTCTCACTCAAAAATTGTATTCCTCTGATAGGTTTTTCTAATGAGGTATTGTGCGCGTCAAATGGAGATTGTATGAAAAAATTACAACCCCAGGAAGTTGATGTACCAATTTACCCAAAATGGGGCCCATAGTTTGGCGCTTCATCTCCTAGTGTTAGGTTTTTGGATGTTTAGGGCTTTCTATTGTTTCTCAACAATAAATAAGCCTTCGAGCCTCATTGTAAGACAGTTAAGAGGCATGTAGCCGCCACATCTCTTCTCAGAGATAAGCTAAGATCACACGAGCTAGTTTATTTCCATCTCTGTTTGTAAGCATATTTCATTATTTTACATCAATGAAACGAAGTATTATTTCTGTTGCATCTCTATATTTATGGTCATATCTGTAATTTGTTGCATTCCTGTTTAAATCCGGATCAGGATGTTTGGGATATTTTTTACATATAAAGTCTAGGTCAGATCATGTTGCAGGTGTTTTCATGGCAAAGTGCTCAATATCAACTTTCAAATGGTTTATATGGTGCTTCAAAACAACATCAGGATCAAAAGAAAGGGTAGGTTGAAGTCTGCACCAGAAAGAAAAGAAGACCTAAGTGACAAATTATTTATTTTCAATAATTAAAATTAATTCAAAAATAATAATTAAATCAAAACTCTAAAACACGAGAATCACATGTATTCATCACATGTCAGCCAAAGTCATAAATCCAAAATTCAAAACCTATGGCCCACCCCGCACTTAACTATTAAATTTACCAAAAGCAAAATCTTCGAGGTCTGTTAATAAATATATCAACGATTAGTGGTATGTTTTGGACCCTATCTACTCCCACATTTAACCAAAAGGGGGGGGGGGGGGTTCGAAAAGTTGCTTTCATTCTTACCGGGTTTTACAGCTATCACCCTCTTGTTAAATTAGACCCCCTCCCTCCTAAACCACTTCTTACCTACCCCCTGTTATAGACATATTTGGGCACATCAACCCCAAACTTATATTTTTAATGTATTAGGGCTCATCAACCCCTAAAAGAGTTGTTTCATACCCTAAAGGAACTTAGTCATCTAAGTGCATCATTCCCCAAAAGCTCCACCTCAAAAATCATCCAAAAACTGCCTAAACTGAACCATACTGACTGCTCCACTATCAAAGTGCAATGCATACTGACTGGTACAGTGTCAGGGTGTGATGCATACTATTTAGGCCTTCTATAGGTGCAACGGGTGAGGATGGATAAATTTCCGGGATAGTTTGTTAGTTTGTTGCTCATGGAATCTTCTAAAAACTTTTCCTATGGCACTTGCCTCTCTGAATTCACCAAGGGATGACTAAGGGAATTAGGAAACAATTTTCAATTCCCCTCTCTTGTGGAACCAATTTTAACAAGTGGAATGACACTAATCAATCTCCATGGATGACTCATACCCTTGCAAACATCTATAAAAGTATCTCTCATCTAAGGGATCAAAAGGCTGAATTGTTGTGAATTGCAAGTAAGTGTTGCTAGTTTTAGTCTTGAGGAGAGAGCATAGTATCCTTGTTGATGTGTTATTGCTACTTCATGAGGTGAAGGATTGATGCTGGGAGGATGGTCCTAGATCAGACAACTAGGTTGTAATTCTCCTTATCATTAATAAAGTTCTTCAATATTTTTCCCAATTGATTGTGCAATTGTGAATGCTTTCATTTGTTCATTATATCTAATTTTTTTATGTTTATGTTGTAATAGATCACGATGCTTTGACAGTTCTTTGTTGTTGTACTTGTGCAAGTACTCTCCAAGCGTGTTAAGTACAGGGAGGAGTTATTGGATCTGCCAAAGGAGTGAGAGATTAGGTAAGGAATCAAGCAAAAGTTCTAGGTTGGTTTCTACTATCTCTCTTATCTTTTACACATAGGAAAGATCATTGAATTGCTTTAAACTGTTGTTTCTAGGATAGCTACCAAACTTAGAGGCTTAGTCATTCAACAAGACACCAATTTTCCCAGAAACAAATTGGCGACTCCACTAAGGAACCAGATGTTTTTTTTTTATTGCTTGTTCTATGTTAAATTTTATAAACTAAAGACAGAGTCTGAAGTCAGCCAGGTAGCCTTCGAACTACTCTTGCTCTGCAATTGCATAGTAGATAAATGTTGGTTCAATCAATCTCTGGTTTATTTTATGAATTAAACATTTGACTTGTAAGAACATCTAGAGGAATTTTTGGTAGCTCAGTAACCTCTTACGACACTCCATCATACTTTTCTTATCATTGTTCATCAAAACCAAGCTTGATTCATTGAAAACAGCTCCACATTTGAGCCAAAATCACTTTCAGTTACGCTCCCTAGACCATCGCACTGTCTCCCACTGTGACTCAGTATGCATCTCACCTCCCGAATGTAGGAAGTGTGATGCATCTCAATTTTTGTGAAGCCCGGGTGCGATGATTGACTGAACTCATTTTTCCCATATAGGACTTGCGGGTTTTGACTTGTTTTTCAGTTTTGTTTGGTTGTTTTGTTGAATATGAATCATGTCTCTTCACATAATCTTGCTTTTGTCACTTATATCAGCCTCAATTCACATTAGGACTAGTGAATTTTTTTGTGTATTTGTTCCTCATTTACAATCCTTTGTAAAAAAGTGCTTTAGTCGATTTGTCACTTTGATATTAAAAGTGTCATAAAGTGTCGTTTTTGTTGAAAAGAGAAGTGTCGTAAATTCTTCCTTCCCTTGATAATCGATTAAACTTTTCTTCATGCATTTGATTTGATTTGTTTACATTCAAAGTGTTGAAAGAATTTTTCTTCAAACTTGAAAGTGTCGTTTTGAGTCTTCCTTTCCCTTTGTGAAGAAAAATTGTCGAAAATGTCATTTTGAGTGAAATATTTTAGATCTTTGCTGCATTTAGTTTTCCTTTCTGCATCTTTCACATTAAGGAAAGTGAAAAACAAATACATGCATTTGAATTTAGCATTTTATGATTTGTGTGTGAAAATATGATTTAGGGAAATGCACTAGTGTGTGCTCTTTACTCTTTTCTTAAAAGCACTATTATCTTCTTTCCCTAGTAGCTAGGATTTTCATTGTTTAAATAAACAAAAGATTGTTTATCATTGTAAATTACATCTTAGGAATTTCAGATCATCATCCCGCGGTGAACCATTGAAAGACAAACTCTAAACAAGATCAACTTTAAAATGAACTTCAATGAACCTAACAATTCTTTGGAATCTAACACAACATATCTACAGGTCTAGGCTAGAGACGTGTTCCGGTGTCATTAAAACTAGTGGCTATCATTTTCATTGAAGGATGGGTGAATCCTCCTCTTTGATACGACAAGTGCTAGCATGGAATTGTGCTCCCCGTACCATCGTGTATATTTTGGGAGACCACAATACGCTTAAATTCTTTATTGATAGCAAACCGATTCTACCACCTTATTGATCGCAGTGCACTGAACATAGCATTTGGGAAGATTCACTACCATACATAAGTCCTTGGTAATTTCTCTTTAATTTACCACCAAGGTGTATATTGCAGTTTTGCGACTGGTTTGGTAATCCTTTTGTCTAGATTCTCTAAAGTAGTCACTTTCATTCCTTTTCGACTCTCTAAAATAAAAGGTCCATCTGAGCACTTGTCCTTTCAGGCTCATTAAAAATTGAAGGATACTAGAGTCATATTTAGCTTTTTATCGACTCTTAAAAATTGAAAAGCAAAGTTGTGTCCAAGCATCATTAAAATTAATTGAATTCGAAATAACATCATTTCCCCTTAGTTAATTTTGAGTTGATTAAGTAATCCGCAATCGTGGAAGAAAAACAATCAAAACCCCGTCATTCACCAAGATTAGCAAGTCAACCATCTTTGCCTCCAAAAGAAAAGCCAATCCAGACAAAGTAGTCTCATTTAACTGAGTCTAGTTCATCTGTTTTACTTGAAACCTTTGTGTCAACATCGTCAAAGACTCCAGTTACTCCGATTATTTCTGGTACATCTGCCTTTGAAGAGGAAGTTTCACAGTTACAAGAGGACATTAGAACTGATCCTAGTGTAATGGTAAACACTTCCGTATCTGAAATAACTCCATCTAGAGTTGGTATAGAACCCATCTCAGTTCAAACTGAGGCTATATTTGAACCAGGAGTTGTTCAAGAACCTCCCTTTGAGATTGAAGTTCATTTACCTGAACATCTGGACTTTGAGTTTTAGTATTTAGAAGGTCACCCCTCCAGCATCTTTCACTGCAGAAGCTATACCTTCTTCGGCTCTAGAAATCTTTTACGAACCTGATGGTCTACCTCTTCCACCTGGTCTGATTGCTATAGAGGAGATAGTAGAGGATCCCCCATCTAGCACCCCGTTTCATTTTGTAACTGGGATTCATTTTTATCCTACTACTCCTGAGTTTGCTTCCTTTAATCCTACTTCGTCATGAGTTCCTTTCAAATCGCTAGGAGAGCTTTTGGATAAGTTAACCATGTCTGAGAAACCCTCAACATCTAGGAATGTATCATTTGATGCAGCTGCGATAGAATCTCTTGCTGCTATTCCTACAATGTTTTCTGGTACACCTGAGTCATATTTATATGGTACACCATCCGTTCCAATTGGTTATTAGTCACTAGTTGGAGTCCACTCAGGGGCCACTTCGGCACCATGGTCTGCTTCCATTTACTCATCCAGAGTCCCATGTGGTTTTTCTTACATGGAAACTCAACCATTTGATCGTGCATATTAGTATCAATATGGGCAATCCAGTTATCAAAGACCAGTATATCCTTTAAACACTGGATTGTCGCCACATGGAGAACAGTATGCCTATTCATCATTTCCTCCTTTTTCTTGGGGACAACCATATGAGAGTTTCCAATAGTATTCAAGTCAATCTGGAATCATTGTTAGTGGTTGGATACCCATACTGCCAGATCAACCAAGGGTTGTATATCCAACACAACCAATTCAACCTGTGTCGAATGTTACCACTACGCCTGCCGTTACGACTGTGTCGCAAACACAAGAACAACCTGTTGTGACTCAACCTCAACCTGCCCCTTCTTCCTCACAAGCTCAATTTTTGAGGAAGAAGGCTCAAGTTTCTCAGATTCTGGTACAACAGCCGCTTGTTTCTAGGACTCAATCACAACCTCAGGTTAGTGTTCCTTTATCTGGAACGGCTCAGGCACAAACGGATATAGTCAATCTGCAACTTGGTCAATCTTCTGGTATTGGGAAACATCAAACGGTCCAACAATCGGGGTTGGCGCAATATCAACAACCATAATTCTAGCAAACCCAACCTCATTTTGGACTTGGTTCATAAGCTCAGACTAGATTTGGTCAATATCAAGCCTACCGAGGATCTGGGAAACAAGGCTTTGTAGGTTATGGACAGCCGCATTTCCAAACCGGTTATCAACAACCACCCTTAGATACTAGTTATATCCAAAAACCTTATCAAGGTTACCAGCAACAGATGCTTCATGCTGGTATGCAAAGACCTATTTCTCAGGTGATTCCTTCTTATCGTGGGTATGCTCCACCCAACCTGAATCAGCAGTTGCCATTTGTAGCAACTCTAGAACTACCAGATTTGAACCAACTCACAAATGATCCAATTGCATATGCCCCTTGGTGGCCAGAGATTCCTCATAAACTTGCCTTTGATATTCCTAAGTTCAATGGAAATCCAGGTGAAGACCCATCGAATCACATAATGACTTTTCATTTATGGTGTTCATCCAACACTCTGAGTGATGATTCGATTAGACTTCGCCTTTTTCATAGAACGCTTATCGATACAGCAGCAAAATGGCATATTGAATTTCCAGAACTTCGTTTGATAACTTTACCATTCTTGCCACTACCTTTATAACCCACTTTCAGTTACCCATCAGGTACGAAACTGGAACAGAACTTCTTACCAACTTTAAATAGACCACATCCACTCACATATCTGATCATATTCATGAGTGGCGTTATTGTCATCGAATGATAAAAACATATGTTCCATATCAGTTTTTAGCTAAGTGGTTTATTAAGTCCTTATTGTCATCTATCAAAGAGGACGTGGCGGAAGGAGGAGTTGTCATGAAAAAGCAAGTCATTTCTCATGCCCAATATTTAGATTTGATCTATACACAATTTGGCACACTCTACGACAAAATTCCTGACGCTCCTAGATGAGCTTTTTCCGTTCCACCCCCTCCAAAATCGAGTATGGACTCTCATGCCGGAAATTGTGTGATCAGTTCCTCGAGCACGCAAGCGGCGAGAGGACCATTTGGTCAAGCTCTTGCTATTTCTATTCAAAATGCAAATGACAATTCTCTTGCCTCGGAGATTAATGTTGTGTCATCTGGCAAGGAAAAAAATCCAAAGCAACCAGGAGGCAAGAAGAAAGAGAAGAATAATAAGAAGAAACAAGAGGATTCCACTCCTGAAAAATCATCTAAAAACCCTACTGTGGCAAGGAAACCTCCTCATTATCCATGTTTGATATGTAATGAGGAGCATTTTATGAGAGATTGTCCACATTGATTTGAGGTTTCAAAACTTTTGAAGAATTCAAATACCTCAATGGTGTTGATTGATCTATTTCCAAACCCAGATACGCAAATGGTTGCCACTAAAAATGCTTCCACATCCTAAGTGCTTATGCTATCCATTACAAACAAGTAGAATGATGTTTTGGTATCGACAAGGAACAAAAATTATGGGAATCCGTCATCATCAAACAACCAGGCTACTAATCAACCTAGTTCTTTGACCACAACTTCACCAGAAGTTGTTCCACTGATTATACTTGAATTAACAATTAAGCCACCAAAGGAATTCGTACATAAATCGACAGTTAATCCTTGTGCTCAAGCTGCTCAGAATTATAATATAGTGGAGGATCTGACTCAACCACCATCCGCTATGTCGACACTTGAGGTATTGCAAAATTTTCCCTCCCAAAAGCAGGCTTTGTTATCAATGATAGGTGGGATTGATGCAACGGATTCCAATCTTGTGGTCTTTAATCATACAAGATGTACACCACAATTACTAGCACAACTTGCTTTCCTTATACAAGTAAAATCCCTCAACAAAAATGTTCATCAAATAATCATTGACGATGGGGCATCTACTTGTATCATGTCAATGAGTTGCTGGAAAACTCTTGGTTCACCACCTTTGTCATGATCACCAACAACATTAAAATATTTCGATGGAAGAATGTACACCCCATATGGGATTTTAAGTAGCTTGCAAGTAGAACTGGGGGGCAAAACAATAGATATTGAAGTTGAGGTCGTTGATGGACTCCTTGATTACAATATTTTACTGGGAAGGCCTCGGGTTTATGTTATGGATGCAGTTGTGTCCACTTACTTTTGAACGATTGCATTTCCTCCAAAGGTGGAATCACAACCATCAACCAACTAGCCTTTTTTGCTAATAGTTCACAAGCTACTAGAAGCATTCCATTAATACATGGAAATTCACAATCACTTCAAAATGTTGGAGTAGGCCTCCTAAAAGATCCTTCCTTGATGGGTACATTTACCCTACCATCACCATTTGGTTTAGCAAAAGTAGAAATGGTGGAACCCTGCAACATGATCTCTTCTACATCATCTGAGTTCAAGAAGAGTTCCAACTATTTTGAGAGTGATAATCATCGCGAGGTGTTGCTGCCAAGCCCCATCAAATCTTTGTAGCAATCAATCTACTGGGCTTGTGCGGCAAACCCAAATCCGCACTCGAAATTTGTTTGGGTAGATAGGTCATTAGAGTATGGTACCTCTTCTAATTCTTGGTATTGTATACATTCTATGGACGAACGAATAATCTAATCAATGATGATAGGAGAGACGCCATGGGAGGATTATCATCATCATTCCCACCTTCAAGATGACAATGACAATTATTCAAAAGACCTCAATCACCCTTTAGTTGTTGATTTTTTATTGAATTATGTAAATACAATCAATTCCAAGTGAAATCTGTCTAACATTGAAGAAACTATCTCCATTAATATTTCAACCAAACCTCATGTTGTAGAGAACATTCACGTTGGCAAATCTTGTTCTCCATCAGAACTAGAAAATTTTTGTGCTCTTTTTCGCGAATTTAGAGATGTCTTTGCATGGTCTTATGAGGAAATGCCAAGCATTGACTCAAGAATTGTTGAACATGAGATCAAGATGTATCCTGATGTCAAACCAGTACGACAACGGCTTCGACTTATCCATCCAAAGAAAGTTGATTCCATTAAAGCAGAGGTTGAAAAAATTTTGTGTGCTGGCTTCATTTACCCTATTCCTCTCACTGATTGGGTATCGAATATTGTTCCTGTGATGAAAAAACAAGGACCGATAAGAGTGTGTGTCGATTATAGGGATGTAAATCAAGCATGTCCAAAGGATAACTATCCTACACCCTTCATTGACCAAATTATTGATGAATGTGCCAGATGAAAAATCTTTTCATTCATGGATGGATTTTCCAGATACAGCCAAATTAATATCCGCCCACAGGACTAATAAAAAACTACATTTATATGTCCATGGGGCACATTCGCATATCATAAATTACCATTCGGTTTGAAGAACGCAAGGGCAACTTTTCAGAGGGCAATGAATTACACCTTCCATGACATCAAAAATATAGTTCAACCATATCTTGACAATCTGCCTGCTCATTTTTTAAAACAGACTGATCATCCACAACATTTGAGAGCCGTATTTTTGTGTTGCCGACACTACAAAATAAGACTCAATCCACACAAATGTGTGTTTTGTGCTGGTTCTGGTCAATTGCTTGGCTTTATAGTTTCTAAGAATGGAATTCGACTTGATCCATTTAAGGTTCAGGAAATTCTTGACATGCCTCCACCTTCAAATTTGCTTCAGATCCAAAGACTCCAAGGGAAGGCTAACTTTTTGAGGAGTTTCATTCCAAATTATGCTAAGCTTGCTAAAGGTTATACATGTCTTTTGAAGAAAGGGGTACCCTTCCATTGGGATCAGGTTGTGCAAACTTCCTTTGATGCTCTCAAATATTCCTTGATAAAAGCATCATTAATGTGTGCCCCTGACTATCAAAAAGACTTCTACCTGTATCTCGTTGCTGCAGATACAACCATCGGTATGGTTTTAGTGTAAGAAGATGATGGAATTGATCATCCTATATATTATTTAAGTTGCAATATTAATGATATAGAAAGTAAGTACTCTTATGTTGAAAAGTTGGCTTTAGCAGCCGTTCAAGTAGTACAGAGATTTCAACATTACATTCTCCTTCACAAAACTACCATTGTGTCAGATTGCAACCCTATGACATACATTCTATCACATCAATTGCTGGGGGGGAATATTCCAAATGGATAGTCATCTTGTAGGAGTTTGATATGGAGTTAATCAAATCCAAATCAAAGAAGTCTCTTGTCTTTGCCGAGTTACTTTGTGACCTTCCCTCATCCTCCAATGATTTAACATCAGAAGCATCAATCATGGATGAGACTCTATTTCTGATATTGTCAAGTGATCCATGGTATGGGGATATACTGGTCTATCTCTAGACCCAAGCTTTTAGGCCTAACACCTCTCACTCCGAAAAGTGACGTATTTGATACCAAGCCAAAGATTATCTAATTTTTGGCGATACACTTTATCGTCGTGGTGTCGATACAGTTTTACGAAGGTGCCTCATGCATGAGGAGGCCGAAAAAGTTTTGAATTATTGCCATTCAGGTGCTTGTGGGGGGAATCTATCTGGTTATGCCACTACAAAAAAAATCTTACTAGCTGGTTACTTTTGGCCCACCATATTCAAATATTGCATACTTGTAGTCAGAAGTTGCCGTACTTGTCAAATTTTCAATCGCCAAACCAGATTACCACCTGCACCACTGCATCCAGTCATTTCTGTTGGCCCATTTGCTAAATGGGGCATTGATTTCATGACATGTAACCCCACCTCGGCCAGGGGGCATGGGTGTATTATAGTCGTTGTCGACTACTTTACCAAATGGGCCGAGGTGATGCCGACATTGAACAACAATGGCAAAATAGTTGCTCTCTTTTTTTTCAATCATGTAGTTTCTAGATTTGTTGTGCCACGGCCTATAGTCACAGATCATGGGTCACATTGTCACAATCACATGATGATCGAGTTAACTACCAAATTGGGACTATCCCATGATAGTTCCACTCCATATTATCCACAGGCTAATGGACAAGTTGAGGTAATCAACAAAGTTCTTAAGCACATGATGCAAAGAATGATTAGGGTCCATAAACGGAATTATCATTTAATCATGTACTCAGCTCTATGGGCATATGGGACTTCAGTGATAAATTCAACTAGATTTACACCCTTTCAGTTGGTGTATGGTCTAGAAGCAGTCTTACCAATTAAATGTGAAATCTCATCCCTAAAGCTCACAATAGACCTACTTCCAGAAACTTCTGAAGAAGAAGCTCATTTCTTGGAATTAATCCATCTGGATGAAACTCATCGTGATGCCACATTGGCTAATGAAGCACATAAGAAATTAATCAAGGCCTAATATGAAAAGAATTTTAAGCCTCGTGTCTTCTCAGAAGGTGACATGGTCTTGCTTTACGATCAGGATTCTAATAAACTAGGAGTAGGGAAGTTTGAACCATTATGGATGGGCCCTTACATCATTAAAAGTATTTACAAAAGGAGCCTACGAGTTAGTCGATTATGATGGGATTCCACTGTCGCAACCCCGAATTGGGTTGTATCTCAAATGTTACTATGCTTGATTAAGTGTAGTAAAGCTCATTGTACATATGCTTTCATTGCATTTTTTGAGTGTTTTCTTTTAGAGTTTTCATTTTGGTTAGGTAATCCACTTCACATTTGTTGCAGATGTCAAAATTTTTGGAGCCATTTGTTGTGTATGCCGACGGAGCTATTCGTAGTACGTAGAACCTATCTTCTGCATCCTGGGCCATCTTCGCTCCAAGCAGCAAGTTAGTGAGTTTCAGAGGGATATGTATTGGTTGATCGAAAAACAACATCACTGAGTATAGTGCATTGATTGAACTCCTCTCTGATGCCATTTCACGTGGCATATGCTAAATCATTGTCAGGCTAGATCACAACTCGTTATTCTATAGCTTACTGGTGTTTATTCTGTTTGGAACCCAGCTATTCATCGCATGTTCCTAAGAGTTAGGGTTTTCGAAAGAAATTTTGATTTCATTCAATATCAACACATTTCCAGAAACTTAAACACATTGTCTGATTCATTAGCAAACTATGTGTTAAATAGACATTTGCAGCATATGTAAAGAAAGCATTTCACATCAAACATTTGCATAGAATTTCATAACTTGATCAAAAATAATTGTTTAAAGTTTTCACAAATGTTTTGTGTCCAAGACAAAATAATTCATCTACCCTAGTAACTCAAAATGAATGAAGAAAAACATCCTAGACTAGTGCTGCTGATGATAACAAGTCACCGCCTATGCTATCATGCACAGGAGCCTAGTCCAATGACTTGGTACACCAGTAGTATGGCATTGAAGCCTCATAGCTAACTCATCAATACAGACATCTGGAATGCCAAGAGTTAATCCCTCTATCTGATCCTGCAGCTGTGCAAGGGTCTCTGCTATGTTCAGGTCCCTCAGGACTGCCCTCCCTACAGCTTCTCCCGTTGGAACATATTCCTCCCGTGGGCGTGCCATTGGTCGAACTAGTCTGATATCTTCATACACATATGAGTTTAATTAG
Organism: Pinus tabuliformis; assembly: GCA_031772625.1. Taxonomy (NCBI): domain Eukaryota; kingdom Viridiplantae; phylum Streptophyta; class Pinopsida; order Pinales; family Pinaceae; genus Pinus; species Pinus tabuliformis. Next base: position 37,552,365 of record CM062806.1, on the reverse strand, counting down.
TCTTGGTAACAATAAAAAAACACAAAAAATAGAAAACTAAAAACAAATATGTGGTTAAATCATTTTACCTATAGCACTCCACTGCTCACCGACTGGTAATGCCAAATCCGGATCGCCTCAGAAATCCATCCCTACATATGGATACTCTGTGAATACCATCTCCTAGTGATTGAACCACTCGAAGAAGTCAAATGAGAAGGAGATCTATGACTGGCCAACATGTCTAGCCATAAGGTCCACTCATCTCTGCATCCATGGTTCCCTCGGTCCCGACACTCCCAGTGAAATATTTTGAGGTTGCATAAGTGGAATTCTTTCCAAAGCAAAAGTAGTCAAAATGGATCCAACCAAAATTCTTGGTTCTTCTAGTATTTACTTTGGACAGTTGATCCTTTATGATAAGAAGCATCACCTCACACCAATTGAATACCTTCGGTTCCAAGAATTCCAAGGTATACTGCAAGTAGGATCTGTTCGCTAAGTGTAAGGCCACACTACCAGCCAGTCTAGCAAGGGTAAAAAGTATGGTCCTTAAAGGCTGATCAGTAACATCCCGGATATTAATCTTACCATCTCTTCTAGGTTGAGATCCATCCCTACAGAATTGACGAATGTAATCTTTCACTAATTTGCCCCGCGAGCAAATCCTGATAGTGAAAGACGGGTGCCACGCCTTGACAAACCAGTCAGAAAATAAATATCCTCAATCGTCAAAGGAATGGATTTACCCCTAATCTATAATACTTGGTCAATAGGATCCCAAGCATTGAGAAGATACTGCAACAAACTAATCTGTTGTCTCATGCTAGATATGCGAAAAAACTTTAGTAAACCATAGTTCCTTAATGCATCCATTGTGCCCTGGTCACGCAAAGAAATCATATCCTCCTCTTCATGTTTTCATTCTCACCATGAAACAAGCATCTTGATCCAAAAAATATCTAAAATTAAAACATTAGGTGAGTTAGGATCCATTTTTGAGCAAAAAACAGTACAAGATTTGATGAAAAACACTGTATGAAATTGCCTTTCTACACCCATCACACTTTTCCTTTGAGCAAGGTGAGATGCATACTTACTAGCCTGTTGGAGGCCTAGCATGCATCACACTTTTCGATGGAAGCTAAGTGTGATGATTGGAGAACGAAATATTCAAACCCCAAGGGCCCAGAAAGGTGAAAAAACTTGCCCAGAATTGAGAAAAGATGGAATGAAAATGAAGAGCTTAAGGATAGCTCCTACCTAGTCCTAACGGTGCGGAGAATGGTCCACAGGATCTCTCAAAATAAATTGGTGAAATTGGAGGGGGAAAACCACTTCAGAGCTCCAAAATCCAAATTCGAAATGAAATGTTAAAACTACATTTTATGTTTACTTTTCATGTACTTCAAGTGAATGTTACTTTTAATTCATTTTTTATCCATATATATGTATTTTTAATCAATTTGATGGATTTTTGAGCAGGTTGAACAACTGATGAAAGAACCTGATGTGCTAAACAGTGAATTGAACATCTTTGACCACCAAAGACAATTTTTTGTCTTTTTTTTTAGCTTTTATTCAAAGAAGAAAAGAAAATGATAGAGTCCTCTTTAAACCCTTTTCAGACTTTTTAAACATGAAAATATTGTCGACTGCTTGTCCTTTCCAGCTCGTTAAAGTATTGGAAATGTCATCCCTCCTGTATTATTTTATCCTTTTTTGGACGTGGGGGATTATTTTACAAAAAAGAACTTATGGATGTTTCTTTTTATCCCTTTTCAAACTCTATAAACATGAAAAGGACCGAGTTATCCTTGTCGTTAAAATCATTTAAATAATAGCAACAAACTTGTCCATCTAGACAAGACCGAGTTTCATTGTTGCTAGACTCGTTAAAACATCAAATAGCAACAGGTTTGCTTGAAGGGCGAATTATAGAACAAGCATATGTTATCCTCCTCAAGCTTGACAAAAATAAAGAGATACTGGTCAACAACGACTGGGGAGAAAAGGGGGAAAATATTGAAGAATTTATGGTAGCAGGTCGCTCTTGAACATGACACTTTCACTTCATATCCATGATTGGTTGGGTTATTCCGTTCACCGGTTATCATGCCATCCATCTTTTGGGGTTAATGCTACCAATTCATCTCAGTGTCACTGACATGTTCAAGAGAAGTCATCCAGTTAAATGTCCCTTACATTGCAATACCTCCAACGTTCATATTTTCATGGCCACCATTCTTGAACCTTGTGTCATCTGTTCATTTTCACCTCAAAAAATCATTTGCTTCATTTCGTGTCGTAGATGTGGGATACATCAAGGCCCTCCTACGATGAGTCACTTCTTGTCGAAATCAGCTCTTTATCCAAGAATTGACTTAGAAACACCCTTCCGGTGCTTTGAAGCTTGTTTACATCAATGGCAAATTTCTCACTTCCGGCGACAAGTTGACATCAATGACCTTCGACCGAAAGATTTTGCATGGTGTTCAACATCAGATCATATATTCACACCACATGAATTGTACTATAGTACCTTGAGGATCATTATCATTATCGGTGATCCCTCTCATGCCTGTTAACAACTCACATCATTGGCGGGTAATCAGGCGATGTCTTTCCATGTTCAACTTCAGAACATCTCTTCACATGGTTTGACTTGTACATCGAGCAAAGATTGAATGAATTTGAAGACCCCGGATCTAGTTTCATCTATCCGAGCTGCAATATATTCAGAGATATAAAACGTCAAATGTACAAAGGCTCTACACAGATGGTCATCCTAATCATGGATGATGTCTCTATGTCTGTAGAATCACCAGTCTGTATCTACAGACGACTATCTGATCTATGTACATGAAATGAAAATTTATAAAGCTGAGCATGGGAATGCCTCCCTTAGCTAGATCATGAAAATAATATTATGATGATGTATTTTACTGTGACTTATGCAGGTCACCTTCTAGTTTCAAAACTTCGGATCCTCATGATAAAGCATTATACCCGACATGAATATTTATGACCTCATGCTTTAGGGGGCAACTGTTATAGACATATTTGGGCACATCAACCCCAAACTGATATGTCAATGTATTAGGGCTCATCAACCCCTAAAAGAGTTGTTTCATACCCTAAAGGAATTTATTCATCTGAGTGCATCATTCCCCAAAATCTCCACCTCAGAAATCATCTAGAAACTGCCTAAACTGAACCATATTGACTGCTCCACTATCAAAGTGCAATGCATATTGACTGGTACAATGTTAGGGTGTGATGAGTGAGGATGGACAAATTTCTGGAACATTTTGTTAGCTGGTTGCTCATGGAATCTTCTAGAAACTTCTCCTGTTCCACTTGCCTCTCTGAATTCACAAAGGATGACTAAGGGAATTAGAAAACTATCTCCAATTCCCCTCTCTTGTGGAACCAATTTTAATAATTTGAATGACACTAATCAATCTCCATGGATGAATCATACCCTTGCAAATATCTATAAAAGGATCTCTCATATAACGTATCAGAAGGCTAACTTTGTGAATTGCAAGTAAGTGTTGCTAGTTTTAGTCTTGAGGAGATAGCATAATATCCTTATTGGTGTGTTATTGATATTTCATGAGGTGAAGAAGGATTGATGCTAGGAGGATGGTGTTGGATCAGACAACTGGGTTGTAATTCTCCTTATCATTAATAAAGTTCTTCAGGAAGGTATATAAAGAAAAATTGCATATGTTATAAAATATGTTTACAAATGGAGGATGAGTAAAATGTGAAGGGAGAATAAAATGTGAATGATGGAAAATGGGTGCAAGAAAATGAATTTACAAGAGAAAATAAAAGGAGGATTTTGTGATCATATGTTTATGAAACTAATGTACAAGTGAGAAAAAATGTGATTCATGTAAATGAGTTTTAAGTATATGAGGATAAGTAAAACAAGACTTATAGATGTAAAAAGAATTTACAGGTACATGTGAATTTGAATTTTTGCCGGTGAAATCAAAAGGAGGCAGTAGAAACAACACATGGTTTTGGAAATCCATCCAAATATTCTACAAGGGTAAAGGGAAAAATAAAAATGGTTTTTGAAAGTCCATGGGAAGAGAAAAAAATTCATGGATTTAGAAAGAAAGCCATGGGTTTAGAAAACAAGCTATGGATTCTTGAAACAATACATGGATTTATAAATCATTCTAATAAATACTTTGAAATTTGAATTATGAATTTCATCTAAATATTTGGAAATATTATTAAAATATATTAATTTTTCTTTTTCCAAATATTTTGTGACAAATCAAAGTATTCAAAAGATGATGAAAAGAAAAAATGACATAAATAGAACTCATATGTAGAGCAATCCGATTAAAGAGGGAAGTTAGATGATTTTGTGAAGACACTTTCAACCCTTTTCCAAATTTCAATGGCATTAAGATTGGTCTAAGACACCTAGCACCAGAAGATCAACAAATTGAGGACAATTTTGCAGATTTCCAGCATTCAAAAAACCAATTCCAAAGTTTAATGAACAGTTCAATATTTCTAGCAGATAATTTGGAGATATTATGTTATTTTTAGTTTATGATTTAGATTTTTCCATAAATTCTTAGAGAATATTTTGTAATCATTTCCTTTTTTGGAGTTTGAAGATATTTTAGCATAAATTCTATAAATATGTTGTAATAGGACTTAGATTGTGTTGGGACTTGTACTTAGAAAGACTACCATTATTGTAAAGCTGATCACTAAGATTTAGTGGCCATTTGCATTAATACGCACAAGTTGTTTCAGGACTCCTGTGTCATATCTATGTGGTGAAGTGCTTCTTACTAAAATCAGTTTTATTTGTTTTTCATATGTGTTTCTTTTCTCTATTGTTTTAAAGAAAATTGAGTTTAGGATTTGTTTGAAAAGCACCCTGTTCTGGCTTAAAACAATATCAATGTTTTCTTCTGAAGTTTAAATATAGAATTCTTAATTTCTCCATATTTAAATTGAATCCTTATATGTTCTTCCATCTCCATCTCATAAACTATAAGGATCCAATGGTATGCCTACCTTTCCCTGTTTCACTTAAGATTGATACTTCTACAAATTGATCACCCCAAGCATCTTTGACTCTATTGCCCAAAAGCTATTCCCTTGTTGTTCCAACCAAACCAATTCATAAACTGAACCTTGAACTTTCACAACTAACCTAAAACCCTACCAAGGAAACAAAGCTAAATCTGACAAAGAGATCCCTCTTTGAGTCTAGAACGGCTAGCTTCTAGAATTAAAAGTTTTTATGTGGTTACCTTTGAAATTTCTTTCACAACCTTAAGAAATTACAGAGAGCTAACAATAGGCATACCATTTAGCTCAAATGCACAAGATCTCACCCAATGATGAACTCTTCTCTTGGTCCCTGTAGCCAACTGCACCAACCAAGAATTTTCATTCACTTCTTTATTCAAGAAACACTTATCCACTATGTCTTTAAAAGATTGATATAAATATAATTAGATCTAAGGTCAATCAAAATGGAAACAACGTGATCACAAATTTTACCTTCCATATCAATAATGGATGTTTGATGATCATCCTGCATGTTATCCACTGCTGCATAAATCCGAGGAATACTCTTCCCAACATCTCCAACTATTTGCGCCTCCTCATCACTGTAAAATATAAGATTTTCCACCCTGGTGTGATGGGAACTTGTTGAGGGCCCTGAAATCGGGTCAACAACAAGGGGGATACCCACCCGGTCAGGAACCTAGTTGGCGGCTCCGTGCCCGTTTGGTGTAGCGGGTCCGACTGGGGATAACGGGACCAGCTTCCCGTTCTAAGGGTGTGTGTGTGTGTGTAGAGTTTAGTGATGTGTGTGTGTGTAGAATATGATAATGAAAATATAGAATTATTTCTAAGCTAATCTAGTTCTGAACTCTGAGAGTGAATTTTATACTACTTTAATCTACAAAGAATAATACATCTAATCTACGCTAACCCGGGATAGAACTTTTTCCATTATGCAATCTAAAAAGGTTTCACACGATAACTGGTAATGAAGATTATTCAGCTATTATGAGAATATAAATCAATTAAGATGAACCATCCTGCATAAAAAGTTAAGCAGAACGATTGTGAAGAGCATATCGCATAATCAGTTATTCATGTATTAAGCACAAATCAATGACTCCACCGTACAAAAGTGCCAAATGGTAGTCCACTCATTCATACGTTAACATATAAACAACATCAGCTATATATTACTCTAAGAATGCAAGAAGAAACTTGTCAAGAGATAAAAGTACCATTTATGACTGACTTTATACTCACAGACCTGAAGCAATAATGATCTATTTCTACTTACTTCTAATGCCTACTAAGAGTACAGAAGTGCAACATCAGTAGCAGGTATTAAAATGCAAACATAAATAAATCTTGATCCATCCATTCATCAAAAACCCCCTCCGAAGGTGCAAAAGTGCATGTTCTGAGGACAAGTTTTTTGACAAATTTCTGGACCCTTCTCCAATGCAACGAGAAGGGTTAAATACTACTAACCGGCTAATTTTAATTACACAAATTGAGGGAACGGCTTCAAATGACCGCCCTTTTACTAAAAGCAATTTTATTTCTAAAAATCAAATCTAATTTCTAACCGTTTCTGTATCTGTTCTTTAGTGCTGTAAGCAATGCGCTGTTCGCCCTGAAAGAGTTGGCTGGTTGTCCTTTCCTTTTGTTCGAGCTTGATAATTAGAAATAACAAGAGCTGGCACCTCTTTGTGACAGGCTAGAAGATATTTTCGAAAACCTTTCTCTGACTGGGTGTATTCGTTTTGCGCACACTTAGTACAACCCAGTTTCTTCTCGAACTGATTTTGCTGTTGCTATTTCGGTTTCCGGTCGTCTGAATGACTCAATGAGTTAGAAGTCACGCTGTATGGACAATCCCCTGTTTCGAGAATTGTTTCCGTTCTTTGTTCCAGGATTTTCTGGAGCGTCTTCCTTCTCTTGCGCTTCTTTCTCTGCTTTACCAAGTCTGAGCTTCAGGATCTTTTGTAAACACGCTGCTTTTGTGCGCCTTTGACTCTGAGTCTTGGATAGTCTATTTTCATCAGTGCTTGTTCGACGATATTCTGGAATCCGCGGTTCTGCTACATGCGGCATCCAATTGCGGAGGCATCTTCTCTCTGTTGTCTTATTGGCGCTCTTCCCTTAGATGTTTCCTGCATATAGATTTATATCAGTAGCATGTCTTGCAGTTTACGCAAAGAAGAAGGGAAATGACGAAAAGATTGACATGAAAGCATCAAATTCTAATGAATGCGAAATTCTGACATTCATCATGACTTGACTCTTCGATAAATGCAATGCAATCATTTCTGGATACTCAAGCATGCGACCATTAATTTCCCGTAAGGTGCGCGGCTAATTTTGGGCTCACAGATCATGCTGAGGAATGCCTGCGATGAATGATTTCTGCGATTTGCATCGCAGTCTTGAAAATTGCGATGTAAATAGGTGGCATCGCAGTAATTGACAGTCTCATTCGTCGCAAACCATAGGTCGCAGATCGCAGCTTTGCATGGTCGGAGATCACATATCGCAATATCGCAAGATCGCAAGGTTTTCGCTTTGTTACTTCGTGCTGCTCATGCGACATTGCGACGTGTGACGTCGCATATCGGCTGTTGGCCTTTCTTTAGGTTCTCCTCTTTTGAGCGCCTTTGATGCACGCGATGCGATGAGTTCTTGCGTCGCTCTTCCTTGGTGTGTTTGTGTGCTTTGGGAAAGTGCTCTTTTTTCCTTTGCGACACGATATAGCTCTTAGGGGGTTGATACAAAAGATTTTTTTTCAAACAAAAATATTTTTTGGATTTTTTTGGTTAAGGGTCCCCCTTTGCTTGATGTTATTACTAATATCAAACAAAAAGGGGGGTTGTTGGTGACCACAACAATGGCGATTCACTGTGAAGAACCAGTTATCTCTGCATTTCTATTGACAGTTCACTTCCGAAACAACAAAAAATTTTATATGTCTAAATTTTGTTATGGACAGATAGAGCAGATTGCCCCTCACCTTGTCGACGATATTTTGTTTCAACCTATTTTATATCTCAATTTCTTGCTTTCTCAGGTTTCTTCTTGCGCTTGCATCAGACATTACTTGGTCTTGATAAAAGATAAAATAAGGTCTTCTCTACATACTAGCTTAAAAGTATTCTCATTTGTCGTAGGTAGAGCCTCTGCTGCCCGCAAGCGTCCATAGCCTCGACAGGGTTACCATATTATCCAGCAATGATCCTTTTTCCTGCTTTGAGGTTACTCGCAACATTCCAGAGAAAAATCCTTTTTAACACACTTTTCCTTTTTTAATTCTCTAAAGAACAATGTCTTGGTTTGGTGGCCAAATTATGACACAGTCATTCACCTGGTTTACACTTGTGCTGAACAAGCCGGCTCGTGATGAGACCTCTTGTCTTTTGATTGCAACAATCTTAAGTCGTTGCCCTATTTTGGTGGACAGTATTGGCAAAGTCAGCAAGTTATAATATCTGTGATCATGATAAGCTGGCTCGTGATGCGACCTCTTATTCTTTGAGATATAGTGTTTTGCTTGGATTGTTTCTCTGGATGCTATAGTTTCCTTTTTGCAGGGAGGAAGTCATTTTTTTTCCTTAAGAAATCTCTGGACGACAATAATAGAGTTTTTGAAAACAACAGCTTTGCAGAGAATGCTTATTTTATTATTGATGATACCCTTCATGGTGCTGATACAAAACAATTCTTTTACCAGAGGTTGCTTTTGTCAAAGTTTCTTAGAGGTTGAAACGAGTATCGTAATCAAAGTGAAGTTAACTCTATTTGTCAATAATAAAATTCAGATTTTTCAAAAATTTTGCTATTTGTACAAGCGAAATCAAAATCTGATAGAGAATTGACGTGCTCTTTCATGAATCCTTCTTAAATGATCATCTACAACGGGTTTTATTCAAAAGAGAAAAAGAAAAACAAAAATAAAAACTAAAAACTAAATCTATCCTACAAAAATTAGAAGATTTCTCTTCTATGGAAAATATAATTTAAGAATCAGTCCATTGACAGGTAAAGAATCTCTCATTCCTGCCAGATCCTGCAATACGAATGTAGATGGGCCTACGACTTCCACAATCTAAAAAGGGCGAAGCCACAGCTTCTGAAATTTCGTATGTTTGCCCTTTTCTTCATGAGCCTTATCCCATTTCAAAACTAAATCACCCATCTGAAAGTTTTTTCTGGTTATGATGCTTGAGTCAAAAGAAGATTTTATTAGCGCTTGGTGATGAGCATGGGTTTTCCTAGCTTGTTCTCTTTTTTCTTCTAGTTTGATTATTTCCATTTGTCTTAATTGTAATGAGGAAGTAGGTACTTCATCGATGTATTGCACTAAAGACAAAGAGGGAATGACTAAGTGAGTCGGAAGAACCACTTCCCTTCCATAAACTAAATTAAAGGGAGAAGTGTCGATTGAAGCTTTCTTTGTGATTCTATCAGCCCATAAAGCATTTACCAGCGCTTTGTGCCAATTCCTTTGGTTTTGGTCAACTGTTCTTTTGATAATTCTGATTAGGTTCTTGTTTGTTGATTTAGCCAATCCATTACCTTGCAGATAGTAGTTGGCAGAATATTTCAGTTTGAACCCTCTTTTAAGCGCAAACTCAGTCATAGCATTTCCAGAAAAATATGAAGCGTTATCAAACATTAAGGCCGTTGGCAATCCAAACCTAGTTATGATAAATTGGTCTATGAACTCAATAATGTTTTCAGAATGAACTGTCTTGAGAGGAACTACTTCTACCCATTTGGTAAAATAATCAGTTGTCGTAAGGATATACTTATGCTTCTTAGAAGAGTGAGGAATGATCTCACCTATTATGTCTAAGCCCCATTGACTGAATGGTTGGTCGATGTTGACCGGTTGTAGCGGCATGGATGGTTTCCTTTGTTTTCCTGCAGCAGTCTGGCAGACTTGGCATTTCCTTATGTGATTGTATGAGTCTTTGAATAGCGTGGGCCAATAATATCCTGCACGCAAGATTTTGTGTGCAGTCGCATCTCCGGCGTAGTGTCCACTGGCTAGTCCATCGTGAAGTTCCTGCAAAACCTTTTCAGCTTCAGTTTTCTCAAGACACCTAAGGAGTACAGAATCGTAATTCTTTTTAAACAGGACATCATTTATGAGCTGGTATTGTTTAGCTTTTAATCTCAGAGCTCTTTTCTTGGTATGATCCAGATGTGATGGAGCATACCCGTTCTTAAGAAAATAAATGGTGTCAGCATATAATGGTTCTGCATCGTTTAGGCTTACCTCATATGCTTGTACCTCTTCAGATGAGTTCTCTGGGATTTGCGATGCTCCGGCTAACATCTTGCAGAAGCCTTGACCTCTTACGATGTTTGTTGGTTTGATCTCAAGATCATATTCTTGTAAAGCGGTAATCCAATTAGCTCTTTTCTCGCCCACGTCTTTCTGTACCAAAAGGTTTCTTACTGCTGGAAATGGCACTACGACTTTGGTGTGGGCTTTAAGCAAGAAAGGTCTGAAATATTTGATTGCTTTGAAAACAGCATATGCTTGTTTCTCTATGTCTGAGTAATTAATTTCAGCACCTTGTAAGTTCGAGCTAAAGAATGCAATTGGAGCTTCCGCTTTCTCTTGATTTGCTTGGGTCAAAATCGCGGCATAGGATTTCTCTGAGGCAAAAGTGTATAAGATGAAAGATTCTGAAAAATTTGGGGTGGCCAAAGATGGAGCATTGATGATAGCTTGTTTGATTAAGTTAAATGCTTCGTGCTCATCTAGACCCCATTTGAAAGTTGAATTCTTTTTTATCATATTTTGTAAGGGAGAAATAATACATGAAAAATCCAGGACAAATCTTTTAACAAAATTGATCTGTCCAAGGAAGGATTGCATGGCTTTCTTGTTATGAGGTATGGATATTTCGGAAATTTCCTTGATTCTGTCGGGTTCTATGTGAATATCAGATTTCGACACTATGAATCCGAGCAATTTGCCTTCGCTTAACGCAAAGAAAGATTTCTTTGGGTTGAGCAAAATCCCATACCTCAAGCATCTTTGAAAGATTTGCTTCAAATCTTTGAGGTGGTTGTTTCGCTTTTTGGAGTACACTTTTATATCATCCAGGTAAATCACTACTGATTTATTGACTAACCCTTTAAACGCGATGTCCATGGCTCTCTGAAAGGTAGCTCCGGCATTGATCAGACCAAATGGCATCTTCCGATATGCATAAGTGCCCCATTTGGTTCGGAACGTAGTCTTTAACTGATCATCGGGATGCACCAGTACTTGATTGTATCCTGAGAATCCATCCAGGAATGACATTAATTCTGAGCCTGCTACTGCTTGTAGAATTTGCTCCATAGGTGGGAGGGGAAAGTTATCTTTCTGACAGGCTTTGTTGAGATTTCGGAAATCAATACAGATTCTAATGTCTCTGTTTTTCTTCCTAACGGGCACCATATTGGATACCCATTTAGAATGCCTGACGGGGAAGATTATTCTAGCTCTCAACAACTTATTAAGCTCAGTTTTTATCTGATTTTCTAGGTTAGGGTGTATTTTTCTGAGCTTCTGCTGGACAGGTTTTTCATTGTCAATCATAGGGATAACATGTTGAATGATAGAAGTGTTGTAAGTCTTCAGCTCATCGTAATTCCAGGAAAAAACGTTTTTGTATTGTCTCAGAAGACGGATATATGCTGATTTTTCTTCAGGGGCTAGGCCCTGGCCTAGGTTAACGTTCTGTGGCTTCTGATCGGTCCCTAGGTTTACTAATTCATAGTTCAGGGTAGAACTGCAAAGTTTAGCATTGGCGTACCTTTTAAACCGACTTTTCAAATCATATAGATCTTCTAGCTTGACCACCGATTTCGGTATAGCATTGTCAGAGCTATTTTGTTGTATTTGATGATCATGATGGTCTTCGTTGATTATCTGATTTGAGTAGGATCCTTCAGAAGTAAGGAAATTTACGATGTCAGGATCGTCGTTGAACACACTCCAATTGGTGATATTGTCAGGGATGGATGGTTTAAAGATCAATTCTATTGAAAACCTATCAGGACTAAAATCTTCAGAAGGGATAAGTCTAGAGGCTACGTTAGCTAACAGGTCTGCGCTCACGTTTTGAATTCTTGGAATTGACGAGATGTTGAATGCTACGAAATGTGCAGTGAGATCTTGAACTAATGATTGATAATGCTTTAAATGACTTGATAGGCAATGTATGGTGTTACATACCTGTTTTGCAATGATCTCCGAATCTCCAAAGACTTGAAGATACTTAACGTTCAATCCGATTGCTTTGTATAGGCCTTGAACCAAGGCTTCGTACTCCGCTGTGTTGTTCGTGCAATCGAACTCAAGTCTGCATGTGAGCATAATCTTGTTCCCGTCTGGGTTAATCAGAACGCATCCTGCTCCTGCTCCCTCATTTGATTTAGATCCGTCAAAATATAATTTCCAAAATAAAGATGTATTTACAGAATTATCTAAGAAACTAAAACATTTTGAGTCATCAGTTTCTGAGAAATTTTCAACTTGGGATAAAACTGAATTCTCTAAGTATGGTGAAATATGAACATTGAAATTACCTAGGAAAGAATCTATTGCGTAATTGCCTACAATGCTGCTATTGTACGTTATGGCCTCATTTTCTCCTTCCAGTTCTGTGACTATGTATTTTTGGTGCAACTCTCGTTCAACCTTTATCTGATTTGGTTAACCATTGTATGGTAACCACATGTGTGACCAATCAATTGAAAAATATCCGTGGAGTTTTTCCGACCAATCCCTGCTAAGAATCAAACCATAGAACTCAGGGATATCAGCTACTAGAATGTCGATAACCTGACACACTTTCGGGTTAGACGACAATCTTATGGTCACCTGATTGAGTTCACCAATCACTTCGACTTGGGATCGATCAAGTTGAACTATGCGTACTGCGGATCTTTGAGGTTTCACATTCAATTTAGCACATATTGACCTGGGTAAAATATTCGTTGAAGCACCAGAATCGACCAAGCAATTGTGCACATTTTTGTTGAAGATTTCATATGTGAGAAGAAAAGGAGGAGTATGAGATCTTGATCTTCCTCCAATCAAGGCGATGTCATTTGGATCAATTTTATTGATCGTGTTGGTTGGAGGCCTTCCCAGATTGTGGGAAGCTACCGCTGTAGGTAAAGATGTAGTAGGCACAACATGTAATTCTTTCATCATTATTTTCTGCTGGTGTTTCAATTTACTCAATTCATACAGAGTGATATTAGCCCTAGTCTTCGTCATGTCATCAATGATGTTATACTCCATTTCATCCAACACTATTAGTGTTCTTGATGGAGGTGTTTGATCAGATTGGACTGGGCTAATCTGGGTCGCTTTAGCAGTTGTCTTTTTTGTTGCGACCTTTTCTTTTGTTGCAGGGCTTGCGCCCTTTTTTTGGGGGTAGTTATGGGAGGATCAAGTTGATTTTTGCTTCTCGTGCTAACAGGAAATTCTTCTTGATCCTCTTCTTATGGGAGGATGAAGTCTCACATTCCTTGTAGTTCTACAACCTCTTCCTCATTGGTCTACCCTTCAGTGGTATTCTCTTCTTCTTCGTCTTCTTCAGATTCAACGTTTGAGACAACACTAGGTGGTCTTACCTCCATGGGAGGATTTATTTTAAAAGTCCTAAAGGGATTTTTCGAAGAAGTCTCTGCTACTTGTTTCTTAATATCAATCATCTCATTTGACATGGTTTTCAACACTTTTTGTAATCCTTCCAAATCGAAAGGATCTTTTGTTTGCTTCTTCTTGGTGTCTTCTTTGAAAGAGATCTTCTTAGATTTGTGTTCTTCTATAGCAGATCTCTTTTCTAGGGCTACCACGCGTTTTTCCACTGCTAACGCTTCTATCAAGTTGTCGACTAAGGTGGTCTTGTTTTCCCTATCTACGAAGATAGCCAAGTTTGGAGGTAAAGCCGTGATGTACCATTCACATCTTACTTCCTCGCTGGGTTGTGAGGTTGCGGGGATTTTGTTGAGGATCTTATTGAACCGTAAGTTAAAATCTTTAATGGGTTCTCTAGCCTCAGCCTTAAGATTAGATAGGTCACTGATCAATGTCGCCGTGGATCTGTCATCACCAAACTTGGTGAGGAACTGACTTTGAAAAATGTCCCAGCTAGTGATGGATCCGGAAGGTAACGAAAAGTACCATGACCCAGCTATTCCTTGCATTGTATAAGGGAACAGCCGGAAAACAGCGTCTTCGTTAGTGACTCCGTTGAGATTAACAGAAAGCATGAAATTATTGATATGTTCCTCGGCTAGCATGCCTGCTTCCGGATTGAATTTAGGCAGCCATTTCTCAGGATGGGCCGGTATAGGGCTCAGGGGTGGAGGCACTAAAACCGCCCCAGGATTGTTCCATGGAGACTGGGCCATCGTTGAGCTGCTAGTTAATGGAAGTGTAGAAGATGAATTCTGATGCTGAGAAGATGAAGATATTAATATCTTTGATGTTTGAAGAGGAAGGTTTGTAGAAGATGGGTGAGTGAGTTGGAATGAAAGAGTGGGTGGTTGACTTCGCGGTGAGGGAGTTGATATGGACGAAGTGGATGAAGGAGTCCGACTGCCAGACTCTGGTGGTGTTTTCCTTGCTCTTTTCCTGGTAGGGAGAGGGAGTTCACTTGGTTGTATGCCAAATTTTTCACTCTTTGATCTGGTAAGGGGATGAGCAGGGTTATACTGCAAAGTCATGCTGCTTTTAGATTTATCAGACTTCTGGTTAAAAATAGAAAATCCCTGGAGTTTACGAATCAAAGTCCGAATTTCAGGGGGTTCAATGATAGATTGGTCTGATATATTCGAATATGTAGCCGTGGTAGATACTCGAGCGACTTCAAATTCCGGGTTTAACCGTGTTGGAGAAGTTAAGGGAGTTGATGAGGGTGTATTACTCTCAGAATGGTATTTAGATATTTCTTTAGGTGCCATTCATAGTTCGTGCCCTCCTTCTAGCACCAAATATGTTGAGGGCCCTAAAATCGGCTCAACAACAAGGGGGATACCCACCCGGTCGGGAACCTGGTTGGCAGCTTCGTGCCCGTTTGGTGTAGCGGGTCCGACTGGGGATAACGGGACCAGCTTCTCGTTCTAAGGGTGTGTGTGTGTAGAGTTTAGTGATGTGTGTGTGTGTAGAATATGATAATGAAAATATAGAATTATTTCTAAGCTAATCTAGTTCTGAACTCTGAGAGTGAATTTTATACTACATTAATCTACAAAGAATAACACATCTAATCTACGCTAACCCGGGATAGAACTTTTTCCATTATGCGATCTAGAAAGGTTTCACACAATAACTGGTAATGAAGATTATTCAACTATTATGAGAATATAAATCAATTAAGATGAACCATCCTGCACAAAAAGTTAAGCAGAACGATTGTGAACAACATATCGCATAATCAGTTATTCATGTATTAAGCACAAATCAATGACTCCACCGTACAAAAGTGCCAAATGGTAGTCCACTCATTCATACGTTAACATATAAACAACATCAGCTGTATATTACTCTAAGAATGCAAGCAGAAACTCGTCAAGAGATAAAAGTACCATTTATGACTGACTTTATACTCATAGACCTGAAGCAATAATGATCTATTTCTACTTACTTCTAATGCCTACTAAGAGTACAGAAGTGCAACATCAGTAGCAGGTATTAAAATGCAAACATAAATAAATCTTGATCCGTCCATTCATCAAAAACCCCCTCCGAGGGTGCAAAAGTGCATGTTCTGAGGACAAGTTTTTTGACAAATTTCTGGACCCTTCTCCAATGCAATGAGAAGGGTTAAATACTACTAACCGGCTAATTTTAATTACACAAATTGAGGGAACGGCTTCAAATGACCGCCCTTTTACTAAAAGCAATTTTATTTCTAAAAATCAAATCTAATTTCTAACCGTTTTTGTATCTGTTCTTTAGTGTTGTAAGCAATGCGCTGTTCGCCCTGAAAGAGTCGGCTGGTTGTCCTTTCCTTTTGTTCAAGCTTGATAATTAGAAATAACAAGAGCTGGCACCTCTTTCTGACAGGCTAGAAGATATTTTCGAAAACCTTTCTCTGGCTGGGTGTATTCGCTGTGCGCACACTTAGTACAACCCAGTTTCTTCTCGAACTGATTTTGCTGTTGCTATTTCGGTTTCTGGTCGTGCGAATGAATCAATGAGTTAGAAGTCGCGATGTATGGACAATCCCCTGTTTCGAGAATTGTTTCCATTCTTTATTCCAGGCTTTTCTGGAGCGTCTTCCTTCTCTTGCGCTTCTTTCTTTGCTTTACCAAGTCTGAGCTTCAGGATCTTTTGTAAACACGCTGCTTTTGTGCACCTTTGACTCTGAGTCTTGGATAGTCTATTTTCATCAGTGCCTGTTGGGCGATATTCTGGAATCTGCAGTTCTGCTGCATGCGGCATCCAATTGCGGAGGCATCTTCTCTCTGTTGTCTTATTGGCGCTCTTCCCTTAGATGTTTCCTGCATATAGATTTATATCAGTAGCATGTCTTGCAGTTTACGCAAAGAAGAAGGGAAATGACGAAAAGATTGACATGAAAGCATTAAATTCTAATGAATGTGAAATTCTGACATTCATCATGACTTGACTCTTCGATAAATGCAATGCAATCATTTCTGGATACTCAAGCATGCGGCCATTAATTTCCCGTAAGGTGCGCGCCTAATTTTGGGCTCACAGATCATGCTGAGGAATGCCTGCGATGAATGATTTCTGCGATTTGCATCGCAGTCTTGAAAATTGCGATGTAAATAGGTGGCGTCGCAGAAATTGAAAGTATCATTCGTCACAAACCATAGGTCGCAGATTGCAGCTTTGCATGGTCGCAGATCGCATATCGCAATATTGCAAGATCGCAAGGTTTTCGCTTTGTTACTTCGTGCTGCTCATGCGACATTGTGACGTGTGACATCGCATATCGGCCGTCGGCCTTTCTTTAGGTTCTCCTCTTTTGAGCGCCTTTGATGCACGCGATGCGATGAGTTCTTGCGTCGCTCTTCCTTGGTGTGTTTGTGTGCTTTGGGAAAGCGCTCTTTTTTCCTTTGCGACGCGATATAGCTCTTAGGGGGTTGATAAAAAAGATTTTTTTTCAAACAAAAATATTTTTTGGATTTTTTTGGTTAACGGTCCCCCTTTGCTTGATGTTATTACTAATATCAAACAAAGAGGGGGGTTGCTGGTGACCACAACAGAACTCACACTTGCGATTCTTTCCACCACATTTTCAATATAAAAAGATTTCTACCATCGCCTTTATTCTTCTCCTCGGGCTAAAATCCATGTCCTTTGTCAACTACATTGAACTTCTTGTACGATGCTACATTCTCCTTGTCACCTACATCCTAAGGTATTCCTCGCTTCTTAGCCCACTTTCATTTAATCTTCCCATTACCTTTCCAACCCAGCTTAGGCTCATAATTGCACTTCGACTACTCATAACAATTATTCAACTTCACGATGAATTCCTCCAAAGACTGAAGCTCATCATACTCAATATGATCTTTAAATGCTAAAGGAAACCCAGTGGTGAAAATTTGGACCTTTGTAGTCTCATCCTTGAGGTAGGGAAAATACCTTAATAGCTACAGAAACTTGGTCATGTACTATTCATTTGTCATGGAACCCATCTTCAACTCATAGAATTCCTTGTACTTACTATCATAGTATCTCTCAGACAAGTACTTATTCCTGAAGAGACTTTTAAACTCATGCCAACTCAACTCCTCTACCCTGATGCCTCTGACATGCTTCACACCTTCCTACTAGATATTTTCCTTTCCCTTTAGACTAAAGATAGGTATCTTTGCTTTCATGTTCTCTAAATAATCATGCAATCCAAAGAAATTCTTTATCCTGAGTAGGAGGCTTGGCTTTCTTGAACTCCTCTAGAAAATATTTCTCCTCACTCCTCCTATAAGGATGATTGCGGTAGTGATGATGATATATCTCAGAACCGAAACTAGAACAGAATCCATGAGTGTTAGCCCGTCTCTCAGGTGTATCCAAAGATCTGCCACCTCTGACTATATCATCTCTTTCTAACCCGTATCTTGATCGAGACCTGCTAACATATGCCCCATTAGTCTTTTCCTCCGGACCATGACTAATCTTTAGTTGTCCTTGCTTTTGAAAATATGAAAGGCTTTGAAGGGTGACTAAATTAACCTCTTCTTTATTTTCTTGAGCTTTGGAAATCATTTCCTATGCCTCAATCAACCTACTATTACCTACCTTACAACTTCATATTTCTGCCTTCCAACTTCTTAGTGTATCTGCTATATCAAGAGAGTACTCTTCTCCTTGTTGCTCAAATAACCTATCCCATTCCATTGAATTCACATCAGGCCTATAAGGGGAGTCATATGAACTGTAGTCCACCATTCTTCTCTTCATCTATGATCTTCTATCTCATGTAAACATGTCAAGTTAAATAAACCAAATATAGGCATAATCAAAATCATATCTTAATGAAGCTCAGGGGAGGTTATCATATCTACACAAATCAGTCTAGATTAGCACAACATAATATTCACAAGCATATAAACTCATACATAAATATCTTGATCATAACAAGATGTAACCTACATGCATGCATGATGAACACATAAACAACTAACATGCATGCATAACCATATGAATTTATCCCATCCAATCCAAGCATTTGAACCTGGAAGCACATACATCACCCTGTAATGTTGCCTCACACATTTACCCACTTTTACAAGCTATCCAAGGTAAACATGAACTAAGTGTCACTATGATATGACCCAACCTCCAAGTTCCAGTTATGGAAGTGGGGCCAACTAACTAAAAACTTACAGCTATCCCTCAGGGACTACATACTACTCAGGAGCCTATAAAGTACCCCAGGGTATCAATCGTTGAATTGGAACTCTTTTTCACAACATAAACACCCCAACTGCACCCATAACACTTCATGCATGTAGTTGAGAGGCTATAATTGCACACATAGTTATGACCTAGATTCCTCAGTTAAGTGCATGTGATCACAAGATTTATGCCACATTTTCAAGAAAGCCTGTAGGCCACTGTCTAGAGCTGCCTGTAACTTTCTAGAATCAGGAAAATAAGGATAAAAATGATAAATAAACAGAACTTGAGCCAAATATTGACCAATACATGCCTAATGCAAGATATACATTTCATGAAACACATGACAAACATATAAGCTATATATCATGAATGCATATATAATCAGACACTTCTAAAATTCATGTAAGAATCACCAAGAAGGCTCAATTCCCTCTCAAGTTAGTTGCAACAACACTTGTTAACCCATGCATTCATCAACCATCAAGTAGCTTATTAAATCATGAAAAAGAGCCACAACTAGATCATATCATAAAACCAGGCACATAACTAGCATATAAGCATAATAGAAGCCATGACAAATCAGCCATAAGATCACACTGCTCATAGATCACAATAGGGAAATAAATCACATTAACATATGAAATTTCCAACCAAGTTAGTGACTTTGCCGTACCACCTGACCATAGATTGGGCTAAACCAAAGCTCTCTTTTAGTCAATTTCCCCCGCGCCATTTTCCAAGCATGAATGTGGGATCATAAGGGTTAAACCAAAATAAAGTAACTAACGATTCTAGATGCCAAACCACTTGAACCCTCAATCATAATTATTTCACCTCTATAGTGTGGAAATGATCACTAACATGAACGAGATTTGTCTCTATCCAAGTTTTCCAAGGCTCGAGGAACTAGTAACTCAACCCACAACCTCTAGGGAACCCAAGTTGTTTCAGGGCTCCAAAGCATTTGTCTCAATCCCAAAACCTCCAAGGACTAGTATCTCAACCCAAAACTTCTAGGGAACCCAAGCTGCTTTAGCGCTCCAAGGCATTTTTTCCAACCCACAACAATAGGAAACTGGCGAACCAATCAGAAAACCAAATTGGGAACCCACTACACTGTGGCTATGGAAGAAATGGCAAGGAAAGGATGAAACCATTGTCACTCCAGGAAAATCTCCATGCCAATGACAAAACATAACCAAGGAACCACCTGCATATACCATATATCCAAAACTTGTGTGATGCAAGAAAGTGTTCCCTCTACGGACAAAGGCAACCCCTATAGCCCTAGAGTGGGTCTAGTCACAGCAAAGATAGATCAACAACTAATTTCCTTAAACAGTGAAAGTTGGAGGCCTACCTCAAACCTGTGCTCGAGGAAATTATGTTGCACTGCTCTAGCTTCTGCTTCCTTCTCCTCAATGAGTGATTAACGTGAAACAATACAAAGGAAAAACAACAAAGCACGTAACCGGGAAACAACAACGATCTATTTACTCATAAAGTCAAGAAGTCATGAGCTATCAAGTAAATTACATACAAGACATAGGAAAACATCATTGATTGCATTAATAATTAATCAAGAGCAAGCTTACAACCAAGTCTTGATGTCGCAAGCCTTCTCAGAGGGTCCAGCCAGTATGTTTCTCAAGCATTCACTCTTCAAGGATGAATCTACCAAAATACAATGTCTCTCTCTCACTCATAAGTTTTAACACAAAGTTAAGGGCACTCCACAACCTTCCGCAAACTATCAACAATCCCACACTTGTCACACCCACACCATCTATCTATCAAACTCAAAAGCACTAGTAGCACTGCCCAACCAAAAGAACTAGCAAATCATAGCAAAGGTGAGCGCTTTAATAGGAGAAGGAGCCTCCATGAAATATGGAAGGAGGAACTCATCCTCAAGGAAGGTAGCACAAATGATAGAACTATCATACCAAAGGGGGAAGGGCAACCCAAACTATGCCAACAACCAGGTCTGGATACATCCAAAAGGCTGACTGTCGAAACGAATTCACCCAATCTGGATAATCACAAGCCGTAAACTAATTCTTTGCAATGACATCGCGAGGAGATGATGCACGTAGACCCATCCTCGCTAGATAAAACTCATAACCTCGCGCCGAGTCTAGAAATCCAACCTTCATGGGAAACAGATGTACACCTGTGATGGAGTCGCGATGAGACCGTTATGAACATGGGAATGTCACGCATATTAAGGTTTTACTTGTGACGAGGCAGAAACTTAGGGAGTGAGGGTCAATTTGCAGCAACAGGGAACATTTGCTTAATCTTCTTACATCAGTGGGAAGATATGAACATGTTTATTTGACACATGACACAGCAGAAGGACTAAGATGAGGATAGTGACAAATTACTGTGTAATAGATGCCCCATAAGTGTGAAGCCCAAGAGAGTGGGAGGGGTGAAATGCTTTATGAAACTGTCTGAATTGGAACCACCTTGAAGATCCTACAGACGCAAGTACAACTGATATCTGTGATAGTGAAATACATATAGTCTAGGCATGGGCGCAGCCATCCATAAGACATATAAAACTTAGTATGTGGTATGGACACAGCCACCCAGTTGATAAAACCATAATAATGACAAAGGTATGGTCGCATCCATCCATGAAGACTCGGGCATGGTCGCAGCCATCCATCAAAGAGTCATATATGTAATCACGAACCAATCCATGCAGCTCGAACATATGTAATCTTAGTTCGGGGTCTTGAAACCTAACCAATCATAGTACAAATTTTATCATGTGAATAGATGTGCTAAAGTCGAACATGATAGAAAGTCGCTTGATTACCGGTCAATGATGAAAACCATTAACAAGCACAAGAGAAACCATCAATAATGCCAATGGATCTCAAGGTACTATCCAGTACAATCCAGTAAGAGTGAAAAATGAGTTGAAGTCGAACACTTGTGGAATCACCCAATTGAAGACCAATGAGGAAAGTTTGTCGTCAGGCACGAAGAACTTGCCATTGAGGCATGCAAGTTCCAAGGTACTGAAAGGGATCTCTAGATCAATCTCCTGGATAAGGAGCTGTTGTCGACAGGAGACGATCCATCATAGGAGAGCCATGATGTTTCCCCCACCAATGACACGAGATAAGGAACAAGTGGTAGATGGTGAAATGGAATATCAGAGGAGGAGGTAAGGATGTCAACTGCAGAAGGATTATACTCTTGAACATATTGGCGACACAAATCTGGAATGTGGAAGCATTTTAGTACCAAGGGATCAGAGGCTCAATGGAGGCAACACGGATCAGACGGAATGAGGCAAAATGGCAACCCAGAACCTTGGAAGGCCAACTGACGATGTGTGGATATCCCAACCCGACAAGAAGCAAAAGTGTCGATGTTCAAGAGTGACTATTTGTTGTAGGTAACCAACGATGACTTCCAAATTTTTCCCCCAGCATTGCTAGCGAGTACCCCAGTTATTTTTGAAAACAAGCTTGAAGGGGATAGCATATGGTTGTAATAGAAGTTTGACCTTCGGTCGAATCTAACCTAGTAATAGTTTAATGAGCCCTAGGGTGGAGAAGCTCGAGTCTCGTCATGGTGACGAGTCCAATGTCATCAAGGTTTAACGAGTCCGACACACATAAAACTCAGAGTCTTTTTCATGTTTAGAGAGTTTGAAAAAGACACAAAATAGAAAACTCCAGGGGGGTCCTTTTTCATAGATTTGTGTCCCTCGAGCAAAAAAAGTATGAAATAATACTTAAGAGAACTGCTTGACCATTACGACCGAGTACTTTTCATAATTAGTGACCTCGATCCAAAAGATTAGAAAAGTGATCAAAGACACATTGTTTTGTAACCAATATCGAACCTGAAATGACAAAAGTCCAGCAATCTTTTCATGTTTATACGGTCAGAAAAGATCTCAAAGTGGACCGCCTCTTATTTCGTTTAATGAGTCAAAAGGAATAACTCGGCAATCTTTTCGTCTTTTAAGTCGGAAAAGAGCTTAAAGAGGACTTTGCGGAAAATATGCACCAAGGGTATACGAACTGTAATATGAGCCAGCCATTGTTATTTTTGCACAAAACATTGCACCATAAGATCTATTTGACATAAATAGATTATTTATGTAGAAATAAGGTCAAAACCCAAAAAACCCTAATTAAAAACCTAATATAAATGAAAAAACCCACACACTAAAGTGTAATTTCTAATTTTAAAAAAAAAAAAAAAACCACTATAAAAAGGGGTGTGGTAATTCTATTTTTTACCATTTACATTGTTCACTTTTACCTTTGGCATTTTGGATCATCACCCTGAGTAGACTTCCAAAGTCGATTCCGGCATCAACGGTCCACAGTTTCGCTTGAAACTTTCTCCAAGTAATTACATTCTTCCTTGCGCTGCATTTGAGTGGTTTTTTCATGCAATTTGGTGTTAGATAGGGGGTTTTAGGTGGATTTTCAAATCCGAGTCTACCTCTCGATCATTGCGGAAAAACCGCTCGGGTTAGCGATGACCAAGCGTGATAACACGAACCACCTCTGGGTTTGTCGCGAGAGATAGATGTACTCTAGCGACGATCACGGGAAAATGAGCTATTGACCTCAAGCCATCACCGATGTTTGGAAAACAACCGCGACAGTGCCGTAAAGTTGAAATTATTTATAATTTATGGATTTAAACTTATAAAAAGAGTTCTAATTCATATTTCCTTTAATGCAGGGCAACATGGAATTTGTATGGCAAGAAAGAACTCATGATATCAACAATGAACAAGTTTTCAGTGATCTTTGGTGCCGAAGAGCTTTACTTGCTTGTGGATTACTAAAATTATTCCTTACTCCACATCTTCGGAACCAACCTGACTTGTTAGAGTTGCTAATTCGTGCTTGGAACCCAACGGATGGAAAGTTTGTTATCAGGGGCAGAGACATTGAGTTTGATGCTACGGATATATATTTCTAGACTAGATTGTCCTGTCATGGCGAGAGGCCGATTTTAGAGGGCAGACGAACTGGCGGGGAATCACTGGACATGTTGATATCTCAGGTGTGCCCAAGGGCATGTAAATCAAGCTCTAGCGGGAAATTGACGATTCCAATAGTAGAAGAACTGATTCTCTGCTCGGTTCTATTTATGGTGACGAGAGTAGCGGGCTCCCAAGCCCAAAACGAGGCAACAAATACCCACCTTTGATTGGCTCTTGATTTCCTTAACCTGACCATGTACAACTAGGCTGAAGCAGTGACCAGCAACATGTAGAAG
This sequence comes from Pinus tabuliformis, assembly GCA_031772625.1. Classification (NCBI taxonomy): domain Eukaryota; kingdom Viridiplantae; phylum Streptophyta; class Pinopsida; order Pinales; family Pinaceae; genus Pinus; species Pinus tabuliformis. Next base: position 37,528,163 of record CM062806.1, on the reverse strand, counting down.
CAGCTCACCAAATGCCATCGTGGGGAAATGAAGCAGTTTGGTTACGGGTCCATTCTGATCCCACTCATGCTAGAGCAAGTGTCGTCACTTTAGTTAGAGGACATGGACTTAGACGGACTGAGGCCGTGGGAGACTCGGATCACTCACTTGGCACATGTCATGCCGTGACGGGGTGATGGTCGACCAATGTCATGGGGAACACTATTTCGAGAGTGGCTAGATTGCCAGATGATCTTTGTCGAGGATTAGACATATGCAGGTATGTATTTTCATGGGGACCCCGACATGATGCTGCCTGTTGGTAAGCAGTGGGATGATGGAGGTAAAACACTTGATCACACTATTTTGTATTTTGTATTTTACTTGTAGATGTGGGACCAAAGAGGCCTGTGGGACTAGCTCCGGAGGCACGGAGGGAACCGCAAGGCATTAGAGAGCTGGCCTTGGTTCCCCCAGCTGGCAGTTCAGTGGAGATAGTGGCCCATAATCTTGAGGGCCTGACAGAGGGGATCCCAGATTACAGGGGGATCGAAGAGGTCCCCATAGAGTATCAGATACATACAGTAGGGGTGATACCTAGGGTGCATAGACTCTTGAGGCGAGTCGCATGAGTAGTGGTGTGTTACAGAGAGCATAACCCACGACAGTATATGCCTAGGTTTTACTTTCTACTGATTTTTGAGAGACATGTGTCTCGAATGTACATAGACTCTATTTTTTGACATACACACTTATTTTTTGAGCACCTCGGTGCACCACATGACATATATATATATATACATGCTATCTTATGGTTCATTATTGTGTCTAAATGCTTCTACACAGTGTTTGATTACATGTTGCGTAAATGTCTGTCTAATACATGATTTGCTAATGCATCAGTTAATGTGTTTAATCTTCTTGGAATGTGTTGATATGTAATAAAATCAAAACTTCTTTCCAATAAGTTCAAATGCAAATACAACCTTAAAATCTGATGATCTCTGATGGAATAACGCTCGTTAACTTGGCAGACAACAACTTGAGAATCCAGATTCTCAAACAATGCATGAATATCGAGGTTAACCACCTCGGTTAGTAATTCAATAAAAATGTTGTATTCAGTGACATTGTTTGTGGTGCAACCCAGATAAATGCTTTGAAGGTCTACTAACTCATCGTGAGGATTGTAGATCACCCATGCCACAGAGGAATGATTCTGGGTACTACGGCAAGCACCATCAGTGAAACCAACGTAAGGTGTAACAGACATCTGCAAAAGAAGTAAAAGGACATAATAAGTGGCGATTATGCCTACAAACCAAGCCATACAAGTAAACACAGACTGCAAACACACACGCTAAAAGCACACGTATGTACAAATCAGATGCATGGGATTCATGCATAATATTTTTTTAGATAAAACCCATTTCGGGGCTTATCTAGAGGATTCCCTTCATAATCGATTAGCTCATAAGCCCCTTTTTACAAAACACGTTTCACAATGTAGGGCCCATGCCACATAGGCTCGAATTTTCCTGCCCCCAGCTTATCATTCACTTGATCATAGAGTAGGACTAGATCTCCTTAAACAAAAGAATGGGGATGAACAGTTTGGTCGAAGTGAGTTTTCACTCTCTTCTTCTATGCTTCAATGACTAGAGAGGCTAGTCGACAGGTCTCGTCTAACCATTCTAGGTAGAGAAGATGTTCTTCTACCAGAGTAGTGTTGGGGAGCAATTCGACGGCTAATTTAAGTGAAGGGATTTCACACTCAATTGGAAGAGTGGCCTCCATACCATAAACTAATTGGAATGGGGTGAATCTGGTGGCATCTTTCATGGAAGTTCAGTAGGCCCATAAGGCAGAAAAAAACATCAGATGTTAGTTGGACTTGTGCATGCCAATGGTGCGTTGAAGCATCGTGACCAACACTTTGTTGATAGCTTCTACCTAGCCATTGGCCTGAGGATAATATGGTGTCGAACTATCATGCCACAAGCCCAACTGGGTTTTTCACTCAGTTATCATATGATTACAGAAATGAGAACCGTGATCAGTGACGATAGCCTGAGGGAGCTCGAAACGTGAAATGACATGATTAAATAAAAATTGTTTCACTCCCTTACTGTCATTAGATAGTGTAGGCATCGCCTTGACCCATTTTGTGAAATAATCAACGGCAACGATGATATACCCATGCCCCCCGACCAAGCAAGGTTTACAAGTCATATAATCAATGCCCCATTTAGCAAAAGGGTTGATGGTAATGACAGGGTGCAAAGGAGTAGGAGGCGCATGCATCTTCTGTTGGTAGATTTGGCACGCATGACAAGAGCGAACGACGAGAATGCAATCCTTGAAAATAGACGGCCAAAAATAACCAGCACAGAGGATCTTTTGAGCAGTAGCATACCCGGACATATGACCTCCACAAGTGTCGAAGTGGCAGTCATTTAAGACTCATTCGGCCTCCTCAAATGTTAAACAATGGCGGAGAACAGAGTCAGTGTTGACCCGGTACAGGGTGTCTCCAATAATGTGATAGGGTTGAGAATGATGGCAAATACGTCATCGAGCATCCTTAGATAAATCAGAATGAAAGGAGGATGTCTGAAGGTAGACAATAATATCCCCATACCATGGATTGAGGGTGCTAATAAAAAATAAAGACTCGTCTAGAATATGGTCCTCTGATCGAGAGGGTGTAGTTGCAGATGGTAGGGAGTAGAGCAATTCAGCAAAAACAAGGGATTTCTTAGACTTGGCTGTAGTGAACTCCAAGTCAAACTCTTGAAGGATGACAATTCATTTTGATTATTTTCCCCCCAGTAACTGACGTGACAGAATGTATGTCATCAGGTTGCAGTCAAAAATCACCGTCGTGGTGCGCAACAATATATAGTGACGGAAACGTTGGACGGCATGAACGGATGCCAAGGAAAAATTCTCAACATAGGCATATCGAGTTTCCATATCGAGTAGATTGTGGCTAAGATAGTAGACAACGTGCTCAGTACCATCATCGTCGTCTTGGACCAAAACCATGCCGATAGTGGTATCGACGGGGGCTAAATAAAGAGTATAGTCACAGTGATAATTAGGTGGACATACGAACGGAGAAAAAACAAGGAGTGCCTTGAGCCACTCAAATGACTCTTGTGCAATGGCATCCCAGACAAAAGGGGTATCCCATTTTAATAACCACATATAGCCTTTAACTACTTCAGCATAGTTTGGAATAAAACGGCGTAAAAAAATTTCTTTACCCTGCAAACTCTGTAATTACTGGAAAGAAGCAAGGGGAGGAAGATTCAAGATGGCTTCAACTTTAAGGGGATCCAAGTGGATGCCCTCTTTGGAGACGAAAAACCTAAGAATTCTGTCGAATTCAACGCAGAAGACACATTTATGCAAGTTAAGGCGAATACGATAGTGCCGACAGCAAAGAAAGATTTCACGAAGGTGTTTTGGATGGTCTTGGCACTTTGCTAAATGAGCCGGAAGGTCATCCAGGTAAGGCTGTACAATGTGTCGAATATCGTGGAATGCGTAAGACATTGCACGTTGGAAGGTAGCACGGGCATTTTTTAGACCGAAAGGGAGTTTCTTATAGGAAAAAGTACCCCATGGACAAATAAATGTGGTTTTGTGTTGATCTGTGGGCGATATATTGATCTAGTTGTAACCAGAGAAGTCGTCCATAAATGAATAGATCTCTCTCCCAGCACACTCATCAATGAGTTGGTCAATGAAAGGTGTGGGGAAATTATCTTTGGGACAGGCATGATTAATGTCGTGATAATCAACACATACCCTAATAGTTCCCTATTTCTTGGTTACAAGGACGATATTAGAAACCCAATCTGTAAGTGAGACAGTGTAAATAAAACCAGCTTTAAGAAGCTTTTCAACTTCCGCGATGGTTGTAGCCTTTCGGGGGTGCACGGGGTGTAAACGTTGTCAAACAGGTTTAGCACCATGATATGTAGGTATTTCATGCACCACGATGCTAGGATCAATGCCGGGCATGTCTTCATACAACCAAGCAAAAACATCACGAAATTCTTGAAAAAGATCAGTATAAAGTTGAATCTCCTCCAGAGTACAGGTTACTCCAACATGAATATGCTTGACAACTCCTGGATTAACAAAGATGTCGATAGGTTGAGTTTGCGTAATGTTCCCCATATTGCCTTTAGAGAAAACTTGATGGATTTGTATAGGTGTCTGAAGGGGTTGGGAAGGGAGACAGGAAGAAAACGGCTCGAGACAAGTAAGCATAGCCCCATGGGTAGGGAGAAATGAGGAACGATGGTGATGATCAGACCAAGGGGGTTCCTTAGAAGACATAGTTTCGACAATCGCTTCATCAGAAGGAAATATTTCCTGTAAGGGGTCCAAAGAAGCACCATCTCCAAGCCAAGGGGACTAGACGTACAAGTCGAGAGCCTTACTTGAAGAAGTAGGTTTAGAAAATGAAGCCAATGCAGAAACAATTTCGAGGTAGTTGAGCTCGACAAGGCTCAATGGCATAACATCACCCCAAGATTTTGTTTGATCAGCAGGAGGAAGAACCCATGGATCAGAATGAACCGAAATCATATTGATGGGAGTGATGTTTGGAGGTGGGAGTGAAAAAACACCCATGAGGGCAGGATCTTTAAAAAGTCCAGCACCCACATTGTCATATGGAATGGAGGTATGCTCCACGAAAGGCACGTTGCCATTGGAGGAAGAGGAAGTGAAGAAGGACAGCTGGTCTACTGTGACAATCTTCCCTTGATGGGAAAAACGAAGGACACGAAATAGAGATGAAGCCATGGCTTGCATGGCATAGGTCTAGCTTCGTCCTAAGAGGAGGTTATAAGTCAAATTGGCATCAACAACTTCGACGTCAACTTCGACCGTCTTCCCTTCAAGAGTAATAGGCAAAGGTGAGAGTATACCATAAGGACGAGAATCTCTCCCATCGAAGGCTTCCAAGGTATTGGGAGAGTGGCTCGGTCAATAATAGAAATAATGCAAGTAGAAGCGCCTTCATCAATAATAGTACGGTGAATAGTCTTAGAACTAATGATGACTAGAATAAGAAAGGCTATTTGGTGAGGCAGTCTCAGTACATGATTTTCCAGGTCAAAAGTGATCAATTATGAGTCAGCCAGGTCAATGCTACCGATGGCTGATAACAATGACTTCCTCTGGGAGGGACAATTCTAGAGGACCTCTAATGCAGACATAGCCAAAGGAGCTTGGGCTAAGTCTTCAACGATGCTATAATGCTGAGTAGCACGAGCATTAAGGTTGTAAGAAGACTTCTGGAGCACTCCTTTAGGAGGAGGTCGAATGACCATCTTAGTACTAGGTCACTCGATATGGAGCGGACCCAAACTGGATGGAGGATCACTAGAGGGGACCTTAGTTTCCTTCCCAGTGGGTGAAGGATACTCTTTTGACCGTGTACTAATATGGATGGGAGTTGTCCCAGCCATAAGAACTTGAGAGCCAAATGGCGAAGAGGATTGAGATGGATCAACCACCATTTGAGTCTGCTATGAGGGAAAATGCTCTTTGAGTAGAGTAGGAATCCCAGGGGTACCTTTTAACAAATGACTAACTTCATACCGTCTCGGGCAGTCTTTGGTATAGTGATCCTCATTGCAAATAATACAAGGATACTTAGGTTTGCGCTTGGTACCTTCCTCAGTTGGAGGCTTAGGGGGATCCTGCTTAGGTTGATCGGCCTTATTCTTTCCTTTTCCCTTCTTCTTACCTCTCGAGGTTTTGTCCACCAAGGTGGACTAGACGACGTTAACCTCGGAAGTCTTGCCAGAATTAGATGAAGCCTAGGAAGCAGTTTCCTTTGGAGCAATAGATTTTTGCTTTGCAGGGTTGGCAGGAGCTTTTCGAGAGGACGCGTTAATGGAACCTATGACACCATCAGCGGATGGTGTTGACGGAGATTGGGAAGTTTCAGGTCACGAAGCATCTGGAAAAATATCATATAACGTACCATACTGGGAGTAAACCAAGTCAAGGTACTGAGCACGTGAAATGGCCTGCTCTTGAGTTACACATGCCCCCCATCACAATGTCCCGGGCTATCAGACTAACAAACAAGGTTGTAAACCAGTCGGTCAGAAGCTGGTCGGGGATCGATAACTTAAGTAAACGACGACAACGTCTCCATTCATGGATGTGATCAGAGATATGTGTAGCTGTGTTCTGTTTCAAAGATGTTAGGAGGTGAGTGCCCATTTCATATCGAATCAACAACTCAAAATGAGTTAAAAATGCCATACCCAGCGAGTTAAAGTCCTGAAAAGTTCCACGAGATAACTCAATATATCATTTGGCAGCAGAGCCAGTGAGATTCCGATGAAATAGGCGTAGCCGGATCAAATCATCAAGCCATGAATGCGATGAACACCATAGGTGATAGGTCATGAAATGAGCTTGGGGATCTTCTCCAGCTTTACCATCAAATTTGGGACAATCACCGGGGATCTTAGTTGGAACCAGTGGCCAATGTGGATTATGAAGAATAGGATCATTAGTGAGTTTGGACACGTTCAGTAATTCCAATGTCGCTAAAAAGGGTAATTGGGGGTTGAAGGACATCTGAGGCCGTGGATAAGAAACAACACTAGAGTTCCACCCAGTTCCCGATTGCCCCCATTGATTTTGTCCAGACGGATTTGGCCCGTAGGGATTTTTTCCATAGGGGTTATAGCTATAACTGGATGGTTGACCCTGGATTTGACCCCCTGCATTCCACTGATTACCAAGCCAACCCACAGGACCAACATATGGCTGCTGAAAATTTTGATAAGAGTTAAGCTATGGTTGTTGATAATTTTGATATGGGGCAAATTGAGTTTTCCCTTAGGGCTGCGGAAAACCATAAGGCGGCTCAGCTCCAAACTGGGCCTAGGAGCTAGGCTGCGCTTGATAAACAGGTTGGTTTTGGGGCCGAACTTGAGTTTGGACACCGGCTTAGGTCCGAAGCCCAATCTGGAGCTGAACATCGGGTGGAGCTTGAGAGAGAATGAATGTTTGAGCACCCAGTTGAGCAGTCCTAGATGAATGTCCTTGGGAGAGTTGAGGTTGAGCCATCTGGCTAGAAGGTGGTCTTGGTTCAGATTGAGGTTGACCCATTTTCCCAGAAGGTTGAGCTTGTTGGGTACTGGGTTGACCTTGCACAACCGAGGGTTGTCCTGACTAACCAGATGGTTGAGAAGACTGGACAATTGGTTGGCCTTGTTGGGCCTGAGGCTGACCAATTTGTCCTAAAGGATGACTAGGTTGGACAGTGGGTTGACCTTGTTGAACGTGAGGCTGACCGACTTGCCCAAAAGGGTAGCCTTGCTGGATACCGGGTTGGCCTTGTTGTATGTAAAGTTGTCCTAGATTACCAAAAGGTTGCTTGAAGTAGGTAAAAGATGAACCACCGAAGGCTGAAGTTTGTCCATGGAAGGGTTTTCCTTGTGGGCCAACACTTTGCCTTGGATAAGGTTACCTATAATATGGTTGTCCTTGATAGGGTGGTCTTTAAACATTTGAAGGTTGTGCTTGGACACCATGATAAGTTGTGGTACCCCAAGCAACAGATAATGAAACCGAGACCTCAACTGCAGGTTGAGATGGCATAGGTCCAGGATGATAAATATGAGCTCCTCGAGAATCATAATAATGAAATTGATTTTGTGGATCCAGATTCTAAAGAGCTTGGAAATATTGATCATATGCCCCCCCTGCTGGAATGGACCCAGAAGAGGGTGGGGCACTTAGTGTAGGATTAACAACTCTGGATGTGGACGTCGTTGGACCACTATCTATAGGACCAGCTGAAGGTCTAGCAACAATAGTCACCACTGAATAAGCAGCGACATCACTGAAAACAAGGGTTGAAGAAGCCACACGAATGATTGGAATAGTCGGAATAGATGTGACAGTCACATTGTGAATATGGGGTGTAAAAGGCTCCGAAGTCAGAGCAACGGTACGAGACCATATGGAACTCGAAAGGGAAGATCTAGAACCGATGATATCTACCAAAGCATTATAGTGTAAAGGCAATGAGACACCAAGAGAAGTGACATGGAAAGGTGAAGTTTCCATAGACATATGGATTTCACCTCCTGCCACAAAGGATTCTTCACCGGAGACGGGGGTCGTCTCATCCATGTCAGAGGAAGACATCGGGATAGAAACACTAGGAGGAGTAATGGGAAAGTCTTCTTTGGAAGGCTCCCAAATAGGGTTCTAACAAATATCGTAAGACTCGTCCTCTGGAGAGCGAGAGTTAAGTGGTTGGATACTTGGAATAACAGGAAGAGTATCACTAACAACCGGTACCTCAGGAGTGACAGAAGATGGAGACCCTTGGTCACTTGGAATGGGAGACGAGATCGGTGATTCTGCCAGGATGATTTAATTCAAAATCCTAAGAAAACTAACGAGTAAGGAAATTAACCCTACGCAAACTAAAATGCAAACAAGATCTAACAAGGTAGATGTGAACGTGGCTGAATAAATTTTAAGACACAGAAACAAAACTTGACCTTTTCATCTTTAGAGAGTTGAGAAAAGGATGAAAAGATGACTCTAGTCGCCTTCGAATATTTAATGAGCTTGAAAGGACAAGTGCTCAGATGGACCTTTTCTTTTAGGGAGTCCGAAAAGGAACGAAAGTGACTACTCTAGAGAACTAGGCAAAAGGTTTACCAAACAACCCATAAAACTGCATATAAACCTTGGCAAGCATATGAAAACCAAGGACTTTCCATACGTCAATCAATCTTCCTGAATGCTGTGTTCGGTGCATTACGGTTTGCAAGGTAGTAGACATGGCTTCCTAAGGATATAGGATGATAACCTCGTGGGGTCTCCCAACATATACTCAATGATACTGGGAGTGCAAGTCCATGCTAGCAACTATTGAGTCACAGAAGGAGGAATCACCCAACCTTAAGTGAAAGCAATAGTGACTAGGTTTAACGACGCCAGAACATGTCTCTAGCCTAGACCTCTAAATAATGTGCGTTATGTTCCAATGCTTTGTTAGGTTTATTTAGTTCATTTTAGAGTTTATTTTGAATTATGTTTCAATTTCTAGGCCTTACCATATGTATATCAAAACCTAGGATGCAACTAGAATGAATAAAGCATCTTTCACTTCAATGAACTCCTACTTACAGAAGGGTAGAGAGATCATTCCCAAACCAAGATGAAACCAAGATCAACAAATGAAATCACTCAATGGACACAATGCATAAACACATCAATCCCTATAGTGCATTGATACTACTAATGAGAGGTTTAAAATGTGCCTTTTAATTTTTTCAAACATGAAAACTTGGAATGCAAAAATGTACTTTCACTTTTACATAATAATGAATGAAATCTTTTGATTTTGATAGCTTTGAATTCTAAAGAAACAAACAAGCAAGCGTGAAACCGATTGACCCAAACAATTGTAATCTATGTCTGGTAGTGAAACAACTGAATCAATATGGAAATTGGTTCAATAAATAACACTAAACATCAATCAGTAGGAACAAGCGATGAAAAAACCTCAAGCAAACCAACAGGAGGGTTGCGGATGAATCTTTGGACAGGCAAGTAACCAAGCCAAATAATTCAAAACTTGAAAAACCAGGTCACAAAACCCAAAAATACAAGATTCACTTCAATGAAACCAAAGAATAAGTACCTTAACTAAAAGCAATTAAAACAAACTAATAAATCAGAGAAGGGCAACAAGGGATTAACCAGACTGATAAATTCAGGAGGTAGAATTGAGAAAAACAATTCTACAGGAATCGTTGCGGGCATAACACAACAAACTAGTGCCAATCAGACACTAGCCGTAGCAACAGAGCGATGTCGTTGTGAAAGTACACGCCTTCCATGTGACAGACCGATTTCAGGAATCGTCGCGACTGTGTGACAAGATTCAGTGACGCACAGACTGTTGTAGGGAAAAGTATCCGATTCGGATGACCCTATCCCACTCTAAGGGTGATAGTACCTCAGCAACAACTTTAAAGAAAACTACTTAAGGTTTACTTCTTTACGAAAGCAAGAGAGAATGAGGAAATTCACTAACCGTTGCCTTGCGCTTAATGTCGAATCCAAACTCTTCTCTTCGCTGCTTGCTCCCAGCTCCTTGCTCTTTTGCTGGCCCAGCTACAATGAGATCCTGCAAAATAACAAAGAAGGAAACTACAAGAAGCATGCAATCATAACTGATTCAAGAATTAGCATAAATCAAATATACAATTATCACAACACATCATTGAAACAAGTGCATATAGAAGAACCTCAATAGCTTTTATTAATGAAGAAGTAAAGTTCTGAGAAGGTTACAACCATTGAAGGCCCCAATCCAGCAACACCTCCCAGCAGAAAGAATTTCTCCTCTTCACCTCCTTCAAGCAATCACCCAATAGCTCTATAGTGAAACCAACAACATATCATTACTTTGCACAAAATTCCAGCCTCCTGAGCTCATAGGAGAGAGCTCAATATATAGATGAATTGAGAAAGGATGAGTCAGCTTGCAACTGATGTGTAGCTGCCTTGTGTCCTCTCTCTCTTCAGTTGATCTTCAGTTCTTGAGTTCACTTGGAGAACCTTGCTTCCACTTGGAGAAACAGAGCCTCTGACTCATCACAAGGCGAAATCCCTGATCCAAGTGTCATTTTTGGAAGATTCCAGAGCAATGACTCAGTGTGCCACTTGTCCCATCTCGCTCAGCGCAGGTGGCCTTTGTTCTACCTGCTTTGCAACGCAGGTACACCATGGAGGAGTTGAGTTTCAGCGCAGAAGCCTATTGGAGCACCTGCTTTGATTTCAGGATTGCTTGTTTTTGAGTGTTTTCAGGTGGAGAACTGATCTGAGAGCTGTTGGTTTGCTGACCTTGTTCCTCTAGGGATAGGAACATCATGTTTAGGGACTTTGGATCCCTTGGATTATTGACAATTCATGCCTGATGCTGCAAGGCACAAAATTGTCTATAACAGATGCCCCTAAAGTATGAGGTCGTTTATCAGGTGAAATGCTTTATTAGGAGGATCCGAAGTTCATTCAATCTGCTGAGAAGTGTCCTGTAATAAGATACAATACAATACATTCTTTTTCATTCTTTTTCATGATCTAGCTGAGGCAGGCATTCCCATGCTCAGCTTTATAAATTCATTTTGATACATAGCACAGACGATCGTCTGATGATAGACTGATAATTCTCTGCTGAAATTATCATCCTTTGAGAAGGATGACCATCTGCTGTAATGATGTACATATCAAATGTCTTTATATCCTGAATATATATCGCAGCCCGGATGGATGAAACTAGATCCGGGGTCTTCAATCTCTTCTGATCTTCACTCGATGTACAAGTCGATCCATGTGAGAATTTCTTGAAGTCTAACATGGAAAGACATCGCTTGATTACCGGTCAATGATGTAAACCGTTAACAAGCGCGAGAGGAATCACCGATAAGGATGATGACCCTCAAGGTATGGCAGTACAATTCACATGGTGGGAATAAAGGACTTGGCGTCGACCACCATGCAAAATCTTCTGGTCGAAGGTCATTGATGTATACCTGTCGTCGGAAGTGAGAAACTTGCCATTGAGGCATGCAAGCTTCAAAGTACTGAAGGGGTTGTTCCTAGATCAACTCCTTGGATAATGAGCTGATGTCAACAAGGAGCGATCCGTCAAAGGAGGGCCTTAATGAATCCCACATCAGTGACATGGAACGGAGCTAGTGATTGTGATGAGGTGAAAACAAACTGTGATGTATGATTCAGGGTGGCGGTCATGAAATGGATGAAGGACAATGTATGGCAGTGGATGGGACACGGTTGACTCTTTGCAGAACAACATCTCTTGAACATATAACGACACTGATGTGATGGATTGGTAGCATTACCCCAAATGTGGATGGTGTGGCGAGGACCATGGTGATGAGAGCGGTGAATGAAACAACCCAACCCGATGTGATACGGAGGACAAAGTGTCATGTTCAAGAGCGACTTGCTACCATTAAAGCTGTGAGGTTCTCCCAATTTTTCCCCAGTCATTGCTGACCAGTACCTCTTTATTTTTATCAAGCTTGAGGAGGATAACATATGCTTGTTCTATAACCTGCCCTTCAGGCAAGCCCATCGCTATGTTTTAACGAGCCTAGCGATAGGGAAACTCGTTCTCGTCTAAAGACAAGTTTGTCGCTATTTAATGAATTTAACGAGTCTAACGACAAGGATAACTCGGTCCTTTTCATTTTTAGAGAGTCTGAAAAGGTACATAAAGTCAACTCCAGAATTCCTTTTTCGTCATCTAATCCCTTAAGTCTGAAAAAGTATAAAACAATACAGAAGGGATGAATTTTCGATTGCTTTAACGAGCCAAACAAAACAAGCACTCGATCTTTTTGTGCAATAATCCCTCAGGTCCAAAAAGATTAAAATCTAGAGGAGGGGTAGCTCTTCCAGTCGTTTAACGAGCTGGAAGGCCAAAACTCGGCAAACTTTTCATATTTTACGAGTCAGTGAAAATAGCTCAAAGAAGACTCGTCTTTTGAGGAACGAGTGATAAACAGGGCTAGCAGCAGATTCCAGGTACAGGTTGGAATTTTCCAATCACGGCAGTGTCACAAGGATGGTTAAGTGAAATCACTCTTCGCAGCTGTTCCTCAAAATGGGTAAACAAACATATGGAGATGAATGATTGGCCAAATGAACGGATGGAGGTGAGACTGCAAGAACACGACCAAGGGCTTTAATATGGCTGTCAAAGGTTACATTTACCAAGGTTATTTACCGGTTCATTTTTTCTAGGTGAGCTTGAACTCTAGGGGAAGATTGCTCACAACTTATGTTTATTTTTTAACGAGCATGAAATATGTGCTAAAACTGCTCGGATATTGCGTTTATTTTTTAACGAGCATGAACATTGCTAAAACTACTCGAAGATAAGTTTGCATGCCCCCAGTATAATAATGCAAACCGAGGTGCATGCCCCCCAAGCTTCATTGCATCCAACTCGGTGGTTGGAATGAAGGTTTACCTCGGGGATTTGTTTCATTTTTTAATGAGGTTGATACAAGATAGGAACTATCCTCGACTCCTTGTTTCATTTTTTAACGAGGTTGACACAAGATAAGAACCACCTCAGAGCCCACTGTATTTACAGTATTTCTATTAGGGCGATGATCCATGCCGACAAAATATTTAGGAATCTTCCGAATCCAACCAGAAGATTGGATTAGATTTCATTTTGTAGGTTTCCACCGTGGCCACTCTCGCCGGATTATTTGGAGGCGGTAGGGCGAAAGTACCCATTAAGGCAGGGTCTTTTAGGAGGCCTACTCCGATATTTTGGAGCGAATGATTCCTTCCATGGATCATTGGAATGCTTCCCGTAACTTGTGGACTGCCGGGGAGAAAAGTTTGTTGGTCGACGATTGTAATTCCTCCTTGGAAGGGAAATGCAATCTTCCTGAAGTAGGTCGACACAACTGCGGCCATGGCATAGATCCATGGTCTTCCAAGTAGGATGTTGTAATCGAGGTTTCCATCAATTACTTCAACATCAATTCCTACTGTTTTGCCCCCCAGTTCAACTTGCAAGTTACTTAAAATCCCATATGGAGTATATGATCGTCCATCAAATGCTTTTAACGTCGTTGACGATTTCGACAAGGGTGGTGAGCCTAAATCTTTCCAGCAACTCATCGACATAAGACATGTAGATGCCCCCTCATCAATAATTGTTCGATGAACAGTTTTGTTGAGGGCTTTCACTTGAATAAGGAAAGCTAGTTGAGCTGGTAACTGAGGGTCATATCCTTTATGATCAAAGGCCACAAGATTGGAATCCATTGGGCCAATCCCACCTATTGCTGATGATAAAGCTTGCTCTTGGGAGGGGCAATTTTGTGGTACCTCAAGTGTCGACATAGTGGACGGTGATTGGGCCAGGTCCTTTACTATATTATAATTCTGTGCTCCTTTGGCACGAGGATTAAATGTCGATTTGTGTACTACTCCCTTTGGCGACTTTATCATTGGTTCAGGAACTATGGGTGGCACAACTTCGGTCAAAGTTGTTGTTGAACTACTAGGTCGTTCATTAACCTTGTTGTTCGACAGCTTTGGATTCCCGTAATCTTTACTCCTTGTCAAAGCATTATTCTGTTGTTTTGAGGTAGACAACATAAGCACTTGGGATCCGGAAGCATTTTGATTAGCAACCAGATTTTGACTTGGATTAGGAAACGGATCAGTCAATACTGCTGGGGTTTCTGAACTCTTGAAGAGTTTCTTAACTTCAGCTATATGTGGACAATATTTCGTCCAATGATCCTCATCGCATATATGACACCCTGCCGGGGGTTTCCTTTTTCTCCCTGTCTTTTTCTTCTTGCCCCCTGGTTGCTTCAGTTTTTTGCCCTTGTCGGTCGACATGGCATTTACTTCCGAGGCAAGAAGTTCTTCATTTGCATTTTGACTAGAAATTTTGTGCTTTCTAATCACGCCATTACCGGCGCGAGTGTCATTGTTTGATTTAGGAGGAGGAGGAATAGAGAATTCCGGTCTAGGGGCGTCAGGTATTTTTTCGTAGAGCGTGCCAGACTGAGTATAGACCAAGTCTAGATATTGCGCACGAGCGATAACTTGCTCTTCCGTTACGACTCCTCCCTTTGCCACGTCTTCTGTTATAGCGGGAAGTAACGACTTGATAAACCATTCAGCTAATAGTTGATCAGGAACGTATGTTTTCACCATCCTACGACGACGACGCCACTCATGTATATGATCAGATATATGGGTGGCCGTCGTCTGTTTGAAGTTGGTAAGGAGTTTTGTTCCCGTTTCATACCTTATCGGTAATTGAAAATGGGTTAAAAAGGTTGTGGCTAAGGTACTGAAGTTGTCGAACGAAGCTCTAGGCAATTCAATGTACCATTTTGCCGCTGGACCCGTTAATGTCCTCTGAAAGAGGCGAAGTCTTATCGAATCATCATTCAAGGTGTTCGATGAACACCATAGATGGAATGTCATCACATGATTTGACGGATCTTCACCCGGATTTCCATTAAATTTAGGAATGTCTGATGGAAGTTTATGCGGAATCGCTGGCCACCAAGGGGCATAAGAAATTGGATCATTCGTCAGCCGGTTTAGATCTGGTAATTCTAGAGTTGCTACAAAGGGCAACTGTTGATTCAGGTTAGGCGAAGCATATCCAGGATAAGATGGAATCGCCTGAGCAGTGGGTCTTTGCATACTAGCATAATGTTGGCAACTTTGACAAGGTTGATGGGCATAACCATTATAGTATGGTTGCCCATTACTTACAAAGACTTGTTGCTCAGGTCCTTGACATGATTGCTGGAATGGCGGTTGTTGATTTTGAACCAGCTCTGGTTGTTGGACCATTTGCTGATGCCCAATACTAGATGATTGACCAAGATGAGGAGTCACAGTACTTGTTTGATCCTGAGTCGCTCCGGATAAGGAGGCACTGACCTGAGGTTGCGATTGAGATGTCGAGACAAGAGGCTGTTGTATGGCAACCTGAGAAACTTGGGGTTGACATACAGTAGGCAGCGCTTGTACTTGCGACGCAATCACCATACCAGGTATAGTGGCAACATTCGACACAGGGTGGACTGGTTGCATTGAATATGCAACTCTTGGTTGCTGAGGCAGCATTGGTACCCAACCGCTAGATGTAATTCCAGTTTGACCTGAATTTTGTTGTAAACTCCCATATGGTTGTTCTCCAGGGGGGAACAATGAAAAGGCATACTGTCCTCCATATGGTGGCAATCCAGTACTTAAAGGGTAGATTGGCCTTTGAAGACACGTTGGATTGATTTGTTGAGTTTCAACATAAGAAATACCAGATGATAATCCGGACGAAGAAATAGGAACTAACCATGTCATCGTCCCTAATGGGACTCCAGCTCTGTTGTGGGGAAAAGTATCCGACTCGGATGACCCTATCCCTACTCTAAAGGTGACAGTCTTTAGCAACAACTGAAAGTAAAGCTTTGATATTTTCCTTTATGAAAGTACAGAGAGAAGGAAGAAAAGATTAACCAACCTGGTGTCTTTCGCTTAGTCGATCCTTATCCTCTCTCTTTGTCTCTTGTTCCCAGCTCCTTGCTCTCTTGGCCGGTCCAGCTACACACAGATCCTGCACAAAACAAGAGAGGAAACCACAAGATACATGTACTCATAACTGATGCATGGATTAGAGTGAATCAAATATACAAGTAAATACAATACATCAATGCAATACAAGTATATAGGAGAACATGCAAAACTTTATTGATAGAAGTAACAGGGTTCTGAGAAGGTTACAACCATTGATGGCTCCAATCCAGCAGCACCTCCCCAGCAGCAAGAACTCTCCTCTTCACCTCTAGTAAAACAATCACCCAATAGCTCTAACTATAAACCAACAGCACCTCCTTGCTTTACACAAAATTCCAGCTCCCTTAGACCTCATAGAAGAGCTCTATATATAGGAGAGAAGAAGAGAGGATGAGTCAGCTTGAGGCTGGCATAGAGCTGACTAGTGTCCTCTCCCTCTTCAGTTAATCTTCAGTTCTTGAGTCCACTTGGAGATCCTTGCTTACACATGGTGATCAAGTACCTCTTACTCATCACAGGGCGAATCTCATGAACCAAGTGTCAGTTTGGAAGCTTCCTGGGCAGTTGACACCTTGCAGAATGACTGTGCCACTTGGCCAATCTCGCCCAGCGCAGGTAGCCTTCATTAGATTTGACTTCCAGCGCAGGTACAAGGAGGAACAGTTGCATTCCAGCGCAGATGCTCAGTGGAGCAGCTGACATGATCCAAAATTAGCCTGTTTTGAAGTGTTTTCAGGTGGAGAACTGATTGGAAGTGCTGTTGTTTGATGACCTTGTTCTTTTAGGGGTAAGAACAACATGTTTAGGGACTGAGGATCCCTGTAATTATTGACATTTCATGCTCCATGTCACGAGGCACAAAAATGTCTATAACAGGCTCGTTGTTGACAATTTGCCGGGACAGATGGTATACCAGCGAACATCGTTGGAGTAGCAGCAGGAGGCTCTGCTGCTGCTGTGTCGGACGACACAGTCCTAGATGTCGACGGTTGTTCAGACATATCTAGTCTATCCAAAAGATTTCTTAGCGATTCTACAGGAACTTCCACTTGTGGTGGACTAACTTCGAAGATCAACGAGGGAAGGGTGATGATTATTCCGCTTAAAATAAATTTTATAACGACGCTTTAGACACAACTTGCTTTTTCAGTTTTAAAGAGTCGAGAAAAAGCTAAAGATGACTCTAGTCTCCTTCGATGTTTTAACGAGCCCGAAGTGACAAATGCTCGGATGGACTTTTTCAGTTATAGAGTTTGAAAAATGCCAAAAGAAACTGCTCTGGAGATCTAGGCAAAGGGTGTGCCAAACCTTTCGCAAAACCACAGAATACGTTTTACGGTACGGGTGGTCGATCTTCGTGAATGCTGTGTTCACTACATTGCGATCAGTAGGGCGGCCGACACGGCTTCCTATGGATAAAAGATATATGCCTATAGGGGTCTCCCAATATATACGCGACGGTACGTGGGAGCACAAGTCCGTATTAGTGCCACCGACTCTCAGGAGGAATCACCCACCTTCGTCGAGATCGACAGTCACTATGTTTAACGACGCCAAAACACGTCTCTAACTTAGACCTCTATGTGTTTGCGTTATGTTTCAAAGAGTTGTTAGGTTCATTCAATATATTTTAAGTTGATCTTTTTAAAAGTTTTCCTTTCAAGGTTCACCACGAAATGTTTGATACAAATTCCTAAATGCAGTCTAAGATGAGAAGCAAGCTTTTTCAAATCTTTTTGACTGATGAAAATCTTAACTACTGAGGGAGAAGAAAGGCATATCTTTTCACACAGTTCATACAGCACAAACTAATGCACTTTCTCCTAAATCATCATGCAAACTTTTTCAAATGCAAAATGCACAATGCATGTATTTTCTTTTCCCTTTCTTAATGTTGATGTATTACAAAAAGAAAGTTGTTATTTAACTTTGATTTCGATTTAAAGCGAAAACAAACAAGCTTGTCCAAAATCAAAAGACACCTTAAGATTTACTTGTTTAATCACTGGAAATACATGAAATCAAACCATAATGACGAAAGTAAAAAGACTAATCAGCTATGGACAGCAAACAAGCTAACTCTTTAGACCAGCAAAATGCCTAACACAGGTTCAGATCTAAGAGGCCAAAGCAAGACTAGTTCACTTTCGTTATGGGAAATTGTAAATGATGTAAGAAATACAAAATAACAAGTACAATTTCGTTATATAACAGAGGCGGAATGATGGCAAGTAAGGTTGGTTTCAGAACAGGTACAAGACTGGTAACTGGCTGCAAAATCTAGAGTGAAAACAGGCAAGAAAAAGGGAGGAAACCCCAAATGCACAAGGCAAAATTGGGCCAACGCAGGTGCTGCACAGCCAGTCTGGCTCTCAGCGCAGGTAGCCCCTTCGGGACCTGCGTTGCAAAGCAGGTAGCCTGTGTACTACCTGCTTTGGAAAACGAAAGTTACGTTTTCACAGTTTCCGGGTCACAGTTTTCTCAAAAATTCACGGTTTTTGCTCAAATCAGAGGCTATCAGTCAAGCACACACTAAGGGATGACAAGGAAGATGAAAAGCTATCACAAAGAGCTTACAAGGATCTTTGTAGATCAGCTCTTCAAATCATGAACATGCTCAGAAATGAGCTAGAGTAGCTGCCCTCTACTTCGCTTTTGATATAGTCAAAAGCTTTTCGATTTGGTACTCTTTTGTTCAGGAAATGAATAGCAAAATACTACAAACAATCAAACGGATACAATCCCCAGCGGAGTTGCCAGTTTGTTGTAGGGAAAAGTATCCGATTCGGATGACCCTATCCCACTCTAAGGGTGATAGTACCTCAGCAACAACTGTAAAGAAAACTACTTAAGGTTTACTTCTTTACGAAAGCAAGAGAGAATGAGGAAATGCACTAACCGTTGCCTTGCGCTTAATGTCAAATCCAAACTCTTCTCTTCGCTGCTTGCTCCCAGCTCCTTGCTCTTTTGCTGGCCCAGCTACAATGAGATCCTGCAAAATAACAAAGAAGGAAACTACAAGAAGCATGCAATCATAACTGATTCAAGAATTAGCATAAATCAAATATACAATTATCACAACACATCATTGAAACAAGTGCATATAGAAGAACCTCAATAGCTTTTATTAATGAAGAAGTAAAGTTCTGAGAAGGTTACAACCATTGAAGGCCCCAATCCAGCAACACCTCCCAGCAGAAAGAATTTCTCCTCTTCACCTCCTTCAAGCAATCACCCAATAGCTCTATAGTGAAACCAACAGCATATCATTACTTTGCACAAAATTCCAGCCTCCTGAGCTCATAGGAGAGAGCTCAATATATAGATGAATTGAGAAAGGATGAGTCAGCTTGCAACTGATGTGTAGCTGCCTTTTGTCCTCTCTCTCTTCAGTTGATCTTCAGTTCTTGAGTCCACTTGGAGAACCTTGCTTCCACTTGGAGAAACAGAGCCTCTGACTCATCACAAGGCGAAATCCCTGATCCAAGTGTCATTTTTGGAAGATTCCAGAGCAATGACTCAGTGTGCCACTTGTCCCATCTCGCTCAGCGCAGGTGGCCTTTGTTCTACCTGCTTTGCAACGCAGGTACACCATGGAGGAGTTGAGTTTCAGCGCAGAAGCCTAGTGGAGCACCTGCTTTGATTTCAGGATTGCTTGTTTTTGAGTGTTTTCAGGTGGAGAACTGATCTGAGAGCTGTTGGTTTGCTGACCTTGTTCCTCTAGGGATAGGAACATCATGTTTAGGGACTTTGGATCCCTTGGATTATTGACAATTCATGCCTGATGCTGCAAGGCACAAAATTGTCTATAACACAGACTTCCAAAACAGAAACAAGCGATGTCGGCGTGACTGTTTAAATTTTTTCAGCGACGAACTTAAAAACAATGAAAGGTAAATGAAAACTGCCAAACAAAGACCAGTCTATCCTTACAGGTAATAAAGGAATTTCCCAGATTGACCCAGGTAACCCAAAAGACTGATGGTTTAATCCCAAAATCCAAAAAACATTAAATCAAAATCAAGCAAAAGAAAACAAGAGAAAAACATAGGACAGACTCCCCAGCGGAGTCACCAACTTGTGATGCAGGAAAGTGTTCCCTCTATGGATAGAGGCAACCCCTCTAGCCCTATAGTGGGTCTAGTCACAGCAAAGACAGACCAACAATTGATTTCCTTAAAGAGTCATCGTTGGAGGCCTACCTCAAACCGGTGGTCCATGAAATTCCGTTGCACTGCTCCAACTTCTACTTCCTTCTCCTCAATGAGTGATTAACCTGAAACAATACAAAGGAAAAATAGCAAAGCACGTAACCGGGAAACAACAATGATCTATTTACTCATAAAGTCAGGAAGTCATGAGATATCAAGTAAATTACATACAAGACATAGGAAAACATCATTGTTTGTATTAATAATGAATCAAGAGCAAGCTTACAACCAAGTCTTGACGTTGCAAGCCTTCTCAGAGGGTCCAACCAGTATGTTTCTCAAGCATTCACTCTTCAAGGATGAATCTCCCAACATACAATGTCTCTCTCTCACTCATAAGTTTTAACACAAAGTTAAGGGCACTCCACAACCTTCCACAAGCTATCAAAAATCCCACACTTGTCACACCCACACTAGCTATCTATCAAACTCAAAAGCACTAGCAGCACTGCCCAACCAAAATAACTAGCAGATCATAGCAAAGTTGAGTGCTTTAATAGGAGAAGGAGTCTCCATGAAATGTGGAAGGAGGAACTCATCCTCAAGGAAGGTAGCACAAATGATGGAACTACCATACCAGGGGGTAGGGTGACCCAAACTATGCCAACAACTAGGTCTGGAGACATCCAGAAGGCTGACTGTTGAAATGAATTCACCCAATCTATATCGCCACGGGTCGTAAACTAATTCTTTGCGACGACATCACGAGGAGACGATACACGCAAACCCATCGTCGCTAGATACAACTCATAACCTTGCACCGGGTCTAGAAATCCGACCGTCGCAGGAAACAAATGTACACCTACGATGGAGTCGTGATGAGACCGTTATGAACATGGGAACATCGCGTATATTAAGGTTTTACTTGTGACGGGGCAGAAACTTAGGGAGTGAGGGTCAATTTGCAGCAGCAGGGAACATTTGCTTAATATTCTTACATCAATGGGAAGATATGAACATGTATAAGTGACACATGACACAGCAGAAGGACTGAGATGAGGACAGTGAAAAATTATTGTGTAACAAATTGGCAGGATATCACACATGCAACCTTTTAACAGCGAAGTAAGCTCGTTGTAGTTGTTGATCCCACTATCTCCTTACGCTTCCTTTTTTTCCTTTGATTTCTTGCTCCAATCCAAGTAAATTCTAGAATGCTCCAAGCATGTTCCAGGACTACTCTAAGTGTGCAAGAGTATGAGAGAATAAACAAGAGCTAAACTCAAATATGTCAAAAGGCTAGAAACTAATTCTTTGATGTCTTTTTATTATTGATGTCTCCTTTTTCTTCATTTTTCTTCATTTTTCCTCTAATTTCACTTGCATGCAAATTTGTGTCTCTTTACCTTCCTTTTCTCCTATTTTCTTTTATTTTCATAATTAAATTCCAATTATTGCCTCTTTTCCTTTTCCAACACCTTTGCTAATTTCCATAGCCATTAATACTCCCCAAGTGATCCCCACTATAATGTTTTCCCCCCATATAGCTTGGAATGCATGTCCCATAACCTTGGTCTTATTTTATTTACATGGAAAATCAACCATGGGTTGTTACACACAAGGAGGGGCATCACTCTCCACTAGAAGTGTGCAGTTCAAAACATAAGGCAACAAGGAGCAGAGCTGGCGCAGGGACAAATAGTAAGTAGCAAGTAGAGGGGTCCTACTGAATAGAATTTCCAATTGTATAGGAGATAGGCGAAGGCTTGGGCTGGTGCAGGGCACAGTTCTAGTTGACAAGGGGAGTCATTGTTAGGCCTTAAAAGTGCATAGTATGCTCTTCTTAGCCAAGAAGGCAGACTGCAAGGCTAGAAAAATGGCTAAGTATGGAAAGGTAAAACTAAAAAAACATAATGATTTAGGGGTAAAATCAAGCATTACACATCTCAACTCATTAATATAACTGAAATAGGACCCAAGACTAAGAAGTACACATCCAAACGCCAGTTGATAAAGAATATCCAAGTGTAACAAACAAATCATGCATAGTTGCAACGCATACATGTTGTTATGTGACCAGAAGGTGGATTATTACTAATCTTGATAGTCCAATGACACTTGTGAATGATAATAGACACTAGAAATATGTGTAGAAACATAAAACAACACTTGACGACCAAAAGTGACACTTCACACGATGGCAAGTAGGAGCCAAAATTAGAATATAACAAAACAATTTGGGGTATTGTAGTAGTGACAAGACCATGTCATTGTCAAACGAGATGTTGCCATGTGTCATAATTCAGTTGGGATGATAGGGTTGGTTAAACATCGTGAAATTCTTATATCATCAATCCATTGAAATGTTATTGGTTTCCTTGATTTTTCTAATATTTGTATGCTACTGAAAAACATTAAAAATTTGATAAGTTTATGCACTCGAGACGATACATTTTCTTGTCAATGAAAAATCCACATTGAACATGCACACTAGTTAACACATTTGATATTTGGGCTTATACCATAAAGTTTTGGTCCCTTAATTATTATTGAAACTTCAATTGGCCATAATTTCTAATCTCGGAGTATTTGTTTTAAGTAGGATATATCGTTGGAAAGGTATTTATGAGACCTACACAACCATGATATTTCTAGGATATTTATTACATCATAACTGAATGAAAATTTCAAATAACTTCAATCACCTTTAAATTCTAACGTATAAGAGATCCAACTATCATATTACTTCATAACAAGTTGCTCTACTTCTTTGGTCATTATAGGTAGTACTAATATTTTGTCATACATCCCTATTAACATCAATGAAAACACTATGTGCATTATTTCCTTAGATATTGTGGCCTGTAGAATTTCTACAAGGTCTTCTACTTCCTTTGTTTTGCTCAAAATAGCCCACTCTTTTTGTAATCTCAAATATAGAACAATAAATGAATACAACAAGAATGAAACCCATTTATTTCCTAGTGGGTCACTAATTTAATGTCTTAATAATTATCAAGGGCTACTGTTAGAATGGTTTAATGCATCAACTCCCCACCAAGATTAGGGCTTTGTACCCTCAATAATCTTGTTGAAAGTCCACATGCGACTAGCTCCACCTGTGTAAGTAATGAGAGTTAATGTGGCAATAACTTAATGTAACAATGGTGGTTAGCATCATAGGTCAAATTACATGAGGTATAACTTCCTCATAGAGCTCTAACTGGGGTGATATTTGATTCATTGGAAAGATATTGATGTGTATAACAAACTTAAAAGGTTGGGAAACTTGTTGCAAAAGTTTTGGCCCCAAAAAAATATATTCAGTACTTCAAAGAGTCTTTAGAAGTTTGAATATATTAAATTTCTAAAATAAGATCTACACCTAAACTTGACCCTACAAATTAATAGCTTTAATTTTTCCACTAAAAAAGTACTAAAATAAATAACAAGTTTATAATGATCCATTTTGAATCATAAAACAATTTAAAGTAGCTAATGAGGATATTATAATTGTACCTTTTACTAGTAAATAATTTAATTGTAAAAGCAATTGTTGAGATGTTTTGCAAAGGCCACCTGAATTTTGTTTATATAATTGAAAGGTATAAATTAAAATTTAAGTCAGGTTTCATAATATGTGGATAAATAGATAAATTAATGTAAAATTTGTTTTTCAAAAATTAATCATTATTTTATAAATCTATTTTTATTTAATTATAATTTTGATTTTTATCCCCAATAAAACTTTTATGATGTAAGGTATGGATGGAGAACTTGGATCTGAATTTTTTTTTAAGGTTTAGGGTTCATCTCATCAGACATAAGGCCTATGGGAGTTGATCCCTCTTGGACTCATTATGGATATAAAGAAAATAGACTGCTCTAAATACCCTTTTGAAGGTATATATTTCTAGTTTACTGGAGGGTTTCCCACCTCTAACACCTTTGTCCTATCAAAATGCTCTCCTCGTGCCGGAGACTTCCTTCCTTGACACAATATGTGTCTCTTCACCACCCCCCCCCCCCACCCACCCCCTCCTTGATCCATGCACCCTTTCCTGGTCATATTCATTTCCTTCAAACCCACCCCCCTTTCCAACAACTTCATCTGTCCCCATCACTAAATCACTACCACCTTCTATTTCCATTTTACCATATCTTTCTCCTAATCTATTTTGTGGTTTTGATGTCATGAATTCTTTTGTCCTAGTAACCGCCCTTCTTACCTTATCCTCCTAGTTTCTAGTGTGACATTCGTACATGGGAGATGCCAAGAGGAGGTACTTTTGAAAACTCTTTGTCACCCTCCCTATAATAGGCGTTGTGAACTATTCCAAAATCAAGAAAAATTTGTGTGAAGTGTAAGGTGCATGATCACAATTTAGTTTTGAGATAAGATATCAAACTAAATGACATCTTTGGGATGGAAGAGGTAGCGGTGTTGGGAAGGGTCACTAGTAAGAGCATGGATATGGTGGTCATGAGGAGTTGGACTACCAAACATTTCCCTCTAATGTTAGATGACTTGCCTAGATGCATTACCTTGGTGAAGGGTTGGTTAGGTCCTCACACACTCCAGGGAGGACATGGACAAGCTTCAACAATGATTATGGCAACTGGGCTTTCAGAAACTCTTCCTCAAAAAATGGACATTGGACTTTGATGCTCACTGAGAACAACTTTTAGTGGTTTTGGTATGGTTCAAACTTCTATCATTCCCCTAGACTTTTGCTCTAACGAGGTATTTCAAGAAATCATGAATATATTAGGGTTTTATTATGAATCAGACTCCTCCTATAAAAGAACTAGATACATGCAATTACAAGAATCCTAGTTGGTCTCAGCCTAGCATCAGGTATCCCTAACTCAATTTCCATCAAAGTGGGCTCTAAAACCCATAAGAAAACCCTTAATTATGAAGGAATTTCATATAACTGTGCTCTTTGTCAATCATATGGTCATTTGGGGGAGGATTACCCTTACGGGAAGTTAAAAAAATAGTGCGTTCAAAAATTGCATAAGGGTTTGGACTCTGAAAACACTCCCTTACATAGTATAAACTATTAAGAAAATACCACCAAAGGAAACACTTCTAATCCAACCTCTAGGTCAAATGGTAGTGGGTCAGCCCTAGTGGAAAATTTTCAAATCACCCCTGTTGTTGATGTGGAGGTTCCAAAAGATGAGTGGGTTGATGTTTCATAGAACTCATAACGAGAAACACATCATGGCTCTATTTTTCTCTCAGCCTCCTCATCAAGTATGTTGAATCGATTCTCCCTCTCTCTAATCCCAAATCTGATATTTGATTGAAATGTGATTTATTATCTTTTAAAAAGTGTTCATGTATGACTTTTTAAAACACCATTTAAATTCCTTCAAAAATAATTGAGAATAATAACTTGAAAATAGAAATTGCAGTAATTTAGATAATATAAAAACAAGTACATTAACAAATTGACACCAAAAGTTTAATAATGGAGTTCGGTTATCTTTAATCCTACATCTCTGAGCCCTCATCTTCAGTGGGAGGCCTTTATATTAAAACATCAAAACCATAAATACATAAAAAAATTAATTCAGATACAATCCTGAACAATTGTAATGGAATATACTTTGTCTCAGGATCCTGTAGCAACTCTCGGTTCTAAAAAAGGCTTCTCGTATCTCCCAAAAATTACCTTCAAAGTTGTTAGCTTCGCTACCTGAAAATGCTCAAAAACCTCTCTATTGCCTACAATCTCAACTCTTCAAAATTCCAAGCTTCCTTGTCCTCTCTTAACATAACATTGTAAATATATAATGTTTAGGCTAAAACCATAATGGTAAACCTAAAAAATGGTTTTATTACATGGCGCATACCATATGGTATCGTTACAACAATGGTTTAATATTGCACATATATTATTGATATGGTATGACCATATAAAATATATGGTAGCAAAGAATTGGACCGGTGACAATCCATATCTAATAAATATAACATATACCTAAGTATTAACATAACCCTTTAGTGCTTAACCCCCGACGGTGATGGCTTAGTCACATATCTCGACATATGCTACGGTTAACTCCAGTAGTCATACCCCCTGGAGGGGTTGTTGCGAACAACATCGCTGTGGTCACATGTGAACACCAGACCCGTGGCTCCAGTGGTGTGATAAGGCTGGCAGATATGGTCGATATGGCGGAGGTATCACGTTTCTACCCGTGGCATAAACTGTGGCATGTGACCGATGGTGGTTACCTCCTCCCCGACGGTTACATAATGTATGTTAGACGATGTTTGCTCCATTTATGGAGGCTTATTTGGAGCAATACTTATCATACGTTGGGTTTGGTGGGTCTGCTAGGTATGGCAGGCTCTGCCAACCCTTCCCCCCATACACCATATAATATAACTTTAAATGTAACATATGCGCCATCATTTAATAAATCAAAGCCACGCTATAATGGTAAGGTTTTGTAATGTGGTATAGGAGGTCGCAGGTTTGACCTGCCCATCTGACCTCTATTGACTGACCATCTATTTTGACTTTGACCTGCCATGTGCCACATTGAGATACTACCACTTGGCCTACAAAAACCCATTTTTTCACATGTTTGTCATAAACTTTAGAACTTATTTTCTCCTTCGTACAGATGTTATTTTCCAAACCAAATATATTGTCGAAATCAGTGCGATGAGCTCTTCAACTTATCATTGATTTTGCGAGCATATGAGACTATAAATTATGAGCATTTCAAAGATCCTTGATCATCCATTGATTGATTTCAAATCACTTCCTCCCCGCTTATACCTTTTGGACAACCAAAAGTCTTAAATTCCATAAAACAAATCTAGGTATTGTTTTCACACTTGGTTAGCATCTATCCATGTTGTTCTGAATCTGTACACTTTACTCATCCATACAATCGTCAATAAAACACACAAACTGCAAAGTATATCGAGTCCTTTTTCACCCACTTCTACATTCATATTTGCTGCTAATATCCAAGCACCACTAAACAATAATAAGCCCATTAGCAACATTGAAAGTATTGACATAAATGAAACTATACCTTGCTTTTTCTTCATAGTTGAAGCAAAACTCAACTTATCTTGCTGCAACTCTTGTCGATGTACAATTTTGGATTCCTTAAGCATGTCTCTTTTTTTTTATTAACTTTAATGATCTCATGCTCAGGTACTTTAGATTGTACAACAACATTTTTGCTGGCATAAGTTGCTTGTTTTAACTACTTCACCGTGAAAAGAAATTTATATGCTTTTATGGGGTGCGAATGTACAATATATTCAATTCCTTTTCTTAACAAGTGATATTGATTCTATTCCCTGAAAAATATCGCTTTCTGATCATATAAATACGGGCTACCCAAGACCATCCCACATGTATCTAGTTTTACCACATCACACATCACCTTATCCTTAAATTGAGAATTTATTATGAATGGTAACATACATTGCTTAGTCACTCATAATTTATGGTTTCTTCTCATTCAAATTAAAGTATAAGTTTTCCAATGCTTTATGGTTTTCAATCCCAAATGCTTAACCACTTTTTCTGAAATTAGGTTAGCTTGAGATCCACTATCTAGTAATGTGTCGATATTTGTATGTTTCATAACAACCCTTATATGAAATAACTCACGTCTAGAATTGTTAGAATCGTTACCTTCATCAAATTTACCGGTTATAACCAATGATGCTATTTGTGCCTCATTGCCTGAATTTGACCCTAATTCCATCGGTTTCACTGTTGCCACAACATTTTTATTCCCTTTTTTTATCCACTTCGATTTCATTTTAGGATGCAATTGCCAATAGTGGTCTAAGTCATGGCCCTATTTATTGCAATGTTTACAAGATATATTTTCAACCTCCATCTTACTTTTGTTTGCTTTCTTCTCTTTTCCTTTTCCCTTGCTCTCCTTTCTGACTATCGATTCTAATAATAACCGAACTCCTAACTTAACTTCTTCAATGTAAGTTTCTTGTACTATCACTTCATCCAGGTTAGTCGGAGTGAACATAAATACAATGTTATGAATATACTCAGGTAATCCTCCTATGTATTTCATTAGAGTTTCTTGATTATACAAAGGAATACCTAGCATCAATGCCTTCTTATGAAACTCATTTGTATATTCCTGCACTGAATGACATTTCCTAATTTTTAATCCTTGCCATTCTATTAAATATTTTTCCTTATATCCCAATGGATATAACTTCTTTCTAAGTGTAGTAATAAATTCATACCATGATGGAAAAATATTACGGATATGTTGAGTACCTTTTTGTAACTCACTTTTCCACCAGATCAATATTGTGCCTTCTAAACGAAGCGATGCTAGCCTGATTTTGACTTCATCTTTAGTGATCTGTTGCATGCTACAATAAACCTCCATTTACCTTACCCAATTTTCAAGATTCTTAGCATAAACTTCTCCATTATACATGGGTAACTCGAACTTAACATCAAGCTTCAACAACGATTTCGAAGTTTCAGATGGAGTCAAGAGAGAAGCGATAGGGTCTTTTTTATCACTTTCATCTTCTTTTCTAGATTGTGATGGTTGTCCCTCTTCGTATGTAGGCTTTGCATCTTCATATTTTGCTTTCTTGAACTCATGGTACATCTCTTTGACCATGGCTTGTAAGGTCATGAAGTCATCCACAAAGCCTACATCAAATCTAAAAGGATGATCATTGCTTCCTTCTTCAGCCATCTCTTCTCCTCAAGTTGTCCTTCTTCTTGAGACAACTTCTAGATCTCCTTCACCAAGCTTTGATTTTCTCCTGGTGATCATGCACACTTATAAATCACAATTATCAATTAACTTGCTCTAATACCAAATGATCCCAGATCTGATCTTTTACTAAAATGTGATTTATTATCTTTTAAAAAGTGTTAATGCATGACTTTTTAAAATACCATTTAAATTGCTTCAAAAACTTGAAATTGAGAATAAGAACTTGAAAATAGAAATTGCACTAATTCAGAGAATATAATAACAATGACATTAACACAATGACACCAAAAGTTTGATAATGGAGTTCAGCTATCTTCAAGCCTACATCTCTGGGTCGTGGTCTTCAACGAGGAGACCTTTATATTAAAACTTCAAAACCATAAATACGTAAAATAAAATTGCTTCAGATACAATCATGAACAATCCTATAGCAATCTGCTCTCTCTTAGGATCCTATAGCAACTCTCAGTTCTGAAAAAAGGCTTCCTAGGTCTCCCAAAAAGTGCCTTCAAAGTTCTCAGCTTCACTGCCTAAACATGTTCAAAAACTTCTTTGTTGCCTACAATATCAACTCTTAAAAATTCCAAGATTCCTTGTCCTCTCTTAACATAACATTACAAATATATAAGTTTAGGCTAAAACCATAATGTAAAATATAGCAAAATGGTTTTAATACATGGCGCATACCATATGGTATCGTTATAACAAGGTTTTAATATGGCGCATATATTATTGATATGTTATAACCATATAACATATATGGTAGCCAAGGATTGGACTAAAAATAATTGAAATCTAAGAAATATAACATATACCTAAGTTTTAACATAACCCTTCGGTGCCTAACTCCCAACGGTGATGGCCTGGTCACATATCTCAACATATGTTATGGTTAACTCCGGTGGTGATACCCCGTGGTGGGGTCGTTGGCAACGACTTCACTATGGTTACATGTGAACACCTGCTTCGTGGCTCTGACGATGTGGTAAGGCTGGCGGATATGATTGATATGGCAGAGGTATTACGTTGCTACTGGTGGCATAAACTATGGCATGTGACTGGCGGTGGTTATCTGCTCCCCGACGATCACATAACATATCTCCGACGGTGCTGCTCCATTTATAGATGTTTTTTGGAGTAGTAATTATCATACGGTGGGTTTGGCGAGCCTGCCAAGTATGGTAGGCTCTGCCACCCCTTCTCCCCATACATCATTCAATATAACTTAAAATATAACATATGTGTCATCGTTTAATTAATCAAAGCCATGGTATAATGTTGATGTTTTGTAATGTGGTATGGGAGGTCGCAGGTTCGACCTGTCCATCCAACCTCTATTGACTTTGACCTGCCACATGTCACATTGAGACTTTGCCACTTGGCCTGCAAAAACCCATTTTTCACCTGTTTTCCATAAACTTCAGAACTCGTTTTCTCCTTCATACGAAGGCTATTTTTGAAACTCGATATACTACCAGAATCAGCACGACGAGCTCTTCAACTTGGCGCTGACTTTCTAAGCATTTGAGATAGTAAAATTCTGATCATTTCAAAGATCCTTGATCATCCATTAATCAATTTTGGAATCTAAAAACACTCCCTTGCATAGTATAAACTATTAAGAAAATACCACCAAAGGAAATACTTCTGATCCAACTTCTCGGTCAAATGGTAGGGGGTCAGCCTAGTAGAAAATTTGCAAAGCACTCGTGTTGTTGATGCGGAGGTTCCAAATGATGAGTTTGTCGATGTTTAATAAAACCCATAAGGAGAAACACATCATTTCTCCATTGTTGTCTCAGCCTCCTCATCAAGTATGTTGAATCCATGCTCCCACTCTCCCCCTTCGTTATATGCAAATTTAGATGCTCCACACTCTTAGTTTCATCATAATTTCCCCCTTATGGAATTGCAAAATTTATTTGTCCCCCTCCCTTCTCCTTTTTTTCCTTCTCCTTCCCCTTGAACCACTTATATCCTCCCCTCTCTTATCACAAACATTTCTCTCCTATTTGACAACACCTTCCCCCCCTCCCTTCTGTTTCACATAGACAACACTACAAACTTCACTTCCTTTCTCTTGATTTGGTATAGAATGATGTTTTCAACCCTTAATCGAGGGGAGGTCTTGATACTATTAGAAACTTGTTACTACAAGGCTTGGGTAGGGGGAGAAAATTGCTTATTTCCTTATCCAAGGAAAAAGCCTCCTCTGAGATAAAATATGGGAAGCAATGGTCTATTATAGGGGCACTTAGAGTAGTAGGCCCTAGGAGGGTTTCAAAATGAGACTCCTTTCTCTAAACATTCGGGTGTTTGTCAACCCTTCAAAACCCTTGGCCTTGAAGAGGTTGATTGCATCCCCCTAGCCTCATATTATATTTATACAAGAAATGATAATCGATGGTCATAAGGAAAAATCCCTTCTATCTCCCCTTCTCCCAAATTGGTATTTCCATCATATTAATGCTTTGGGGAAATCTGGGGGCTCATCACAGCCTGGAATTCTACCTTTCTATATTGTTCCTTGACATGGTCCTCCAATTCTTCCCTAGCTACTTCTTTCACATTAAGAGATGATGGGTTTTCATTAAATATTATCCATGTTTATGGACCATATGTGGAGAGGAAACTATTTTGAGACAACATATTCAACTTGCCCTGCTTTGGATCAAATCTCATCTACCTCGGGGGTGACCTAAGATTTACATTAGGGAAATTTGAAATTTGGGGTCCCTCTACACATCCAAACCCAATGGCGGATTATTTTGTGGATATTTAGGGCTAGTGGATGTCCCCCTTGCAAAACTTCTCCTAACATGGATGAATAATAGGACTGGTCCTGTATATATGGCTAAAAGACTGGATCGCTTTCTCATCACTAAAACATTTCTAGAACAACTATTCCATATTCATTAGTGGATGGATTCAAGGGGTGTATCTGATCATGTTGGTGCAAAATTTAGTATGGAAAAGCCAGGGTTCATGCATTGGGTGTCAACAAAGATTTTTGTTGTAGTCTAGCACATTGCTGGCATTTCCACTTCTCCAAGAGAGAAAAGAATCTCACCCGAGGCATGCCGAGACATAGAAGAAGATAAGGGATCATTAAACAAGACCAAGGAGTGACTTAGCATTCAAATCATTCATTGGGTAAATGCTACATCCATCACTAAAATGACATTTAGAGTTCATTCAATAATTAGAACAAAAACATTCTACAATCGTAAATATCATAAGATAAATAGAACTATAATCTCAAAAAATTCAAGAGGTCATTTGACTAGCATCCATTCCAACACATAAACACAAAATCATTAGCATGCATATATGTGCATGTGCATGTGCATGGGATTGTTGAATTTAAGATTTTCCCAATTTCAAATCCAATTTCTCTATATCTATTTAAGACTTTGTTGTTGGATTTGTGCCATTTGAAAGCAAAATTTTATATTTTAATATATTTAAAAGATTTCAATTTACAAGTCTTAATTTATTAATTTCTTAGAAGTATCCAAAGTTCCTTACAAAAAAATTAGGTAAACGGAAGCTTAGTAAACGCAACTTTTAAATTCGATCCTCGCTTGTGGTTTGTGGATTGGCATATTTGTATGTACGTTGACATTCAACATTGTCGTTTGTGGTGTCGGCTTATTTTCTTGGTTTGAAAGGTCAATATTTTATCATTTTGATTGAGAGTGGGGAAGGTGCTGGGAAGGATGGAGGCCGACGACGACCAGGACTTGTCAAATTTGGAATTGCGTGACTATGAAGGTTGGAAAGTTTTAAAAAATTGGAATTGCGTGACTATGAAGGTTGGAAAGGTTCGATACGAAGTTACTTTATAATAGTAAGGAAGGTGCTAAGAACGAGGACTAGGCATTAGACAAATTCAATATTCTCTTTTTTTTATTTAATATTTTTATTATATTGTTTTGTTGAGAAGTTTTTTGTTTTTAATAAATGGAGTTGTTTATAATGTAATTTTTTGGAGATTTCCATGACGGAATTTGGTGGAAAAAATTGAGGTTAAATCTTGATTTGTATTATTTAAAATGGTTTTTTAACTGCATATTTGGATTCAGCACCCTGAAAAACCCTTGGGACGCTTTGATTGTGCAGAAAATAGCTATCAAACTTGCGATTCCAATAAATTGCTGCCGGATTTTGACCGGAAAAACCCACTGGAAAAGCTTCCAAAAAGTATCATTATAGACAAATGCCATTTAATTAGGGTAATAAGTGTGTATATTTTAAAATAGGTTTTCTATATATATTAATTTTTATAATAACAAAATTGAATAGTTAATTTTGTAAAAAAAATTAATTTAGGTAATGTAGGATGTATTTTGGGATAAGTGTTTTGATATGTACCATGGATTAATGTTTATCTGTTTTTACTAACCATTTAATTTATATGGCTAATAAACTTTTATAAAAGAGGTGTTGAGACTAATAAAAAAAATAAAAATAAGACTTGACAAACCTGTGTTTCAAATTCAATACCTTTTTCTTATTCAAAATATTTTTATATGTTAAGTTAACCTCTTAATGAAAGTTAATTTTTTTTTAATATATATATATATATATATTCCCACGGATTTTATTTATAATAATCAATATTCACATTCTTACCTAATATCAAATACGGCATAAATGTTAATAAAATTATTAATAGCAATAATTGAATGATACATATTTATACTCACATAACATTCAATGCAACATAGATAATTTTTTCAATGGAAACCCTAAATTAAAGCATCATAAATTCTATGATAGCGAATTATTTTATCTCCTTAAAGAGGTCATTAGCCAAGAGAGCCTATGACCACTATTATTCGTAAGCAGTGATATACAATTTGTTAGGGGATTGACATCTTCATTTCGAGTGATATACTTTAGTGTTGTGGGCTGGCAACAGCTGGCCATGGTACGTTCTCTCTTGCCGTGTGATGATATTGGAATGCCCCCTTCCTTATGTAAATTAAAAGAACAAACGAAGATTGTAAATATATTTAAGTGAAAAGAATGAAAATCTTAAATATCTAAGTGTTTATAGTTAACTTATTTATAAGTTTGGAGTGAAGTGACAATATGCAAACATTCCTTTGTTGGTTTATTTAAGTTGGAGCAACTCATTTTGAAACAATGTGGTTTTTATGGTCTTATTTCAAGTTGGAGTGTCTCGTAGAGCATTTTGTTTTTTATTTATTTGTGGTTGGACTATGGATAATAAGTGTATTATTGGATTTAATATTTTTATGGGTTAATTTTGAGTTATTGGTAGTTATGGTGAAGAAAAAGTAATATTTTTATATATATCTAATTAAGAAAATTGTAGATTAAGTTGTTGAGATGGAGGAAGTATTTTATAATTACATCTAGAGTAAATCACAGGGGTTCACGTAATGAATTTATAACATAGCACGTGGTGGCATACTAAACAATATTCTTAATTTGACTATATATTGGAAATACCTCTAAAAATCACTTTATTTAACTCCTACCAATACGAACCCAATACACTTTCTCAATTTAAAAAGTCCCTACTTTCACTAGATATTGTAGGTATCTATTTTTTCATTAACATTTTTTATACCCCTTTATATTTATATCTTTTTATTTTCATTAACAATGCTAAGCATATTTTGCATCGAGAAATAATAACCTAAATACTAGGTAGCTGAAAACTTGATAATTTCAATAAAAAAGAGAGATATAAGTTGGTTGATTTACAAATGCATACTTTGGAAAATTTGAATGGAAAAATGCATAGATTTTAACTCTCAATTGCATCTATCTTCTATTGAATATTGAAGAAGATACACTACAATAATTCAAAACAAAACCTCGATAACTAACACAATGGCACACCTTTCATCTCGCTTATATAAGGAGAATAGGAGAGAAATTACAATGAATATGGACACATGCAAAATCCTATTTGGTTGGACTTTGTCAAATCACAACCCTAATTTGATCACCTAATGCACCATAGTTGCATGGTAAGAGTGTCAAGTAAGTGTGTCTCCATCAAAAGATGAACTGGAGCATGCAAGCATGCATCCCTTCATTGAGATCTTTGTCCTCTACCTAAGATGGGAATTTCTCATGCACAAGTATTCTAATTGAATAATGATCTACACCCTCTTAGTAAGAATATATCATGCATGCTAAAAATAACAAAAGAAAAGCTCTAATAATAGAAAAAATCTATCCAAAACTGAAATTGCTAAATTTAGAAAAACATCTAAATTGGAATTAACTAAAGGTGTGACATGCATGCACCCTCTTCTAAATAATAGTATATTTGTAATATTTTACAGAGTAAGTTCCTTAGACAGAACACCAAAGGACACCGCTCACAAACAGATCACAGATCAATACATCAGTATTCTTGACATAGTTAAAACCCTCAAAGAGGGAAACAGTCCACGGCCTAAACCAACGCGACCATTTTAGGAAATTTATTAATAAAAGAATGAAAATTTACATAAGCTTCTCTCATGAACGGTTACCTACAAATGACCTTCCATGCTCTTTAAATAGAGATCATGGACCAATCGGGTGTTAAGCCACGGATCAAGTGTCGGTAATACCGAGGAGAGAATGAACCGTCGGATCACTACATATCATGACCGTCGGATTGTAAGTTACAAACATAGTAAAGAAACACACTTTACCTAACTCTACACTAGACCAAATTATACTTAACTATTTCCTATGTGTCGAATTATCCTAACACCCCCCCTTAAGAACAACTTGGGATAGGATTGAAGGATGTAAAAATATGACATAATAAGAGAAGGAAGGAGGAATTAGAGCCTATCCCCACTAGTGACAACTTCCTGAACTCCAACCATAAATCGAAGTTTAGTAAACTTCGCCTCTATGAGAGCCTTTGTAAAGATGTCTACAACTTGATCATTTGTTGAACAATATTGCACTTCAAGAACATGGTCATGTATGAGCTTTCTGATGAAGTTCATGTGCAGTTCAATGTGTTTGTTGCACTGATGTTGAACTAGATCTTTGCATAGTTGAATGGCACTTTGATTATCACATCAAAGTGTAGTCAAATTCTACTGCTGAAAGCCAAACTTTGATAGGATCTAACGAAGCCAAAAGGCTTCCTTACTAACTTCTACGGCACCATGATACTTTGCTTCTATTGAAGAAAGAGAAATGACACTTTTTTTCTTGCAAGACCATGTAATAGGTCTTGAACCAAGAGTGAACACATAACCTACAGTAGAATTATCATCACCAAGGTCACCAGCCCAATCAGAATCAGTGAAACCAGCCAATAAAGGAGATGTTTCTACACTATAATGAATCCCAAACTGAACTCTACCTCTGATCTGATGATAAGATCTTAGACAATTATTAAGGTATTACAGACTCATGTGCATGAGTATGCCTTTGTCACTTTGTGCAATGGATCAGTAAGATTGCGAAATACATAGACAATGAAGCAATTAAAGAACATAATAGACAAAACACAACAAGTTTAATAAGGAGTTCACCCAACACTCTTGGGCTACGTCTCCTAGTCTAGCCTTCAATGGTGACCTCTCTATTATGTCTTCAAAATAGAGTTTTACAAAAGTGAGTTCAATTTGAGTCTCAATCACAGATACAAACAACAAGGCTTTTACTTGGATCCCCCAAGTCTTTCTGAGTACACAGACTCTCCTCACTGACTCTCTGTCTCTGTTTGCTCTCTATCTCAGCACTGCTTGCCTCTATCTTCTATCTTATGTGGCTTTAAAGCCAATTGACACTGTCTGTTCGTTTCACCTTCTCGGGCTCTCTGACTCCTCGGCCTCTGTCCGCTCAGATCCCCCTTTGAGCATTAGAAATCATTGTTGAACACTTTCAGGGATGGTGGCCACCTCTTTTGTAATGGAATGGGTCATTGGGCCTTTTAAATCCCCAACAACGACGTTCTCTGTTTTCACAGAGAAATACACTAAAATCATAGGAAATCTGCCAATTTGTCGTTTATCGGATTTGAAATAATATAAATCCTGCCTTATAACTCCTATCAGGTCTGCCTTTATGTCGCTTATTGCATCCCCACCATTGATCTGGGAGATCTGGATCCAGCAGCTAAGGTTCATTTCGGGCGGCTCATTCGTACGGGGGTTAACCACCCGAAAAGGGCGGTTTTCTCTCTCCAAGGCCTGGACACGTGGCAGCCAATGTATGGGCTCAAGTGGAGCTCGACCAAAACCACTTACCACCTACGGCTCCCTCGAAATCCTACCTGTGTTGTGATTTTCCTTTATATTTGAAAAATACATTAAAATATGAAAATCCCACTCATACCGGACTTGAAATAGTATACAGCAACATTAATAAACCCTTTTGGGTCTGGTTTCATTGCATCAGCATATTTTCTCTTATTTTTCATTTATTTAATGAAAATGCAATTTACATTGAAAAATCCCTTTTACCAGACTTGAAATATTATCAAATATCGTTCATAATCTTATTGGGTCCAGTGATTGCATTCATATTTGTTATCAGCCCCACTCCTTTGCATAGCTCCAATGCGATATTGCGATATCGCAATCACATGTCACTGATCCTCTGGGCCACGGTTAAGTCCACACACACACACACACACACACATATATATATCAGCGATTTGATAGCGCGATTGAATCTGGACCGTTGATCTACACGCATAGATCAATGGCTCTCATTTAATTGTGTTGATCGTTGTCGCTCTTCTCATATAGCTGCGTCTGATAGCCTCCGCCAATTGCGATTTTCCGATCGGATTTGGACCATTGATCGGCCAGATCTGACTACTTCGATGCACTATTCCTTTGACCTCCAATAAGCCTTATTTTGCTAGTTTCTTCATGTTTTTGCCTCCCAATAGTGTAATATGACTTTTTAAAAGACTCTTCTTTTGCAATAGTCGTGAATGTTTAGAAGACTTAGAGCATTTTCTAGGATCCATTTGGATCACGCCTTCCCATTGAAAAGGGCTTTTGGACCACCAAAAGTTGGTTTTTAAGCATCAATCAAGTGAGGATACAACTTCCTCACTTGTCCAATATATATCCATCTTGCATTGCTTGGTTCTGAACCTTTGATTCCAATTCTCAGGTACTCAACATCCCCTCTGCACATAGTTCTCACCTTCCTGTCCAAAACTGTATCTTCCTACAACTCATTGAGATATTCAGGCAACAAATCATCAAAAGAAGGAAACTGACTTTGCTCTTCGGGATCTTCAATCAACGAAGGTTCAAACAGTCTCAAGTTCTCTGCATTAACTACTAAATAGACATGCATGTAAGCTGGAAAATTAAGGCAAAAAGCGTTCTCACCAATTTTCTCAAGTATCTTGAAATGCCCATACCTTATTGGATTCAACTTCTTACCTTCACCTTGCATACTATCTTTGTTGATGTACAGCCAGACTTGATCACCAACTTGGAAGCTATGCTCAATTCGATGCTTATCATGCCTTGCCTTGTACTTGGCTTGGCTCTTTTCCAGCTGTTCCTACATTGACTGGTGAATTTCTTAGATCTGTTCAATTAATTTGGTTGCTTTGTCCACATCACTGTGTCCATCAATTGCGTGTCTTTACTAAAGACAAAATCCAAGGGAGACCTTGGTGTGAAACCAAAACAAGTCTCAAAAGGAGATCTTTGTGTAGAAGAGTGCTTAGCACAGTTGTAAGCATGTTGCACATAACACAAATGTTCATCCCAAAGTTTGGGATGCTTGCTGCAATAGCCTCTGAGCAACTGGATCATTGTCCTATTGACCACCTCTGTTTGGCCATCTGTTTGTGGATGAAATGTTGTGCTCTTTTTCAATATGGTGTCCATCAACTCCCATAGACTAGACCAAAACTTCCCAACAAATCGAGAATCTCGATCAGATACAATGTAAGTGGGTAACCCAAAAGGAACCCATACATGTTGAAAGAACAACTTTGTTGTTTGTTCAACTGTAATCTGCTTGTTACAAGGTATTAAAATACACATTTTTCTAAACCTGTCCACAATAACATATAAACAATCATGACCCTTTCTAGATTTTTGGCAATCCTCCAACAAAGTCCATGGAAACACTTTCCCAAGGATGAGAAGGAACTGGAAGTGGAGTGTACAAGCCTAGTTTTCTATTGCTGGGCTTGTTTTTAGCACACATGGTACACCCTTTAATATATCTAGAAATTGTTTCATGCATTCTTGGCCAATAACAAAACCTTTGCAGCTGAGAAACTATTTTGCTTATACCAAAATGACCTGATATTAGAGAAGTATGTGCTTCTCGAATTATATTAACTCTTTCAGTTTGAGGAATGCATAACTTTCCCAAATGATATAAGAGTTGGTCCTTAACATGATAATCCAATTCTTCTACTTGTTTTCCATGACTTAAAGTTGCATATACATCTTTAAAATCTACATCTTGAGCATATTGTTCAATGTAGTTGTTACACAGTAATTTGTCACTGCCTTCATACCAGTCTTCCTACTGTGTCATGAGTCCAAATCATTCATGCTCATGCTCTCTGATGTTGCCAAATGACCCACTTTGCCAAAGTTTTTTGCATCATCGCGACTGTTGTCAAAATAAACGCGCTGATGAGCGCTCCAAAACAAACCTAACACATTGCCATCGCAGAAGTACATGTGATTCCCGCGATGGTCGGGTTTTATGAGACAGTGCAACTGTTGCTTATATTCGCTCGCGATGACATAACGTTTTCCATTACCCAGTGGCGATATCAGCACTCCAGTACAGTTATGTAACCGTGATGATCCGGTCTGGGCGAGTTTGTTCTAACAGCCGGCCTTCCAGATGACTCCAGACCTGGTTGTTGGCCTTGTATATGTCACCCTCCCTTCTCTGGCATGTCTGTTTCGTCATTTGAGCCACCTTCCTTGGAGATAAGCTCATCTTCCCACCATTCATGGAGACTCCTTCTCCTATTTAAGCCTCCACCATTGCTATGAGCTGCTAGTTTGGAATTCATAGTGTTTGGAGTGTTGCTGATAGTGTTGTGAGCTTGATAGGTAGCTGGTGTGACAAGTGTGGGATTGTTAGAGAGCTTAAGGAAGGTTGTGAAGTGTTTTTATCTTGTGTAAACTTGTGAGTGAGAGAGTTTTGTCTTGGGAGATCTACCTTCAAGGGTGAATTCTTGAGGAACTTGCTGGCTAGACCCTCTTGAGAAGGATTTGACGTCAGAACTATGGTTGTATTCTTCTTTGTTTATCAATAATAGACGACTATAATTATGGTTCCACTCTTATTGTCTTTATAATGGTGATTGATTTATATCCTTTCTGACTGATATATAGTTGCATCTATTGGTTTTATGCTTGTGTTTGTATCATTCTTTACATGTGCAAGTGTCTGTTCACGAGGATCGTCAGGATTGTGACCAGCCGGAGCAAAGGAACGGGAGCGACGACTCTTCTACAAGTACTAGCGTTGGAATCCAGGTAGGCCTTCATAATCGGTATTTAATTTGCAATTAGGAACCTCCGTGTTAGTGTTGTTTGATTGTTGCTAGACCCTATTTGGACTAGTAGGGATCGCCTCTGTCCGCAGAGGGGATTTACCTCCACAACAATTTGGCGACTCCGCTGAGGAGTTTACCTTGTTGTTTGATTTGTAAACTTTAGACGGAGCCTGAAGCACGGCTAGATAGCCTTCGAAACACTATTGCTCTGCATTAGCGAAGTAGATAAACGCCACTTCAGTCAATCTCCGGTTTGGTTTACGAACTGAATAGCTTGGAGCTAGCCTTTGTCCCTTTTTGTTCATTCTTTCCTTGAGCTTGTTTTTGGTCTCTTTTCAAAATTTGGGGATTAGTTCTCAGTTTCTTGGTTTCCTGGTTTGGTCTAGCAGATGCCTTGTTTGTTTAAAGATTAACTGTCTTGGTTTGGGAGTTTTTGGCTTGATTGTGGCTGTTTTTGAACATCATCACGGTTTATAATTAAACAGTCGTGCTGTCATTGCGTACCCCTTTCTGTGATCCCCTGTTCATTGCGTTAATACACCTAGCATTCGCGACGGTTCTCTAAAACGGACCATCGCGGGTAAGGCGTGTACTTCTGCGCTGACATCGCATTGTTGCTACGCGTACTTCTTTATCAGCGCATTGTTGTTGTGTATCACCCGCGCTGATTCCTGTAGAATTGAATTTTTTCAATTCTTCCTCCTGAACCTGTTGGTCTTGCTATCCCCTGCTGTTCTCACTTGGTTTATGACTTGTTCTTCACTTTCTGGAGGTTGAAGCACTCCCTTGTGAGTTTTGTTGAGCGAATCTTGCCTTTTTGCTTTGTGACCTAGTTTTATTATTCCAAGTTTGTTGGATCAGCTTTGCTTGGTTACTGGTTTGAAAAGGTTCATTTATCACTTGCTATTGGTTTGATTGAGCCTTCCTCTTTGCTTGCTTTTGCTTGGTTGTTTAAGTGATCATTGTTGAACCAATCTTGACATTGTTTCGATTTCTTTTCACTACCCGGACACAGATCACAATTGTTTGGGGTCAACCGGTTTTTCACATTTGTTTGTTATCATTTCTCAAAGTTTGTTTAATGCACTTTGCCATCAACAAAAAAAAATCTCTTTTGCTTTGTATTAGTTAATGAGAATTAGAAGCTTTTCATTTTGATTAGTGATTAGTGATCTTGAAGAAAAGTTTGTGAATTTCCATTAGCTACATTAGGGAGGCTATTTGTTTTTTTGTGATCATTTCGTTTGCGTGAAAGACCTCAAACCCTCTCATAAATAGCATTCATCGAATGGAATGACATATTTTGGCATATAGTTTGCATTTAGGGAATTTTGAGAGATTACATACGGTAAGGCCTGAAAACTGAAACCTAATACAAGATCAACCTTAAAATGAACTGAATGAACCTAAAAATGCATTGGAACATAACGCACACTGTTTAGAGGTCTAGGCTAGAGACGTGCTCCGGTGTCGTTAAACCTAGTCACTTTTGTTTCACTTAAGGTTGGGTGATTCCTCCTTCCGTGACGCAATAGTGGTCTAACACGGATTTGAGCTCCCACGTACCATCGAGTATATGGGGAGACCCCACTAGGTTATTATCCTTTATCCATAGGAAGCCGTGTCTGCCGCCTCACAAGCTGTAACGCACCGAACACAGCATTCGGGAAGATTGACTGTCGTACGGAAAGTCCTTGGTTTTCATATGACTACCAAGGTGTATATGCAGTTTTACGGATTTGTTTGGTAAACCCTTTTGCCTAGTTTCTCCAGAGTAGTCACTTTCGTTCCTTTTCGGACTCCCTAAAAGAAAAGGTCCATCTGAGCACTTGTCACTTCAAGCTCATTAAACATTCAAAGGCGACTAGAGTCATCTTTTTGTCCTTTTCTCGACTTTAAAAAAATGAAAAGGTCAAGTTATGTCCTTGCGTCTTAAAATTTATTCGGCCACAATTAACATTTACCCGGTAAGATCTTGTTTGTGTTAGTTTGAGTAGGGTCCTTTCTTGTTAGTTTCCCTAGGATTTTTTGAAGTTTGTCATCCTAGCGGAATCATCGATCCCGTCTCCCGTTCTAAGTGACCAAGGGTCTCCTTCTTCTGTTGCTCCTGAGGTACCGGTTGTGAGTGATACTCTCCCTGTTATCCCGAGTATCCAACCGATTAACTCTCGCACCCCAGATGACGAGGCTTACGAATTTCACTAGAACCCCATTTGGGAGCCTTACGAAGACGATATTCCTTTTACCCCTCCTGGTATTTCGACCCCAATTTCTTCCTTTGACATGGATGACACATCTCCTAGAGCGAGTGAGACACCTGTTTTGTCAAGTATCGAAACTCCTATCCTAGCCACATCCCTAGTACCCTCATGCTATAACTCTTTGAGGGATGATATGGGTACTAGGATCCCCTCTTCAAGTACCATGTGGGATCACCACATCACTCCCACTACGGGATCTTTTATCTCACAAGTCCACAATACACCCGTCACTTCAATTCCAACTGTTCTGACTATTTGTGTAGCGTATTCAACACCGGTTGTTAGTGTTGTTACGACATCTTCAGCTGCGACTACTATTGTTGTTCCATCTCACGGCTAGTAAGTAGTGGCCAGCTGGCACATACACCCAGAGTTGTTCATCCTGCACAAAGTGCCCCGCCCTCTTCTAGTCCCACTCCAGCAGGGGAGCCATATGATCACTATTTGCAAGCTGTCTAGGATTCGAGCTCGCAAGGTCCGTTCTATTACTACGATTCCACTGGTCAGTACCTTTATCTTTCCAGGCCCTTGCCATCTCAACCTGTTGTTGAGGTCTCGGTACCATTATCCGTTGCTTGGGGCACCACCACTTATCATGGTAGCCAAGCAACGCCTGCACAGCCTCAAGGACCGCCTAACCAAGGCCAGTCGTCTTACGTGCAAATCCCCCAAGGGCAGCAGTATTATGGCCAGTCTCACCCAGGGCA
This sequence comes from Pinus tabuliformis, assembly GCA_031772625.1. Lineage (NCBI taxonomy): Eukaryota > Viridiplantae > Streptophyta > Pinopsida > Pinales > Pinaceae > Pinus > Pinus tabuliformis. Next base: position 37,484,626 of record CM062806.1, on the reverse strand, counting down.
ACCTGGGGGCCCACAAGGACAACCCTTTCAGGGACAACCTTCAGCCTCTGGTGGTCCGTCTTTCACTTATCTTACTCAACCTTCTGGTAATCCGGGGCAACCTGGTATTCAGCAAGGTTACCCGTCTGGGCAACCGGGACAACCTTACATCCAACAAGGTCAACCTGGTGTCCAGCAAGGGTATCCATCTGGACAAGCAAGACAACCTTATATGCAACAAGGACAACCTAGAATCCAGCAAGGGTACCCTTCTGGGCAGGGTGGTCAACTTTACATGGAGCAAGTCCAACCCACTGCTCAGCCTAATCATCTATCTGGACAAGTTGGTCGGCCTCAGGGTCAACCAGCCATCTAGCCTGCTCAGCCATCTGTTCCGCAAGGACAACCCTCGATTGTACAAGGACAACCTAATACCTAGCAAGCTCATCCTTCTGGGAAAATGGGTTCGTCCCAAACTCAACCAGGACAACCTTCCAGCCAAGTGGCCCAAGCTCCACCTTTTCAAGGACATCCTTCTGGGCCCCAGACTCAAACTGGTCTTCAGATGCAAGGTGGGTTTCAATCCCAACCTTCTTACCAAGCGCAGCCTGGTCACCAGGCTCAGTATGGAGCTCAGCAACCGTATGGTTACCAGCAACCCCAGGGGCAAGCTCAGTTGGCCCCGTATCAAAATTATCAACAAATGCAGGTCACTCCTTATCAGAATTACCAGCAACAGTATGTTGCTCCTGCAGGTCAAGTTGGTAATCCATGGGGTACTGGGGGGCAGATCCAGAGTCAACCGTCCGATTATGGACAGAACCCCTATGGACAGAATCCCTACGGATAGAACCCTTATGGGCCAGGCCCGTCCAGACAAATTCCATGGGGGCAACTACCACCTGGTTGGAACTCTGGTATTACCTCTTATCCACGGCCACATATGTCCTTCAATCCTCAGTTACCTTTCTTAGCAACATTGGAACTGCCAGATGTGTCCAAATTGACTAATGATCCTATTCTTCATAATCCATACTGGCCACCAGTTCCAACCAAGATACCCGGTGATTGTCCCAAATTCGATGGCAAAGCTGGAGAGGACCCTCAAGCTCATGTCATGACTTATCACCTTTGGTGTTCGTCAAATTCGTGGCTTGACGATTCCATCCAACTTCGCCTTTTCCAAAGGACTCTCACCGGCTCGGCTGCTAAGTGGTACATTGAGTTGCATGGTGGATCCTTTCAAGATTTCAACTCGTTGGCAATGGCATTTCTAACTCACTTTAAGTTGTCCATTTGGTATGAGACAGGAATGCAACTCCTCACGTCTCTTAAACAGGACACGACCATGCATATATCCGATCATATACATGAATGGAGACGGTGTCATCATTTGATCAAGTTCTGGATTCCTGATCAGCTCCTGACCGATTGGTTTACAACCTCCTTTGTCCCTGCAATCGCGCGATACATTGCTATGGGAGCTTGTGTAACTAAAGAGCAAGCTATCGCACGTGCTCAGTACCTCGACTTAGTTTATTCTCAGTCAGGTACCTTATATGATTACTTGCCTAACGCCTCGAGACCCGAAACATCCAAAGCTCCAGCAAAGCCACCTATTGACGGTGTTATTGGCTCTGTAAATACATCTTCAAAGAAATCATCTGCAAAGCCTAGGAAGCAAAAATCGAATGCTTCAAACGAAAACACTTCTCAGGGTGTATCTAATTCTGGAAATACTTCCGAAGTCAACGTTGTCCAGTCCACCATGGCGGATAAATCCTCGAAAGGAAAGAAGAAGGGGAAAGCGAAGAATAAATCTGAGCAGCCCAGACAGGACTCCCCTAAACCTCCACCCGAGGAAGGAGCCAAACGTAAGCCCAAGTATCCTTGTCTTATCTGCGACAAGTATCACTATACTAAAGACTGCCCGAGGCGGTCTGAAATTAGCCTATTGTTGAAAGGTTCTCCAGGGACTCTTGTTGTGCTCAAAGAACCTTTCCCCGCACAGCAAACTCAAATGGTGGCTGATCCATCACAACCCTCTTCTTCATTTAGCTCTCAAGTATTTATGGCTGGGATGATCCCCGTCCACATCAGTGCTCGGGCAAAAGAATATCCGTCACATGCCGGGAAAGAGCCTGAGGTCCCCTTCAGCGCTCCTCTGTCCATTTCTGGTTCACTCCATATCGAGAGAACTAGCACTAAGACACCCATCCGACCCCCTCCAAAAGGTGTACTCCGGAAATATTCTTACAACCCTAATGCTCGTGTTGCCCAGCACTACAACATCGTTGAGGACTTAGCTCAGGCTCTGTCTGCTATGTCCACCTTAGAAGTACTCCAGAGCTACCCCTCCTAGAGGAAGTCCTTGCTATCGGCCATTGGTGGCATAGACTCGGCTGACTCGGATCTGATTACCTCGAGGGCCATACGCCGAGACTGCCTCACCAAATTGCCTTCCTCATATAGGTCATTATCAACACCAAAATGATTCATCGTACAGTCATTGATGAAGGTGCTTCAACTTGCATCATGTCTGTTGCCTGTTGGAAGGCTATTGGTTCTCCGACATTGAGCCAGTCTCCTACAATCTTGGAAGCCTTTAATGGAAGAGAGTCTCGTCATTATGGTATCCTCCAACGTTTGCCCATTTCTTTGGGAGGGAAGACGGTCGAAGTGGAAGTTGAAGTGGTTGATGCTAATCTTACCTACAACCTCCTCCTCAAACGTAGCTGGACATACGCCATGCAAGCCGTGGCTTCGTCTCTTTTTCGTGTCATTTGTTTCCCTCATCAGGGGAAGATTGTCACCGTAGACCAGCTCTCCTTCTTCGCCTCCTCTTCCGAAGGCAACGTGCCTTTTGTGGAGCATACCTCCAAATCATGTGAGAGTGTGGGAGCCGGACTTCTTAAATATCCTTCCCTGATGGTTGTCTTTCCCCTCCCACATCCTAATATCACTCCTATTAATATGATTTCCGTTCGCTCTAATCCGTGGGTTCTTCCTCCCGCTAATTAGATAGAATCTTGGGGTGATATGATGCCGTTGAGTCCTGCCGAGCTCAACTACATTGAAATCGTTGCTGCATCGGCTCCCCCTCCTGAACCTGCTCCTCCGAGCAGGGCTCCCGACTCGTATGTTCATTCCCCTTGGCTTGGAGATGACGCTACTTCGGATCCTTTAAAGGAAATATTTCCTTCCGATGAAGCCATTATCGAGACCATGTCTCTCGAGGAACCTCCTTGGTCTGATCATCACCATCGTTCCTCGTTTCTCCCTGCCCATCAGGAAATGATCACCTGTCTCAAGAGGTTTGCTCCTTGTCTCCCATCTCAACCCCTTCAAACACCTATCCAAGTTTATCAAGTGTCCTCTGAAGGGAATATGGGAAACATCACTCAGACCCAACCCATCGACATCTCTGCGAAACCAGGGATTTTCGAGCACATTAACACTGGAGTCACTTGTACTACGGAGGAAATTCAGCTCTATACCGATCGTTTTCGTGAATTTTGTGATGTCTTCGATTGGTCCTACGAAGAAATGCCCGGCATTGACCCTAGCATAGTGGTGCATGAGATACCTACGTATCCGGGTGCTAAGCCTGTTCGCCAACGTCTATGCCCCGTGCACCCCCGAAAGGCTGCAACCATTAAAGAGGAAGTTGAAAAGCTTCTCAAGGTTGGTTTCATTTACCCCATTCCACTCACAGATTGGGTTTCCAATATTATCCCTGTGAACAAAAAACAGGGTACCATTTGAGTCTGTGTGGATTACCGTAACATTAACCGGGCTTGTCCTAAGGATAAATTCCCCACACCCTTCATTGATTAGCTCATTGATGAGTGTGCGGGGAGCGATATGTATTCATTTATGGACGGTTTTTCTTGGTATAACCAGATCAATATTGCACCCGCTGATCAGCATAAGAGTGCCTTTATCTGTCCTTGGGGCACTTTTGGTTACAAAAAGCTCCCTTTTGGTTTGAAGAACACTGGTGCTACCTTCCAACGTGCAATGTCCTATGTTTTTCATGACATCCGTCACATTGTACAACCATACCTGGATGATCTACCAGCTCATTCAGTTAAACGCCAAGACCACCCCACCCATCTTCGTGAAATCTTTCTCCACTGTCGACACTACCGCATCAGGCTTAATCCTCATAAATGTGTCTTCTGCGTTGAATCGGGCAGACTACTCAGGTTTATCGTCTCCTGAGAGGGCATCCGTTTGGATCCCCTTAAAGTCGAAGCTATTCTGAATCTTCCTCCCCCTGCTTCTTTGCAGCAATTGCAGAGCTTGTAGGGCAAAGCAAATTTCTTAAGACGATTCATTCCGAACTATGTCGAAGTGGCTAAAGGCTTTACACGGTTATTGAAGCGAGATACCCCTTTTCATTGGGATGTTATCGCTCAAGAGTCTTTCGAGCATCTCAAGGGTCTCCTTGTTTCTGCTCCATTATTGTGACCTCCGAATTACCATCGCGATTATACTATGTATTTGGGCGCTGCTGATACCACTATCAGCATGGTTCTCGTACAACATGATGATGATTACATTGAGCATGTTATATATTACCTCAGCCACAACCTTTTAGACACGGAAACTCGATATGCTTACGTTGAGAAGTTGGCATTCGACGCAGTTTGTACCGTCCAACGTTTCCGGCATTATATCTTGTTGCGTACTACGACCGTGATTTCTGATTGCAACCCGATGACGTACATTTTGTCACGTCAGTTGCTGGGGGGAAAATACTCAAAGTGGATCGTCATCCTCCAAGAGTTTGACTTGGAATTCACTGCTTCCAAGTCTAAGAAGTCCCTGGTCTTTGCTGAGTTACTTTGCTCTTTGCCATCCCCTACCGCACCCTCTCACTCAAAGGACCATATCCCGGACGAAACTCTATTCCTAATTAGCACCCTCGATCCCTGGTACGGGGATATCATTGTATATCTGCAGACGTCCTCTTTCCGTCTCGCTGTGTCCAAGGATGCTCGGCGATGGATCCGTCATCAGTCTCAGCCCTACCATATTATTGGGGACACCCTGTACCGTCTCGGCGCTGACTCCGTCCTCCGCCGATGTCTAACTCTCGAGGAAGCTGAGCAAGTCCTGAATGACTACCATTCTGGCGCCTATGGTGGTCACATGTCCGGATATGCCACGGCTCAAAAAATCCTCCGCGCCGGTTATTTCTGGCCCTCCATCTTTAAGGATTGCATTCTTGCCGTCCGCTCCTGTCACGAGTGCTAGATATACCAGTGGAAGATGCGTGCGCCACTAGCTCCATTGCACCCTGTTGTCACCGTTGGCCCTTTTGCAAAATGGGGCATTGATTATACGACTTGTAACCCTCACTCGGCCGGGGGGCATGGGTATATTATCGTTGCCATCGATTACTTTACAAAATGGGCCGAGGCGATGCCCACATTAACTGAAGACGGTCACACAGCGGCGTAATTTTTGTTCAACCATGTTATTTCATGATTCGGAGTTACTCAGGCCATCATCACAGATCACGGGAAGCATTTCCGTAATCACATGATGACCGAACTAACAACCCAACTAGGCTTACGACATGATAGTTCAACTCCATACTATCCTCAGTCCAATGGCCAGGTTGAAGCCGTCAACAAGATTTTGGTTACGATGCTTCAACGTACTGTTGGCATGCATAAGTCTAATTGGAATTTGATGTTGTTCCCCGCCTTATGGGCCTACCGAACCTCTGTGAAGGATGCCACCGGTTTCACTCCATTTCAATTAGTTTACGAACTGGAGGCTACCCTTCCTATCGAATGCGAGATCCCTTCGTTAAAATTGGTCGTCGAGTTGCTTCCCAACACTACTCCAGTAGAGGAACATCTTCTTTACCTAGAACAGTTGGACGAGACCCGTCGGCTAGCCTCTCTAGCTATTGAAGCACAGAAGAAGAGAGTTAAAACTCACTTTGACCATACCATCCATCCTCGTTCCTTTGTTGAGGGAGTTTTAGTCCTGCTATACGATCAAGCGAACGATAAGCTGGGGGCAAGCAAACTCGAGCCCATGTGGCTGGGCCCTTATATTGTAAAGAGAGTTTTGTAGAAAGGGGCATATGAGCTAATTGACTACAAAGGTAATCCTCTCGATAAGCCCCGAAACGGGCTGTACTTGAAAAATTACTATGCGTGATTCCATGCACTTCGGTTTGTACATGCGTGTGTTTTAGCAGGTGTGTTGTGCGTGTGTGTTTTCATGTTTTCGTCTTGGTGTGAAGGAGTGATTGCCGCTTATTGTGTCTTTTGCTTCTTGTCCAGATGTCTGCTGCACCTTACATTGGTTTCACTGATGGTGCCTACCGCAGCACTCGCAATTTATCTTCTGCGGCGTGGGTGATCTACGATCCTCACGGTGTGTTGATAGATCTTTAAGGTGTGTGTTTAGGCTGTACCACAAACAATGTCGCTAAATATAGTGCTGTGATTGAATTACTGGCCGAGGCAATTAATCTCAATATTCGTACATTGGTTGTCAACCTCGACTCTAAACTTGTCGTCCATCAGCTCAATGGGCGATATTCCGTCAGAGACCATCGCATTTTAAGGTTGTATTTACATTACATATCGCATTTTAAGGTTGTTAGAGAGGAATTTTGATTTCATTACATATCAGCATATTCCACGACGATTAAACACATTATCTGATGCATTAGCTAATCTTGTATTGGACAGACATTTGCGTAACATATAATCAAAACATCATACAAGCAAGCACATAAAAGCACAATAATATACCATAGGAATATGTATATATATATATATATATAGATAGATAGATATAGATAGATATATATATCGTGTGGTGCACCAAGGCACTCAAAAATAAGTGTACATGTCTAAATAGGGCCTGTGTTCTTTGTACGTCTGAGACACATGTCTCTCAAAAAATCACCAGTAGGAAATAAAGACCTAGATATCTACTGTGGCGGGTTGTGCTCCCTATACTGCATAGTCATTCGTGCCACCTGCCTCAACAGGCGGTGCATCCTAGGTTCTACTCCTACTGTATGAATCTGGGACGCTATGGGGACCTCCTCTATCCCCATGTAATCTGGAATCCCGGTCTGCAAGCCCTCAAGGTTCTGAATAACTGTCTCCATCATGTCATCTCCCGGAGGAGCGAGGGCTAGAGATCCAATGCCCTGCGCGTCCCTCCGCACCTCTGGAGCCAGGCCAAGGGGTCTCATCGGTCCTACATCTGCATACCATAGCGTTCGTCATTAGGACATGTGCATGAAAAAATCAAAAACATCATAAAAATAAAAAAAATCAAAAAATGAGATCAAGTGTCTTACCACCGTCATCCCACTGCTCTCCAGCGGGCAGCTACATATCAGGATCTCCGCGGAAGTCCAGGCTAGCATACGGCCAGTCCTCCACGAAGATCGTCTGTCGCTCCAACCACTCTCGGAAATATGCCCCCCATGCCACTGGTCGGCCGCCACCTCCTCGTGGCATGACATGGGCCCATCGTGTGGCCCTCGTCTCGCGTGGCCTGGGTGGGTCCAAAACCATATCCTGCAGTTGCAGTGCTGGCACCCACTCGAGCATGAGCTGGAGTAAAATCAATCCATAGACAAACGGTTTTGTCTCTCCGCGATGACAGTTGGTCAGTTGCCTCTTCATGTTTGCCGCTACTGCCTCTACCCAGTTAAACATGGTGGGATTCAAGCATTCGAGGGCCAGTCGGAGATGGGTCTTCGAGGCATCGTGTTGGGCCTGGGAGCCCGCTACCCATGTCACCATGAAGAGCATAGCTCAAAGGATTATGTCCTCCACTGTAGGAATTTCCACCTTTCCGCTCCGCGACTTGCATGCCCATGGGCACACCTAAGCCATCAGCATATCTAAAGTATCATCTCCAGGTCGCTACCCCTCCAGAATAGGCCTCTCACCTCGACGAGACAACCTGGTCAAAAAATAGATGTTTGTATAATCAAACTCAATGTCCTGGCCTCAGATAACAAATTTCCCATCCGTGGGATTCCAGGCCCTGATCAGGAGTTCCAGAAGGTCAAGCTGTGCCCGCAAGCGTGGAATTAAGAAAAATTTAAGCAACCCACACCCCCGCAGTGCGTTTCGGCACCCGGCATCAGCAAAAGCTACTATATCATCGTTATCGTGAGCGCGTTCCTGCCAAACGAATGCAATTATAACCCTGCATGAGCAGAAATCTCATTAGCACCCTGCTTGCAAAGATTCATACGTAAATTTTATTAAAAAACTTGTTGCGTGACGTCAGCGCGACTGTTTTTAAAACAGTCGCGCTCATAATGAGTGCCTTTGTTATTTTTCCCGGGTCAGCGCAGAAGTACATCACTTTTCCGCGCTGATTCGAGTGCGACCTGTGGAAGTTTTTATCGATCATTGCAGACCTGATAGCGAAATCCACAATGACCGAGAGCGGAATGCAATTCAAAAAATCCGCTCAAACAACCACATTCCACCGTCAAAATGCAGGAAAAAGACATCAAAACAGAGCGTAAGGCAAAGTGTATCTACCTAGAACTGATTTCAGGACGGATGATGCACGTACAGGGTCGAATTTTGCTCACCAACCTCAATGCTCCAAGTCGCTCCACAAAGCCTCAATGGTAAAAATGGTAAAAAATATGGTTTACCCCCCCCCTATTTATGGTAATTTTGTAAAACTAAATATTATTTTCCATAAATATGGGTTTTTATCATGGTTTTTACTATATGCTTGGTCCAAATATGGTTTTTCACTATGTTTTTATGCGCATTGTTTATATTATCTTGAACGGGTTTACGTGTGCAGTGTTCCTTGTGCAGGATCTCAGGTGGTAGAATTACGACAGTTTTATACGCACTTGGTCCCGAGAAGTCGTCTTTAAGCTCTTTTCCGATGTGAAACAAGAAAAGATAGTCAAGTCTCCCTATCAACTCGTTAAAAGAAGCGAGAGACGGTCGCCTTTAAGCTTTTTTTTCGACCATTTAAACTTAAAAAGATCGTCGGGTTTTTGTCATTTCAAACTCGTTATTGGCTACGAAACGACGTGCTTCTGACCACTTTTTTACTTTTTCGGGTCGAAGTTACTACTTACGAAAAGTACTCCTCGATCATACTGGTCGGGCAGTTCTTTCGAGCATTGTTTTATACTTTTTTGGGCTCGAGAGACACAACTTTACGAAAAAGGGCCCCCCTGGAGTTTCCTTTTCTGTTGTCTTTTCAAACTCTCTAAACATGAAAAGACGCCGAGTTCTTCCTTTGTTAGACTCGTTAAATCTTAATGACGTCGGATTCTGTCGAAATGACACCTTTCAAGCATATGCTATCCCTGTCAAGCTTGTCATCAAAAAATAATCGGGGTGCTCGCCAACAATGGTGGGGAAAATGGAACCACAATCATTGTCGTGTCAACAGTATGTCGCTCTTGAACATGGCACTTTTCTGCATTCGTGTCTGGGTGGGGACATCTCATCTTGTTTTTACACTTGCTTCCATGGGTTTGGGTTATCTTGTTTGACCTCTCATCTGCTCATTGCCTTGTCATCATGACCCCTGATCCTTTAATGTCAAATACTGCCAAGTCCACTGTCGTGCTGCCGATATGTTCAAGAGAAGTTGACCTTTGCAGAATACTCAAACTCCCTCTGATACCTCACACAAAACATCTTATCCTTCTCTGTCTCGTGTCGATGATGTGGGAAGCATTATGGCCCACCTTCGATCAAGGTCACTTCCTGTCGACTTCAGCTCATTATCCAGGAAGTTGACCTAGAGACTCCCTTCAGGTGCCTTGGAGCCTGCATTCCTCAATGGCAGGTTCTTCGTGTTCGACGCGAAGTTTTCATCATTGGCCTCCAATCGAATGATTCTGCGGGTGTTCGATGCCAGCTCACTGATTTGCACGCTGTAGATTGTAGCTATAGTACCTTGAGGACCATTGCCATTATTGGTGGTACCTCTCGCATCTGTTAACAACTTTCATCATTGACTGGTAATCAGACGATGTTCATGCATGTTCGACTTCGACTCCCATATTCGCATGCTTGAACTTGTACTTTGTTCAGGTCGAGATGGAGCGCAAGACCCTGGATTTTGTCTGTTGGGATACAGGTTGCGATTTTGTGGATTATTATGATCATTACATGACCCATTGATGGATGGCTGCGACCATACCTGAGTCTTCATGGATGGCTGCGACCATACCTTTGTTATCATCCTGGTCTCATTAGCTGGGTGGCTGCGTCCATACCACAGACCTATTCCATATGTCTTTTGGATGGCTGCGCCCATGCCTAGACTACAAGTAATTCATTATCCGAGATATCAGTTGTACTTGTGTATAGGTTTTTCCCGGTTGTGTTCCAGTTCAGTCAGTTTCGTAAAGCATTTCACCCTTCCCACTCTCTCAGGCTTCATACTTTAGGGGGCATCTGTTACACAGTAATTTTTCACTGCCTTCATACCAGTCTTCCAATTGTGTCATGAGTCCAAATCATTCATGCTCATGCTCTCTGATGTTGCCAAATGACCCACTTTGCCAAAGTTTTTTGCATCATCGCGACTGTTGTCAAAATAAACGCACTGATGAGCGCTCCAAAATAGACCTAATGCGCTGCCATCGTGGAAGTACACGTGATTACCGTGATGGTTGGATTTTATGAGACAACGCGACTGTTGCTTATATTTGCTCGTGATGACATAACGTTTTCCATTATGCAGTGGAGATGTCAGCACTTCAGTACAGTTATGTACCCATGATGATCCGGTCTGGGCGAGTTTGTTCTAACAGCCGGCCTTCCAGATGACTCCAGACCTGGTTGTTGGCCTTGTATATGTGTTGAGTCTTGAAAATGTCATTCATTTCCATTACACTTTCACTATTATGTCCATTATATCACCTCCATTTCACCTACATTTCACTGCTATGTCACCACATTCATCCCACTTTCATTATCATTGGGCTACCTTTATGTTTTTCCAATATTTATTATTTCTAAGCCTTTTAAGTGAATTTGTGGTTAAACATTAGAAAATAATGTGCATATGCTTATACTTAACAAATGGGTTGAGTTTGTTGACATGTGTAGGTTGAAAGGAGACTTCTAGAAGACCCTTATGTGGCACTCTAAGGCCAAATTCGAATTTGGTTGGAAAGAATCATGGGATCATGAGGATATGTGTCACATCTCCTAATTGTATTGTAACTCTAAAAGACATGTGTCTTATTAGTTCCTATTTTGATTAGGACTCTAGAGGTAGAGGGAGAGATTCATGGATTATCATTAATGAGATGGCTCTCATCTTTTTGTATAAATAGGAGGTCTCTCTCCTTCATTAGTTAGTCTCTCTTTAGTCTTTTCTTAGTCCTTTTAGCTTGTTAGTCTCATGGCTTTTGAAAGCTTTTGTACTTTTCACTTTTGAAGAAATTGAATAAAGCTTTGATGTTCTCAACATGGAAGGAGATGTGAAGTAGATGTCATGGAGCATATTAGGATGTAAGTAGATTAGATTTCATTTTGTAAATATTGCTTTGTAGAATGTAAGGTAGATTAGATTTTCATTCATGCAATTTTAATTTATGCAAGTGTGTTTAATTTTGCTTTGATTTCATAGGTAGAAGGGGGCCCCTGCCTTGTACAGTTTGAATTACTGCATTTTATTTTTTTCCCGGGATTGTGTGTGTTGTATTTGCTTTAATATCTAATGGTAGTTGCAGTTGTCTTATTCATAGTGCTGCCCTTTTTACTCTGTTTTCTAGATTAGCTTTTAGTTTAGTTTTACAAGTTGTATGCTAACTAATTTATGGTCTCTTTATCATGAATTATTTATCTTTAAGATAACCAAATACTAATGAATTGCAGCTTGTTTTGAAGTAGTCTTGGCTTGTAGCACTAATTCTTTTTCCACTTGTTACACATAATCATGTATGTAGGAAGCAATATGATGGAAAAGGCATAGTAGTGTTATAATTTGTCATTTAGAGTTTTTATCATTTCTTGGATTTGTCTTTAGCTACTTCCTAATCGTGTTTTACACAGTACTATGTGATAGAAGCAGGGAGTTAGGAAGAGATAACCATTATCATCAGTCCTTGAAGTGATTTTCTTATTTCTTTTATTTGCAGCAATATGAGTAGTGACTAATGCCATTAGAATGTGATCATTTACTTTCAAGTCATTTCAAGTTCTTTGCTTTCAGTGTCATTTCAAGTTATTTCTTTCAAGCTCTTTCTTTGCAAGTTTAAAGTTTGATTACTTTCTAGACTTATTTCTAACTACTTCTTAATCGTGTTTAACATAGTACTATATGTTGAAGCAGGGAGTTAGGAAGAGTTGAACATTATAACTGGTCTTTAAAGTGGTTTTTCTTACTTGTCACCTTAGAGCTTGATTACTTTTTGGACTTATTCTTAATCGTGCTTAACATAGTACTATATGTTGAAAGCAGAAGGTTAGGAAGAGTTGAACATTATAACTTTATAAAACAACGAAGTAAGAAAGAGGTTAACTAAGCACATATAGTGCACCACACTTCATCAGTTTACGATACCCGGATTGATAATTTATGTAGAGCAATTTAAGACGTTAAATTGACTAGACAATATGTCGCCCTCCCTTCTATGGCATGTCTGTTTCATCATTTGAGCCACCTTCCTTGGAGATAAGCTCATCTTCCCACCATTCATGGAGACTCCTTCTCCTATTTAAGCCTCCACCATTGCTATGAGCTGCTAGTTTGGAATTCATAGTGTTTGGAGTGTTGCTGATAGTGTTGTGAGCTTGATAGGTAGCTGGTGTGACAAGTGTGGGATTGTTAGAGAGCTTAAGGAAGGTTGTGAAGTGTTTTGATCTTGTGTAAACTTGTGAGTGAGAGAGTTTTGTCTTGGGAGATCTACCTTCAAGGGTGAATGCTTGAGGAACTTGCTGGCTGGACCCTCTTGAGAAGGATTTGACATCAGAACTATGGTTGTATTCTTCTTTGTTTATCAATAATAGACGACTATCATTATGGTTCCACTCTTATTGTCTTTATAATGGTGATTGAGTTATATCCTTTCTGACTGATATATAGTTGCATCTATTTGATTTTATGCTTTTGTTTGTATCTTTCTTTGCATGTGCAGGTGTCTGTTCACGAGGATCATGGGGATTGTGACCAGCCGGAGCAAAGGAACGAGAGCGACGACTCTTCTACAAGTACTAGCGTTGGAATCCAGGTAGGCCTTCATAGTTGGTTTTTAATTTGCAATTAGGAACCTGCATGTTAGCGTTGCTTGATTGTTGCTAGAACCTATTTGGACTAGTAGGGATCGCCTCTGTTCGCAAAGGGGATTTACCTCCACAACAATAGCTTTCATGCAATACTAAGTTATGTTTAAGTATAGTAGATTCATTTATGATTGGTCTGGATAACATATCTGCAACCTTATTGTGTATGCCTGTCTTATATCTGATGACAAGATGAAATTGTTGTAGAAAACCCATCCACCCATAGTGTCTTGATTGCTGCAATTTAGTTTGTGAGTGTAAATATTGAAGTGGTTGATGATCAGTATGTATAATTGTTTCTTTGCCCATTAGGTAATGTTGACACCTAATCCTCAACGGATGGGTGAACTGGAACGTGAACAGTCATCAAGAAGATGAACTGTTCCGTCTCCTTTTTTGTATATAAACAATAGTTCTCTAATGAAATAATATATCAGTTTTTCTTCTACTTATTCTGGAGTTACCCTGGCCTGACATGGTATCAGAGCACAGGTCCCAGGTTCTAAAAATAGTTGTAACTCCTGCCTCTGTCCTGAGCGCTGCTCAGTCCTGAGCGCTGCTCTCTCCTGAGCGCTGCTCTGCCCTGAGTGTCATTGATTCTCTGCGCATCATTGATTGTCTGCGCCTCTGTCCTGCATCTCAATGATGATTCTCTGCGCTCTCTGACTAACATGAACGCCAGAGACTGCGCATTGTTTTTATGAACGTATCTTACCGTTTTAGCGTCCATAAGCACTGAGCTATTCAAACGTTACACATACAATCGCCTCAATTGTTTAGCTGAAACATTGGGCGGATATCTTTGTGAAAAACGTATTGCAGGACGATCCCTTGATCTCCTCCGAACGATTACACACCTTGTATTTCCATCTGATCATCTTTTCGCAAGACACCTTCTACCAATCCGCTCTGCGCCTCGGTACTGGTCTTCACACTCGTAGGTTTTGAATAGCACAGAGTCTCCGCGTCCATGAAGCACTCAAGAACCAGTTTCGATAAACTGTAACCCTGAGCTTGTGATCGACTGTATCCATGTCCGAACCACCCAAGAGCGTGTTGAAATTCGTATTGGAAAGCAGAGAGTTGGAGATGGTCACATCGGTGGAGCCCAGAATTACGCTGTGGACCGAGGCGTGAATGGGAAGTTGAGTACAGCGATTGCAGACATTTTGGAGTCCAAACTATCAGTGGACAAGTCACGCTGGTATATCAGTGGACAAGTCACGCTTTTATATCAAGTTTTATGATGCACAATCTCAAGTTTTACTTTGGTTTCAGAGGCTCCACATTTTAGAAATTTGTGTGGCGGAAGGTTTCGGCTCTAGAGAATTTCATATAATCATAGATGGTTGATGCAAAATAGCTCACATGGACTGGACATGGAAAGCATTTATAAGTTTCATAACATTTTAGCATAGCTTATTTAGTCCACGTTGCATCTTGTTATAAATAATGTTTCATATACTCAGAAACTTTTGCACCAGATTCATATTGCAAGACTTGTCAAATGAATATAAGTAGCATTCGTAGATGGTTTTCGAAAGGCTCAGTAGTAAATGTCTTATTAGATAGCCAATTTAAAAATATGGCGACATGAGAGCACTGTAATTTAATTGAGAACAATTTTGTCATCATTTATTATTTGAGAGCAGTTCGGATTCTGTTTGTCATCACTCACGACCGCAAGGATATGAGTGTGAATGTCCGAATGGCGTCAAGTATTGCGTAGTTTATGTAAGCAGTCTTTCAAAGCAGTCAAAGTATTGTGCAGTTTTCAAAGGGTTTATTTATCATTCTGAGTATTGCGTTGTTCTTCAAAGTATTTATATATATCAATCAAAGTGTTTGATATTACGCAATTTATTACACAGTTTTCTTTTGAATGATAATGCTGCATTGAAAAGTTATCATTTCAATGTTGATGCTTCTAGCAAACATTAGAGGGATTTGAAGGTTGTAACGTAAGGAAAGTTTTTTTATTATCAGCAGAGATATTTTTTTACAGAATGCATTCAATCATCTCTATGGTCGGAATAGTTCTCACTGGCAAGGAGAACTATTCTGAATGGTCTCGGATGGTAAAACACACCCTCATCTACAATGAGTTGTGGAAAGGAGTGTGTGTCGGAGAAGAAGACAAAGACCCTGTGCAGCCTACATCAGATAAAGAACTTGTCATTTGGGAAAACATGAACAACAAAGCCTATGCATTGATCGCAACATCTGTAAATGAAGAAGTAAGTCATCATATTTCATCCTATTCCATTGCCTTTGAAGCTTTACAAAATCTGAAAGAACTCTATGATTCACATTCTGCACTTGAATTTGTTCAGCTCATGATTAAACTCTTCACTCTTGAACTGAAAAATAATGATCCCCTTGCTCTTGCATCTGAAATAAAGTCTATAATGCATGATATTAAATCCACTAAGGTTGAGCTGGATATCTCTCTTATTGCCTTTCTCAAAGCACTCTATCCTACCTACTCCAATTATCTTGAGTCTTTACAAGCAAATGGAAATCTTAAAGACATAACCTTTGAGTCTCTTGTGAAAAAGTTTGCTGAAAGAGAGAAAGCCTTTGGAAAGAAAACAGTCCCTGAATCTTCTGAAGAGACTGTTTGCCTTGCTCATAAAGAAAAGCATCCTGCTCAAGATTCTACAAGAGGAAGAGGTGGACGAAGAGGAAGAGGAAGATACTTCAGAGGCAGGGGGGCAGACATTCTCAAGGAGAAAAGGCAGATCTGCATTGCATTCGCTGCAAACGAAATGGATCACATGATGCTTCTACATGCAAGCTACCATGGGACAAAATTGAGCAGAGAAGAAACCAGCAAAAAGGTAAAACTGATGACACAGACAAAGGTAAAGCACCTGAATTTGCTCACTATATTGAGGCACAATGTAACATTGGAGTAAATGAAGATTTGTTTAATGCTTCACTTGCTTCTTCGAAAAATGATTGGCTGCTTGATTCAGGAGCAACCTGTCATATGACTCATAGGAAAGATTTTTTTGAAGATTTCACTGACAATGTTGATGGAGCAGTATACTTTGCAGATCAGTCAAAAATCAAGCCATCAGGGCTTGGCACAATCAGGCTTAAACTGCCTGGTCTTCCAGACTTTCTTCTGGATCATGTTCTATATCTCCCACAGCTCAAGAGAAACTTGCTGTCCCTGGTCCACATCCGCCAGCAAGGTCACTCCATTCATATGTTTGATGGCAAGCTTGAGGTAAGAAAGGCATCTGACCACTCCTTGTCATGAGGGGTATAGAAGAAGAAAGACTTCTTAAACTGCAAGGAACTTCTGCTCATGCACAACATTTCTCATATATTTCTCATCATGAAGAAGGTACACTTCCATCAAGTTTATTATGGCATGCTAGATTTGGACATTTAAACTATGACAGTCTCCGCTTATTAAAGAAAAATGGTGTTTCTGGTTTGCCTACAATTCCTAGAAAACATAAGCAATGTGATGCTTGCATTCTAGGAAAGCATAGCAAACAGTCTTTTCATGATTCACATTCAAGAGCACATAGGAAGCTTGAACTCATTCATTCAGATTTATGTGGTCCAATGCATGTTCCTTCTACAAATGGAAATAAATATATCATGACATTTATTGATGATTACACCAGAATGTGTTGGGTCTATTTAAGTGAGAACAATTAGTAAGAGCTATAAGAAAAAGGCATGTTTGTTGCATGGCCACTATCAAGTTGATTGCTATTTAATAATAAATCTTTGAGATTAGATAACTTACCCAACTCTATAGGAATACTTCCACTCCACTCGTTAACACTTAACCAAAGTTCTATTAAATTAGAATGATTTCCAATAAACTTTGGGATCCCTCCAATAAGTTGATTTGCCCCTAAATTGAAAAGTTCCAAGTTAAACATATTTGAAAAAGATGTGGGAATGCACCTTGACAAATCATTTTCGGAAAGAGCAAGTCCTGGCAAATGGGTGAGGTGACCCAATTCTTGTGGAATTCCTATGGAAGAAGGAATAGTATGTGTGAGGTCATTGTCAAACAACTAAAGTTGTTGCAAATGTGGGACATAATTCCACTCTCTCAGGATTTTTCCGGTCAGATGGTTGCCGACGAGCTGCAAGATAGTCAAACTTCTATCTAGTACCTATGAGACTGTTGAATTCCAAACCCAATTGAATCAACAAGGGAATGGTACCTGTCAGCTCGTTCTCTCCCAAGTAAAGGCCTTGCAATTGTGGGAGGGAACCCAACACCGTCGGGATATTTCAGGTCAGATTGTTTACAACTTTCATTAGTCAAAAAGTCTTCTAGCCTTGCTGAGAAAATTTGTTTCCGATGTTTTCGTTCAAATATTGAAAATATTATTTAATAATAAATATGGGCATTTCAATCTCACAACTTTAATTAGTCAAAAAGTTTTCTAACCTTACTAAGAAAATTTGTTTCCGATGTTTTCATTCAAATATTGAAAATATTATTTAATAATAAATATAAACATTTTAATTTCACGTCCGTTAGTCAAAAAGTCAACCAGCCTTCCCGAGAAAATTTGTTTCCATAGTTTTAGTTGAAATATTTATAATTATAAAGTTTTGTACGAATGTTTTACCATTCAAAACGAATTATAATAGTTTTTTGATATTAAAAATAAGTACCAAAAACTATAATGTAATCTCCCATCACTCATTACTGTACTGTATTTAATAATTGACGTTGCTTTAATTTAAACAAATTCGATTAGTAAATTAATATAATAATGATTTGATAAAAAGTTTTTTATTTTGAAATCATTTTCATTCCATATCATTGCATGATACAAGATTTATTATTTAAGATTTCCCGACTTTTGGTATTTTGTAAACTTTCATGCGTTCATTTGTTTCTGATGTTTTCGTTGAAATATTTATAAGTATAAAGGTTTGTACGAATAGTTTACCATTCAACACAAATTATAATTTTTTGACATTAAAAATAAGCATGAAATTGATGTCTCACCAATATGCAAACCAAAAGCTATAATGTAATCTCCCATCACTCATTACTGTACTCTATTTAATAATTGAAGTTGCTTTAATTTAATCAAATTCGATTATTAAATTAATATAATAATGATTTTATAAAACGTTTTTTTATTTTGAAAACATTTTCATTCCATATCGTTGCATGATAAAAGATTTATTCTTTAAGAATAAAGGTGAACTTAGCAAAGATTTCGCGACTTTTAAAACTTTTGTAGGCTTTCTTGCGTTAATTTCGGTAGTGTGGTATTAAGCTATTTTTGGTAATGTGGAGTTGAGTTGTTTTATAGTTTGATGGATTAAAAGTCAAGTTATGTAGTCTATATTTTACTTCATTTATTTTGTAAAGATTTTTATTAAAATATAAATAAAAAGATTTGAATATATTAAATATTAAAAGATTATGATAAGGGGTTGTTTTTAGTGTGATTTTTTGGATTTTTCGGTGTTGGAATTTGGTAGAGAAATTTGAAGTGAAATTTTGATTTGTGTTATTTAAATTGATTTTTTTACTGTATATATGGATTCAACACCTTGAAAAACCCTTAGGGCACTTCGATTATGTAGGGATTACCCATCAAGCTTGTGATTTCAATAAATTCCTACCGGATTTTAGAGAAATTAGATTGGAAAAAACCCACCAAAAAAACTTCCAAAAAATCTCACTAAAGACAACTCATTATAATAATATATTAATGTTAATATAAATTTTATCCATGTTATTATTATATATAATAATGACCATGATGTAAATAATTATTATCTATTTATATTAATTTTGCATAATTGAATTTCAAGAAAAAAAAAAATTTAATAAGAAAGTTATTTTAACATTTTGTGTTTATGATTAATAAGTGTGGAGAGATTTTGGTGATTTTTTCTTTAGTTTTCAAAAATTAATAATTTATGCAAATCAATGTTATTATAAATATTGTTATATGTTAGTGGGAGACCAAATCAATTCAAAGTTGTTAGTACCTATGGTATTATAATGAAATATTTGTATATATGGGGGTGTGAGTAGAAAGGAATCAAATCAATTCAAAGTTGTTAGTACCTATGGTATTGTAATGAAATATTTGTATATATGGGGGTGTGAGTAGAAAGGAATCGGGGTGAGAAAAAAATTAAGCGAGTGAAATGTATGAAGATTTTCATGGTTATAATAAAAATTTACTCAACCCTTTCCCGATGGTTTTTTCCCAAAATGGGGTTTTCCAAGTAAACCCCATTGTATCTGAGTAATTTTTTTATATTAAATCTTGTTTCCTCTGTGGTGACTATTTTATTGTTCAATTATGGAGGAAATATTGATTTTAAAGGATAAAAACTTTTATGTTGAGGGAGTAGTCCTCATCCATGATGGACGGATAATGGAATAAGTTCGATAGAAAATCCATCAACACAATCCATCAATATTTGCCAAAGAACGTATATTACATCGCTAGAGAGAAGACAACAAAAGGATTATGGAAAAAATTGCATGATCTATATGAGAAGAACACGACATCGAACAAAGTTTTTTTCTTCTTAATGAAGAAGTTGTACAATCTCAAGATGAAGGAAGGCACTTCCGTGGGGCAGCATTTGAATAAGTTTAATATAATCACAAGTTAGGTTGCCTTTCTCAAAATTATTTTGGATGACAAGATTAGAGCCATCTTATTATTGTGCTCTATGCCCTGAACTTTGATGACATCAATAGTAGTTTAATGAATGAGGAGTTGTGTCACAAATCAATTGTAAAAAACCAGGGAGAAGAAGCTTTAGTATTAGTTGATCGTGGAAGGAAAATTGAAGTAGTAGATGAACATTCAAAATCGAGAGGTAGATCGAAATCAAGAACGAGAAGATTCACTTTTTTTCACTGTGGAAGAGTGGGGCACAAGAAAAAGGATTGTTGGTTTTGGAATAAGGAACAAAAGGAGCATAAGGAACATAAATCAATCAACACAAATAAAAAAATCAAGCAATACAAAGGAAGGTGAGAAGAAGAAGAAGAAGAAGTTTATTGTTTTAGTAGAAGAAGTTTGTTTATATATTTCTAGTAGTAGCATTGATTGAGTACTTGAATTTGGAGCATCTAACCATGTGACCCCTTGTAAAAATAATTTTGTTATATATGAAGAAGTTGATCATGGTATAGTACATTTAGGAAATAATAATTTTTGTAATATTGTTCTAGTGGGAGATGTCTGAATCAAGACAAATGATGGACAATGTATCTTGCTAAAATAGGTTAGGCATGTCCTCAGAGATGTGTATGAGTTTTCTCTATGTGATGATTGGATGATGAAAGATACTCCACAACCTTTGGGAAAGGTGGCTAGAAAATTACTAAAGGGTCATTGGTGTTGGGTAAAGGATCCAAGACATGAACCTTGTATGCAATGAGGGAAACAATACAGATACCAGATGCAATTGTTTTTGCAAAAGAAGAAAACTCGGTGGAGTTATGGCATAAGCACTTGGGCCACATGAGTGAAAAGGGCCTAAAATTTCTTGTTGGTAAAAATATACTTCTAGGTTTGAAATCCTATGAACTTGATCTTTGTGAGCATTGTGTTTGTGGTAGGAAAAGAAGGGTTTCTTTTATGAGAGGTAGTCATGAAAGGAAAAGAAATTTGTTAGAATTAGTACACTCTTATGTGTTTAGGCTGCTGAATATTAAGTCTTTAGGAGGAGCCTCATATTTTGTTACATTCATAGATAATGAATCCAAGAAGGTTTGGGCCTACCCTATGAAAATTAAAGGTGCTGTATTTGAGATATTTATAGAAATTTCATGTTGTTGTTAAAAGGGAGACTAATAAATTTCTCAAGTGTTTGAGAAAATATAATGGTGGGGAGTATTGCTATAATGTATTCAAGAATTATTGTAATAAGTTTGGCATTAAACATGAGAAGATTGTGCCTGGTACTCTACAACAAAATGGTACTACATAAAGGATGAATCAAACTATTCTGGAGAAGGTGAGGAGTATGTTGTCAAATTCCAAATTGGAAAAGCATTTTTGGGTAGAAGAAATAAGGACAACTTGTTACCTCATCAATCACTTATCTTCTACAGTCCTAGATGATGGTATTTGTGAAGAAGTTTGGATGGGTAAAAAGGTAGATTATTCTCACCTATTTTTTTATGGGAAGCATTTATGCATATTCCCAAAGAGCATAGTAGCAAATCAGAGAAATCAAAGAAGTGTGTTTTTCTAGGATATGTGGATGGTGAGTTTGGTTATCATCTATGGGATCCAGTTAAACACAAAATTGTTAGAAGAAGGGATGTAATATTTAATGAATTTGAGATGCATAAAAGGATTGCGGGTGAAACAAAGGTCAAGAAAATCATTGACAATGTTATAAGCAATAAGAAAATATCCCACCATTGGAAGAATCCAGCCAAAAAACTCAAAAATGTGATGGAAAACGAGAAGAAGAAAACTTGCCACAACCATTACAAGAGATTCAATTAGAAAACAAACCACCAAAGTTGGTTCACAAGTCTACTAGACCTTAAAGCCCTCACAAAGGTATCCACCCTCAAATTACATTTTTCTAACTAATGAAGGAGAACCTAATTGTTTAAGGAATATTGTGAATTGGAAAGTAGTGAAAAGTGGAATAAAGCAATGGAGGAAGAAATGGATTCTTTGTTGAAAAATAAAACTTGGGAGTTAGTGAAGCTTCCAAAAGGAAGAAATTCCCTACAAAACATGGGGCTTCACTGGGGGAGAAATACCATACCACGTGGGTTCATATTAGGGGATATATACTGAGGAAAAATGACATAATATACTGGGGGATATATAGGGGGTAAATGGTTTTTATATTGGTAGGTATAAAAAATGGAGCTCAAAGTTAACGAAAAGATATAAAGGGGTATAAAAAATGTTAATGAAAAAATCGATACCTACAATATCTAGTGAAAGTAGGGGTCTTTTAAATTGGGAAGGTGTATTGGGTTCATATTTATAGGGGGTTAAATAATGTGATTTTGAGAGGTAATTTCCAATATGTAGTCAAATTAGGGGTATTGTTTAGTATGCCATGAATGCCCATGATATGTCAAAGGTTCATCGAGTGAAGACCTCGTGCTACAAAACAAATGGGTATACAGGATTAAACATGAGGGCGAGGAGAAAAATGAAAGATGCAAATCAAGGTTGGTGGTGAAGGGATTTGCACAAAAGGAAGGTATTAACTTTATAGAAAAAAATCAGCTGTTGTTAAAATTTCATCCATAAGAGTTATCCTTGGTTTTGATGTTGCTTTGGACTTAGAAAGTGAACAATTAGATGTGAAGACAAATTCTCTTCATGGAGAATTGAAGGAAGATGTAACACCCTCCTCCCACATTTACCCAAGTTGCCAGCCTACTAGGGTAAACATGTCACAAAGAGTTAATATGATATGATTCAACCTCCTAGATTACCTTAAGGAAGTGGAAATGATAGAAAACCACTTTATAGACCTTCCTCAGGTGCTACAGGATCCCCAAGATCCAACCAACCACTCCATGTGATCAACCCCTGAGTCAGATTATATTTTTACTGAACTAGACCCCCAGCCGCTCCCATGACAGGCCCTCCAAGTGACTAAAAGCATCCATTTTCTCTCATGACAAGACATCCATGCGACAACATTATTTTTAAGGAATTTTTGATCCAGCGACCCAAGATTTTGAGTCACTTTTTTAGGGCTAAGGATTAGACCTCTATTTAGAACTCCACGAAACTTCCAAAAATGATAAATAACAATGAAACAAGGCTACAATTGTAAAAACTTGAATAAGCCTGACTTCACTTGACCCTTAACAACCTTGACAAGCCTTCCTTCAAACACATCATGAATATGTAATCTACAGGTCATAATAACACATACGAAAATAGGGGTCTCATAATTATCTAAGAATCATTAAGAAGGACTGATGCCCCCTCATAATAGTTGCAATATCATCTATTAGGTCATACATTAATCATTCATTCATTTAATAATCAAAACATGATGAGAGCCATGACTACTAAGAACTTTCATAAACCATGCTTATAGCCAAGAGAATAATAAAAATAGAACAACCATTTAAGCCACATAATAAAAATTACTTTTACACATAAAACACAAGAGGAAAAGAGCTCTTATTATCATATGCAAATCCAACCAAGTCAGGGAATTCTACATACCACCTGACCATAGATTAGGATGAACCAAATCTTTCTTTCATCCAATCACCCCTGTCCCAGATTCTAAGCATGAATGTGGGACTAACAACAAAACCCACCAAGGCTTCCTCAGGATTTACGTGTATCCTGCCAAGGGATTCCTTGGTCCAAACAATAAACATATATTACAGGCTTTACTGTAATCCCACCATATACCGGTCATGGGATCACTAAGCCTAAATAAGCATGGTGCCTCTGAATCTCTCTGCCTAAATTGTGAGGAGTATGCCATCTCTACCCTCTAGGCTTTACCATCTATCCCACCACTCCTGGTCAATGGATTCCTAGGCCCAACGAAAGAATTCATAATAAGGATTTATCATGTATCCCACCAATATCGTTCAAGGGATTCCTATGCCTTGTGTTTTCTTAAGACCACCCCACTCAATTTCGAAACCATTTTGTAATCTAGCTCAACCAAGTAAGAAAAACCCCATCATACCATGACTATCTTGAAATGAAAGGCAATGCTGAAAACCATTGTCACACCTAGAAAAACCCATTCCCATGACAACAATAGAACCACGAACACACATACATGTACCATGCATGTTAGAACTAGCAATAAAATCATACATGCAACTAGATACTTGAAAGTAATCCCACTATAGCCACTTGATCCTGCTCTTCCTTGCTTGATCTTTGCTTCCCTATGCTTTCTTGTTCTTCATTTTCCTTCCTTCCTCCAATGCTAGAGTTCTCCAAGAATACTCTAAGGGTATGAGAGAATGAGAGAATAAAGAGAGAGCTCCAAAACTGAATTGACAAAAATGTTGTGAATTGATCCTCAAAATCCTTTTTATTAATGAGGCCTCTATTTTCTTCAATTTCCATTAGTTTTCCTTCATTTTCCTCCTCACAGGAAACCTGTGACCTTTCACCTTCCTTTTCTCTTATTTTCCATTATTTCATAAATAAAATGTCAACTAATGCCTCTTTCCTTTCCAAAGACTTTTCCAATTTCCTTAGCCATAATAAACCAAATGAACGCCCACACTAGGATATTTTTCCCAACATTGATCTTGGAATATGTGTCCCATGACCTTAGTTATTATTTTGCCTTTATTAACTTTATTACATGGATTTTTTTACCAAGGTTGTCACAGAATCCTCCCCATTGAGGGGAACATTGTCGTTGGTGTTCAATGACACCTATAACTAGTAAAACCATTGAGAAGCAAATCTTACTACCCATGGAGATTTATAACTTAGCTCGACGTAGTATTTACAATGATCAACCTGCGAAAAAGCAAACCAACACGAAAATCATAACAACCATAACCACATGAAACCCATACCACTTATTGGAGCTTTATATCACATCTCGTGGTGGTATTTACATCTATATACATATATACACATACCAAAACCCCACACCAAAAAATACACCAAAAGACATCCACTCAACTAGTGAATAGAGAAGGATAGATAACACACATCTAATCATCTCCCATGTAGCTTCATCAAGCCCAAAGTGCTTCCGGCTGAAATTCGTCTTCTGGCGCCACCTGCAATACATATGATTCAATCACATGATCAACATATTTAACATACTTCTTAAGAAATGACACATGGAAAACATCATGGGATTTCACTGTCGAAGGTAGTGCAAGTCGATAGGCTACTGGTCCAATCCTCTCAAGAATCTCAAAAGGCCCACAAAACTGAGGTGTCATCATGGCACATGATCCAATCCTTAAGGATCTCTTCTTGGGCTTACTACTCCAGTACACATATTCCCCAACTTGAAACTCCTTAAACATCATGTTCTAATCTACATAACTCTTGTGTATATCCTGTGCTACCTCTAAATCTTTCTTGATAATTTGCATTTCTTGTTCCATCTCTACCAATATGTCTGGTCCTATCAATACCCTATGCACTGGATCAGTCCAACTAATGGGAGTTTTACAACTCCGCCCATAAAATGCCTCAAACATACTCATCCTCAGAGACTCCTAATACCTATTGTTGTAAGCGAACTCAGCCAGTGGAAGATATTCTTCCCGCTTTCACTACTAATGAATCACATACATATTTAATATGTCCTTCAGTATTCTGTTGACCCTCTTTGTTTGGCCATTTGTCCACGGATGATAAGCTGTTCTGAAGGCCAACTATGTACCCAAACTTGCAAATAACTCTTTCCAGAATCTAGAGGTAAACTTAGCAACCCTTTTTGACATAATCTTCTTTGGAACACCATGCAATATCACCGCATCTCTGATGAATACATGTGCTACATCATTATTAGAGTAGGTAGACTTTATTAGAATTAAAGGTGCTACCTTTGTCAACCACAACCATAATAGAAAAATGTTGTTTGGATGTCCTCAACAAACCTGTAATGAAATCCATGGAAATGACCTCCCATTTCCACTTTGGAATCATAATTGACTGTAGTAATCCACCTGTATGCATACAGTAGACTCTTTTACCTATTGACAATCCAAGCATTAGCCACAAACTCTACCACTTCCTTCTTCAAATTCAGTCAATAGTAGAACTTCTTCACTGCTATCAATGTCTTTTGATATCTTGGAAACCTGAATATGACTTAGCCAGAAATTCCCTCAAGATAAGCTTCTTGAGCTCATTATTGTTTGGCACATACATCATGTCCCTAAATCGACTAATCCATTTGCTATGAGATGATAATCCACATCTTGATCACCTGTACCCTTCTGTAACCTATGCATAAGCTCATGGAGAAGAGCATGGAGAAGATGGGGACTACCAGAAATATGGCACAAGGGTAGGAACGTATGACTCAAGGGATGATGGACGTGCAGATCAGGAGGATCTGGTCGGATGCGACCCACAAGTAATCGATAGGGCTTCTGGCTCTTTGTTGCCGATATCGGGTACCTCGTCTCCTCATCCTATTTATAATGCTATAACTAAAATTTCATTACTTGCCCAATTATCTATATGAAATATGGTCTCCATGATAGGTATGATTTCTCTGTTACATGTGGGATTTATCCACTTTCTGATTTGGACTTTCTAATTATGCTTTTAAATAATTATGGACTTATATTTTTGGCTTCAATTCTTTTCTTGTATACTTCCATGAATTTTTATTTTTTCATTTTTCCTATTCATTCTAGTATTCTCTATGTTCTATTAACTTCTTAATCTTTGATCTGCAATTCTGGGCTCAATCTGTGAGATATTCTTCTATTTTTTCTCATTCGGGCATTTTACAGAATTTAGTTGGGACTTTCTATTTCTAGAAAACTTCCAGTTTTACCATAACTACTAACTCTTCCTATTAACTACTTCCAACTCATTCATGTGTTTATCATTGTGATCTTATGTTTGGCTTAGCTACCAAATAGTGCCACTAAACTATCACATGTTTCTGACTCATTCATTTGTTAGCCCAAAGGATCTATTAATCATAACATGCTATCGAAATAGCTGCCAACTCAACCGACCATGCAAGATATTGCCACACTGCCAAATCAAGATGTTGAATCTTTCATCCAAGGCCTTTGGTTATGGCCCAAATGCTTTATTCCAAAGAATTTCCACACATATAGTTGTCGAGTATTCATCCCATAATAATTTAAACATAGGACCGAAGCCTTTTAATACACCATCACTACTAAACATTGGTGCCATATAAGTCTTGGACCCAAGTGCTTACACTTTCCAAAATAACTCTGCGACCATTTTTAATTATATCTCCTCTCGTGCTTGTGCTTAACCTCTTGTCCACCATAGGACTCAGTGTTTTGACTGCTACTCAAACCTTCAGGCGTTATAGTCTTTCTAAGCATGCGAGGGCTTATTTTCCTTTGCAAAACCTCTACACCCTTGGTATTCTTTTGCTGAACATGGAACCACCTTCGTGGTGCTCTTTACCAAGTGCAATAAGCCTATGCCCCTTTATAATCCACCAAGGTCTTCCTTACAGGATGAGTTATCCTGATGGTGTCCTCCTGCTATAGCAAGAGCCAATAGAAAATATCTCTAGGATAAGTTATCATTGACATGCCCAGGTCATCCCCAATGCCCAATCATGTCGCTGATCTTCCTTTGCACCACTCCGAGACCTTTCAAGGTCTTATCAGTGGGATGACGTCATGTGACATCACTTGTGCTATGTGTCAGCCCATGATTCGTGACATGTGTCACCCAAAAATGGGCCATTTAGGTACTGAAAAACCCTGAATATGACTGCCACATGTCATGCTCCATTTCACTAGTTCTAACATCATAATCCTTCGTCATCTGGGCTAATAATACACTACCATGTGTCCCATTTTCAGAGAGGAGAGAGAAGGGTCCTGCAACCTTGTTTTTCACCATATTTCCTTTATAAAAATTTAATGACTCTTGGCTTATTCCTGTACAAACCCTCTCTCGGTCAGCACTCCTCTAGCCATTGCCTTGTATTCTTTTCGGGCTAGCTTCAATGGGCTCTGATGTCAATGTGGGGGCCTCTCTCTTAAGTCTTCTGCCAATGGTTAAGCTTGCCGCTATTTTTTTTAGGCCACCTCCACACTTCTACGTCTTCCCACTTAACTCTTAAGGTTATCTTTTCTAATTTCTAGGATGCACCTCTTGAGGTAACTGTTGTAGGCTTATCTGTCATATGGGTTCCGCCTGCACCAATAGAAATTCTCTCCATTGTGTTGTTGCTCCAACATTTTCCCGCTTGTTGTATAATTCCACTTTAACTTTATGTGCCCTTTTCTTTCTCTAGGGAATTATCTCCAGGTTAAATCTGTTGGGTGGGATTTGCCATCGTCCATTAAAAAACAATCTCGTTGCTACACTTGGATTACCACATCTGTTCAATCCTTTTTCTTTTGCGGTGATGCTATGGAATCCGCTACATTTGCTTGTGTTTCAAACTAACCATGTGATCCAAATCACCTCCAACTAACTTTACATCTGCATAGTTTGACCTTCGAATTACCTGACTTTGATTGGATCTATATTTCAAACCAGAAGGCCATTTCTAGACTTCTGCATACCAATGGAAATCTATTTCAGAGCTCTTACATCTAGGTGGGATCCATCTACATCTGACATGATCTACTAAATAAGAAATAAACCCAAATTCTGTGCACCTTCTTCATCCATGTTGATCTTCACCCTTCTTCTTGTGCCTGAAACCTAATCTTGACACCTTCACCATATGTTTCCATCTGATGTAATTAATGATAACACCATCATCAAATGCATTTACAGTTTCCATGCTCTTCATTTTCCAACAATATTTCCCATTGTCGTCAATGACAACATATTTCCAACAATAGTAAAGCTATTTGTTACAATGTCTTTTATTTTTTTAGCTTAATTTGGTTTAACTTTTTGGAAAATTTAAGCTTGAATCAAGAATCTACTACAACCAAGAATTCATTGATTATATATGTTTCCTTCTTTGATGGATAAGGTTAGAAGGTGTTTACTCTCTTGAGTTGAGTTAGAGGTTTTTCTCGATAAGTTCCTTGACACATCTTTCCAAGAAGAGTGGTGGTCCAAAAAGGGACAACACATATCATATTTATAGTCATAAATTGATTGACAAAATATACTCACTCCATTTGAGTATCATGAAAAATATAAATCCAGTTAAATTATGGACTCAAAATTCAGTAGCAACTTTTTACTAAGTAGGAACCCAATTAACCATAAGTATCTCATACCATCCAATGACAAATGGATAAAGTGGTAAACAAATGACTTGAAGGGTACTTGAATAACTTTTCCAATGATTATGAATTGCAATGGTACAAATGGTTACACCTTACATAATGGTGACACAACACTACCTATCACACTTGAACAAAAATGACTCATTTTAACACTTTATATCAATACCCAACATTGTCAATAAAAAAATATGTTGTTGTCAATCTCAAATTTCCTAATGTAAAACGACTATTTAACCACTTGTGGTGAGATCCTTGGCATCCTAAAGAATCATCTTGAACAAGAAGGTAATGGTGTTCATGAAAATCATCTATGCTAATGAAAAATGATTTATCTTAGAATGCTTTGCTTACACTCACACTAAGTCTCAATATTTCAATATTTCTTATAATATTTATTTTCATAAATTATTGATTTTTGTAGACTAAAGAGATAACTACAAAATGTTAAAGAAAATCAATCATTAATTTTTTTTCTTAATATTCAAAATTGATATAAATAAATAATAATAATTTGCATCATTATTATTAATACATGATAAAAACATCCCTCGATCGGGGTGCGTGCCAGGTCATTGTCCTACTCGGGACTCATGTAATGGTGATTAGATGGAAGGCATGGAGGAGGAGCGACTATGGCAGGTGTGATCGAGTGGAGGTGATGGGAGGTGTGGGAGGTAGTGCGATAGGAATTAAATGTTGATGTGTTATAGCATCCCACGTGGTGGTAGTGGGTATCGCATTACATGCATTTGTGTTGTGGTACAGAGAGGTTCCGAGAGATATCAGGAAGCACTCTGGTTCTCGTTCGGTAGAAAGCTGGGCAGGGAGGAAACAGTTGCGGGAGATAACTTAAGTCGGCTTGATGGCGAGGGTAATAGGTTATGTATCATTTCTCTCCACCCATCCTTGCTCGTGACATACTGGTTCTCTAAATTCCTGTCAGATTTTCGCCCCTCCATGTGAATGGGAGAATGTGGGTCTTGGCAATGTTTGTTTGTCTAAAGAGTGTATATGTGTGGCTCAATTCTATTTTGAATTTTTTGTTTCCAAGTCGATATCCATTTCCTATGGTATCTTATTGCTATGTACGAGAATGTATGGTTTAATTTGGGCTTCTCTATGTGGAAAGAATATACTGCCTGGGTGGAATGGTTGTTTCCATGTTTGGTTGAATTAGTTTTTGATTACTCTCTACTTTTCCTCGGTGTTGGTTTTAAAATGTATAGGTGTTTGCATACATGAGAAGGGGGTTGAGGCATTGGTGGGTGGTTATGTCATATGGTAGAGAGATACCCTCTCTGGATTTAATTTACTCTATGAGAGGATTGAGCAAAGAATTTCGGTAATGAGAAGAAAAAACTACTGGAGGATGGTCGACACATCTTGTTCTTCTTTCACTTTTCTTGGGTTTAATGTTTCTTGTTTCTTGCTCATGTTATTTGTAATTCTTATTGGGGTATATAATTGGAGTGATCACCTAGTCGACGAGTCGAACGTATTCGCTCATTCAGTGGTCTCGATAGTTGATTATAGTATATCTCAAAAAAGGTTGACAGAGATGGCAAGACCATCCGTGGGCACCTGCTAGTCTGGAAATGGGGGTTGCAGATCCAATCGGAAAAGAGTCTCGGGGAGGTCGAGGAGTATCCTCGTGAGGCCGCCGATGAGAAGTGGAAGAAAATTAGATGCCCAACACATCATTGATGTGGCCCATACATATACAATAGGTACTCCTAAGCATGTAAGACAGATGATAACAGGTTGGGAGGCAGGCCTTAACCAACGAGCTAAGCATGAAATCAAGGTGGAAGATTGTCGCCTACCAGTACCTAATCCTAGCCATACCTGTGGTCGTCTCACCCAGTACAGGTAGACAATTTACCTCTTTTGGATGATAAAGAGCATAGTAGCCAGAGCTATCATGAATGAAACAGGTTCTATCAAAGTTGATCCTGTATTCTAGGAAATTCAGAAAGAATTCCAACTTGTTAAATTCCAAAATCAACAACAGAATGTTTGTCTGGGTCATATTGAGAAGCACATTTTGTGCCTTATTCAATATGAATTACCAAGTTCCAGTGCAAAGAACCCAACTCCTATGGAGTCCTCTGATGAATAGTTTTAGTTATTTCGTTTTGTTACATTTTGAATATGTATATGTCGAGTAGCAGTACTTATGTTAACATGTTAAGGGTGAACTGGTTTTTAGACATTCAGGCCTATAAGGCTAATTTTGACAGACTTAATAACCTTAGATTTTGGATGGCTTGTAATACATTCCAATGGCCAACATACATGGTTTCCCAATGGGCAAGTTGAGGCAACAAAATGTCTTTTCTGGTTGTAGCCTACTTTGAAAATGAATGAATAAAAGGCCCTACTAAGCTTACAAAAAAGATATATGATAAAAACATAAATAAAAAATAAATTAACATATTTTTTTAATTTACAATTTATGAAATACAAAGATAAATTTAATTTCTAAAATTATATCTAATTTTTGTCAATATTTAATAGACTCAAAGTTGAAATAACTCTATATTATTTAGATTTTAATAAGAATCCTTGGAAAGTAAACTGATTGGAATGTAAACAAGTGCTATATAGTAGCTAGTACCTACTGCTTCGTTTAAATAGAGCTAAATTAAAGTAAAAAAATAAAGAACTAAAATTGTATATACCTAATCTTGTAACAACGAGATTATTACATTAGGAAAAAGAATGTAATAGTCTTTGATGCATTAATTATTTATTATCTCTGTTCTTTTATGCTTGCTTGATGTTAGTAAATTAAATATTTTAATAAAAATGTGCTTAAGCGAAGCTACATTTTAGTTGGTACCTATGCTTAATTTAAATATAAAAAATTAAAGTAAAAAATAATAAAGACATAAATATTTCATCGAATTCTGGTAGAACGAGTGCAAGCAGAGTGAGAACAAGTTTACTCTTGCAGTTTATCCTAAGAGCAAGAGATCATAATTTAATTGTTTCTCAATTCACTTGATTAATGAAAAATGAGCTTAAGGGGTTTTTAGCAATTTATTTCCCTTAGAAACATTTGTGTACCTATGTATTTGATGATGCATGTATGTGCGTGTTGTTCTAAATTGTGAATTACTTTCCCAAGAACAGTGGAGTAGAATTTTGTCTCTTGATTTAGATTTAATTTCTTGAGTAGTTGTATTTCTATCACCAAAATTTCTACATGGTATTAGAGCCCTGAAATCACATTAGAACCAGTGCTTGAATTCCTCATGCATAGTGATCATTGAAGAATTAATGAGTCGTTAGGAGGAAAAGCTATGGAGCCCTAGTTTAGGGCAGATCCAGAAGACCCTATGTGCATACTTCTTAATGGAGCTAGAAGGTTGCTAGTTGGCAAATCAATGAGCCAATGTTTAGTGACACAAAAAGTACCTATGATCACTGATATTGGTATATTGAGGAGTAGATATATTTCCCACAGGGAGATAGAGACTCAGATGGAGTCTAGTTTCAGAGGGAGCATCCCTATGGAAGATAGTACTTCAAGATATGGGGATATCATACACATTATTGCAGTAGTTGCAGCAGAAGTGCAAAAGCATTAACAAATCAGTAGCAACAACAATATGAGTAGATCATATTTGACCATTTATGCGACTATACCTCCAGGAGTGAGGTATGGTGATGTAGATCCTTAGTCCCAGAGTTGCAAAAATTTGGGTAGGGTCCATTGAGGTGTTCTCCTCATGGATCATTAACTTGCTATAATGGCCTACAATATTCAGTAGCAGGAGGATCAATTTCATTTATATATTGAGGAGTGCAGAGAAGTGTTGACAACAGAGCTGTAGGCTCAGTAGTAGAGTCAACAACAACACAATTCTCCTAATAGACAATTGTAGAGACACAGTTGAATTAGTGTATTTTTTTTCTGGATGATTCTTAGTTGTAGTTGTTGCAATAGTAGCATCAACAGTGAGAGGTAATGCTACAATACATTCCACAGGTGATAGAAAGGGGTGGTGGAAAATCCCTTTCTTACTAAGAGGGAGCATTGATAAGTGTAGCAAGAGAGCCTCAATTTGAATTTAGCCTTAGTCAAATTGAGAAAATTTGCATTTCCACATCATAAGACAACTTGGAGGAAGTTAACTGAGGTGACATGGCTCTTGTCACTCAGTTAGAACACTAAATTTGAGTTAGTGGGCTTGGAGTCCAGTTTGCATGTGTTGATGGCTAAATTATAACAAACTAGTGCACTTATTTTAAGTTGTACTCAGTTAAGCTAGTTCTAATAGTTACTAGAGCTAGTTGGAGATCAATTGTGTAGTGTGACAACAATCTAACTCAGAGATCATCCAGTTAACTGATCAATCAACCAAAAAATATCTCATGCGTGTAAGGAATTCAAATTGCTAAACTGTGGTGTAGATTCCAAGGCAGTGTACAATTACATATACTAGATTGAGAGTAAAATTTAGAGTATTGGTCAAGTGTTTAATCTTCAAGAATTGCGCAAGGAAATATGACTCAGTGCGGGCAGTGAAATTGCAGGTAGAGAGGGTGTGGGCAGCGTGAGTATAGGCAACACAAGTGTGGGAACCCTGAGTGTAGGCGGAGTGAGAATAAGTTTACTCTTGCAGTTTGTCCTCAGAGCAAGAGATTGGAATTATAATTGTTACTCAATTCACTTGATTAATGCAAAATGGGCTTAAGGGGTTTTTAAAAATTGGTTTCCCCTAGAAACATTCGTGTACCTGTGTATTTGATGATGCATGTTTGTGCATGTTGTTCTAAATTATGAATTAATTTTTGTAGAGTAGAATTGTGTCTCTTGATTTAGATTTAATTTCTTGAGTAGTTGTATTTCTATCACCAAAATTTCTGCACTTAAATAATATAATTCAATGTTGAATCCTCAATGCATATGAGATCTCTTTTACTAATATCAACACTTAAGAAAGAAATATAAAATTGTTCAATATGTTCAAGCCAAAAAAATAAAATGCTTCAATACTCAATAAGATAATCATGCTTGTTTTCATAACAAAATAACATAACACTACGTCCAAGAACAATTAATTATTCATGTTACTTATACAATCGCTTATTGGGTGCAAAGTAACTGCTATCTTGATGCTTGAATCCTCAATGCATATGGGAGTTATTTTATTAATATCAACACTCTCAAGAAAGAAATATCAAATTGTTCGATATGTTCAAGTGAAAAACATAAAATGCTTCAATACTCAATAAGATAATCATGCTTGTTTGCATGAGAAAATAACTTAATACTACATCTAAGAACAATTAATTACACATGTTATTTATACAATCACTTGTTGGGTGCAAAGTAACTGCTATCTTGGTGCGTGAAAGCTAATGTATTATCCAAAGGATATTCTCTACAAGAAAATGTAAACATGCATAAGTTAGAAAGTATCAGAAAGGTTCTTCAACGAGAAGTGGTTGCTAGCTCATTTGATGTTAGTGAGTGAAATTGAATCTCACTTCTAGATAAAATGCAACCATTACTATTTTTATGGTGCATCATATTTGGATGCAAAAATGATACAACTAAAAGGTTCTTCAATTAGGAGTTTTTTCATGGTGACATTTATGCATTGAAATGAGATGGACACTAGCTCAATTGATGTGAATGAGCCAAATTGGACTTTGCCACCAACTTGGCTAGACACATAACCACAATCTGTATTATGCAAAGTGACATTTTTAGTGCCTACCACTTACTTTAAATATTGCCAAATTAAAGTAAAAACAATAAAAAAATATTAATGGATCACTAGATAAATTAGAAATGATACCACCATTTTTTTAACTTTAAATATTGCCAAATTAAAGTAAAAACGATAAAAAATTATTAATAGATCGCTGAATAAACTAGAAATGACACCATTAACGTTTTAAATTTTCAACAAATTATATTTACCAAAGTAAAAAGTTCCTAAACAAATTTTTAAACTGATTTTTTTTTAATGAAAACAAAATAATACCATTTCAAAAAACAAAACTTAAACTTTTAATAACGCAGCTTTTAAATCATCTGACTCTAAAAACAACTCAACTCTACTCTACAATACGGAAATTAACGTAATAAAGTTTACGAAAGTTTAAAAATTGCGAAATCTTTGTTAGCCTCATCTTTCTTAAATAATAAATTTAAAATTGTTTTATCAAATCAGTAGTAAATTAAAGCAACTTATATTTATTGATGGGATATTTAAGGGTTTACATATCGCTTAGACAAGGAGTTCGTGCTTCTATTGGTAATCGATTTTAGTTTTGGACTAACATTAACCCGTTTTCAAATTACCCAAAGTTTTTAGGTTTAACCCGTTTTCAAATTACCCAAAGATTTTAGGTTTTTCTTCCATTTTATACGATCAAGTTGAATGGGAAACCATTCACACCAAACTTTATAATTATATAAGTTTTAACCAGAACATCGGAAACTACTTTTCTCAATAGTGGAAGACTCTTTGACGAATGATCGATGTGAGATTAAATAAATTTTTTTTGGGATGATTGATGCCTTGTCCTTCACGTTTAATTCACAATATTTAAACTATATATAAACGACGAAAATTTAGACACGGAGTTCGTGGATGACTTTTCTCAGCAGTGGATGACTTTTTGACTAGTGAGCGTTGTGAGACTTTGTTTGGCAGAGGAGGAGCCGCCTCATGACTGATGACTTCTCCTTCACGTTTTTCCCCTCTCTATGTTCACACTATACACGGTACTGCGTCTTCTTCACGACGCCGAAGCACGCGGTTTCACACACTCACTTCTCCACACATACACATATACCCATTGCATTTCTCCCCTCCCCTCCCCTCCTCTGTGCAGTTTTGACAGAGGCTGCGATATAAAGTTTACGAAAGTTTAAAAATTGCGAAATCTTTGTTTTGTTAGCCTTTCTTTGACCAGTGACCGTTGTGAGATTAAATAATATTTTTAATCCCTCACGTTTTTGAAAGATTTCTTTGACTAGTGACCGTTGTGAGATTAAATAATATTTTTAATACCTCACGTTTGTCACGGGACGACGTCTTCTTCTCTCCTTTTTGCCCTTCATAAATAAATACTCACTCACTTCTCCACCCATACACATATACCCACTGCATTTCTAGCCTGCCCTGCCCTGCCCTGCCCTCCCCTCTCCTCCTCTGTTCCATTTTGCCACCATGCCCTCTCTTTCATTTGCTTTTCATCTACTCTTTCTCCTCCTCATCTATTCCTTCACCCCTGGGAAAGGATCCCACTCTTTCCACAATGATCACCAATCCCTGGTGACGTTCAGGAACCTCATTGCCAGCGATCCACATCATTCCCTCGCAGATTGGACTCCCGCCAATCCCTTCTGCAACTGGACCGGCGTCACCTGCAACCGCCGCCATCCATACAGAGTGGCCTCCCTCGACCTCACTGGCATGGGTTTGCGCGGTCCCATTTCTCCATCGCTGGGCAATTTGTCGTTTCTCCTTACGCTCATTCTCAGAGGCAATGAGCTCACTGGTCATATCCCGCCTCAATTGGGACGCCTCTTTCGATTGACGCAGCTCCAGTTGGACAACAATGGCTTGGACGGAGATATCCCAACTCAACTCTGCAGTTGCAGAAATTTGGCTCTTCTGGGGCTCTCCTTCAACAACCTGACCGGAAATATCCCGCGCGAGTTGGGTTCCCTTCCGCTTTTGCAAGTGCTTTACTTGGGAGAGAACAAGCTGACAGGTTCCATTCCCTCTTCCTTGGGAAACCTTTCATCGCTGATTGAATTACGTTTGGAACGCAACCATCTGACCGGAAATATCCCGAGGGAGTTGGGTTCCATCCCGCAATTGCAAGTCCTTAACTTGGGAGAGAACGAGCTAACAGGTACCATTCCCTCTTCCTTGGGTCGCCTCACCCGTTTACGAGATTTTTTTTCTTTTCTCAAATGATTTGTCAGGTCGCATTCCCACATCTTTCTCAAATATGTTAAACTTGCAATATCTCGGTTTAGCCGGAAATCAACTTAGTGGAGAGATTCCAAAATTTATTGGAAATTTCTCTTAGTATCACTGAGTTTAAGTTATAACACGCTGAGTGGGACCCTGCCTATAGGGTTGGCTAAGTTATCTTTTCTAGAATTATTATTTTTGAATAACAATCAACTAGATAGTGGCAATGTTATAAACATGTTTTTTCTTACTGTTCTTACTAATGGTTTTCATTTAAAGTACTTATCAGGTGTAATACCAGTGGTCACAATCAAGAATTTGAAAATGCTTCAAAGCTTGAATTTGTCTTTCAACAATTTCACAGGTGAAATTCCAGAAGGAGGGTTTTTTGCAAATAGAATAATTAGCATGTCCCTAATTGGAAATCTTGGCCTTTGTGGACCGCAACTATTTCAACTGCCTGCATGTCAAACACCAAGACATCATTTTGCACTTGTGAAAACACTAACATTGCTAGAGAGTGGAGTTGCTGCTTTTATATTATGTTGTTTACTTTTGGGATTCCTATGGAAAAGAAAGGGATTCTTTTGGAAAAGAAATATGCATATGCAAAACTTTGATTCCTCACAAGCCATTTTGCAAAGGTTGGAGCACAAAAGGATCTCATATCAAGAGCTTCATATAGCAACTAATGGATTTGCCGAGACCAACTTGTTGGGAACAGGGAATTTTGGTTTAGTTTATAAAGGAATTTTGAGTGATGGCACACTTGTTGCTGTAAAAGTTTTCCAGTTGCTAAAGGACAAGGCTGAAAAGAGTTTTAAAGCAGAATGTAGCATCTTGCAAAAGGTTCGACATCGAAATTTGGTGAAAATCATAACCTCATGTTGCAACATTGATTTCAAAGGTTTAGTGTTCGAATTTATGTCTAATGGAAGCCTGGAGAAGCATTTGTATCCTAGTACAAATGACAACAATGGTGAAGATGCTTGTGAAATGGGACTAAAGACACGATTGGACATTGCAATAGATGTGGCCCATGCCATTGAATATCTCCATCATGATTCTTTTGTGCAGGTAGTTCATTGTGATTTAAAACCCAATAATGTGCTTATTAATGAAGACATGTTGGGGCATGTAACTGATTTTGGTATTGCAAGATTAGTTGATGAAAACTCCAATGAGTCACTTACTTCATCACTTTCTTTGAGAGGATCTGTGGGCTATATTGCACCAGGTATGACATTTAGAATGTTAAATGTTTACTTTTCGTTTCTAAATGTCTCATCAACATTTTTGTATGGGCCAATAGAGTAAAATTTGATGAATGTTATCATGAATGCAGAGTATGGATTCGGTGAGCCAGTGTCTACCAAAGGAGATATTTACAGCTATGGCATTCTTTTATTGGAAATGCTTACCAGGAAACGACCAACTAATGATATGTTTTTTGGAGACCTGAACTTGCACAAGTGGGTAAATCTGGCCTTTCCAAGTAGATTAAAGGAGGTAATTGATCACAACCTTCTTAGGGAGGTGGATGGTGATGAATTTGAAGAAAATAATGTATTCAATTGCATTTTGTCTTTGACACGGGTTGCTTTGCTTTGTTCAAAAGATTCACCCAATGAACGACCAACTATGAGAGATGTAGTATTGGTATTGAAGAGGCTCAGAAATGATTTGGGGGCAAATGAAGTTGCTTCTATGAGATTAAGACAAAGCATATCTAATTTGCTTAGCAATACAAATGCAACAAGGAGTGATGCACATGCATCAAATGCCGATAGTTCTTCTTCATTTTAGTTTGTGAAAATTGCAATACCAGAAGATTTCAATATTGCTATTATTCATACAATGACACTTGGTTTTTTAACTTATAATTATTTAAGTAAATCTCTATTAGTATTTATATTTATATGCCATTATTTTTAAAAGAAAAAGTGCATGCTTTTGAAACAGGATATTATATAAATTGCAACTCGTTTATTTTATTATCCATTCATAACGTCAATATTTTTAGTTGTTTAAAAAATCATTCCACTCTTTGTTTTTCTATAATTAAAAGGCTATGATTATTTTAAAAAAACGTCTATGACTTTTAAACACATATTTTAGCTAATGAATTGATTTTATGAATTATGTTGGAGTTTGATTCTTTTTTTAATATTATCTTTAATTGTTCAACTAAATTTTTGTTAATGTTTACGATCTATTTATAATTAATATTAATGTGAAAATTAAATGCTTTAGTAACACTTTATTAACTAGATGAAAAATTTACATCTTGATGCGATTTATTATTATTAGCAATGATGTCAATATTCATATCCACAAAGTAAGATCGCCTAGAAAAGAAAATAGGAAAAAAATCATAGGAAATTAATTGTATTATCCTTGTAGCATAAGTGAATGGATTATTATTATTTTAAATTTAATTATAAGTAATTTGTTTATGTTATTAACAATAGTTTATATATTGAAAATTCATTTAAATGTGATTATTTATTTATTTTCATATAAATCAAATTAATGATACATCAATAAGAAGTATTTTCTTTTAAATATATAATTTGGTCAATATAATAACTTGATGTTGTACTATATACAATGTATTCCTTAAGCATACAATTTTCATTTACAAATCATGCTAAAAGACATGAAAATTAATATTATGAAATTATGACTTATTATAGATTTTAGTAATTTTGATCTTTTTTAGTTATATTATAACTATATGATCTATAAATTTTCTATCTTCATATATTTTTGCACACATGTTTAAGAGACGTCCTTACCCTTTCAACCCTGGTTGTTTTCAAAGGACTCTTGTTGACCATGTAGATATTTGGCTTCTTGTAGTAAAGTTCTTATATCCTATTCAACACTTCAATTTGATAGTTAATCTTATTGATAAAACAATGAGATACGAAGATTGAGGTTTTTTTCTATGCTCCTATTCATAAAGTAGAGAGTGATGAAATCTAAGGTTTTATTTTTAAGTTGGACTCACTAGCTTCAAGTGGATAGAGGTTTGTTAAATATCGTATAAATATGTTATAATTTCAAAATGGAAAATCACATAGACTTCATTTCTCAAATTTCTAAGTAACATGTTCATCGATATGTCATTGAATTTATCTTAAAATGCATTGTTAGGCTCTATTCCAAATTTAATTAGAACTTATAATCTTATGAGCTTAGATCTCTCTGTCAACTCCCTATTAAGGACAATTCAAAGTACTCTCAAGAATTTGGAAATGCTTCACTGTTTGCAATTTTCTTTCAATAATATCATGGGGGGAATTCCAGAAGAGTTTTTTTTTTTTTTTTTTTATCCAAATAGAAAAACTCTCATGTCCTTCGTTGGAAATCCTAGCCATTTTAGACCACAAGATTTCCAATTACCTATCTCTCAGACAACAAGAGGTCATTTTGTATCTATGAAGGAGTATTATTGCTAATGAGTGGACTACTGCTTTTATATTGTGTTGTCTACTTTTGAGATTCATTTGGAAAGTAAATAAATGTATACAAAATGTTGATTCTTATAATGTATTGTTCGAAGGTTAGAGTAGAAAAGGATCCCATATCAAGGGATTCGCATAGAAACTAATGGATTTACCAAGGCCAACTTGTTTGCAACAAGGAATTTTGTGATTGATAAGGGAACTTTGATTGATGACACACTTTTTGCTATGAAATTAACTTATAAACACATATTTTAGCTTAATGAATTGATTATATCAATTATGTTGGAGTTTAATTACTTTTTAAATATTTTTTTTTTTTGTAAGCTGAGGTGGTACTCTTTCTATTACTGGATAGAAAATAAAACATTACATAGTATCAAAAACATTATAAACTCGCCCTCATGGGGAAACCGAGTATTTAAGCCATCTATAGTTTTTAATGGCCGACCAAAAATAAAAAGCCCAAAGTCTGATAATCCTAGCAAGATAAACAAGACAGTCTTGAGATCTTCTAATTCCACTGGTCTGCATAAAATATACTTCCCTATCTAAAACATGCAAAAAACTATAGTTGATAAGACTATGAGCTTTCCTGAACATATCTTTTTTCAAACATCGTCCATTGCAGGTTGCTGGTTTGCTCCTCCATCTGCACCTTGGTGAACTCCCTTCAGTAGCTGTTGTATTTCATCTAGTTTCTCCTCTTGCCTCTCCAGAGCAATGCGGATGAAACTCAATTCCCAGCGCATATCAGGGCCGCCCTGCGCAATCTCCACCATCTCCGTAGCAAATTGCTCTAAAGCTTTTGCCAGCAGCCTTTTCATTACCCAGTAAATATGTAGAGATTGTTTAAACAGAGACATTCTACCTCTGGTGTGGCCTGGATCATGCAACAGAAATTCCCAGTCCTCCATTTCTTCATCAGATTGGTCTTGGAGAGACTCCTCCTCCAGGTGCTGCATAATTCTTCTAACTTCTGGGTTTGTGTTCTGCTATAAGCCCTCTCTGCCCGACGAATTCTCTGATTCACCATCCTCCTCATTTTTTTGGTTGGTCCCGCTTCCTGCATGGAGTTCTCGCCTTCCTCATGTGCCTTCCTGCTCTGTCCCCGAACCCTTTTACTTCCCGAATCCATACCGCTGCCAAGACCCCTGTCTCTTCTTCTCATGCCATAACGCCTTACTTTCGCCACCGCTGAGCAGGGTGGTACTTTTTAAATATTATTTTAAATTATTCAACTAAACTTTTATTAGTGTTTATTATCTATTTATAATTAATATTACTATGAAAATTAAATTCTTTAGTGACATTTTATTAACTAGATGAAAATTTACATCTTGATATGATTTATTATTATTATCTGTGATGTCAATATTCATGTCCATGAAGTAAGATCCCCTCCCAAAAAATCATATGAAACTAATTGTATTATATTTAAAGCATAATTGAATGGATTATTATTTTAATTATAATTTTTTTTTAACAATAGTTTAAATGTTGAAATCCCATTTTAATGAGATTTTTTTAAATTTCATATGAATTAAATTAATGAGACATCAACAACAACTCTATTCTTTTAAATATATAATTTGATAAATTTAAATGTAAGTTATATATAATTTGTTTAAATTATCAACAAAATTTTAAAAGTTGAATTTTAATTTTAAATATGATTTTTGTTTTGTTTTTTTTTTAATAAATAAGATTAGTGAATCATTAATTGAACTTGATGTTGTACTATATACAATGTATTTTTTAAGCACACATTTTTTATTTATAAATCAAGCTAAATGGATGAAAATTAATATTATGAAACTATGACTTATTATAATTTTTAGTATTTTTATCCTTTTTAGTTATATTATAACTATAGCATCTATAAATTTTCTATCTACATATATTGTTGCACATAAGTTAAAAAGATTTCCTTACCGTTTTCAATGAAGTCTTGTTGACCATGCAGATAGTAGGCTTCTTGTAGTATGATTCTTATATCCTAGTCAACACTTCAATTTGGTAGTTAATCTTATTGATAAAACAATGAGATATGGAAATTGAGGTTTTTTTCTATGCCTTATTCATAAAGTAGTGAGTAATGAAATCTAAGTTTTTATGTAGAATTTGTCTCTCTAGCTTCAAGTGGATAGAGGTTTGTTGAATATTGTATATATATGTTATTATTTCAAAATGGAAAATCACATATATTTCATTTCTCAAATTTCTAAGTAGCATGTTCACCGATATGCTCATTGAATTTATATAAAAATACATTACTAGGATCTATTCCAAATTCAATTGGAAATTTAATGTCTTATGAACTTAGATCTCTCTTCTAACTCTCTATTAAGGACAATTCCAATTACTCTCAAGAATTTGGAAATGATTCAATATTTGAAATTTTCTTTCAATAATCTCATGGAGGAAATTCCAAAAGTGGAGGGTTTTTCCCAAATAGAATAGTTTCCATGTCCTTCATTGGAAATCCTGGGCTTTTCAGACCACAAACATTCCAATTATCTATGTCTCAAACAACAAGAGGTCATTTTTCATCCAGGAAAGAATATTATTTCTAATGAGTGGAGCTATTTCTTTTGTACTATGTTGTCTACTTTTGATATTCATTTGAAAAGGAAATAAGTGTATACAAAGTGTTGATTCTTGCAACAAATTATCCAAAGGTTAGAGTAGAAAAGGATCCCATATCTAGAGATTCACATAGCAACAAATGGATTTACCAAAGCCAACTTGTTCGGAATTATTTTTTTTGTAATTTATACGGGCACTTTGATTGATGACACACTTATTGCTATGAAAGTTTTAAAATTGCAAAAGAGAAGGTTGAAAAGATCTTTGGAGTAGAATGTAATGTTCTATTAAAGTTTCAACATTGAAATCTAGTGAAAATCATAACTTCATGTTCCCATCTCCATTTTAAAGGATTAGTTTTAGAATTTATGTATAACACAAGCTTGGAGAAAAAATTGTATCCTAGTAAAAGTGATAACAATGGTGAAGATGCATCCGAATTGGAATTGAAAACAAAACTAGAAATTGCCATAGATCTGGCCCATTCCACAGAATACTTTCAGTATGATTATTTTGTTCAAGTAGTTAATTGTTATTAAAACCAAATAACATGTTTTTGGATGAAGACATGATGGGAAATACAATGGATTTTGGCATTGCAATATTAATTGATGCAACCCCTATTAACTCACTTTAACACTTGCTTTGAAGGGATCCATGTGATAAATTGTCCCAACTATGACATTTTAGAACATTAATTTTACTTGTTATTTTGAATAAAAGAATTTGTGCACATTGGTTAAGTAACATTTAACGGAAGTTGACTTCAATGCAAAGAATGGCTTAACTGAGGCAATGTCTACCAAAGTAGATATTTGTAGCTATGAAATTTTTCTATTGGAGATGCATATTAGGAAGCAACCAACTAGTGAAACATATTTTGGAGAACTAAACTTGCGCAAGTGAGTGAAGCAAGTGTTTCCAAACATAGTGAATTTTAGAATTTTGGGTAGCTTAGAAGGTATTTTTGATAAGAATACCCACCAAAATTTATTGGTTGGGAAATTTACCCAAAAGTGGGGTTTTAGACCCAAAGTGTGGGTTGAGGACCAAAAGAAAACTAATTATTTACTTTTAGGGGTCAAGAGGCTAAGCCCTAAGCCTAGAGGTTTCTTAAGTGACCTGAGGAAAAGGATAAATAGAGGAGACCTAAGATGAGGCCTCACAGATTCTGTATAAGTGAGATGGACTTCACTTGAACAAGGAAGGGAGTTAAAGGAGCAAACTATACAACCCTAGATGAGGAGGGTCGTAATTAGCAAGGAGGGTCAAGCTTCTTCCCAAGGAGGAGGCTAAAGTGGTTCGAAGATCTTCGTTGTAGACAAAAGAAGCTGGTTAGAGTAGCTCAAGGTTATGTAGAAATTCCTTGTAGATTCAAATTGCTAAATTAATTTGCTAAAACATTAGACTTGAATATACTCTACTTATCATCAGAAATAATTAAATAATCTCTAAATCATGAAGCATACAAGAGAAATAATTAATTCAACACATTACACAATGATTTCCTGGGGGAAGCCATAACTAAAAATCCCTACTATATGTATATTGCATTAGTCAAAAAATATGAGAATATTACAATGCTTTGCTCAAGCCTGAGCATCCTCTGCACTATCT
This sequence comes from Pinus tabuliformis, assembly GCA_031772625.1. Taxonomy (NCBI): domain Eukaryota; kingdom Viridiplantae; phylum Streptophyta; class Pinopsida; order Pinales; family Pinaceae; genus Pinus; species Pinus tabuliformis. The sequence continues at coordinate 37,439,817 of CM062806.1, read as the reverse complement.
CTATCTGTCTCACTGCTTTCTAGACAAGCCTTGGCCAATACTTAACCATTTTTCTGCTTGGCCAAGTCCCTATTTCCTTGTGTTGTTTTCTTCGGAATTATCCCCCTATTAATTCGGTAAATTCCTCAATTGGAATTGCACAATACTCATAGGTCTTCCTTTGACTACATGCACCACATGTATAATTCAAATTATTATACAACTAATAGTACATTGTCCCTGAACTCTAAGATCAACTAGGTAACTCTCAAATCTGACATGCATGAGTTATTTATGAGTGATACATCAATTTACTTGTTGATGACTGTAGGAAACACCACACTACTAGATCTCCCACTAGTTCCACCAACAGTTGGAACTAGTTTAACTGACTTTAACTCAGATAAACTAAATTAATTAATTACAACTCAAGATAAACCCAACCAGGGCTCCTATAATGTAGGAGACACTCTAAATGACTCAATTTAGACCCTCAACTCGAATTAATTGAGCCAACTAAGTCAAATTAAATTAGTTAACTAATATAAGTTGTCATGAGATGTGGAACTACAATTTTATTCCTAATTTAATTCAAGGACAAAATTAAATTAGGATTTTCTTATTGCTTTTTCAACACTCCCTCTCAACAAGAAAGGGATTATCTACTACCCCGACCCTGCCTTTATGAAACTCGAATTTGCATATTAACAAAGTCTTTTTCAAAATATCTGCATCTTGTTCCTTTGTAGGAGTGTACTCCAAAAACATGATTCTCCTATGCACACAATTTTGTAGATGGTGATAACGGATGTCGATATGATTGGACCAATCATGGAAAATTGGATTCTCATAGAGTTTGAAACAACTATTATTATCAAAGTAAATCACTGTAGGATCCATTTGTTGACTAAATAACCTAACAAGGATCTTCCTCGTCCAGATAGCTTCACAAGTTGCTTGAACAGTAGCCATGCACTATGCTTTTGCTGAACTGAGTGCAACTGATCTATGCTTTCTATTGTACCAAGAAACTACGGTTGATTTCTCCTAATGTGCTCTTCCTTTCGGATGGACTCCCTGCCCAATATGCACCTATGAAGCCTTGAAGCTTCACTCCCTCTGTCCATTTGTACCAAAGACCAATCTAAGTGGTGCCTCTGAGGTATCTTAACACATGTTTAGATGCCTTCCATGAGAGTTTGGTTGGCTTAACCATTTCTTGACTAATATGGTTGACTGCAAACCATATGTTTGATCGTGTGTTCACCAAATACATAAGTGAACCCACAAGGTGCCTATAAATAGTAGCCTCCACTATTTCACCTGAAGTAGCATCTTCCTCCCTCCAATTTCCTGCTAGAGGAGTCTCCATGGGTTTGCTACTCTCCATGTGGAACTTCTTTAGTATCTCGTTGGCATACTTTCCCTGAGAGACAAACAATTCCTCATCTCCCTGCCATACTTCCATACCAAGGAAATAATGCATGAGCCCCATGTCCTTCATCTCGAATTCTCTTGAAATATCCTATTTGCAATATTTTACTAGCTTATCATCCCTTGTTAGAATTAAATCATCGAAATATAATAATATAATCAACAATTTACCTTCAACCAAAATATGGTAAAGGCTCGCATCGACTTCACTTTTGGTGAAGCCCAACCTGGTGAAATAACTTTCGATCCTGGTGTACCAAGCACAAGGTTCTTGTTTCAACCCATACAATGCTTATTTGAGTTTACACGCATGTGACTCTCTTTTGAAGGTATCAAATCCTTTCAACTGCTCAATGTACACCTCTTCCTCAATCACACCATTGAGGAATGTTGTTTTCACATCCATATGATGTATCTTCCATCCCATCTTCATTGAAAGTGCTAGAATATATATGATTGAAGAGTACCTTGATACTAGAGCAAAGGTCTCCTCGTAATCAATTCCCTCCACATGAGAGAAACCTCTGGCCAAAAATATTTCCTTGTGTTTCTGTACACTCCCATATGATACTTTCTTTACCTTGTAAATCCATTTGAAACTCACCACCGACTTGTTTGTTTGTCTTGGGACCACTTCCCAAACACTATTTCTAATAATGGAGTCATACTCCTCAACCATGGCATCAACCCATATTGGTTTCGACATTGCTTCCTCAAATGTGAATGGATCAGTCTCTACACTCTCGCTCATTAGGGCCATGTAGCCAATGTACCAATTTGGTAACCTCCTCTAACTGCGTTGTGATGTGGGTGCTCCCACATTCTTAGATAGCTTGAGGCATATTTTGGCCTCCATTATGGTTTGGATCAGACCAAGGCTCCAACATGGTACCACAGTGCTCGTGGGCCCTCTTCGCAACCTATATTAAGGCTATACCAACCTCATTTTAGGGCTTGAATCCCTCCATTCTTCATGAAAGAGAATAGATCCTACGTGCATAAATTTTTGGTGGTAAAAATTTCTAGTTCATACATCTTCTAGGGAATTATGCACACATAGAACTCGATGCCTTCACCTCTTTAACATGACCAAAGCCAAGCCCTACTAGGGAAAAAAAATATCCACAAAAACTCAACCCTTATCTGAGCACAAGCTCAACCTTCCTTAGCATAAAAAATTAGACCATTAACTTGATTCTCTAGGGTTATGGCTTCTTCCTGACCTATGGATCTCCCTTAGCTTATCAAACTTGACTCCTGGGATGAGATCGTTAGTGTTTTAGCTCTGCCCTTGATCTTTTATAAGATTTATATTCACAACAGCGAACAAAGAACATGGGACAACTTCAACATTGACCTTAGATAAAGCCTTCAAACCCCTGACAGTATTGCACCCTTGACGATTTTCATAGAAAAAGACTCTCTAGGACCCTGTCAGTAGAAATAGTCCCTCCTAGGAATTTCTTGGAATAAGAGAGCTACATATCTCTTGCACTTAATTGTCTCATGAACCTCACCTTAGGATCTTTAAATAATTTTCCTTGGGTCATTTAGGAAGCCTTCTAGATCGAAGGTTTTCACTTATTTGACCCTTAGAATAAATTATTATTTATTTATTTTGGTCCTAAACCTCATCTTAGGTCTAAAGCCCCATTTTGGGTAACTCGCCCAACAAGAAACTTATTGTGGGTTGTCCTCTATTGGAAATACCTTCTGAGCTGCCCAAAATATAACACTCCCTTTTAGTGAGGAAGTTATTCCCTTCATGTTTTTAGCTCCATGAATTTCCTTGCATATCTATCACCTCCTCGTATGATTCATGAATTTCCTTGCGTAGCCATATCCATCCACATATGTGCCATGACTTCTTTCTATTAGGCATAGCTTTGACTTTCATGGTGCATGAATATTCCTAGATGCAACATGAATTTTCTAGCATGATGTTAGGGTCCAACCCTAACCCCCTTATTTATGTAATAGGGTCGATTCATAGTTATAGTTAAGTAAAGAGTTAATAAAGCCCATATTAATAATTGTAAGTGGTTGACCCACATTTAAAGAAGGGACCACAATTAGTTGCAAATGGGCCATGGTATTAGATAGTTGGTATTAATAAGAACCATGGTACTGACCCATGGTATTGCATGTATGAATCCTATATAAAGGATAGAGACTCCCCTCAAGGAGCATTGTGTCTTATTTTGTAATTGAGCCTAGCTCTATTGGAGGTTGCCCCCTCGAAGAGGCAAGTGAACATTGCTTTCCTTTCTAAATAATAAAATACATGCTGTTATTTCTTATTGTTCTATGTTTTGGGTATATTTCATATTTGGTATTCTAGTATCTTCTCGTAGGTAAAGAGCATAACAAGTGGTATCAGAGTGCTTTCCAGGGCTGGTGGGATCTGCATTTTTGGCAAGAAAAAATTTGGCTACAGATGTGTGCTGAAGTCTTCAAACCATGAGATCTGTCGTTGAGTGCATAAACCTGCGGATTTGGGGAGGCATGCACGCAAGAAATACAAGAGGTGGTCACACTTGTTGGACTCCCTTGTAACCCATGTGGGTACCCCTTCAAGTAGTAGCGCATTAGACAGAATCGTGCACGGAATGTCTTCCAAGTACCCTTTGGGTATATCGGAAGCCCCCTAGGCTCACTTGAAACCTCACCATAGATAAACCGTTTGCCGTCTTGTTGCTACAGTACACTGAGAACAACACTCGGGGTGATTACTCGCATGTACGATAGGGTAGTCGGGTTGTACGGATAAGGGTACGGTTGATACTCCTTGGTTAGTGCCCTAAAAGATTGGGCCGAGTACTACTATCGAACCCTTATGTATATTGCGATCTGTAGCATCTTACACTCCTTGAGACCCTAGTTCCCTTGTCTCTCTCTCAATCATGCATCATCTTTGCTTGATCAGATCTAGCAAGTTGGGTTCGGTTGCTACAACAACAATCAGTTCTGATCTATCAGATCTACCAATTAGATCTATCAGATTCGCCATTCATATCTACCAGCAGGGGTTCGATCACTTCCACTCTCTATAGTTGAGGGCTTCGTCGACTGATCTAACTATTTGTGTGGCTCCTATACCTAGGCAGGATTCTCATAGGACATTGGGTAGAAGCAACTTTTTAGGGAATCGACGATTGTAGTATTCCTAAGCACGGAGTAAAACTCCTCTCGGAGTAAAAAAAAAAAAAAAAAAAAAAAAAAAACTCCCAGGATGCTTATAGGAGACTTAGCCCATAAGAATCAGGTCGACAAGCTGAACAAGGTGGTACCATTCACTTGTCAACGTAAAAACAATCGAGTGGTCCCAAATTTTTTCTCATGGTAATGATAAGTGCACAAGATCTATGCATGGTACAAACCAGAGCTCAAGCTATGGCCAATGAGAAGACAGATGCCCTTGAACATAGGTTGGAGGAGTTAATGGAACAGATCCGGAACTTACAGGCAACTCTCACAAAGGGCAAGCCGGGGGAACAATCAGAGGCATATGATTTTCATGAACACATTGAGGGCAAGTCTAGCATTTCTCTTCACTTCTATGGAAACCACCAACAGTCTCAGCCACGACCACCCAAGCTGGACATGTATAAATTTGATTGCTCTCATCCAACCACATGGCTAGCACAAATGGAGAAATATTTCACATTGAATCACATCAGAGATGAGGTGATTCTGCTAAGTGTGGGAAACATGTACTTGGACCACGAAAGATGGCAATGGTGGCAGTGGCATCAACGTTGTTATGGAAGGCCCGTGACTTGGCAGACATTCGCAAAAGCCCTTTCGGATCGCTTTGACCATGAACCTAATTTTTTGGGTTGTCTTACTAAGCTCCGAAAGACAAGAATAGTGCAAGAATATATTACATCCTTTGAAGCCTTAGCTTTCCACACAGGAGGACTACAAGATGAGTTCTACTTGGAATGTTTTGTCAGTGGTATCAGAGAAGCCATACAAGCCCATTTCTAATAGCAACACCCAATCTCATGGCTGGATGCTTGCAAGATAGCTCGTGAAGTAGAACGCATGTTAGCGGTCTAGTCCACTCGTCCAAATTTCATAGCCAAGGGTCGCCCCACCCAGGTTCAAAGCACTACCCAAACACTTAAGGTACAAAAGGTGTCACCAACAGAATTGGCAGAAAGAATAAAGCAAGGATTGTGTTACTACTGTGGTGAGAAATACTCCCTGGGGCATAAATGTAAGGAACCCAAATTCTTTCAAATTGACGCTACTGATCACAGTTCATCGGAGGAAGCCTCACCATTTGAGGAACCAGAGGAGGAAGATGAGGACAACTAGTCAGACAATGCACTTGATGAACCAATTATCTTGCTTCATGATTTGGCACGGATTTATTCTCCCCAAACTCTCAAAATCAGAGGTTTTATTAAGAATTTCCCTGTAGTAGTCTTGATTGATAGTGGCAGTACGCATAAATTTATCCATCAAAGAGTCGCTGAAGTAGTGCATTGTTTTGTCAGAGTAGTCTCTAATTTCCAGGTCCAAATTGCTAATGGGGGGACAATGAAATGTGAAGGCCACTGTGAAAATGTCAAACTTCAAATGGGGGATTATCAACTAAAGACCCACATGTTTTCCATACATATGGGTGGGTGTGACATTGTCTTGGGTGTTGAATGGTTCCGCACACTTGGCCCAATCACAATGGATTTCCAGAAGTTATATATGAGCTTTAAGCAGAATAACCACACACATACCCTCCGGGGACTCCAAGTGGGTGCTCCCTCTATCATCAGCTCACATAGGATGGAAAAAATGTTAAAAAAGGGCCACCATGGAGTTATAGCCCAGTTTAATGCCATCTAGGCCTTCGAACCCACTTCTCGTCATATTCATCCTGAGATGCAACAGATCTTAAACAACCATCTGCCGGTCTTTGACAAGCCTCATGAGCTTCCACCCTCGAAAGGGGAACATGATCATAGCATTACTTTGGTCCCAGGGGCACAACCACCAAATGTGCACCCATATAGATATCCGTTTTCCCAAAAGAATGAAATTGAAAAAATCATCAAGGAACTCCTAGAAGCAGACGTCATTCGCCCTAGCATTAGTCCTTATTCATCGCCTGTGGTCATGGCGCTCACGAAAGATGGGGACTGGCGTATGTGTCCAAACTTCAGGGCCCTCAACAAGCTGATGATCAAAGATAAATTTCCCATCCCGGTTGTCGATGATTTGCTGGATGAGATAAATGGGGCTCAATTCCTTACTAAGCTCGACCTTCCCTCGGGCTATCACCAAATTCACATGAAAGAAGTAGACATTCCAAAGATTGCTTTCCGAACTCATTAAGGACATTATGAATTCCTGGTCATGACATTTGGTATTTGTAATGCCCCATCCACTTTTTAGAGCCTCATGAACCACCTGCTCAAACCATATCTTAGAAAATTTGTCCTTGTTTTCTTTTATGATATCCTCATCTACAGTCGCACCTGGGCAACACATCTTCAGCATGTAGATTTGCTCTTGCAATTACTTCGAAAGCATAAATTATTTGTCAAGATGTCCAAGTGCTCTTTTGGCATGGAAGAAGTTGAGTATTTGGGCCACATTTTGGGGCGTGAAGGTGTCAGGATGGTCCCCAAAAGGATCCAAGCAATGCAGGAGTGGCCTCAACCAAAGACCTTGAAGAGCAAATTTGTCCACAATTATGGTCACATTGCTAGACCCCTCACTCACCTTCTTAAGAAAAATTCATTTCTTTGGAATGATGAAGCACAATAGGCATTTATAGCTCTCAAACATACCATGTGTTCCACTCCCACATTAGCACTACCCGACTTCACCAAATATTTTGTGATTGAATGTGATGCTTTTGGTATGGGTATTGGGGCGGTCTTAATGCAGGAAGGTTGACACTCGGCTTTCACTAGCCAACAACTAAGTGGGACAAATATGGGACAATCTACCTATGAGAAGGAGATGATGGCCATCTTAAATGCAGTGGATACCTGGTGACCATACTTATTGGGGTGGAATTTCCAAAACTGCACAGACCATCAAAGCCTTAAATTTTTTTTTAACAACGCCTATCCTCGCAACAACAAAATAAATGGTTCACCAAAATGTTGGGATATGATTATGAGATAATTTACAAGAAAGGGTGTGAAAATGTCGTAGCAGATGATTTTTCATGCTAATTTGAGGAGGAAAGCATCCTGCTCGCAATTTCGCTTCCCATTCCATAATGGATTGAAGAGGCTCGCTGGTGGGCTCCAGTATTGTAGCAATAGTGCTACAACTCCTGGAACTCCCTTCTTTAATTTTATCAACCCGTTAATTCGTAACAAACTTGGAAGCGACGGCGCTGTATGCACAAGTACTAGCTCTTGCCGCAACTGTCACTTGGTCAGCTGGCACAAGTCCGCTAGGAGCTTAAGCCAACTTCTATGAGCTCTTAGAAGAAGCTTTTTAACTAATGGATGGAAGCTAACTCAAAGGGAGCTAATCTACTTGCGGAAAGAAACTGAAAGCCAAAAAGAAACGCAAACCTTAGCAAACCCTAATTCTACCAGCTAGTCCTACTGATGCAAAGATGAGAATGCAAACTACTAAAAGAGATGCCATTACTTCTATGAAGGTAAAATACATGTGTCTAGACTACCTCTACGTGAAGAAAACATCTTTTTGTATTTTTGTTCAAGTTCTTGGAATTATCATGCATGGGCTTCTAACTGGCTTTTTACTGTGCAGGGGTAGATCAAGGGGAGAAATGCTTGGGAAAGGTTGGGAAGGTTCAGAGAGGGTCTAAGGGGTCCCTAACACCCTTCCAAAGAGTTTCACAAAGTTTTGCTATCAGGAAACCTCATTCGTGAGCTTCTACAGGAAGTCTGCAGGGGTTCTACAGGATGTTTAGGATTTCTACAGGATGTTCTATAATTTTTCTACAGGATGTTTAAAAATTGGATTTTGGAGGATGGGTGAGTGAGGTAAGGTGCATGAATGGATAGGGAGGTAGAGTAGGGGCCTGAAATGACCCAAGGGCTGATGGTTGGAGTGGTGAGAGGGTGTGGAAAGCTGGCTTGACTTAAAGAAGGCTAATACAATGGAGGAGCAATAAGGTAGGGTTACATGGGCAGAAAGACAGTTATGAGACGAGGAACCTAACTAGGAGATGGAGCAGCTGGCCTAAACGAAGCTTGGGTGAATGAGAGAGAGATGGAGATGCCTTGCACGGTGTACACTTAACTGAATCAACTAAGTCCTGCACACGATCGAAATCTTAGCTAATCTAGTCTAACTGTCAATGAAACAAATGAACAACAGCTTTATTCATAAAGAGAACCATGTACAACACTTAAGCAAAGAAGCATTTCAAAAGGCCTGAACGCATGATTAACTCCTACAAATGAAAACATTACACCACAGATTGCATGGACAAGCAGACTAGTGTTTTTGTTGGGCAGCAAGGTCACCTTTGTCTCAACTCACGATCCCACTGAGGGAGAGGTAAGATCAGAGGTGCTTGAGCCCTTTTTCCAAGGATCCTTTATGTTATTAACCTATCAAATCAATCTGAATATGAAAATCTACTTTAATCATCAAAATCAACCTAAATAACAAACCAAGATTTAGATCTAAATGGTAGATCTTATTCTAAGAATGCAGCAAAGACACATAAAGGTAAACAAAGGAGGTACTGGGCGCTTGAGATGGGCCCAACCCCAAGAGATACAGCCTCCTAAGAGAGATTTAGAGCTGGTGCAAAGCTGGATTCATCTTTATTGATCAAGAAATGAAGAGTTACATCAAAACTGTCCACAAGGGAAACTTGAAAATGAGCTGAAAGCAAAGCTAATCTATTGCCTAAAAATCGAACTACAAAATGACTAACTACTGGCTAACTACTAGCTACAAATTGACTAACCACTAGCTAACCAAAATGAGGCCCTAAGCCTTCTTATTTATACAAATTGAGGACCCCAACAGTCCTCCTAAACTTTAGGGACTCGGCTGCCCAAAACTTGTAGTTAACAGCAGTCCTACTTGACTTGCTTGGCTGCCCTTGTGTTAATTGATTTGGTGGCCCTTGAACTCCGAGCTGATGGTGGATAATTCGAGGTAAGGGCCCATAAATGAAGGGGACACCTTCCTACAAATCCTCTCCCTTGTTCTTCCACGAATTTGGCTGCCAATTGCTCATTAAACCCTTCAATTTTGTCTCCAAATTGACCAAAAAGGCTACACAAAGCACCCACTAGACTTGTTGGCATAATGACTAACCCAATTCACTCTATTAGCATAAATATAATTAAAAACATGCAATAAACTAATGAGAATGGTGGATTAAGTCGAATTAGGAGGTTGAATGAGCCCAAAAAAGTATCCATTTTTGGGGCTCATCATCACCCCCCTACTGAAAGTGTTGCTCATCCTCTGAGCAACCAATCTATCTCCTCATCTTTGATGGCCCTGGTGACCTCCCTGTCATGTCAAGCTTCTGAAGTGATGTCCTCTTCTCTGTCATGAAACCATGCTTCTTTGCTTCTTCCCACTGCCTGTGCTCCTTTTCCTAGAGAAGTTTCAGCTTTGGTATGATTGTGCAAGTATATTCAATCTGATGGTGGCAATGGTGGTGAAAGGAGATGAAACCAGTGGAGGATGGAAGAAAAGAGTGGTTGCATGCCTCCTCAACGGACTTCTAGCTTCAAATCCCTCTCCATAATTGATTCTGGCCTGCCCAAAGGCTTCTACATGATATTTCTGGTAAAAATATAGAACTTCCTGTAGAAAGTTCTGTAGCTTCTTGTAGAAGGTTGAACCATGACTAAATTGTATCCGAACCTTGAAAAAAATGAGTGTTCATGGAGGGGATGGATGTGCTTAGGGTGGCTAGCACAAGTGCTGCCTCCCTAGCTAAAATCTCGGCCAATTTCTCCTTCTGCTGCCCTCTCCCCAAACTTCCTGTAGAAAGTCCTGTAGTGGCCGTTTTCTGGCTTCCTGAAGAAACAGTCTGCTAACTTCCTGTAGAACCAGTTTTCTCTGATTTGGCTTGCTTTGCTGGGGGTGCCTTCTCCTTGACTTGTGTTGTGGTTACCTTGGGTGTGTCCCTACTTGTTTGACCTTTTTCAATCTTCTCTGCTCTCTTCTGCAATCTTTTTTCCGAGGTGTTTGTGCCATTGTTCCTCCCACAATTTTAGGCTTAGCAATTTGGCCCATTTCTCCTTTTCCTCTCTGTTTCTTCCTTCTTTTTCTTTCTTGCTTTTCCTCTTGCTTTCCTTGTGATGGTTTCACTGTGATGGTTTACCCTAGGTTTTCTTTCCCTTAGCTTCCTTACCCTTAGTTTTCTTCTCTGCCTCAATATCTTGCTTCCTCACGCTCTGTTTTGGCTTGTGCACTGATCAGAATGGGAATTCTATATATGGTTTCCTCCCCAGAATGTGGAGGACAGTATCCCTCAAGTGTTTTTTCTTTGCAAACCATTCAACCAGTACTGTCATGTTTTTCACTCTATTGAGTCTTGCCATAGAAAAGATAATGGGATTTTTATGGTCATTCAAAATACACATGTGTTCAGCTGTCTGTTCGGGATTGAACAAGAGTTTTTCAATTGAACCATGTAAAGCAGTAAGACGATGTTGCTTCCCTGTATAAGGGAAATAACTCTGCATGTCTGCTCCAGGAGAAACAATGTTGAACTTGGGATCAAAAACATCAATTCCATGAACCACACGATAAAGACCAGCAAGGGTGAAAGCAGTTCCTGTCATACTGGCCAACAGTATCCTTGCTCCCAACAATCTCTTGATATGTGCTAGTGATAATAAAATCTGTATGATTCATTGCAATTAGATCTGCAGTAAACTGGCAAGAGAAATGGTATTTTTCTTCATATTTTTCAGTATATGTCTGAATCTAAATATTTGGTCTTCTCCAAAGCATGGGCTATTTTTCATTGAAGACAATTCCAGGTAGCAATAAGAAAACGGCTTTTGAATTCATAGACAGACTTGCATTCACATTTTTCCTACCCCCTCAACACATCGAATTCACCACCTTTTTAATTTTTTGCGTGGGAAAGTTCTGTTCAGGCCTACCTCACTGAGAATTGCCACCCTCGATGTGAACAGTCCAAGCTTCATTTTATGTTGGGTCTCCTGTGGCGCAGCTTCCTGTAGAAACGCCTGTAGAGTGCCCCAACACCTCTGAACGATCTTGGTATGCGGGAGAATTTTGAACAAGCCGAAAAAATTGGCGAAGGACGTCAGTTTAACAGAATTTAGAGGCAGAGGATTCAGCCAAAGAGGTTTGCAAGTGTAAATGAACAACAGTTAATGTGAGTCTTCAGCCGAGCATTCCTTTAATTACTGCGTGATTTGTGGTGAGGTGGAAACAACATGTGTTGTCTTCATTTGAACTACAGTGATGTTATAAACTGTATGTTCTCCTCTATCTGTTAATTATTTGACGTCCTGTGCACTGGAGTTCAACAGATCTACCACTAACTGTGTTTTTCAAATTTCTCATGAATGACCATACACGTATGCTGCGTGATTTTTCCTTGAGTGCTAGAGAACTGGATGTCAACTTAAGCTTGCTATATTCGTGGCTTAATCCCACCCTTCCATTCGTTCATGCATTTCTTCAATTAGATTCATGCAATAGAGTAACAAGTTTTAGTCACGTACCTGAAGTCAAATGGCTGCTGTGAGGTGCTGTGGCTAGTCATTGTTGCATGCACTGGTTTATTTGGTTGCATGAGGGCTTGGCTGATGATTTTTGGTTGTCTTCCTTGTGCAGGTGTGGCTCTGGCTAGATGCATGCTGCAGGAGTTCATTTCCACGCTCAGATCTGCACCTTCAAGCTGCTGCTGCTGAAGTTTCACCAGACAGAAACTTGTTTTCGCCATTTCTCCCAAACGGTAAACCAGATCGATCTGAAACTTGCTGAGCACGTTCCTATCATCATTATGCATCTCCCATAGCAAAATTGAAATCAATGGATGCACATATTTCGAGAAAAATGGAAAATGGATGAATATTTTAGAGATCAATTTATCGGAAACCGTGCATCGGAATTGGCTGCAACTGCTTGGGTAGGCTACTATCACCCATGTACATATCCCCGTGAAACAGGTTTTAAAATGGATGCATGGATATGGAGAAAATGCAAAAATGGCTGATGGTGATGGAGGATGATTTCATGGAAACCGTGCACCAGAATTGGCTAAAACTACTCAGACATGTTTCCATCACCCCTGTACAATTCCCCATAAAATGGTTTCTCAAATGGATGCATGGTTTTCAAGTTATGGAAGAAACAAATTCTGTTCTAGGTATTTTTGCTTCAAGGCATTTTGCAGTTTTGTTGCATGGTAAGAAAAACTGAGCTTGGGTTGTGATGCAGGCATGGAGATGATGGAGGAGGAGTTTGAAAAGTGTAGGAGGACTTCTGAACCCTTGAGGAAGCTACCATTTTCTCCAAACCACCTTTTTGAAATCCATTTCTAGCTTCCTACAATTTCTACAGGAACTTCCTGTAGAAGCACAATGAGGTGGAAAAGATGATGGAAAAGGGTGAGGAATGGGAACATGGATGCTTGCAAGCATAACCAACGGATTCCAAGCTTTAGATCCCCTTCCAAAATCAAATCTGGCTCGCTTGAAGGTTCTACAGGATGTTTCCTGTAGAAATATAGAACTTCCTCTAGAAGGCACAAAAACTCCTTTGTCTTTGTTTTGAGTGATTCCCCTGACCTGCAATGTCATTGCTACAACCTGAAATTATTCAATGGAAATTAGATTTATTTTTCTTTTTCTTTTTCTCTTTTTTTTTTTGAAAAACAACTAGGGCGCCTCATGGAGGTTTTCACCCTAATTGCCTGCCCTGGGCGCCTCCAAGGGAGGTTTTCACCCAGAGATCTTATTCTCTGTTCTCTTTTTTCCCAACCCATTGACCGCCTCGTGGAGGTTTTCAATCAATGAGCCAATCTAAGGCACCTCCGAGGAGGTTTTCACCATAGATTTCTATTTTCCTCTTTTTTCATTTTTTTCTTTTTCTTTTTTCTCTTTTTTTTTTCTTTTTTCTTTTTTCTACCCTACCCTACTTGAAAAACAAAATCGTTCTCAAGTATAAGAATACTTCCAATGGAGCCATGTGCACATCGAGATTAGAGATAAACTGATGTGGAGGCTTGAAATGCATGCTTTGACAGCTATCCGGATCTCAGAGACCAAATGATTTGACTTTGAAGGGATCAAACATAGCTGAAGAAGAGAGTACTGCTGCAACTTAGTGACCGTCTGAAACCATATCTCAATATAGCTCTGATATCCTTGGTTCTTTTGCTGATCTGGATCATGTTTCATGTCACCTTCTAAAAGACTTTCTCATCTTCCTCTTTTTGCTGATCTTTCTCTTGAATACATGGAATATTTGATGGTAACCATGAGGGATATTTCTTTATCTCTGCTTCTTATGTCTTCTCTTCATCAAGTAAAGCCCATGGCTCTTTGATTTCCTCTTCTGAATTTTCTTTTGCCTGATGTGGTCCTTCAATGCTTTCAATATAGTCTCTTTTTTGCAATACTCTTCCTGAGCTATGGTGAAGATCATTGAGCTCAAGAGCAGTTGTTTCGACTTGTTGTGCCTTAGCTTTGTAATTGGGTTGAGATGCTCCATGGTATGGTTTTGGAAATGGTGGTACGGGTAGTTGAGTGGAGGTGTGTATTTGAGATGGATGTGGATGGGGTTGTGGTTGGGTAGGCATTTGCGGTTGCCTTGGTGGAGGAGGAGGTGATGGTTGCGGTTGAGCAGGTGGTGGAGGAAAAGAAGTGGGAGGAGTGTTGTACTGGGGCCTCCACCCCTGATGAGGTGCATTCCACTGAGGCTGTGGCTGAGCATAAGAGTGAAACGAATGAGCAGCTGGTTGGGCATAATATGGATCTATGAAGGAACAAGGAGGAGGTGTGAACCAGGAAGGATGAGCAGGGGGACCCCAAGAAGGCATGAAAGTGGCTTGATAGGGGTCATAATAGGTCTCGGATGTCCCTTGCAGTTCCTGCTTATAAGATCTAGGTTCATGTGGCCTCCTTTGGTTCATATAATAGAGTGATTTAGTGGCTCCTTTGGCTCTCTGATATGCAGCTTTGATTCTGGGTAAGGAAGGGCACTGATCTGTAGGATGGTATTCTTCACATACAAAACACACTTCTATGGAGTACAATGGAAATTCGTTCCTAGGATGCTTTCTAGTGCACCTAGGACAAAAAATGGCCAAAGCCCTCTTGGCTTCTTCTTGCTTCTTTTGGATCCGCAAGGTATCCAGTTGCATGGCAAGAAACTGCCTCATATCACTCTTGAAATCTTCGATCTGATTTTCAAATTCGTCTTTGGACAAGGTGTTGCTCCCAACATTTCTGCTTGTAGCCATTTGCTCTAGAGGAATGGTTTCTTCTTCTTCTTCCCTTGAGGTTCTTCAAATATGTCTTGTTGTCCACCTAAGGGTTCTTTAATCACAGCCATCGAAGAAGAGAGAATGTTGGCTGTGTGAAGCAGTGGGGGTGTTGTGCAATCATTTTTCTAACTTATCTCTACTCCTACAAGGCATGAAATGAAATCTTTTTGGTTGATTTTTGCTTTTTTCTACTTCTACCTGCAAAACTGAAATATATTGAAATACAACTAACTATCTTGCTAAAATAAAAATGCAGAATTGAAATGAAAGCAGGAAAGGACTAATCTATTTTGCTCAAATGAAATTGCAGGAATGAAATGCTAGTCTACGCTTGCGGAATTGAAATGCTAATCTACGCTTGCAGAAATGAAATTGCGGAATTGAAATGCTAATCTATGAAAGCGGGAAATTCTAATCTACTTTTGCAGAAATGAAATTGCATAATGGAAATGAAATAAACTACGTAGCAGAAGATTGTAGTGGAAAATAGAAGAAAAGCGGCAATCAACAATACTCTGACGCTTCCCCGGCAACGGCGCCAAAAAGGATGGTGGGCTCCAGTATTGTAGCAATAGTGCTACAACTCCTGGTGTTACACAGTAATTTGTCACCATCCCTGTTACTCCTCTTTTCGTACCTTGGAGGACTCATCCCGGGAGTTATAAGAAGTGACAAAGTCTAAAAACACTTGCATTATGTTCCCCTGAGTATGTACTTCATGTTCCCTGAAGACACCTCCTACAGATTATCCCTGAAAAGTGCTCTTTTTCCATTGGCGCAAGTCCACAGTATCTTACCCGCGCCAATCATGGAGATCCTCAAAAGAGGGCGCGACCATTGGCGCTCTGTCTTAGAGCAATAGTCGCGCCAACCAAGTTTGGTCATGCTTTTTGCCTTAACGCATGCCCGACTGTTGTTTCCTTCATTACATGGAGCTTTTTGAGGATAAAAAATTAGTCTTATGTCGAGCTCTATCCTATCTCCATCTTTAATGGATTTTGGGGATAATGTTAATCCACAATAGGTGTCCCGGTTCATCGTATCCTCCTCCCTTCTTCATCTATATAAGCTTGTCCTTATGCATTGGACAAGTGAGTGATAGTCGTTAGTCATGGAGTGCTAGATGTTGAGTTCTTCAGTTCTTGGAGGAATGCTAGTGAATGTTAGAGAGGTTATGCTGCCGGAGAGGAGATGCATTTCAAGACACATATAGTTACTCGCCCAGCCAGGAGAGGTTCAACGTCAGAACCATGGTTGTAACTTTTCCTGTTTATTATTAATTAATGAGTGACTGCTATTATAGTTCCAATCTCATTGTCTATTATGGTGATGTGTTGATTTATTTCCTTTCTGACTGAAATATAGTTGTGCCTTGGTAGATGTTATGTTGGTATCTGTCTCTTCCTTTGCATGTGCAGGTGTTCGTTTATGATCTGCTGGAACGAGGGAGCGGGAATATCAACTCTGCTTCAATCATAGCGTTGGACTCCAGGTTGGTCTTCTTAATTCACCTTTGATGCATAACTAGGAACTTGCGTAGCAGCGTGGTTTGATTGTGGCTAGTTCTGTTTTAGGCTAGTGGGATCGCCTCTGTCCGCAGAGGGGATTTACCTAACCAACAATTTGGCGACTCCACTGGGGAGAAGCTATTTGGACTTTGTCTTGCATGTTAATTTTCTTCTGCTTGCTTGAGTGAATGAGCTTCCTGGGTCAGTTTTGAGTTTATTCTTTACTGTTTGACCCATCTGAGCACTGTCAACCCGACCTGAGGTCGTATTATTTATTTTTCTAGCCGGTAAGCTTAACTGGCGCGGTTATTACTCTGACAGTCGCGCCAGTTGGCGCATGTTGCTCAAAAGCAACTCGCGCCAATCCTGTGGTAGCGCAAGTTGCAGGCTGACAGTCGCGCCAGCCCTGTAAGTTTTGCCTGTGTGTGGGTGGAAAGCTCTTTCAGCCTCTTTTTATATCCCTTACAGCCTCTGGAAGTGTGTTGAACCTCTGCTTGACTGGTCTTAGCCTTTATCCTTCAGCTGTTTGCTTATTTCTATTGATTTTCATCTCAGCCCTAGAACATCTAGTGACTTTGCATGTCTAGCCTTCTGTGGGAAGTTTCGGTCTCTTGATTATCCAGTCAGCTTGTTGGTTGTGTTCTGCACCTATCCAGTGATTTGTTAAAGCTTGATCTTCTATACTCTGAGTGCTTCACTTCTAGCCTCTTTGGATTTCACTTGACTTCATTCGAACTTAGATTACATGGTTCAGTGAAAGTCTTTGTGTTTTTTCCTTGCTTGCATGGTTCATTTTGGTGTTTCAGAATTGGTTCTATTTCATTGAGTGAACTTGGATTGTGCATATCTCTTAAAATTTGTTTAAATGCATCATGCCATCTTAAAGGGAAGAAAAACAAAAAAATCTTTTGCATCATATTAGTTAGCATTTGTTGTTATTTGTTGCTATTAAAAAGAAAAAGAAAAAATTCATTTCTTGTTATTAGCTGCATTAGGATCTTTGTTGTTTGTTGAGTGATCATTTCGTTTGTGAAAAGATCTCAACACTCCTGTAGATAGAATTCATCGAATCAAAATGATATAATTTTGGCATATAGTTTGCATTTAAGAAGTTTTTGAGATATCACATATGGTAGGACCAAAAACTGAAACATAATCGAAGATAAACTTTAAAATAAACTCAATGAAAATAACAACGCATTGGAACATAACGCAAATACTCTAGAGGTCTAGGTTAGAGACGTGCTCCAGCGTCTTTAAACCTGGTAGTTTATCGTCGAGTGGTTGGGTGATTCCTCCACGGTGAAACGATAGGTGCCAATACGGACTGTGCTCCCACGTACCGTCGCGTATATATTGGGAGACCCCTATAGGAATAAAGCCTTTATCCATAGGAAGCCGTGTCAGCCGCCCTACGATTCGCAATGCAGTGAACACAGCATTCACGAAGATTGACCACCCGTACCCTAAAAAGTATTCTGTGGTTTTGCAAAAAGTTTGGCACACCCTCTACCTATAATTCCAGAGCAGTCACTTTTGATCCTTTTCGGACTCCTTAAACGAAAAGGTGCTTGTGAGCGTCTTGTCACTTCGTGCTCATTAAATATTCGAAGGAGACTAGAGTCATCTTTTATCCTTTTCTCGACTCTTAAAAAATGAAAAGGTTAAGTTCAATGTCTTAAAATTTATTGGCCACGATAACATCTACCCAATTAGATTTTGTTTGCGTTAGCTTGAGTAGGATTATTTCTCGTTCAATGGTAGCCTTCCCGGTGCCCACCGGCCAAGGTGTTCCTCCTGATGGGAACCCTTGTCCATTTCCTTCTGTTGGAAATGTCGGTGTTCAGTATATCGCAACATTGTCTTTGCCTGGGTTAACCATTGGTTTACCCGTATGGTTGTTTTCAAACTCGGTGGTCTCAAGTGTGATGACTCCTGTTCTGCCACCACCTCCTCCACCCGAACAACACCATGTTGATTCTAAGGTGGACCCCTTCCCTTCTTCGCCCATTGCTGCGTCCTCATCTTCTACTTCGCCTGGTGAAACCTTGGATTTAAGTAACCAGGTGGCTAAGAAGAAGAAGAAGAGGACCAAAAAGAAGAAGTCTCCTAAGGGAAAGGTCACATCTACCACAAAAATATCTGAAGTGGAACCACCTTCTGCTCCTCCGCGGAAGGCTAAGTCTCCTTGTCGATTATGCAAGGAGGACCATTTTCTTTCTGATTGTCCTGGTATTCCCAAGATCCTAGATATATGGTCCCATGACCTGACTCGCCCCTTGTCGTCGCAGATCGACGATACCTTATTAGTTGGTAAGAGAAAATGGAAGGTTCGTTTCCCTTGTCGACTTTGTGAAGGTAATCATCTCCTTCGCCTTTGTCCACTTATGGATGAAGCCTCCCGTCTTTTGGAAAGTCTGTCAGCTCCCTTACCCCGTCTACCCGCTGGATATCAGCGTCTTTTTGCAACTGCAGATCATCTTTCCACTAACCAAGTGATCAAACATGATTCCTCTTTGGTCCAGCCCTCTCTTCCTGAACCTACCTGTGCTCCGCCTGCTCCAGACCAGTCCCTGGTCGGAACGAGTGTTGATTTATATTCATCATCTACGCACCACTCTATCATCAAAGATGAACCACCTGAGTCCAAACCAAACGAAAGTCCACAGTTCCAGATTACAGTTGACCCGGTCTTTCAAAAGGTCCAGATTACAAGTGACCCGGTTTTGCCTACAGAAGTTCCATCCTTAGATGATCTTACACCTGAATCTAAACCAGACAAAAGTCAAAAGGTCCAGATTACAAGTGACCTGGTTTTGCCTTCAGAAGTTCCAGCCTTAGATGATCTTACATCTGAATCCAAACCAGACAAAAGTCAAAAGGTCCGGCTTACAAGTGACCCGGTTTTGCCTTCAGAAGTTACCTCCTCAGATGATGTTATCACTGCAAAGAATGAAGATCCCACCGTCCAAATTCTATTCATCAACATAGACTCTAATGATCAAGTGGGCATCCCTCTCATTTCTTCGCACCAGGAAGAAAGTCCATCAGAATCATATCCGGCTGTCTATCCAGTCCCACCTCCAAGCAACCTAGTTGTTTCCTTCAATTGGGATCAACTAGTCAATCCTCGGTTACCGGCCTCCATACCATTTCGAATTATAGTCCAAGTCTACCGCATGGTTATGGCCGGTACAATTATTGATGAGGGATCTCCTGTGAGTATCCTTTCTTCAACAGCTTGGGAAGCACTTAGTTCCCCACTGCTTCTACCTGAGATGAGAAACCTTACAGGTTTCCATCGAGAAATCACTCGACCTTTAGGAATTCTTCCCAATGTACCTATCACGTTAGAAGGGAAGACTATTCAAATGGGTGTCATGGTAGTCCAAGGTCCGTTAGATTACAATTTACTCCTTGGACGAGACTATATTTATCGCATACGTGCTATTATGTCCTCACTCTTCAGAGTGATGTGTTTTCCGCATGAAGGAAGGACGATCAAAGTCGTAGACCAACTTTCATTCCCCGGTTCACACTTCACATATAGTCATCTACCATTCCTAAATGGTCTTATTTCCATAGGAAATGCCCCAACATCCACTCCGTCATTCTGATGACGGCAGCTGGCCCAGGGGGGCATGCATCCTCCTTCAAAATCGAGTCTTTCCAAGTAAACCTTCATTCCATCCACTCCGTGAATGCCATGAAGCTTGGGGGGCATGTACCTCGATTTTGCATTATCATGCTGGGGGCATGCAACAAAAAAAAATTTAACAAGCAAAGTTCTCCATGGTTCAAGCTTGTGTAAAAATGAACCCATACCTGATTTACATCCCGTGATTGCCTTTTATCTGCTAAATTCTGCTAGATGAGCCTTGGTTGTTTCATTCCATCGCCACCATCTCTTTGGCTGATCATATGCTTTCACTTGGTTGTTTCTCCTTTCCTGAGGAACTGCAGCGATGAGTGGTTTTATTAGCCAGCCTCTTAACCTTTACATGTTTCGAGCAAGTTCCACCATTACCGGAACCAGTCGCTACCCTTTATACCACTCGTTCCTTCAGGACGAGTCACCTTTACGCTCTTTTCTGACTCGTAAAACATGAAAAGATTGCCGAGTATTTTTCCTTTTTGACTTGTTAAAGAAAATAAAAATGGAGGTCTGCTTTCAGCTCTTTTCTGACCATTTAAAGAGGAAAAGATTGCCGAGTCACTCCTCTTGACTCGTTAAATGGTAATAAGGGGCGGTCGTTTTAAGTTCTTTTTGTCGACTGTTAAAACATAAAAAGATTACCGGGTTTTTGTCGTTCCAAACTCGTTAATGGTTACGAAACGACGTGGTTTTGACCGCTTTTTTACTTTTTCAGGTCGAAATCACTAATTATGAAAAGTACTCCCCGATCATAATAATCGGGTGGTTCTTTTGGGTATTATTTTATACTTTTTCGGTCCCGAGAGACACAACTTTACGAAAAAGGACAACCCTGGAGTTTCCTTTTCTGCTGTCTTTTCAAACTCTCTAAACATGAAAAGACGCCGAGTTATTTCTTTGTCAGACTCGTTAAAACTTAATGACATCGGATTTTGTCACAACACAAGCATATGCTATCCCCATCAAGCTTGTTAAAAATAACTGGGGTACTCGCCAGAAATGGCGGGGGGAAAAGAAAATTTGTGAACCATAATTATTACCGTAACGACAGTATGTCGCTCTTGAACATGGCACTTTTCTGCTTTCGTGTCCAGGGTAGGGATATCTCATCTCATATCTTTTATTTGCTTCCATGGACTTGGGTACCCTATTTGACCTCTCATCCACTCATTGCCTCGTCATCATGACCTTTGATACATTGATGTCGAATACTGCCAATTCCATTAATGTGCCACCGATATGTTCAAGAGAAGTTGACCTCTGCAAAGAAACAACCTCCCTCTGATAGTTCGCACAATCTTGATTCACAACATTATCTCTCTGTCTCGTGTCGATGATGTGGGAAACATTATGGCCCACCTTCGATCAAGGTCACTTCCTGTCGACTTCAACTCATTATCCAGGAAGTTGATCTAGAGACTCCTTTCCGGTGCCTTGGAGCCTGCATGCCTCAATGGCAGGTTCTTCGTGTTCGACGTGAGGTTTTCATCATTGGCCTCCGATCGAATGATTCTACGGGTGTTCGAATTCAGATCATTAATTCACGCGCCGTAGATTGTACCTGTAGTACCTTGAGGACCATTGTCATTATTGGTGGTACCTCTCGCGTCTGTTAACAGTTTCCACTATTGACTGGTAATCAGACGATGTTCATGCATGTTCGACTTCAGCTCATATATTCACATGCTTGAACTTGTACTCTTGTTCGGGTCGAGACGGAGCCCAAGACCCTGGATTGTGTCTGTTGAAATCCAGGCGTGATTCTTGATACTTGACTCATTCACTGGATGGATGCGACCATACCTGAGTCAATTCATTGGTCCTAACCAGATGGCTGCGTCCATACTATGGATCTAGATTATTTATGTACTCTCTTATGGATGGCTGCGACCATACCACGTACATCATGTAATTTAACTATCAGTCATGTCTCTTAATACAGATCCTTGGCGGTAGTAACTATATGTGTTCTTGTGTGTTCTTGTAAAGCATTTCACCCCTCTCCACCTCTCGGACTTCATGCTTTAGGGGGCATCTGTTACACAGTAATTTGTCACCATCCCTGTTACTCCTCTTGTCGTACCTTGGAGGACTCATCCCGGGGGTTATAAGAAGTGACAAAGTCTAAAAACACTTGCATTATGTTCCCCTGAGTATGTACTTCATGTTCCCTGAAGACACCTCCTACAGATTATCCCTGAAAAGTGCTCTTTTTCCATTGGCGCAAGTCCACAGTATCTTACCCGCGCCAATCATGGAGATCCTCAAAAGAGGGCGTGACCATTGGTGCTCTGTCTTAGAGCAATAGTCGCGCCAACCAAGTTTGGTCATGCTTTTTGCCTTAACGCACGCCTGACTGTTGTTTCCTTCATTACATGGAGCTTTTTGAGGATAAAAAATCAGTCTTATGTCGAGCTCTATCCTATCTCCACCTTTAATGGCTTTTGGGGATAATGTTAATCCACAATAGGTGTCCCGGTTCATCTTATCCTCCTCCCTTCTTCATCTATATAAGCTTGTCCTTATGCATTGGACAAGTGAGTGATAGTCGTTAGTCATGGAGTGCTAGATGTTGAGTTCTTGAGTTCTTGGAGGAATTCTAGTGAATGCTAGAGAGGTTATGCTGCCGGAGAGGAGATGCATTGCAAGACACATATAGTTACTTGCCCAGCCAGGAGAGGTTCAACGTCAGAACCATGGTTGTAACTTTTCCTGTTTATTATTAATTAATGAGCAACTGCTATTATAGTTCCAATCTCATTGTCTATTATGGTGATGTGTTGATTTATTTCCTTTCTGACTGAAATATAGTTGTGCCTTGGTAGATGTTATGTTGGTATCTGTCTCTTCCTTTGCATGTGCAGGTGTTCGTTTATGATCTGCTGGAACGAGGGAGCGGGAATATCAACTCTGCTTCAATCATAGCGTTGGACTCCAGGTTGGTCTTCTTAATTCACCTTTGATGCATAACTAGGAACTTGCGTAGCAGCGTGGTTTGATTGTGGCTAGTTCTGTTTTAGGCTAGTGGGATCGCCTCTGTCCGCAGAGGGGATTTACCTAACCAACACCTGGAACTCCCTTCTTTAATTTTATCAACCCGGTAGTTCGTAACAAACTTGGAAGCGGCGGTGTTGTATGCACAAGTACTAGCTCTTGCCACAGCTGTCACTTGGTCAGTTGGCACAAGTCCGCTAGGAGCTTAAGCCAACTTCTATGAGCTCTTAGAAGAAGCTTTTTAACTGATGGATGGAAGCTAACTCAAAGGGAGCTAATCTACTTGCGGAAAGAAACTGAAAGCCAAAAAGAAACACAAACCCTAGCAAACCCTAATTCTACCAGCTAGTCCTACTGATGCAAAGATTAGAATGCAAACTACTAAAAGAGATGCCATTACTTCTATGAAGGTAAAATACATGTGTCTAGACTACCTCTACCTGAAGAAAACATCTTTTTGTATTTTTGTTCAAGTTGTTGGAATTATCATGCATGGGCTTCTAACTGAATTTTTACTGTGCAGGGGTAGATCAAGGGGAGAAATGCTTGGGAAAGGTTGGGAAGGTTCAGAGAGGGTCTAAGGGGTCCCTAACACCCTTCCAAAGAGTTTCAAAAAGTTTGGCTATCAAGAAACCTCATTCGTGAGCTTCTACAGGAAGTCTGCAGGGGTTCTACAGGATGTTTAGGATTTCTACAGGATGTTCTGTAATTTTCCTACATGATGTTTAAAAATTGGATTTTGGAGGATGGGTGAGTGAGGTAAAGTGCATGAATGGATAGGGAGGTAGAGTAGGGGCCTGAAATGACCCAAGGGCTGATGGTTGGAGTGGTGAGAGGGTGTGGAAAGCTGGCTTGACTTAAAGAAGGCTAAGACAATGGAGGAGCAATAAGGTAGGGTTACGTGGGCAGAAAGACAGTTGCGAGACGAGGAACCTAACTAGGAGATGGAGCATCTGGCCTGGACGAAGCTTGGGTGAATGAGAGAGAGATGGAGATGCCCTGCACGGTGTACACTTAACTGAATCAACTAAGTCCTGCACACAATCGAAATCTTAGCTAATATAGTCTAATTGTCAATGAAACAAATGAACAACAGCTTTATTCATAAAGAGAACCATGTACAGCACTTAAGCAAAGAAGCATTTCAAAAGGCCTGAATGCATGATTAACTCCTACAAATGAAAACATTACACCAAAGATTGCATGGACAAGCAAACTAGTGTTTTTGTTGGGCAGCAAGGTCACCTTTGTCTCAACTCACGATCCCACTGAGGGAGAGGTAAGATCAGAGGTGCTTGAGCCCTTTTTCCAAGGATCATTTATGTTATTAACCTATCAAATCAATCTGAATATGAAAATCTACTTTAATCATCAAAAGCAACCTAAATAACAAACCAAGATTTAGATCTAAATGGCAGATCTTATTCTAAGAATGCAGCAAAGACACATAAAGGTAAACAAAGGAGGTACTGGGCGCTTGAGATGGGCCCAACCCCAAGAGCTACAGCCTCCTAAGAGAGATTTAGAGCTGGTGCAAAGCTGGATTCATCTTTATTGATCAAGAAATGAAGAGTTACATCAAAACTGTCCACAAGGGAAACTTGAAAATGAGCTGAAAGCAAAGCTAATCTATTGCCTAAAAATCGAACTACAAAATGACTAACTACTGGCTAACTACTAGATACAAATTGACTAACCACTAGCTAATCAAAATGAGGCCCTAAGCCTTCTTATTTATACAAATTGAGGACCCCAATAGTCCTCCTAAACTTTAGGGACTTGGCTGCCCAAAACTTGTAGTTAACAGCAGTCCTACTTGACTTGCTTGGCTGCCCTTGTGTTAATTGATTTGGTGGCCCTTGAACTCTGAGCTGATGGTGGAGAATTCGAGGTAAGGGCCCATAAATGAAGGGGACACCTTCCTACAAATCCTCTCCCTTGTTCTCCCACGAATTTGGCTGCCAATTTCTCATTAAACCCTTCAATTTTGTCTCCAAATTGACCAAAAAGGCTACACAAAGCACCCATTAGACTTGTTGGCATAATGACTAACCCAATTCACTCTATTAGCATAAATATAATTAAAAACATGCAATAAACTAATGAGAATGGTGGATTAAGTCGAATTAGGAGGTTGAATGAACCCAAATAATTATCCATTTTTGGGGCTCATCACTCGCAAGGAATGGTTTTCACATCCTTTGCTCTCCCAACTCATTAATAAATTGCAGGAAGATACAAATTCCATAGCGGTCTACTCTTGGTAGGATGAGATTCTTCACTACAAGGACAGAGTAGTGATATCACCAACATCCACCCTCAAAAGTCACATTTTGGCGGAGTTGCACTCATCTCCCATTGTAGGCCATTCAGTTTTTCAAAAGACTTATGCTCGCACTTGATGTTCACTCTTTTGGAAAGGCATGAAAAAGGACATTCTTACTTTCGTAGCTGAGTGTGACGTGTGTTAGCGCCACAAAGGAGAAACAGTCAAATCCCCAGGCACATTACAGCCATTGCTCATTCCGGCCTCAATCTAGACGAAGGTTTCTATGGACTTCATTATAGGTCTTCCGAAGTCAGGCAACGAGTCAATCATCATGGTGGTTATGGAAAAACATTCTAAGTATGCTCACTTTTGCGCACTACCCTACCCTTTTAAACTAGCTTCGGTGGCTCAATATTTCATGGACCAGATCTTCAAATTGCATGGCATTCCCACTTCCATTGTGTCTAATCGTGACTCGACCTTCACCAGTAACTTTTGGCAGGGACTCTTCAGGCTACAAGGTACCCTACTACAACTCAGTACTTCCTATCATCCCCAAAATGATGGTTAAACTGAAGTAGTCAACAAATGTCTGGAGACCTACCTTAGGTGTTTTACTTCAAAAAAGCAACATCTATGGGTCCAGTGGTTACCTCTAGCTAAATGGTGGTATAACACTAACTATCATGCCACCACCAAAATGACACCATATGAAGTAGTTTATGGTCAACTCCCTCCTTCACCTACTTCTTATATCCAGGGATGCTTGAAGGTACAAGTAGTGGATCAACTCCTACAGAACTTCACAACCATGTTGTCCCACCTTAGAGAGAATCTCCATCAAGCTCAAAACCGCATGAAGTAACAGGCAAATCAACATTGTTCAGAACACAAATTTCAAGAAGGGGATAAAGTATTCTTGAGTCTACAACCATATAAGAAAACATCCCTCAAATACAAGGGTTGTTAGAAATTATCTCCAAAATTCTACGGACTGTATCGAGTACTTTAGTGCATCAGAGAAGTAGCCTACAAGCTAGCTTTGCCACCCACTGCAAAAATCCATCCAGTATTCCATGTCTCATGCCTCAAGAAAGTGATTGGGAACCATTGCCAAATTCAAACCAGTCTACCAGAATTGGATGAAGAAGGTTCAATCTGGCTCCAACCTTAACAAGTTCTTGACAAGCGAGAATGACACCTGCGCGGCCGCATGATCAAGGAAGTCCTCGTCAAGTGGAAAGACACCTCTCTAGAAGATGCGACCTGGGAACCGACCACCTTCCTTCAGCAGTTTCCGCAGCTTCAGCCTTGAGGACAAAGTTATTTTGATGGGGGAGGGCATGTTAGGGTCCAATCCTAACCGCCTTATTTATGTAATAGAGTCGAGTCATAGTTATAGTTAAGTAAAGTGTCAATAAATGCCATATTAATAATTGTAAGTGGTTGACCAGAATTTAAAGAAGGGACCATAGTTAGTTGCAAATGGGCCATGGTATTAGATAGATGGTATTAATAAGAACCATGGTACTGACCCATGGTATTGCATGTATGAATCCTATATAAAGGATAGAGACTCCCCTCGAGGAGTGTCATGTCTTATTTTGTAATTGAGCCCATCTCTATTGGAGGTTTCCCCCTCGAAGAGGCAAGTGAACATTGCTTTCCTTTCTGAATAATAAAATGCATGCTGTTATTTCTTATTGTTCTGTGTTCTAGGTATATTTCTTCGCATATTTGGTATTCTAGTATCTTCTCGCAGGTCAAGAGCATAACACATGATCCTTACCTATCCTTGTAGGATCTATGACTTTCCTTACACCACCATGAATGATCTCTCATGGTTCAGTATTGTCCTTGCATGGGATGAAAACGTCTCAAAATTTCTTGAACCTCATGATTCGAACTTTTATAGGGCAGTTGACAATCCTTTGCAGTGTCCCTTTGAAGCTAGACTCCCTCTTAGTCTACACAACCTTCATTATCTCACTCTAATTCCTACACGCACTCTGATCCATTGTCCCTTCAAAGTAGTTATGATACAATGGCTTGGAAGGAAATATCCCAACTCAACTCTGCAGTTGCAGAAATTTGACTCTTCTGGCGCTCTCCTTCAACAACCTGACTCGAAATATACCGAGTGAGTTGGGTTCCCTTCCGCTTTTGCAAAAGCTTTACTTGGGAGAGAACAAGCTAACAGGTACCATTCCCTCTTCCTTGGGAAGCTTTCACCACTGATTCATTTGGGCTTGGAAGCCAACAGTCTCACCGGTTCCATTCTAAGTCAACTCATCGGCTGCAAAAATTTGACTATTCTGGTTCTCGTCGGCAACCATCTGACTAGAAATATCCCGAGGGAGTTGGGTTCCCTTCCACTTTTACAAAATCTTTACTTGGGAGTCAACGAGTTGACAAGTACCATTCCCTCATCCTTGGGAAACCTTTCATCGTTGGTTCTTTTGACTTTAGAATTGAATGATTTTTCAAGTTGCATTCCCACGTCTTTTTCAAATATGTTAAACTTTCAATATCTCGATTTAGTGGAAAATCAACTTATTGGAGAGATTCCAAAGTTTATTGGAAGTTTCTATAACTTGGTATTACTCGGTTTAAATTATAACAAGTTGAGTGGGACCGTGCCAATAGAGTTGGCTAAGTTATCTTTTCTCAAATTATTACTTCTGAATAACAATTAACTAGATAGTGGCAATGCTATAAACATGCTTTTTCTTACCGCTCTTACCAATTGTTCTCACTTACACTACCTATGGTTGCACAACAACAAATTAAGTGGTGTTTTGCCACTTGTTATAGGTAGACTTTCTACTAATTTATCTATGTTATTATTATAAAATAATAAATTATAAGGAAACATCCCTCAACATATAGGTAATCTTAGCGGCCCAACCTTCTTAAATTTAAGTGAAAATCTTATAAATGGTAATGTTCCACCATTAGGAAAACTTATAAAAATAGAAAGATTGTATTTAAGTAACAATAATTTAGAAAGAAACATACCTCACGATTTTGAAGGCTTACAACACCTTGGTCTCTTGGACCTTAGTGGAAATAGTCTCTCTGTAATGATTCCAAATTCCCTTTCACTCCTTAAACAACTAATAAGACTCCATCTTCATCACAATAACATATCAAGGACCATACCTTCCAGCTTAGGAGATTGTATAATTTTGGAATTGCTTGATCTATCTCACAATAGGCTCTCCGGAAGAATACCACATGAAATTGGGAAATTTTCTAATCTACAGTTCTATTTGAATTTGTCATGGAATTTATTAGAAGGCTCCTTGCCAATGGAGATTGGTAAAATTGCAATGGCTCAAGCTATAGACCTTTCTTTCAATCAATTGACTGGGGCAATCCCCCTTGCACTTGGAAGTTGCAATGAGCTACAATTGTTGAACTTATCTCACAATTCCTTCCAAGTGTCTATTCCAAAGTCACGTGGAAATTTACAAAGCCTTGCAAGTCTAGACCTCTCTTTGAACAACGTATCAGGTATAATACTAGAGGTCACACTCAATAATTTGAAAATGGTTCAAAAAGCTTGAATTTGTCTTTCAACAATTTCACTGGGGAAATTCCAGAAGAAGGGTTTTTTGCAAATAGAACAATTGTCATGTCCTTAATTGGAAATCCTGGCCTTTGTGGACCAGAAGTATTTCAACTGCCTGCATGTCAAACACCAAGACATCATTTTTCACTTGTGAAAAGACTGATACTGCTAGTGAGTGGAGTTGTTGCTTTTATATTATGTTGTTTACTTTTGGGATTCCTTTGGAATAGAAATATGAATGTGCAAAACTTTGATTCCTCACAAGCCATTTTGCAAAGGTTGGAGCACAAAAGGATCTCATATCAAGAGATTCATATAGCAACTAATGGATTTGTCGAGGTCAACTTGTTGGGAACAGGGAATTTTGGTTCAGTTTATAAAGGAATTGTGATTGATGGCACACTTATTGCTGTAAAAGATTTCCATTTGCTAAAGGACAAGGTTGAAAAGAGTTTTAAAGCAGAATTTAGCGTCTTGCAAAAGGTTTGACATTGAAATCTCGTGAAAATCATAACCTCATGGTGCAACATTGATTTCAAAGGATTAGTGTTCAAATTTATGTTTAATGGAAGCTTGGAGAAGCATTTGTATCCTAATACAAATGACAACAATGGTGTAGATGCATGTGAAATGGGACTAAAAGAAGATTGGACATTGCAATAGATGTGGCCCATGCCATTGAATATCTTCATCATGATTCATTTGTGCAGGTAGTGCATTGTGATTTAAAACCACATAATGTGCTTATTGATGAAGACATGTCAGGGCATGTAACAGATTTTGGTATTGCAAGATTAATTGATGAAACCTCTATTGAGTCACTTACTTCAACACTTTCTTTGAAAGGATCTATGGGCTATATTGCACCAAGTATGACATTTAGAATGTTAAATGTTTGCTTTTCATTTCTAAATGTCTCACCAACATTTTTGTATGGAACAATAGAGTAAAATTTGATGAATGTTATCTTAAATGCAGAGTATGGATTTGGTCAGCCAATGTCTACCAAAGGAGATATTTACAATTATGGAATTTTTTTTATTGGAAATGCTTACGAGGAAACGACCAACTAACGATATGTTTTCTAGAGACCTAAACTTGCACAAGTAGGTAACTCTAGCCTTTCCAAGCAGCGTTAAGGAGGTAATTGACAACAACCTTCTTAGGAAGGTGGAAGGAGATGAATTTGAAGAAAACAATGTATTCAATTGCATATCTTCT
Source organism: Pinus tabuliformis (assembly GCA_031772625.1). NCBI lineage: Eukaryota > Viridiplantae > Streptophyta > Pinopsida > Pinales > Pinaceae > Pinus > Pinus tabuliformis. The sequence goes on along the minus strand of CM062806.1, from coordinate 37,409,736 downwards.
CTTATACAGGTTGTTTTGGTTTGTTCGAAAGATTCACCCAATGAACGGCCAACTATGAGAGATGTGGTAATGGTATTGGAGAACCTTAGAAATGATTTGAGGGCAATTGTAATTTCTTCTAGGGGATTAAGTCAAAGCATATATAATTTGCTTAGCAATACAAATGCAACAAGGAGTGATACACATGCATCAAATGCCCATACTTCTTCCTCATTTTAGTTTGTGAAAATTGCAATACCAGAAGATTTCAATATTTCCATTGTGCATACAATGGGACTTGTTTTTTTTAGAGTTATAATAATTGAAGTAAACTTCTATTAGTATTTATATTTATATGTCAGTATTATCAAAATAAAAAGTACACGCTTTTTTGACATTGCAATTATACATTGGTTTATTTTATTGGCCATTCATAATGATAATGTTTTTAATTGTCTCAAATTATTTCCATTATTTATTTGTCTATAAATGAAAGGATATAATTAAAAAATAACAATCATCTATAACTTATAAACACATTTTTTAGATTAGTGAATTGATTTTATGAATTATATTGGATTTTAATTACACTTTTGATATTATTTTTAATTATTTGACCAAACTTTTGTTCATATTTACAATCTATTTATGATTATTATTAATGTGAAAATTAAATGCTTTAATAACACTTTATTAACCAAATGAAAAAATTATATCTTAATGTGATTTATTACTATTATCCATGATGTCAATATTCATATCAACAAAATAAGAACCTCTCTCACAAAAGGTGATATGAAACTAATTGTATTATCTTTAGAGTGAAAACTAATGTATTAATATATTAAATTCAATGATAACTAATTTGTTTATGTCATTAACAATAATTTAAATGTTGAATTCCCATTTAGATGTGATTTTTTAAATTTTCATGTAAATCAAATTGATGAAACATCAATAACAATTCTATTCTTTTAAATATATAATTTGATCCATTTAAATTTTAGTTATATATAATTTGTTTATATTATCAATAAAAATTCAAAAGTTAAATTCTAATCTTAAATATGATTTTTAAATTTTTTTTATTAATGAGATTAGTGAGCCATTAATGGAACTTGATGGTGAACTGTATACAATGCATGAATATTTAAGTATACAATTTTGATCTAAAAATCATGTTGAAAGACATGAAACTTTATGTTACAAAACTATGACTTATTATAATTTTTAACAATTTAGAACCTTTTTTAGTTATATTATAATTATATCATATATAAATTTTATATCCCCATACATTGTTGGAGACATGTCTGAGAGATTTCCCTACCCTTTCAACCCTTCTTTTCTTCAAAGGACTCTTGTTGACCATGTAGATATTTGGCTTCTTGTAATAGGGCTTCTTATATTCTAGTAAATACTTCAATTTGATAGTTAATTTTATTGACAAAACAATGGGATATGGAAGACGTTTTATTCTATGCTCCTATTAATAAAGTAGCGAGTGATGAAAGTTAAGGTTTTATGCTAAGTTGGCCTCTCTAGCTTCAAATGGATAAAGGTTTATTTAATATGGTATAAATATGTTATTATTTCAAAACTAAATCACATAGATTTCATTTCACAATTTTCCAAGTGGTATGTTCATTGAATTTATCTTAGAATACCTTATTAGGATCTACTCCAAATTCAATTTGAAATTTATAGTCTTATTAACTTAGATATTTCTTCCAACTCCCTATTAAGGACAATTCCAATTACTCTGGCATTTGAAAATGTTTTAGTATTTGAAATTATCTTTCAACAATATCATTGGGGAAATTCCAAAAGGAGGTTTTTTTTTGTTTTGTTTAGTTTTGTTTTTTTTTTTTAATCCAGAAAAAAACAATTGTCATGTCCTTCACTGGAAACCCTAGCTTTTTCAAACCACAATCATTCCAATTACCTATCTCTCAAACAACAAGAGATCATTTTGCATTTGTGAAAGAGTATTATTCCTAATGAATGTAGTTATTGTTGTTGTATTATGTTATCTACTTTTGGGATTCATTTGGAAAGGAAATAAGTGTATGCAAAATGTTGATTCCTTGCAACATATTGTCTAAAGGTTAGATTAGAAAAGGATCTCATATGATGAGCTTCACATAGCAATTAATAGATTTGCTAAAGCCAACTTGTTAGTAATGAGGAGTTTTGGCTAATTTATAAAGGAATTTTAGCGATGGCACAGTTGTGGCTACATAAGTTTTCTAGTTGCAAAAGACAAGGTTTTTAAGAGTTCTAATAGAATGTAGTGTTCTACAAAAGGTTCAAAATTGAAATCTGGTGAGAATCATAACTTCATGTTCCAACCTCCATTTTAAAGCATTAATGTTCCAATATATGTCTTACAAAAGCTTGGAGAAGAATTTGTAGGGATGACAATAATGGTGAAGATGTATGTGAATTGGCATTGAAAACACAATTGAATATTGCCATAGATGTGGCACATGCGATGGAGTACTTTCATCATGATTCTTTTGTTCAAGTGGTAATTGTTTATTTGAAATCCGATAATGTGTTTTTGGATGAAGACATGATGGTCCATATCGTGGAATTTGATATCAAAAAATTAATAAATGCAACCCCTACCAACTCACTTCAACATTTGGTTGAAAGAATCCATGGGATAAATTGTCTCGAGTATGACATTTTAGAACATTAATTTTACTTTTTTTCCTCATCAACAATTTTTGTACACAGTGGTCAAGTAAAATATAATGATGGTTGACTTCAATATGGAGTACGTATTAATTGAGATAGTGTTTACCAAAGTAGATATATATAGTTATGATATTTTTTTTAGTGGAAATGCTTACTAGGAAGCAACCAATTGTTTTTAAGATGACATGCTTTTTTGGAGATGTAAACTTGCACAAGTGAGTGAAGCTAGTGTTTCCAAACATAGTGAAGGAAGTATTTCTCTTAAGTATTTTTAGAAAGGTGGATGGTGATGGATTTGTAGAAAATAATGTATACAATTACTTTATGTGCTATGAGTTAGTTTGATTTTCTCAAAACATTAAACCAATGAATGAACAACTATCAAAGATGTGGTAAAAATATTAGAGAACTTTAGAAATGAATTGGGGGGGATATGTAGTTACTTCTAGGAGATTGAGACAAAGCATATCTAATTTCCTTAGAAATACAAATGGAATAAGGAGTAATACACATGAATCAAATGCCCATATTTCTTCTACATTTAAGTTTATGAAAATTACATTACCATAGTTATTCATGCAATTATTCATACAATGGAATTTTCCATTTAGATTATACTTGTTGACGTAAAATTTTATTAGTATTTATATCTATGTAATTTATTTATTTTCCTGCAAACCTAGCAATCAACACTTAATTCCTAACAAAGTTAATATATCTATTGATTACATACAAAAATTGGTTCATAAACATAATAAAATTTAGTGCAACATACATGGTACCATAAATGTTTTCTTCTTCACAAGCTTAACAATTATCTCTGGTACCACTTTGTAACACACCCAACCCTTAATCCCACATGAGGGCTATGGGGTATCTGTTGGGTTGTGTTATATTCTTTCCACGACTAGCCCACGTAGTTAATTGGGGTGTTAGAGGGGGGGCAGAGCCCCCCTTCATTGCGCCAATTGTGTAGCGGGGGGCAGGGGTCACAGGGGGTTTGAGGTGTACCCGTAACCCCACTTTATGGGGTCGGGGGTAGCGCCCTAGAAAATTTTGGTTTTGGACCCTATGTTAGCTTGGGCGGACCCACCTATGGTTTTGTGCATGATTTTCACACATGTTTTTTGGACGCGATGACTTTTGGTCCATGGTATTGGACGTGATGGTTTTCAGTCCATAGTATTGGATGCTTTGACATGCATAAATATGTATTATAACATTGAAAGGAACATAATGAAAAATCAAGCTGGTAGTCCCGGTTTTGGGATCCAGGGGAAAATATCTGTGTATATTTGTTTTATGCGTTATGCTCTCTCAAAGTTTATTTTATGTGTTTTAGAATTCATATGTAGGTAATTTCTGTATGAGGTTAAAACCTACATTTGGTATCGGAGTAGTTTTGGCTTCAAGGGGACGCCTTTGTTGCTGAGGGGTTTAGCTTAGGCTTGTGGTAGACCCTGTTTAGTGGGAGACCTGCGAGATCGATTTTGGTGGTGAAAGAAGATGGCAAGCAGTGGAAAGATATAGATCAAGAAATTTAATGGTCATATTTTTGAGTTGTGGAAAATCAAGATGGAGGATCCGTTTGTGGATAAAGATCAGTGGATCATGGTAGATTCAGGTACTAAACCAATGGGAGTGTCCGATGAATAATGGAAGAAGTTGGATCAAAAGGAAAAAAGAAAAATATGATTGTGTGTCTCAAATTCAATATTGCTGAATGTATCAAGGGAAGCTACGATGAAGGATTTGTGGGACAAGTTAGGGACTTTGTACCAATCTAAGTCTCTGGTGAATAAACTGTTCTTGCGGAAGAAGCTGTATAACCTAAGGATGAAAGATGGAGAAGCTGTATAACCTAAGGATGAAAGATGGAGACTGGGTGATATAGCATCTGAAAGCATTTAATATTGTGGTAAGTTAGTTAGCATACGTTGATATTAAAATTTCAGATGGAGATAAGTGCATCAGTTTGTTGTGTTCTCTACCAAATTCGTGGGATAGTCTGGTTATTGCAATAGGTAGCAATGCAACTGCCTTGTAGTTTGATGAAATAGTCTCAACCTTGCTGACGGAGGAGATGAGAGGAAAAAATATGGAGAGCCAGAATGGTGATGCCTTTTCTGTACGAGGACAGTCCCATAACATAAACAAAAATAAGTCATCGAGTGGGAGATCTAAATCTAGAGGGAGATCTAAATCTCCAGGAAAAATTGTAAAGGTGCTGTGCTGGAAATGCAAAAAGTAAGGGCACTACAAAAGGGACTATAAATCTAAATCTCCTGATAAAGGAAAGGGATATGATGATGCTCCTTCTGCAGAGGCGAAAACCACCTCAGATGAAGGTGGGGATGTGTACTTGGCTTCTTCAAGTACACATGTAGATCATGAGGCACGATTGATTGACTCAAGTGCATCTTTTCACTTCACTCCCCATAGAGAGTGGTTCTGCGAGTATGAGAAATACGATGGTGGTGATGTCTTCTTAGGGGATGAAAGGAAGGCTAGAATCATTGGTCGCGGAAAAGTGAAGTTGAAGTTGAGGTAGAAGGGTTAGAACACTTCCGAGTGTTCTACATATTCCTGCATTGGCTAGAAATCTGATTTCTGTAAGCAACTTGGATGATGTAGGTGTAAAAACAATTTTCAAGAAAGATACCTACAAGATGGTTTAGGGAGCACTGATATTGATGCGGGGAGTTCGGCTTGGAACTCTGTACAAGCTGCAAGGTAGCATGTTGTTGATGGGTGCAACAGTTTTGTGGTTCCTGAAAGTGGAGCTGAAAATCTAGTGGTCTCTAGAGAGAAGACCATGTTGTGGCATCAAAGGCTTGGACATATTGGAGAGAAGGGCCTTTGAATACTTCATGGTAAAGGTATGGTAGAAGGTATGAGTAATAGCTCTCTGGATTTTTATTTCTGTGAAAATTGTGTATACGGGAAGCAGAATCGTGTGAGTCTCCCCTCTGGTGGTAAGAGGGTGAAACATATATTATAGCTTGTGCATAGTGATGTGTTTGGACCTGTGAAGGTTCCATCACTGGGTAAGTTTGTGTACTATGTATCATTTATATATGACTTCTCAAGGAATACATGGATATATTTCCTTAAGAAGAAATCTAAAGTCTTTGATAGGTTTAAAGAATTTAAGGCTCCGGTGGAAAACCCAATAGAGAAGAAGATAAAAGTACTGAGGACAGATAACGGTGGAGAGTTTTGTATTAAGGAATCTAAATAATTCTGTAAGAAGTGTGGTATAACATGGTAGAAGACTACTGCATATACACCTTAGCAAAATGGAGATGCAGAAAGAATGAACAAGATGTTGATGGAAAGGGAAAGAAGCATGGTCAGTGGTGCTGGGTTAGGATAATAATTCTGGGTAGAGGCGGTGGAGACAGCATGTTACCTGGTCAACAGATCACCTTCATCAGTGTTGGAGGATAAGACTCCACAAGAGGTATGGACTAGTAAGAAACCCTCTCTTTCACATTTGAGGGTATTTGGATGTGATGCATATGTGCATGTTCCAAAGGAGAAATGAACCAAGTTGTATAGTAAATTTGAAAAGTGCATCTTTATTGGGTATAAGGATGGTTTAAAGGGTTATAAGCTTTGGAACCCAGTCACACGGAAGGTTGTGTACAATCGAGATGTGGTGTTTAGAGAGGTAAAATATGTTATTAAACATGAATTCCAACCAAAGGAACTTGAGAAGATAGAGTTTGAACTTAAGGAGGAAGAATCAGACTCTATAGCAAAGGAGGAATCAAAAGATGAAGAGCCACAAACTCTGGGTGTGAGAAGATCAGTTCGAGAAAGAAGGCAGCCAGAAAGGTATAGTCCATCTGCTTTTTGTTCAAATTTTTCTTTATCTATTACTGACAATGATCCTAGAACTATGAAGGAAGTAGTAGATTCAGAGGATGGAAAACTCTGGAAAGAGGCCATGTTTGATGAAATGGCATCTTTGCACAAAAATGAGGCTTGGGATCTGGTGGAGTTACCAGCTAGAAGGAAACCCATTGGCAGAAAATGGGTGTTTAAGAAGAAGACACATGCAAAAGGAAAGGTGGAGAAATGCAAAGCTTGGTTAGTAGCAAAAGGTTATTCCCAAGTGCCGGGAATTGATTTTGGTGATATTTTTTCTCCTTTTTCCAAGGTAACTTCTATTAGATTACTTTTATTTGTTGCTGCTACTTTTTATTTTGAGGTAGAACAGATGGATGTGAAGACATCATTTCTTCACAGGGATCTGGAAGAGGAATTATACATGAAGCAACCTGAAGGCTTTGTGGTGAAGGGTAAGAAAGAACTGGTATGCAAGTTAAAGAAGTTTCTGTATGGGTTAAAACAATCACCAAGGATGTGGTATCAAAAATTTGATACATTTATATGGGGACTTGGCTTCACCAGAAGCAAAGGAGATCACTGTGTGTATTTTAAATTAATTGGTGACCGTGTTATTTATCTGGTCTTGTATGTGGATGATATGTTGCTGGTTGGAAATGAAAAAGAAATTATCTAGGATTTGAAGAACCAATTGTCCTCCAAATTCGACATGAAAGATCTTGGTGCTGCAAACTATATTTTGGGCATGCAAATTAAAAGAGATCGAGCAAAGAGGAAGCTCTGGTTAAACCAGAGGAAGTGTGTCGAGACAATATTGTAGAGGTTTAATATGCAGGATAGCAAACCAATGAAGGTTCCTATTCCTGTATGTGTGAGGTTATCTGCTAAATAGTGTCCCAAGACACAAGAAGAGGAAGAGGACATGTCCTGCATTCCATATGCAAGTGCAGTCGGTCTTACTAGACCAAACATTACACATGCAGTGGGAGTATTGAGCAGGTTTATGTCAAAACCAGGAAAGGAGCACTAGACAGCAGTGAAGCGGGTTTTCAGGTATTTGCGTGGCACTAGCGATTATGGTTTGTGCTACCAAGGAAGATCAGGATTGGACAGAATGTTGGATATTCGTGGCTTTGTTTATGCAGACTGGGTTGGAGATCTGGATCAAAGAAGATATACAAGTGAGTATGTGTTTAACCTATTTGGAGGTGCAGTCAGTTGGATGAGTAAGAAACAATCTATAGTGGCACTATCAACTACAGAGGTAGAATACATGGCAGCCACTCATGCTGTGTTTAAAGCCCCTCCATTAGGTGGAGCAGGCAATGCAAACTGACCATGACCACCTTCTATTTTCTTCCTGTAGAAAGGTTTGAAGGGTTTTATGTTATTATAATCTCCTCCCTTACCATTAATACTCTCTCCATGATTCCTTCTCATATCAATAACTGTGTTCGTAAGTTTCTTAGTGATCTGATGCAACCCTTTCACATCCATGGTGTCCTTGTCTTTAGTTTCAGCCCCTTTGTTATCACTTCCATTATTCTTCTTGGATGTCTGAGGGGATTTATTTTCTCCAGTTTTAGGGTGGCATGCTGTGAGGTTGATCATTTCATTTTCAGCTTTCACCGCTTCATCGATAGCACCTTGCAAGGTCTACACATTACTCCTTTTAACCCACATCGTTGCAGGGACAGGGACGACAGATACATAGAACTCCATGAGCACTTCCTTAGTAGGTATATTGAATAAGGTGTTGAATCGAATATTAAAATCCTTAACCTTCTCCTTGGTTTCCATTTTCAGATAAGATAATTCTAAAACTAAGGCCGTAGGTGTTTTTTCATCACCAAATTTGTCCAAAAAGGCTTGCTGAAAAGCATCCCAAGAGGTAATCGACCCTATTCTCAAACTGAAATACCATGTGGAGGGTGCACCATTCAAAGTAAAAGAGAATAGGCAGCATACCACATCTTCATCAGCAACCCCCAACCTGCACAAGGCGAGGAAGAAAGAGCGAATATGGTTATCAGCGGTATCTCCCTGCTCGGGGTCGAAATTAGGTAACACTCTTTATGTATTTTTGGGTAAGGGATGTTTCTGCCTAGGTACCAATACAACATCCTGTGCAAGCCATGGAGGGAGTGTTCGTGGAGGAGGTGGGGGTTGATTCCCACCCGGGGGGGGAGGTGGAGGCTGATTCCCACCTAGAGGAGGGACGTTGTACATATTATGGACAGGGAAGTTTTGGTTGGAGGCTTCTCTGTTGGGATTCTCAAAATCAAGTGAGGAGTTACCTTTAGAAGGGGAATCCTCAGGAATTTCTTCCTAAGGGGTTTCAATACTTTTCAAAGATTCTAGCACAATATCTTCAAGAGAAGTAGTTGCAGATGTATCTTCGCTCAGGGTAAAAATCCTTGGCTTTCTCTTAGTTGTCAAAGGTAAAGAGTGAAAGATGGGAAGCTAAGAGAGGGAACGAGTGTAAGCCTGAGTAAGTGGTCTAACTGGTTGTTCTTGAGTGATAGGATACTCCCACAGTCTCTCTTCCTTGGATGACCCAGAAACAGGACTTAGAGGGGTCTTGGTTTCTTCAGAATGAGGCTCTTTTAGATGTGTAGTAGGATCTCTCCGACCTTTACGATCCATACATTAATCCTTTTGAATCCATGCGTGGCACTTATAGATGAAATATTTGAAAAGCTGGAGAGGGTGGTTTGTCCCTCCTTCTAGCACCAATTTATTGACATGGTAAATGAGCACTATGCCAACAAGGGGAACTAACCCAATCGCAAGCCCCAATTAGACCCACTTTCGTTTGGATTGGCTAGCTCTGACGGGTTTTAAGGGACCCCATAAACCACTTGAACATGTCAAAAGATTGCTTTTGGGAGGAAGATTTCAATTGAATCAACAAAATTAGACAGCTAACCTCTATATAGTAAATCCTATCTATACTACTCCTAACTACTCTAATCTATCTTTCAAGAGCATGATACAGAGGTTTAAACATCATATATATATTCAACAAGAGTGTGATAAAGAAGGTTAAACATCATGCATAGATTCAAGTCCAAATGAATCAATTACTGAATTCACAGTTGGACAAGACTGTATTAAAGCTAAATTGCAATCCAATCACTCATATAGGAATCCACATTCTTCTATGGAATTAAAAGTGCAACTGATGTTTAATTTAGTTTCAAATTAGAGACCATTCACAAGTTAACCATGAAACTGAATCACATTCAATTTAACAAGACCAATAGTGAACTGTAAGTCATCAATATGCATAAATATAAATCACATTTACATTCATTCCAGTAACAACACTTTGATCCAAAACAATACAATGAGTTTGAAACTAATGGCTCCTTCTTCCCTCAAAAACAGTCCTCCTCATTCAAAATAAAGCAACACTGTTCTTCTTGAAAATCAAAAGCCCCTTCTCCTCTTCGGAGGTAATATTTATTCTAAAAGCCTCTCACTCTATGTCTTCCATGCCTCCTCGCCTTCCCTCTCATTCCTTCATTATTCCAATTAGAAGAAACAGGTGAAAACAGTTGGTGTCATTGCTGACACGTAAAGGGCATTTCTTGTTATTGGGGCGCTTCATTTCTTGGGCATAGAATGGTTATTGATTAGAGAGGATGGTTGTGTGTCCTATTCATGATGCAATCTAGAGCGGTTTTGTTTTCGTAACATGCAAGAAATTCTTTGAAATCAACTGAAAATGTCAAAGGCCGACTCTTTTGACATAACACCTCTGCATATAAGGGTTTTCCAGATCTGCTTATGCATTCGTTACTCCTAGCCTGCAGAAATAAGAGACACCAGTCATGCTTATAAAAATACAACAAAAATTATTTAAAACATGAATATTGCCTCTATTGAAAATTCATCTCATAAAGTGCGAAAGAATCGGTCCCTAGTTTTTAGATTTATGCATAGATTAAGCCTAGCACGCAAAACTCGGTTTACACCGAAAACTACCACAAAACACACAACCGAATCCAAATTGTGGACTTGAAAATTTGTATGCTAGACTTTGTAATCATTGGTGGGTCCAGAAGATTATAGTGCGCTATATATGAAGCTTTGGACCGGGCCGATTGCGATATGCGAAATGCTCCGGGCCCGATATATATATATATATATATATATATATATATATATATATATATATATATATATATATATATATATATATATATTGTGGTTGATAAAACCATCGGGTCCGGTAGATGGTAGCGCGCCATATATATAAGCCATGTGCCTCCCGATAGCAATAAGCGATTAACTCTGGACCCGATATATTATATGATATGCTTAATAGGATCGACGGGTCTACTATATCGTTGTGCGTAATATGTATAAGGCCTGGGCTCTACCAATATGCGATATGCAATTGGGAGGTAGACCTGAAAACACATATACGTTAATGTTCATAAATCCCTTCAGGTTCGCAATGTTTCCATTCCCTTTGGAAAACTCTGACTTTAATGTTTAATCGCAAACACATGGATATATGGAAAGACCTACGTATGGCCATTAGGGTGGATTTGAAAATTAATATGTCAGGGTTTGTAATAATCGGTGGGTCTAGCTTCTGCCTCTTCACTAACTGCATGACCCCGGGATCCGCCGATATGCGATGAGCGATTGGGAACCAGACCCGATAATGTATATAATGCAGTTCATAGTGTCGTCGGGTCCGGAGGCCAGGGGCACGCCATATATATGTATGGATCTTGGACTTAGGCCGATTGGGATATGCGAAGGACTTTCAGACCCGATATATATATATATATATATATATATATATATATATATAATATATATATATATATATATATGTTGTGGTTAGATATGGCCTTCGGGTCTAGAACACCTCTGCGCCCCTTTTACATAGCTTTGGGGCTTGGATGATTAGCGATGTGCGAAAGGGAGGATGATTTATGTATTTTGTGAAGGGTTTCCATTGTAAAGGTATTATAACATGACAATGATGCGACAAAGGGTTTTGCGAGTTGAACCAACAAACGATTATGATAAGGGTAGGGGTGATGGTTTGTGCGGGCACCAATGTTCCATGCATATTTGTGAGAGTTGAAAGATCCCGATGAAGGGAGAGGATAAAGAGATAGGCTGTGTTAGGAATGATCCATGCAGCAGAGGTATATATAATAGTTTAGCCATTAGGTCTTGAAAATTTGACTCGGTAAGAAGTTGACATCCATGTGATGAAACAAATCAGTCTGAAGGATGAAAAATTAAACTTCTAGGGGACCCATTGGAAATTTGCTGCAGAAGCATGTTTCAATAGGGTGGTAGTTGTGGCCACAACACATATCTTCCTTGAAAAAGCAGCTCAAAATCCCTCATCTGCACCATCCACAAACAACTGAAGTACTAGAAACACATAAGGAACAAGTAGAGCTTATGGACTTAGTCCTTAAGCTTACTGATCAACTAAAGGAAATAGAGAAAGAGCTAGACAACTTGATCCAGTTTAAACACAGTGAGTTGGCCACCACTCCACAGATTGTCATTCCTATAATCTCTACAACAGTACGCTCTACATTGGCTGCTTCCTTAGCACCAACTATTCCACCAGCTACAGCCATACCAGTCACAGGTACATTTGCAGGTAGAGGTACATCTACAAATGGAGGTACTTCCATAGAGAAAACAACTAAATTAGTAAAATCCATGGAGGAAATGACCATCCAGGCTACTAAGCTTAAAAAACTTAGAGAAAAAGTGTGAATTTTGGAAACTGACTGTAAACTTTCACAGATACAGCAAAAAGAAGAAGCCCAAAAGAGTCAAAGAATGGGTGAAAGGATAAAAATTATTGAAAAAGACTTGACATTGCGACAACCACTAGGAGATATAAAGGAGATGCTCTGGGCTCAATGATGTTTGGCCATCAATTCAAGTAATTTTTTAGCAGACTGAACTGGTGAAAGTAGCCACCGAAGTAATTCACAAGATAAGAGAAGAGCTGGGAGACAAGCCTGAAGAAGCCAACCAACTGATAGCACTCTTCAACAGCAAGAAAAAGTACCAGTTGGATGAACTGGGCATAGAAGATAAGACAGGTACCATCATAGAAATTAAGAAGGTTCTTACCAAAAGGAACCTTATGCTCAATCTTGAGAAGAGATGCCAAAGCATCCAAGCTGATATTGATAGATTCATGACCAAATTTGGTATTTTGAGGGAAAAAGACCTTCCCAGTCCTATGGTTATTAATGACAAGCTGATGACTCAAGATGACTACATTGAAAGATTGAACAAGTTGGCCAGCAACCAAGCTAGTACTTCAAGGGTAAAAGCTCTGCCCACAGGAAAGGTATTATATGATAATTTGGAAAATTTGTTTTTCCTAGAACATGAGGTAAAGCACCTGTTTGTCAACAAGCCAAATTTTTCCAATTACACCAAAGCTAATGGGATATATAGAAAGGTGCTAAAGATGAAATTACTGAAGGTGAATGGTGGACAAACTTGATAGATTTACTATAAAGTTACTGTAGTAAATCCATATGACAATCAGATAAAACAAATGAAATAGGGTCAAAGTATAGCAGGTGAAGAGTATCAGTAGGTTGAAGACATAAACTGATTCCAGCACATAGATATCAAGCAACTAAAAGAGCTAAATCCAAATTACACCAACTAGTACAATCACAATAAAAGGGACATCAAGAAGGCAGTTTTCCATCTGCCTTTATCTTCATGCCTGAAGATATTTTTGATTTCCTAGAATAATTCTCATATTGTTATGAGATATTTTGTAACATTTTTTGTATAAATACTTCATATTTCAAAGTAATTAGGGTGGATTAAAAAAAAAAATCTGTAGACATTTCATATCAAGCTAAGGCGTTTTTGTAATCAAGACTGGTCATGAAATAAACCTAAAGACATTTCATAGGATTCTTGTGCACAGTGGAAACCAAATAAATATTATCTCTTCATGTTTATTACTGTTTTCTCGTCATGTTATAAATATTCACCTATTTTCTCTATGAAATATGAACAGTAAACAAAGAATAATATTTTAGAATTAGCTTTAATGCTCTCTGTCTTAACTATTTACTTTCTCACTGTTTTCTACTAAACTATATTGGTTTGGGAATTCTTAATTGCTCCCTTATTTTTGTAGTTTCCCCCCTTAGGTCCATAGTAAATAATTCTTAATTGCCTTATGCTACTGATCTCCTTCTGTCCTTCATCTTGATCTCGGTTTAAGGATTCTTCATTGCCCTTTTACCCTGGTTAGGACTACCTCATCCATCTGAACTTGCAGATTTGTTTTTTATTGTGCTAGCCTGTCCTGTGAACTCCTCCTTTAGTAATTGATCTAATCTAGTTAAGCCACTCTTTGATTGACTCCATAGCCCAATGGCCTGAATACTTGCTCTTCCCATCTGTTCCCTTTAAGTCCACCACCTAATCAAAACCAAACATTACGAGCACTAATAACTAGCCTAAAATCTCACCCAAAACAAAGTTAAATTATAAAGAGAGAGCCCTCTCTGGACTTAGGTTGGCTAGAACCCGAGTCTAAAAGATTAGGCTTGTAGTTACCTCAAATTATTCCTTCCTTTTATAACTTCTAGGGAAGACTTCTGAGTGATAACACCACCTAGACCTCGAGTCACTTTCATCTATTTCCTTGTTTATTTCAACATTTACTATTTTTAGTAGTTTTTTGGGTCGTGAAATTTGGGAGCAGTTTTGACACCCTAAGCAGTGTTTCTTTGAGGTTCATAAATCATGTAGTAATTAGAGAGGCCTTTCCAAAAAGTTATCATATGTGCCAAACAGAGATAATATGACCAAGTTATGACCCCAGGAAGTTGGCTGCCCAACTAACCCCAACAAGGCCCACAAACTTTGGCGTTCCATCTCATGGTTTCCCTTTGTTGTTCAATAATAAATATGCCCCTGAGCCCCATTTTAACACAGTTTAGAGGCATGAAGCCACCAAATATCTTCTCAAAGATAAGCTACCATCACCCGAGCTAGTTTATTTCCATTTGTTTGTAAACATATTTCAATATTCTGATATTAATGAAATAAAGTGTTCAGTATTCAGTATTTTGTATGATCTTTGAGATGATTTTTTTGCAAAACAAGACAAAAAAAGGTTTCATAAATATGTATGATCTGACTTTTCAAGAGATTCTAAAATGTACTAATCCATTTTTCCAAAAATGAAAGGGGAGGCATGGAAGAAGTGAGAATCATTACTTGCTTTATTGAAAATCTGAAATAATGAAATACGTGTAAACAAAAAAGAAATATAATCTAAATTAATCTATTTCTATTTCTAACTTAATGAAGGAAACATGACTGGGTATAGTCATACTTCCACTCTAACCTGGCATGTGATCATTTTAATTCTTTCTTGTATGTACAGATCAATCATTAGTAACAAAAATACAAATAAAATTAAAATAAGGAAAATATATATGAAAGCGGAATGTACAGTTATTGCTAATATATTATTTACAATTACCTTCTCTTCAAATGTCCTTTCTAGTTTAATTTCAATCAGATCATAGAAATCTGGATGAATTTCTATTGATGATTGGAATAGGTTCAAAAAAGGGGATAACAGGCCAAATCGTGGAAATGGAATTTTAGATACAATGGTCTACATAAATTTTTTAGTGTTATGTGTAAGTGTTAAACTATTAACAATCTTCCATGAAGGAAAACTTTTGAAATATTTTCAAATCGGTCAATGAAAAAGGGATGGAAATTTGTTAGATATAGTGGAAGATTATTAATTGAATTAGATTGTTGGTCATATTGTGAAAATATACTCTCTGGTTGACACTTTTTTCGAGAAGAAAGAAGTAATTGATAAGAAATGAACATCAGTTGGAATTGGAAAAGAATTAGCTCTTGATGTTTATGATTAGAATGTGAAACTTCATTTTCCCATTCAGACAACACATCAATTGAGTGTTCAATTGTTAGCTGCTCAATATGCCAACACAAAGTATCTAAAAATTGAAAATTAAAAATAGAAAACAAATATGAAATTAAACAAAATAAGTGAAGGAAAAATAGTAAAATCAAATCATAGTTTACACTAGTGTTACAATTATTGTTACAGCATAATTGGGACCGACTTAAAACAACTTCATTTTCACAAGACTTGGTTAGAATAATAGAATTCGAATTATTGCTAATATCAACTTGTGAATTAGAAAGAGAGAAACGACTATGAATAGGAATGGGAGTTTGATCATTATATACATCATAGATCGAGATTTCTTGAATGCTGAAATCACGAGTATGATTAATTGTTTGAAAATGAAAACTATTTGAAACAATTTCTAACTTAGAGTGTTCTTTATTTTCACATGTAATCTCATTTTGATGATGAGGATTCAATTGAGAATGGGATGAATCAATATCCTCGATGTTCAAGTAATTATCATAAATGACCTCATGACATTCATTAAAGTTCCCTTCGATCTCATGCAATATATCAAAACAAGAAGGAATATGAAGCACATGTTTATTAATGATAGAAGAATGATCAATAAATAATTCTCTATATTGATAAAATTAATTGGAAATTCATTACAACGAGCCTCCTTGTTTTCTGAAATATCATTAATGTTAAGAAGGGATAAATTGCAATAAGAAAAAATATCAGGATAAAGAGAAAAATGAGAATCAAAAGCAACGGATTTAAAAATGTCTCTATTTGAAAACTCTTATGCATTCTGTTCATTGTAACTTTAAAATTTGAGATCATTCATTTGTGTACTTATTATTTCTTGAAGAATATTGCTTTGCTATTATGAATTTGAAATTTGCTCATCATAAAAGAGTTCATAAATTTGTACAACAAATTGTGCATTATTGGGAATTTTAATCGCTGCTTGTACTTGCTAATTTATGCTCTGATCTTCTGAATTTGACGTGCACTAATTTTTAGATTTCAAAGCCATATTTTCTTCACGATTATTGCTAGTATATTCTTGCATTTGAATAGTACAATTTTCCAATATTTGTGTTTGAGATTCATTGACATGTGAAGGTGCATCCTGATCACTATCAATACTATGAGAAGTGTGCACTAAATGAAGAAATTGATTGTACATAATAGAGGCCACTTCATCATAATTTGTTTACATCTTCATATTAGAATTATCAATTGTGTTAATGTAATTAGAAGGAGTTTGAGAAAAGATTGAAATAATTTCACATGGATTATGAATGGGAGGAAGAGAGAAAATATGTTCATAGCAATCTAATAATTCCTCTTCTATAGGTTTTTCTTCAATTTTAAGTTTAAAATAATTTAAATGAAACTTGATGGTAAAATCAATCAATGATTCATTTTCGAATCTTTGTAAATCTCCAAAATCGTCACATACTTGTTCGTAGTTATAGCCATCAAATGTGCAAAGGAAAATTGTAACAAATTGATTCCAGCTATGAATTGTGGCAACTGGAAGCGATTGACACCAGCTTCTAGCTTTTTCCCAGAATGTAAGAGTAAAAATCATGCATAAAATACCATCATCAATTCCTTGAAAAGTAGAATTTGAAAATTTTTGAATGAATTGTAAAGCATGATTAAATGCAGAAGTATTCTTCTTAACACTAAACTTTACTTGAAACAAGAGTCTTATGACTTCTGGTGGATTATTGGAAGATACACATCCATGGATAACACTCCAAATTGGAAGTTTAATAGGAGCCATTGTAATTCAATAGAATGTCAGAATTCGAAGACTACAATAAACAACAATTTTCGGCCCTCCTAGTGCAAAAATGTTGAAGCCTCGAAATTCGTTGCAACAACATGGGGGATGACCACTTGGTCCGAACCTTAAATCAGCTCATTTTCCATTAGGAATGGTGGATCTGTCTGGTTTAACTAGGTACAGTTACTTTTTCTGCATCTCAAAAATGGCTTAAATTATTACTTTCATCCACCAATGGAGAAGAGACATCAAATCAACTCTCTTTCTGATTAGGAAAGAAAGTGATTCTTAAGCTGATTTGAGGCTCAACGAAGCCACAACTAAATTTTGTCTCTTTGGGAAGAGGACTTATAAGAATGTAAAATTAAATCTAAATGCAAACTTATTCTATAATGCAAGCAAAATGAACTAAATCCTAATCCTATCTCAATTAGGTAGATATAGATCTAACCCAAC
This sequence comes from Pinus tabuliformis, assembly GCA_031772625.1. NCBI lineage: Eukaryota > Viridiplantae > Streptophyta > Pinopsida > Pinales > Pinaceae > Pinus > Pinus tabuliformis. The sequence continues at coordinate 37,391,998 of CM062806.1, read as the reverse complement.
CAAGAGAAAGATATTTAAAGTATTGGGATTTAAATATGTCTGACTTATAATGAATATCAAGCTAATGAAGTAGTTCAATTAACTGACATTATGAATACCAAAACATATTCTATTCAGAGACCTCTTAACTGAAATAATCAACCAACAACATTTAGAAAGAAGTTCACAAAATGATATTCATCGTTTAATCAATAATTCAAATAATTAAACAATAATATGAGGAAGAAGTTCACAACATATTACTATTTGTTAGACTAGTATTAAAAGATAGATTTCTCAGTAAATAGTTACTCGGAAATCAGAATTCAACCCATAAGAGTAGAGATAAATAATAACATATGATTGAGAAAAATTACTTATACCAACAAAAGTGCACAAATATGAATAAAGTGACACATTCTTGCCATCATAAAATGCGATTAGTATTTAAAACAATAGTATTAGAAATACCAATTTATTGAATCCATTTCTCTGGCTCTGGTCTATAAGAGTCCTTTACATTGCTTAAAATTTTGTCGTTACAACAAGAGCTGCAGAATTGAAAACTTTGGACATTATACATAATTCAGAATGCAAAATAAAAATCCTCAATAAACTCTAGATCTGATATTTTCACTCCTCCCACCTACAATTCTAAATCCCTACTATAGAAGTGCTTTTAGAATTCCAGAATTGTAGAGGAAAGAAACCCCTATTACATTCTACAATATGTTATTTATAATATTTACAAAGGAATTAAAAATAGGAAAGTTTGTTGAAGAAGAAATCTATTTAATCAATTTTCATTGGCTCAAAATTCCATTTTTGTATCGCTGGAGCCTTCTCATTGATTGGGATATTGTTCTCTTTATCTCTTCAACTATTTTCCTACAAAATCAAAACAAAACAAAATTAAAATGGAAAAATAAAATCAAAATGCCAAATATGGAATTAAAACAAATCTAATCAAATTCAATTAAATAAATAATTGCAAATGAAATCTGAGCTTTCTATTGATGCGTATAATGATTTGATTGGCTAATGATATCATTGACGAATGGATTTTCATTCAAAAGAGGTTTGGGCAAATGAAAATGCAAAAAAATAAAACTAAAAAAAAATTAGTTTTATTTAAAAATTTGAAGCTTGATCTATTGCTGAATGTTAGACCCAATAAATGATCAAATATGTTAATGAAACCTATTAGGAAATGTTCTCCATGATTTATCTTTCCAATGAGTTGTCATGGGCCTCTTTTGGCCAAGCAAAACTTAATCTATGAGTTTCCAAAATTGATGTGTCAAATCTAGCACAATTTTGGAAATTCTGTTGCCAAAGCCAAAAAATCAAAATCTGTTAATTAAATTCTAATCCTAAATTAAATTATTATTTTTAATTAATTAATATAATTATGTATTTATTAATTAATACTAATTTAATTTACATACAATTAACTTTAATTTAATTTAATTAATTATATTAAAATTAATTAGTATTTAATATATATGGGTTATATTAATATATCAACATATATATTAATTTCTCCATTTTGTTTCAAACGAATTGAAAACAAAACGAAAGTCTTAATAACGATCGCATCAGCCGCACTTTTTGTTTCGAAATGTTAAGGGTTTAAAGTTAATGCGATAAGAATTTTGCCAAATTCTTTTTATAACAAGTGTTTTGCGATAAAAAAAAAAAAAATTGCGATAAGATTTTTTTAGTAATATTTTTTTTGTGATATTGGTTTCAAAGACGATTAAATTAATGAAGATAAGGGGATCACATGAATTATTAATTTCACAAATTGAATTATAGCCACTTTGTAATTTTGAGATTTTGAGTTCGATAATTTATTTAGAAATAATTAATTGGAGTAAATTACCAAGATCTCAAAATGCGTTTTCATCCATTGTACAATTTAGCTGGGTCATTTTGTAGGACAGTTAGTTAAAAAATAAAAGAATATTAGTAAAAATTGAATAAGAGTTAATATTTACAATAAGTGACTATTGAACTTAATTAGCTATGAAAATCGAAATATATGAAAAATCGAAATATTATACATATATTTACATTTTAGTCCAAGCGAGAAAACTTCAAATAAATTCCATTTACAAATGGTTGATCAAATGAGTCGAAGCAAGTATCGATGGAAAACTTATGAAAAGTCGGATTCAATGAAACAATTAAAACATAAATCCGATGATTTTTTTTTTTTGACAAAATTGTAAAACAATTAACTAAAATGAAAATCATAACAGATTTTTAGCCAAAAATTAATGGAAATGGTCACCATTATTTATATAATTAGGGGTGTTGGGTTTTCCCGACAACAATGTCGACACACTAGGAAGAACCAGTTATTTCTTGTTAAAGAAAATGAATTTTAATTTACCCAGATGTTAGAAATAATGGAGTTCACAAAATCATAAAACAGTAAAATATTTCCATAGGTCCCACATGAAATAGATTAAGCAATATGAGTATTTAAAGATAAGTACTCAAAGAAGACTAGACTAAAAGTCCTGAATCCAAATTTGAGAAAATTGTTTTTTTTTTTTAACTATCTCATATAATAATAATAGAATAAGGTAGAGATACGAGTTTTTGATAATGCATATATCCATTTTATGATTGTCTCTAATATCGCTTCATTGCCAATGAGCCTGAACAGTACCTCGACGAAGTTATCTTTTATGCCATACAAGCCTAGTTCCAGTGCCAACCAGCGTTCATAGCCTCGACGAGTTTACTTGTACTTCCCATGCTTCCTCTTTAATCACCCTTTTGATAAGCGCATTTGCAAGCTCGTGATTTATCATGTATTTGAGTGAAAGAGGTGGAATGGTAATAGTGATTTTATGTTTAATGGACATAATACTTTCATAATATTTGCTCCAAATTCTTTTCCTGCAACTATCAATCAGAGGCTTTTATGTGGTGGGGTGGGAGAGATTCATTGTGTTAAACTCAAATCATTTTTTTCCTTGAAAAATTAAACTCAATCACCTAGAAAGGATGTATGTTCGTTCATGAAAAGGATTTAAAGCAAAATGAATTATAGTTCCATAAGGATATGCCTTTAATGATAAATGAAATTCACTGATATACACATAGTTAAAATTCTCCCCTGTATGTCAACTGTTGTTGAACAAAAAAATTCCTTTCACATATATCATGTCAGATTCACCAAAATCAAAACAAAACCGAAAACAAAAGGAAAAGAATTCCTGAGCTAAAATAAGAAAAAAATCAACAATCAAAAATAAAAATAATAAAAGGTGAAAGGTGAAAAAAACTCCAATTTTTTTAAAAGATAAACTCCAACAAGACAGTTTATACCAATGTCTCAATGAGACGAAGTAAAAGAAAATAATCATGTGAATGTTCCTTGTTTTGTTGAGTTTTAGATAAATTTTATCTTGCAGAGTTATAAGCGTTTTGGCTTCCGAAAATAGTGATGATAAAATTTAGGGACAACGAAAAAAAATTGTCTAGTGTCACTTTTTTTGTTTCAAAGCGTCATCTTAACCATTTTCTAACGAAAGAAATGCTTAAAGAAACAAACTAAAGGTTCATAAACTCCTTAGTATATTCAATTCGATGAGGATCATTACTGAACATATGAGAGTGAATTCCAAATGTGATCTGTTAGAGGTGCAAAAGGTTCATGAAGACCTATAAAAACAGAGTTCAGGATCAACAAAACTAAAAATGAAACTGAAACTAGAATTAAATAAATGAAATTGGGTACATGAAACTTACCATTGGAGAATTACATTCAATCTTACCTGAAAGGTATATTTTTCTCCAATGCTAGCTAACTTCTTTCTTTAATTATAATTAAAAGCATGAAGAAGTTGAACTAACTGAAATCTTATTAACCCAAAATCATCATTTATTAAATCTATGCTAAGACGAGCAGTAAACTAGAACAATGTAATGCTTTATGTTCAAGGAATCGAAAATGAACCAAACTCATAAAAATTAGAATGAAGATATGCTTCTTAATGAATCACAATGATGAATGTTCTCTTAATATTACAAGTTTTGTATCAACTCCATGATTTTCATAAATTGTTCAAAATCAAGACCAAATCCAAGACAATGTAAAACATAAGTATAGATGGAGCAGTCTTGAATTTCATATATTTAAATATAGAGTGATATATTAAAATTGAAATATAAGAGAAACCAAAAAATTATTTAACCGTGTTGCAAATTTATTATTAATTGCTCTATTAACACAGTGACTGCCCACGAGTGCCTTAAAATCTTTTATACAAGACAATGTTTTATTGGATGTGATGCACATCTTTCAAATTGCGAGATTTATCTTTGCCAATATGTGATCAAATGTTACATAATGATTGAAAGTCAATGGCAGAGAGGCATGCATCGAGGTCTATTGCATTGAAAAATCTTAAGGTAAGGCTTTATTGAAATTTGCGATGCGATACAGGTGTCATGATAACAAATTTGCAATATGGGCATATGCTAAGTGAAAATTCGATATCACAATTGCTATGTGAATATATGCAATGCCATAGAGTGATCACAATATCGAAGAATCAAAGATAGGAGTTGTTAAAAGGACATGCCAATATTATTTTGTGATTGCGGGGATGCGATGGATGACGTGGAAAATTGGTGGGACCATCTTATATGCGTGATATAAAAATTGTGATGTGAAAGATTTGCGAGAAGTTATATCGGGGATCTTGTATCGCATGTTTCTTATCGGGAATGCTTATGATCAAATGTTGCGATATGGATGATGTGATATGGATGGTACAATATCGTGAATTTTTTATCGGAGATGGGACTATCACATGATTGGAGATATTTGGTGCATTCATATTTGAAAACTTTCGATATGCGATGAAGAACGAATGTGATACTTTTTGAAACTGGATTTAAATATTGTATCGGGTCCAGGACATTGAAATTTTAAAACATGTGCTTCAACTAAAATTGTGATTTATGAACGGATGCGATATCATTCAAAAATGAATTTAAATGTGGTATCGGGTCTGGGATTGTGTGGAAATCACAATACTTCAATTGATGCTTTATATGAAATGTCCTGACATTGGGATGCTTTGTTGATGCTACACAACAATCCATCGAGATTATGACGTTTTAAAGTATCCAATTTACATGGAAGTGCCCAACTCAATTTTTCCTTTCTACAAAAACTCCATTCAATAATTTAATTAACCATCAAATTATTCCATCAGAGGAAGATGTTATCATGACATTCTCATGAGGAGAGTTGCAATATTGTAATGATCAAACATGAATTTCCTGATAATGTATTTACAAATCTAAACAGAATTTTAATGAAATATGGAAGGAAAATGAATGAATCTTGAAATTCTAACAAAACAATTAATACTTCCCTAGGCATGTTGCAGATTTAAAATAGTTGCATGATTGGTTCAAGTCTCCAAAATGAATGAAACGCCGCAAAAGAAATAGAACAAGAATAAGGAATAAACTTATGAAAAAAACTAATAATAGATGAAAATGTTTCTGTAAATTGCATACCTAGAAGAAAATTGACTGTAAATTTTACCTCATGAATCTTCAAGTTCTCCCATGTTCTTTAAAAATTCCAATATGTTCAAGATCATCTATTTATTTAATCTAAAATGCTAAGTAATGAATTTTCATATTGCATCCACCTTAAATTTATATAGGAAAACAAGAGTGGTGTAAATGAGTTTGTTTTCAGAAATACTTATGAATCCATAATTGTCAAGTTGTAGCAAATTCTTGGAATTTTTGTATAATCTTTGAGATGAATTTTTGCAAAACAATTAAAGGTTTCATAAATATGTATGATCTGACTTTTCAAGGGATTCTAAAATGTACTAAACCATTTTTCCAAAAATGAAAGGGGAGGCATGAAAGAAGTGAGACTCATTACTTGCTTTATTGAAAATTTGAAATAATGAAATAAGTGTGAACAGAAAAGAAATATAATTTAAATTAATATTTTTCTATTTCTAACTTAATGAAGGAAACATGACTAGGTATAGTCATACTTCCAAGGTAACCATGTGATCATTTTAATTCCTGCTTGTATGTACAAATCAACCACTAATAACAAAAATACAAATGAAATTAAACTAAAAAAAATATATATGAAAGAGGAATGCACAATTATTGCTAATATATTATTTACAATTACCTTCTCTTGAAATGTCCTTTCCAGTTGAATTTCAATTGGATCATAGAAATCTGGATGAATTTCTATTGACAATTGGAAGAGGTTCAAAAGAGGAAATAACAGGCCAAATCATGGAAATGATCTTTTAGATACAATGGTCTGCATAAATTTGTTAGTGTTATGTGCAAGTGTTAAACTATTAATAATCTTCTGTGAAAGAAAACTTTCCAAATATTTTTCAAATGGGTCAATGAAAAATGGATGGAAATTGTTAGATATAGTGGAGGATTATTAATTGAATTAGATTGTTGGTCATATTGTGAAAATATACTTTCTTATTGACACTGCTTTCGAGAAGAAAGAAGTAATTGATAAGAAATGAACATCTTTGGAATTAGAAGAGAAATAGCTTTTGATGTTCATGATTAGAATGTGAAACTTCATTTTCCCATTTAGGCAACACATCAATTGAGTGTTCAATTTTTAGCTACCCAATATGCCATCACAAAGTATCTAAAAATTGAAAATTAAAAGTAGAAAACAAATATGAAATTAAACAAAATAAGTGAAGGAAAAATAGTAAAATCAAATCATAGTTTACACTAGTGTTACAATTATTGTTACAACACAATTGGGACTGACTTAAAACATTTTCCTTTTCACAAGCCTTGGTCAGAATAATAGAATTTGAATGATTGCTACTATCAACTTGTGAATTAGAAAGAGAGTCGTGACTATGAATAGTAATAGGAGCTTGATTGCCATATAAATCATAGATTGGGGTTTCTTGAATGCTGAAATCATGAGTATGATTAATTGTTTGAAAATGAGAACTGTTTGAAACAATTTCTGAATTAGAGTGTTCTTTATTTTCACATGTAATCTAACTTTGATCATGAGGATTCAATTGATAATGGACCGAATCAATATTCTCAATGTCAAAGTAACTACCATAAATGACCTCATGACATTCATTAAAATTCCCTTCGAACTCACCCAATGTATCAAAACAAGAAGGAGTATGAAGCACATGTTTATTAATGACAGAACAACGATCAATAATTAATCCTCTATCTTGATAAAACTTAATTGGAAATTCATTATGACGAGCCTCTTTGTTTTCTGAAATATATCATTAATGTTAAGAGGGGATAAATTGAAATAAGCAAAAATATCATGATAAAGGGAAAAATGAGAATCAGAAGCAATGGATTTAAAAATGTCTCTATTTGAGAACTCTTGTGCATTCTGTTCATTATAAATTTCAGATTTGAGATCATTCATTTGTGTACTTGTGCTTTCTTGAAGATATTGCTTTGCAATCATGAATTTGACATTTGCTCATAATAAAAGAGTTCATAAATTTGTACAAAAGATTGCACATTATTAGGAATTTTAATTGCTGCTCATACTTGTTGATTTATGCTCTGATCTTCTAAATCTGACACGCACTAATTTTTAGATTTCAAAGCCATATTTTCTTCACGTTATTGCTAGTATCTTCTTGCATTTGAATAGTAAAATTTTTCAAGATTTGTGTTTGAGATTCATTGACATGTGAAGGTGCATCCTGATCATTCTCAATATTGTGGGAAGTGTGCACTAAATGAAAAAATTGATCGTACATAATAGAGGCCACTTAGTCATAATTTGTTTGCATCTTCATATTAGAATTCTCAATTGTCTTAATGTAATTGGAATGAGTTTGAATAAAGATTGAAATAATTTCACATGGACTATGAATGGGAGGAAGATAGAAAATAAGTTCATAGAAATCAAATAATTCCTCTTCCTTAGGTTTTTCTTCAATTTTAAATTTCAAACAATTTAAATGAAACGTGATGGTAAAATCATCAAGGATTCATTTTTGAATCTTTGTAAATCTTCAAAATCGTCACATAATTGTTCATAATTATAGCCGTCAAATTTGCAAAGGAACATTGTAACAAATTGATCCCAACTATGAATTGAGGCAACTGGAATCGATTGTCACCAACTTCTGGCTTTTGCCAAGAATGTAAGAGTAAAAATCCTACATAAAATACCATCATCAATTCCTTGAAAAGTAGAATTTGAAAATTTTTGAATGAATTGTAAAGCATGATTAAATGCAGAAGTATTCATCTTACCACTGAAATTTACCTGGGACAAGATTCTTACCACTTCTGCTAGAGTATTGGAAGATGCATGTCCATAGATACAACTCCAAATTGAAAGTTTAATAGGAGCCATTGTAATTAAATAGAATGTTAGAATTCAAAGACTCCAATAGACAACAAGTTTCAGTCCTCCTTCTAGCATCAAAATGTTGAAGCCTCGAGATTCACTGCAATAATATGGGGGATGACCAACCAGCCCGGAACTTAAAGCAACTCATTTTTCGCTTGGAATGGTGGATCTGACTAGTTTAACTAGGTCTAGTTACCTTTTCTCAATCTCCAAAATGGCTTAAATTATGACTTTCGTCCACTAATGGAGAAGAGACATCAGATCATCCCCCTTGCTGATCAGGCAAGAAAGCGATCCTTAAGCTGATTTGGGGCTCAGCCGCCACAACTAAAGTTTGCCTCTTTGGGAAGAGGAATTATAAGAATGTAAAATTAAATCTAAATGCAAACTTATTCTATAATGCAAACAAAAGGAAATAAATCCTAATCCTATCTCAATTAGGAAAATATAGATATAACCCAACCGAAAGCAAGAATTTAAAGTATTGGGATTTAAATATGTCTGGCTTATAATGAATATCAAGCTAACAAAGAAGTTCAATTAACTGACATTATGAATACGAAAACATATTCTATGTAGAGACTTCTTAACTGAAATAATCAACCAACAACATTTAGGAAGAAGTCCACAAAATGATATTGATTTTTTAATCAGTAATTCAAATAATTAAACAATAATATGAGGACAAAGTTCACAACTGTTGGGTCCCTATAATACTAGTGATTACCCCATTACTATTGTAGTTGTATCCCTTATTAATATTGTTGTGCCCCTATTGTCCCCATATTGTTATTACTGTGCCCCATAGAATCCCTTTATTGTTATTTTTGTGGCTTTATATTATTATTGTTAGGTCGACTGGTTATATTGTGACTCCTTAGACTCTTATATATAGAAAGGAGGTTTTGTCATTTGAATCATCCAAGAATTGTTCATTTATTTAATGTAAAGGAGGTTGCCCCCTCAAAGAGGCTGAATTCTAAGGCGTGGATCTCTCTTTTCTATCTTTTTATGAGCTGGTTTCATAACATTTGGTATTAGAGCTTTGGATTCTAGGGTTTCGCTGCTCCAAATAGGTCATCGTGGCATTTTCACTATAATATTTTTTCTGCGACGTTTCAGAAGCTAAAAAAAAACCCATTTGAGAAGAAATCATGCTAAATCTCAGGTCTGAATTTCAGAGCTTTTCACGTTGTATTTGCGGAGATAGGATCTGAGGAAGTTGGTCTTTTTGCAGACTCCTGAATTACATTACAAATAGGTGACCTGGGGAAAAACGTCATAACTTTCTCTCTGAGCATCGGAGTGAAATTTCATAAGAAGGTACATAAAGAGGACGGACTGTAGTTTCTTGTATATCAGTTTCAGATCCATAGGTCAAAACAGTGACTTGTGGCACGTCGTACAAGTTCGCTCTACTGAACTAGTCTATAATCAAGTCATCTTGGGAGATTGTGCATAACTCTTCCTTGGAGAATCCAACTTGGATCAAACTTGTGGCATTAGAAGGAGGACACAGAGGGCTACTATAGGTCGTAATTTTAGAACTGGATAATCTGAAATTGCAGAGATACATCAGATTCAATATCAAGCTTCTACAAAGTGAAAAAATGTGTGTAGTTTTTTTAAAATTTTTGCATAAGCTTGGTTTGAAAAATTAGTTTGAATCGGTAATTGATGCCCCGAGGAAAGAAAATGAAAACACCTAGTAAGCAACCTGAAAGCTCTAGCATGACTTATGAAGAAGATGAAGAAATGCAACATGATATATCAAAATTACGAGACCAAGTGCAACAAGTGTCACTTGCACAAAAAGCAATAGAATCTAAGATGGATGGTTTAAGGAAAGATGTAGAAGCTAAGATGGATGGTTTAAAGAAAAGTGTAGAAGCTAAGACAAATTGTTTAAAGAAAGGCGTAGAAGCTAAGATGGATTGCATGGAAGCTAAGATGAATGGCATGGACGCTAAAATTGATGGCATGGATGATAAGATGGAAGAATTGAAGATAAATATGAATAAGTTGCTACAAGAAATGGTCACTAATGGTGAAAGGGTAGTAAAGGAAACTCACGATGAGAATAAAAGAAATGTTAATCATGATTCCATAGACTCGAATGTTGGATCGAAGACCCACCATATTCCAAAAATCAATATGAGGAAGTTTGATGGCAAGGATCCCGCAACATGGATATTACAGATGGAGCAATTTTTCGATTTCAATAATGTGCAAAACACACAAAAGGTACGTATTGCAACATTATATTTGGAACCAAATCAGTTTGTATGGTATCGATGGCTTTGCTCTCGTAAAAAAATTATCACTTGGACAATTTTTACGGAAGAATTGACAGCACATTATGAGGATACAAAAAACAACACTTTTTTTAGCCAATTGATAAGTCTCAAACAAAAGGGTTCAATAATGGAGCACATTGAGGAGTTCCAAAAATTGAACAGAAGGGTAAAAAATATTCCAGAGGAGCATAGGATTGATGTGTTCATAGGGACTTTAAAAGATAATATCCAACATGATGTTCGCCTTTGGGAACCTGATTCATTAGAGAAGGCATTTAGGTTAGCAAAAAAATGGAAAGAAAAATTATGGCAACCAGGAAGCATAACACTCACAACTATAAATATGGAAGTGTTGTTGCCCCTAGTCTTCCACAACCTATAATGTTGACACCACAACAATTGGAAGAAAAAAGAGCAAAAGGGCTTTGTTACAGTTGTGATAGCAAATACACTAAAGGTCATAAGTGTACTGAGAAGAAATTATTCTACATAGATTGTGAAGAGGAAGAAGAAAAGGAGCAAGAAATGTCAAAAGAAGAGGATATACTCCAGGAAAAAAGCCTAGATAAAGAAGAAATGAATCTGACCATATCTTGTAATGCATTGGCAGGAATTACCACTCCTCAAACCATCAATATAGAAGGACAAATCAAGAAGAAAAAGGTAATAATGTTGATTGATTCAGGAAGTACCCACAATTTTATTCATTGTAAGGTAGTAAAAGAATTGAATTGCTTCTTATATCCAGCACCAGAGTGTCAAGTGATGGTTGCAAATGGAGGAACAATGAATTTCTCTGGAAAGTGCCATAATATCAAGCTATCCATGGGAGAATTTGTATTGACTAGCACAATGCTTTCCATTCCAATGGGAGGTGTTGATGTTGTACTAGGAGTCCAATGGCTACAATCCTTGGGTACAATAGCTATTAATTTTCAAGAACGTTTCATGAAATTTTCTGTGGAAGGAAAGGAAGTTGAATTAAGGGGTATTGCAGGGAAACCGAGAAAGATAATCATCTCTAACGGTATGAAAAAGCTTCTAAAAAGGGAACACAGAGGTGTAATTTCACAATTATGTTCACTAGATATTTCCACATTGCAATCTCTATTTCTCCAGATCTCTAAAAAGTCTTGGACAATCATTCCAAGGTATTTGAGACTCTCAAAGGTCTCCCACCTATTCGTGATCATGATCATGCTATTCATCTGATTCCAGGAAGTGTTCCTCCAAACATCAGGCCGTATAGATATCCCTATGCCAAAAAGAGTGAAATTGAATGTATGGCTGCAGAAATGCTAGAGGCTGGTATAATTCAACCGAGTCAAAGTTCTTTCTCTGCTCCAGTAGTATTGGTGCACAAGAAGGATGTATCATGGCGCATGTGTCCGGATTATAGGGAGCTCAACAATCTCACTATTAAAGATAAGTTTCCCATTCCTGTCATTGATGAATTACTGAATGAATTGCATGGATCAATTTACTTCACCAAGTTGGGTCTTTGTTCAAGATATCATCAAATCAGAATGAAGACTGAAGACATTCTGAAAACATCCTTTAGAACTCATGAGGGTCATTATGAGTTTTTGGTCATGCCTTTTGGCCTTACCAATGCACCTTCAACGTTTCAAGGTTTTATGAATTCCATTTTCAAACCATTCCTTAGAAAATTTGTGTTAATATTTTTTGATGATATACTAATCTACAACAAATCTTAAAAGGATCATGTTGAACATGTTGAGAGGGTGCTACAATTATTGGAGGAGAAACAATTATATGCAAAAAGATCCAAATGTTTCTTTGGAGTACAAGAGGTGGAATATTTGGGTCATATTGTATCTCATGAAGGAGTTAAGGTAGACCCTAGCAAAATTAAAGCCATTAAGGAATGGAAAATCCCCACATCCATAAAGCATCTGCGAGGATTTCTCAGGTTGACAGGGTATTATCGCAAGTTTGTTAAGAATTATGGGAAAATAGCAGCACCTCTAACAACATTATTGAAGAAAGAGGCATTTTCATGGACTCCAGAAACAACAAAGGCATTCGAGCATCTTAAAGAGGCAATGTGCCAAGCACCGGTTTTAGCTACACAAGATTTCACAAAAACCTTTATTATGGAATGTGATGCTTCAGGAAATGGAATTGGCATTGTTTTAATGCAAGATAAAAGACCCATTGCTTTCGAAAGTCGTCCAATCAAGGGAAAGTTTTTACACAAAGCTATTTATGAGAAGGAAATGTTGGCAATACTCCATGCACTTAAGAAATGACAGCCCTACCTAATGGGAAGACACTTCAAGGTAAAAACGGATCATGATAGCCTTAAATACTTTTTAGAACAAAGATTATCCTCTGAAGAGCAACAAAAGTGGGTCACAAAGATATTGGGTTATGACTTTGAAATCATCTACAAAAAAGGGAAGAAAAATGTGGTGGCAGATGCACTCTCAAGAAAGGATGAGGATGTGGAAGCATTGTTGTGCGCTATTTCTATTATCCAACCAGATTGGATAAACGAAGCAAGGGAGGAATGGAAGAATGACGAAGAAGTGTGGGCACTTATTCAAAAGTTACAACAAGACTCCAGTAAGTCTGATACATTTAGATGGAAAAATGATTCGTTATGGTACAAAGATCGCTTATACCTCTATAAGAATTCCTAGCTAAAACAAAAGATTCTTATGGATTTGCACACTTCTCCCTTAGGAGGGCACTCAAGATTTTTAAAAACTTACCACAGGGTTAAGAAGGAATTTTTTTGGGAGGGCCTTAAATAAGATATTCAAAAGTTTGTGGCGGAATGTTTGGTTTGCCAACAAAATAAAGTTGAAACAATTAAGACATCGGGTCTATTACAACCTTTATTCATTCCAAGCCAACATTTGGAGGAGGTTTCAATGGATTTTATCACAGGTTTACCCAAGTCTGAGGGAAAGAGTGTCATCATGGTGGTAGTTAATAGATTTACCGAGTATGCACACTTTTGTGCATTATCACATCCATTGAAAGCCAGTACAGTTTCTACTGCATTTATGGAAATAATTCAAAAGCTACATGGAAACCCAAAGATTATTGTAAGTGACAAAGATCCCATTTTCACTAGAAATTTTTGGACAGAATTATTTTCTTTTATTGGTACTCAATTAGCTCATAGCTCATCTTATCATGCTCAATCTGATGGGCAAACTGAGATAGTAAACAAATGTTTAGAAGGATATCTTCGTTGCTTTGTATCTGATAAACAGACACAATGGGTTAAATGGTTGCCTTTGGCTGAATGGTGGTATAACACTTCCTTCCATACAACAACAAAAATGACCCCATTTATGGCACTTTATGGATATCAGCCACCATCCATCACATCATATTTAAGAGAAAATTCTAAGGTTCAAGCAGTGGAACATCACATCGAACATCAACAACATGTCCTCCAAATCTTAAAGGATAACCTCGTGTTGGCATATAATAGAATGAAACAATAGGCAGATCAACATCGCAGTGAAATAAGTTTTGATGTAGGTGATTAGGTGTTCCTACGACTACAACCATATAAGCAAATGTCCCTCAAGCAAGCTAAGAAGGATAATAAATTACACCAAAGTATTATGGTCCGTACAAGGTGTTGCAAAATATTGGTACTATGGCATACAAATTGGAGCTTCCTGCAGCTTCTCGATTGCACCAAGTTTTCCATGTTTCATGTTTAAAGAAGGTTATAGGCAACAAGCTCCTAGTTCAAACAATATTGCCAAAACTTGACGAGGAAGGAAAAATTATATTGGAACCAGAAGCAGTCACAGAAACAAGAACTCGACAGTTACGAAATCGATCAATTTCGGAGTATCTTAAGAACTTATCCGTTGAAGATTCCACATGGGAGGATGAGAATTTTTACAGAAGCATCCAGAACTACTGAAGCGTTGAGGACAACACTTTTTTGAAGGAGAGGGGCATGTTGGGTCTCTATAATACTAGTGATTACCCCATTGCTATTGTAGTTGTATCCCTTATTAATATTGTTGTGCCCCTATTGTCTCCATATTGTTATTACTGTGTCTCATAGAATCCCTTTATTGTTATTTTTGTGGCTTTATATTATTATTGTTAGGTCGGCTGGGTTATATTGTGACTCCTTAGACTTCTATATATAGAAAGGAGGTTTTGTCATTTGAATCATCTAAGAATTGCTCATCTATGTAATGTAAAGGATGTTGCCCCCTCGAAGAGGCTGAATTCTAAGGTGTGGATCTCTCTTTTCTATCTTTTTGTGAGCTAGTTTCATAACAACAACATATTACTATATGTTAAACTAGTATTAAAAGACAGATTTCTCAGTAAAAAGTTACTTGGAAATCAGAATTCAACCCATAAGCGTAGATATAAATAATAACATATGATTGAGAAAAATTACTCATACCGACAAAAGTGCAAAAATATGAATAAAGTGACACATTCCTGCCATCATAAAATGAAATTAGTATTTAAAACAATAGTATTAGAAATACCAATTAATTGAATCCATTTCTTTGGCTCTGGTTTCCAACAGTCCTTTACATTGCTTGAGCATATGTTGTTGCAACAAGAGCTGCAGAAGTGTAAACTCTACCCATCATACATAATTCCGAATGCAAAAGAAAAATCCGCAATGATCCCAAAATCTGAGATTTTCACTCCTCCTGCCTACAACTCTAAATCCCTATTACAAAAGTTCTTTTATAATTCCAGAATTGCAGAGGAGAGAAGCCCTTATTACATTCTACAATTTGTTATTTATAATATTTACAAAAGAATTCAAAATAGGAAAGTTTGTCGAAGAATAAATTTGTTTAATCAATTTTCATTGGATCCAAATTCCATTCTTGTATTGCTA
Organism: Pinus tabuliformis; assembly: GCA_031772625.1. Classification (NCBI taxonomy): domain Eukaryota; kingdom Viridiplantae; phylum Streptophyta; class Pinopsida; order Pinales; family Pinaceae; genus Pinus; species Pinus tabuliformis. Next base: position 37,376,442 of record CM062806.1, on the reverse strand, counting down.
GAGCCTTCTCATTGATTGGGATCTTGTTCTCCTCATCTCTTCGACTGTTTTCATGCAAAATCAAATCAAAACAAAATTAAACTGAAAAATAAAATCAAAATGCCAAATCTGGAATTAGAACAAGTCTAATCAATTTCAATTAAATAAATAATTGAAAAAGAAATATGCGATTTCTATTGATGCATGTAATAATTTAATTGGCCAAGGATATCATTGATGAAGGGATTTTCATTCATAAGAGGTTTGGGCAAGTGAAAATGCAAAAAAATAAAACTTAAAAAAATTGGTTTTATTTAAAAATTTGGAGCTTGATCTTCTTCTGAATTTTAGATTCAATAAATGATCAAATCTATTAATGAAACTTCCTCACAAATGTTCTCCATGATTTTATTTTTCCAATGGGCTGTCTTGGGCCTCATTTGGCCAAGTAAAACTTAATTTATGAATTTCCAAATTTAATGAATCAAATCTAGCAAAATTCTGGAAATTCTATTGCGTAAGTAAAAAAATCAAAATTTGTTAATTAAATTTTAATCCTAAATTAATTTGTTGTTATTAATTAATTAATTAATAATTAAATTTTTTTTTTTTTTTTTTTTTTTTTTCAAAAGGTGGAAAAATCTATCAAACTCAGTTTGTCAAACCAACAGTGAGGACAGCCATCTCTGGCTGCTATCCGCGAATGTTAGTTGACACATCACTGTTATCAAGGAAAACCACGCCACCTGAAATAACCCGCTGGTGGTCCGTAAGGGAGCAGGCTTTCACTCCTGCCAGATGCCTCTGGGTCTTGGGCCGTTAACCTGTTTCCTTACGTCCGAGGAAGACGAGCTCTTAGCCAAGCAGAAGCAGTTTTAGGGCATACTCCAGGCCCAAATAATTAATTATTTATTAATTAATACTAATCTAATTTTCATACAATTAATTTTAATTTAATTATATATTTAAATTAATTTAATAATATTTAATATATATGGGTTATATTAATATATGAACATATATGTTGACTTCTCCATTTTGTTTCAAACGGATTGAAAACAAAACAAGAGTCTTAGTAAGGATCACACCGATTTTATTGCACTTTTTGTTTCTAAATGTTAAGGTTTTAAAATTAATGCGATAAGATTGTGCAAGAAAATTTTATGATAAGTATTTTGTAATAAAACATTTTTTCGATATGAATTTTTGCGATAAGATTATTTTGATAAGTTTGGTGTGATTCTCTGTGGGTTATTAAATTAATGAAGATGAGCGGGTTTATCTGAATTATTAATTTTACAAATTGAACTATAGCGATTTTGTAATTTTAAGATTCTGAGTTTGGTAATTTGTTAAAAAATAATAAATTGGAGTAAATTACTAAGATCTCGAAATAGTTTTCGTCTATTATACATTTTGTAGGACGGATAGTTAAAAAATGAAAGAATATTAGTAAAAACTAAATAAGGGTTAATATTTACAATGAATGACTATTGAAATTATTTAGCTATGAAAAATCGAAATATTATACATTTATTTACATTTTAGTCTAGGCGAGAAAACAATCAAACTTCGAAGGGATTCCCTTTACAAATCAGTTGATCAAATGAGTCGAAACAAGTATCGATGGAAAACTTGTGAAAATTCAGATTCAATGAAATAATTAAAACAAAAATCTGACGAAAAAAAAAAAAAATGACAAAATTGTAAGACAATTAATCAAAATGAAAACCATAAAAGATGCTTAGCCAAAAGTTAATGGAAAGGGTCCCCATTATTTAAATAATGGAGGGTGTTGGGTTTTCCCTACAACAAGTTATATATGTAATTTGATGCGTTTATGTTTAAGTTCGGATCACACTCACATAAGATCTCTGCTCAGGCACTCTCGACCTCTTCTCTGCAGCATAGGCACACTCAACCTCTTCTCAGCAACGCTCACTCACTTGGAGCTATCCACTCAGTTCATTGGTAGAAATGTTGCTTCCCCCACCTTGATGAACTGTAATCTGGGGTATTATTCGTTTGTTGCGTAGGGAACAATGTTGAATATGTTGTCCTTCATTCCACCTGGAAGCGTACCCTCGACATGGCTCTTCATCCTGATGCTGCATATGATTACAAAGTCATTGTAGCAACGTTAAACACTAAACATGGCTATGTTCTTTCCGTGATTAAATCTCTTGTCCATTAGGATTTGTTCTTCATTTATACTGCCCAAAAGCATACTTTTGCATGACACTCCATATTGTTGTTATATTAAACTACAAGGACATTGTAACCAAATTTATCATTGGGAATTGGCTTCTCTAGCATACTATCAGAGCTTCTACATTGGGCAATCTTTCCACTTGAATTCTCCTTAGTATGAAAGGAATATCAAGCATGGATGACTCTACTTCAAGATAGGATCCATTGATTTACTTTTACATTTCATGGTCCTTCCTTCCTTAACTCAACGTTTCTTTACACTCACCATTACTCCAGCGATATCAACCTTTTTGTGTGCATTTACTTGGTTATCTCAAGCTTCTTCTTATCTATCTATGGCTATGGCCAATTATGGCATAGCTTCCAAATATGGAAAACTTATTTCCAAAGTTTGTGAATCATCCATGCTTTCGATCATGTGCCCAACACTTACCTAATCCAAATGTGGTGAATAACCAACTGAGGAGTAATCTTGCAGAAGAGTTGTCAACTGATCACACATTTCATATGCCCTTCAGGCTCATGGTTTCAATGACATGCAACTATACCACAAAGCCATATGAAAATAATTTGACAAGGCCCCACTTCATATGCATATTCTGCCTTATTTGGATCTTAGATTCACGTATCCCCGTAACTTCTTTCAATTTCAATTCCTCGCGATCTTACAAGATTTCGGGGATTCAGGCATGGCCCACCTAGCCTTAGCACCTTCCCTTGATGCATTTCTTCTGACTTTGGCCCATGCTCCTTTAAATTCTTGTCCACAATTTTATTGATTTTTAAATGCTTGAAGGCCCTTTGTTACCAATAAAATAGGAAACCACCACAAAAACAAGTCATGAACACACCTTTCAACTTTGGACGAAACATCAAATGTTAGCAAAAACTCTGTCAACTATTGTACTGTCAATTAATGATCCTTGGTGCCCACAACCTTTAAGAAATTAAATTAACGAATATTTACGAGGTTTCCGACCTCTAGGGTATTCCCTCTGCTAAGGTGACGACATGTTGATTTCATCCATGCCACATGTGAACTTGTGAAAGGTCCATGTATCACCCATATATGGGCCTTTTGGGTACTCGACAATGCCCTAAATTCTTGCCACGTGTCCAAGGTTATGTAGTATTTCTGTCATCTCCAACCAATAATATGTTTGCACCTGTCCTATCGGAGGAGAGAGGAATGGTCCCTCGAACCTTGTTTCTGCAAGTGATTTCCCTTGCAGTTCCTTGCTTCCTGGAATCCTTGAAGTTTTAAGAAATTCACTTAGCAAGAAGTTACAAGGTTTCTACCTTCTAGTATTCCGACCCTCTAGGCTTCCAACCCTCCGGGATTCCAACCTTCTGGGGTTTCGGGATTCCAACCTTCTGGGATTTCAGGATTCCTACTTCCCTAGCTCATTGTAATCCCGTGGCCTTTTTTAAACAAGATTTTGGGCTTTTGACCTTCCAAGATTCCAGGCTTCTCGGGACTACTCCTAAGTACTTCAGGTCTTAAGTTTGTCTAGCCATAGTTTCCGATCTAGAGGGCCATTTTCAAACTTCCACATACCATTAGAAAGCTTTTTCAAAGCCCTATCCAACTAAGCCAGAACCAAGATAATTTGAGCAAGTCTCCTTATTTCCTCCAAATCCTAAGCCTCTAAACCATCATAGTCATAATTTTATTGATTCTCCAATAAGCCTTCTACTATGATGATTATCTACAAGAGACTATAGCAACCATGGGACTCCCCCTGAGCTTGAAACCCCATGCACATTAATACTATCCCAATTTCCATCACAACTAGCCTAGTGGACATCAATGCTAACACTTCTGCTTCCACTAACATTCATGCTAGTATGATTGACATTAATGCCATCACACTGGTTGTCACTAGCAATCACACAATGCCAACTGTCCAACACATCTCCTAGCATGAATGTTGACATTATGCTAACACACTTGCTACCACTAGCCATTCAGGCAATGCCAATTGTCCAACAATATTATGATCAATGCATCTAAATGCTCTATCTATCAAGAGTTTGATATACATAATCTTAAATCTGATCAAGCCAGTGGCACTAACATTGTTTTCGTTGATACATCTAACAAAAGTGGTGCACATCAACCTGTGGACTTTTCTAAGCCACCCAAATTTGATGATCCATAATCAGAAAATTCAAAGACTTGTTAGGAAGTCGAGACACTTCAACCATTGTTGATGGTTATGTCAGCTTCTCACAATCCTATTAAAATCTTTAAACTAAGTTGTATCCAGATTTTCATGCATAGTTCTTTCCTTAACATCTATCCATTGGTTGTGACTTAATTATTAAAGGACTTTCAGTGTTTCCAAGTTAATCTTCCTGATCCTCAAGATATACTTTATGATCAAATAAAGGATTCTTGTTTGGATAGTCCCTCTTCATGTCAATCTCATGTATTAGACCAAGGGTTTGAGAGCACATACTCCATGGATCCTTACAACTTTAAAGCCTGTCATTCTAATTGTCAAGGTAAAGGTAATTTTGGGTTGAAGGATTTATCTTTGTTAAAATCTTCTGAGATTGATTAGACTTTTATCTCTTTTGTGTATTTATTAAACTTAATCATATTTCTGGCACAATATCTCTTCTTGAGTGTTTGCAAATCTTTGGATCATTCGGTGCTTCAAAACCCTTGTACATATATGGATATTATATTCAAATGGACACATGAGAATCGAGAACATTTTATGTTAATCGACCAATCCAATCATAATACCGGGGATTCTCTTTGTGATCTGAATGTGTTAACTACAAATTCATTTTCTCATGAGTCTTAGGGGTTTTGATTTGGTTGTTTTGGATATCGAGATCCAATTGTTGAATGGTTATAGAAATCCTACTTGACAAGCTCCTGTGCTAATAATAAGTTTGGTTCTTTCTTAATGTTTGCAAAAACTAAAAACAAAGATGAATATACATTCACAAGTAGCCTTCAAGGTTTGTATGATTGCTATTTCAATCAACAAAGTAAAGTTTTAGGATGGAATAAACCAGTCTGTATGGCACATCTTTCTGGCATTACCCAAGACCTTTAGTTCTTTGTGCAAAATTTTCAATTTGTTATCTTTTCTTTTGCACATTTTTTTATATTTTCTTTAATTGTTCACATTTTTGTGTTTGCGGGTTGGGAACTACAATGGCTACATTGGAAATTTCATTGCACTTAGCCCCAACCTTCTAGCTAGTTAGTTTAGGAGTAGGTATAGTTGTGTTTTAGTTTTCCTTGTACATTCATCCTGCATTTTCTCTCTTTAGTCTTCCCTTTTTTTATTATTACTGTATTGCATATTTTTTTTTAGTCCAATCCTCCATTTTCTTTGCCCTTTTGGTCTTGTTTGCCTATTTTATCTTGTTTTTTCTTTTGTGTTTTTATTAATAATATTTTGCATGAAATATACTCTTGTTTGGCTCAAAAGACAATGTGGCGAAGCTTCAAAAGGTAAATTGTGATGACAGACAATGTTAGGCTAATTTTTTACCCTCTTCTTTATTTGAGGTTACATATCTTTAAAGTCTATGATATATGAATGGAAAATATGATCTTTTGCAAACATAAAGCCTTTGGTCAAGCTACAAAGCATGTATCTCTATTAAGATCTTCATTTCTGACTTCACCTTGTATTGAATGGTGTTATGACTTGTTGACTCAATGAAGTATAGAAGGGAAAGGAAAAGAAAAATTAATGAGCATATTATCTTTCAAATTCCTTAAATAACGAACCAACCGCTCTGGTAAATTAAATAAGTTGAGATCCCTCTCCCACCATGAAAATAAATAAGTGCCTTTGGACATTATATTAGTGACTAAATAAATAGTTGAGTAAGAGAAAGGCTTCCTGTGTAGAGAGGTGGAGTAAGCAACTTCGTTGGGGTACTGAGGAGGCTCACTAGCAACAAATCAATGCTTGTGATTCCTTAAGGTGACTCCGTTGGGGTATTAAATAGGCTCGTTGGCAGCAAAGAAAAATCAAGGAATGTGCTTATCAAAAGATCAATATACTTATTATCCTTCTCCCCTATCCAAATAGTTTAGGTATGACTAGACTTATGTTGATGTGTTTGAGGTTGAGAAAGGAAAGGAGAGACTATACCTTTAATTAGGATAAGTGGCAAAGTTGGGGCAATCTATATGACGAATAAATGATTCTTGATAGAATGAGACCTTTCACTAAAAGATAAGACGTAAAAATATAAGTTGAAGTTCTATTATTGTGTTGCCAATTTTTGACGCTACGATCAATAACCTCCAAAAAATTTCTTGCACTTAAATTTAGGAGCCTACTGAGGATCTTACGATTTCTCATCCCATAGTCACTTTGTCATTAATTTATGTTTGCTAAGTGTTTAAGTCTTCTTCTCAGATTTTAAGTGTCAAAGTCACTTGCTTGCACATTCTCAGTCCTTGATAAATGTAGGAGCACGGTCGTTTTTATGCAAGCTTAGCTAGGCATTGTACAGTCCATAAGCACAGTGCACTATGTGATCTATGTCAACAGTTAGTGCACACTCCCCATTGACAGTCTTCCTCTCAGTTTTGGTTACATTGTCTCATCATATTGTGAATTTTCTCAGCTGTCACTTGTGTGCACCTTTGCTTTCACAAGCGTCTCTTTCACATTTGTGACTATCATTTTTACTTTTTTTTCACTTTAACAAGTGTCATTTTCATGTTATATTCACTCTATCATGTGTCACCTTCACTTTCGTAAGCTTTTGCAAGTGTCTTTTTCATGTTTACTTACATTCACAAGTGTCACTTCAAACTATTCTCACTCTTGTATGTGTCACACCTTTGCGCATCACTAGAGGTAGTTCTAGTGCACTCTTATAAAATAGATGGTCCTACATATCATAATAATATGTGATAGACACATTCCTATAGCTTAGCAAACTTCTTTATCATAGTCAACACTTGTTTCGTAACTCGTGTTCTAAGTGTCGCAATGTGTCATCTCAATTGTCACACTTAGTAACAAGTGTCACTTTGTTGTAATTTCAAGGTGCGATTGATGTTCATAAGTCCTGTGCATTCCTCTGGCTTGTATTGTTGTCATGCATGTGTCTGATCCATGTTTGAGTTTTGTTCAAATGCATTTCCCTCTCTTGCACTAGTGATCCAACACTTAGCCATTTTAGATCTCTTCTTTGTCCTACTTCCGAGTGCAAATTATGAAAGCTTTGATCCTTCACTAGGTGATAAGCATTGCATATTCATGAGCCTTATTTATGATATATCTCCCTCCTATACTTGTGCACTAAGTCTCTCTTAAGGTCATCTCCTATGGCTACACATTCAGAACCTTCACAACATAGTCACCTAACCCTTGTTGCATGCATTGAATCATTGCACTAATACTTGATTAATTATTCCTTATATAATGCATAAATAATTTCTAGTGCCCCCCTACAAAATAAAATTGTGCCACAAATCCTCCTCTTCTCCCCCCCCCCCCCCCCCCCCCCACAGTGCAATAATCTTCTTCCTAGGAAAAGTGACTTTCCTTCCACTACTCACCTTAGCCAACAAGGTATTTTCCTCTTTCAGTGAACCTTCCTGAGTGTAGGGTACCTATTTAGTGAAAAATCAACCACTATTTAAGAGATCTATTCTATCCTGGGGTGTGGGGCACACTTTGAGTGAATATTCAACCATTGTTGAGGAAAATTACGCTTTCCCTTGAGCATGCCTCTCTTCCCAGTGCACGACACATTTTTAGTGGACAACAGAGTTGCCTGTAGATTATTATTAAAGAAAATTTGTCTTTCCCTTAAGCCTGCCTCTGAGTCATAGTGCATAGTGTAGTTTCATGCAGCATGCCCTCAACCCTTGTCCACTAAATTTCCACACTAGGACAAGACTTGTCTTACTTTTCCTCCTCAGTGCATGGCTCAATTTTAGTGAGTAGTGGTGTCATCCGTTGCTCATTTTCAGACTCGACTTCACTTTCTCTGTCTCCTACTCCCTTGAGATTAATGCATGGCACAATATTAGTGAGAAATATCATCGCACTATCTCTTGCACTTTCCCATTGTGTTGGACCTTGAAGATCCCCTCCTTATATTGCATGGAACAATTTTAGTGAGCAATAGTACCTTCCTTAGGGACTGTTGAGCTCAATTGTGACATCCTCATCAAACCCACTCTTCTGGTTCCTTTCATAATCCCATCACAAGCAAATTCTTCCATGAGCAAGTAGAGATAGGATAGATGATTTGAAGATTGATTTTTCCTTGTCATGAGTGATCTTCATTGGTAGGTGTACCATCTCAGTGTGACAAGGTGATGCTCAAGGTAGATGTCAAGAAGAAGACATAAAGACGCACTTGCAGAGAAGAAGCACAAAGAAGAACCATCATGAAGACATGAAGAGATCCAGGACCATGACATAATGAACACACTTCATGATAACTAATAAGGTCACATATTGATCAAGACCCTTTGGAAGCTGGAGATGAAGAATAAGGCATATTTTTAATGAAGATTGAAGACAAAGCAACAAAGGCAGAAGATTGGCATTTCCATTTCCACATCACCATGAAGTTCTATGTCATTATTATCAAGTTGTGACTTGAAAAAGTGCCATCAAAATGTCATATGTATCCATGTATCTTTGTAACAACTTAGAGTAAAATGTTCATGTAATAAAGTTAATAAAGGAAAAATAATACCAAGGTCATCAAACACGTATTTCAAACTGAATGTTGGGAAAAACATCCTAGTAGGCATCACTTGTTGTATATTATGGCTAAGGGGAAATTGGCAAAGGCAATTGCAAAGTATTTCTACAGGAAAGAAGGAATTATAGGTAATTATTTATGAAAATAAAGGAAAATAGGAAAAAAGGTGTTAGTTTTTGTAGCATCGGATGTATTCTTTCCACAAAATTTGGTGGAGAGGTTAGAATACATGAGATCTCAAAAACCCGGAAATCATTTTTGGAAATTCTGCCTAGAAGTGTCTCAACTAGATTATTAACCAATTTTTAAATATTTCCTAAGTCTAAACTTAGGGAGTATGGTTAATTAATTAGTATTAATTGAGATAAGGTGAGAATCATCTAGAAACTTACACAGATTGATCCAGATATGATCCTATTCCTTAATTAAGTTTTAATCTTGGTTGTTGGTGCTCCAATAATTTATTAGAAGAAGAGATCGATGTGGCGTTGGAGAAAACACTTGAATAGTTCAATTTCCTTCGCAGATCGATTTCTAGAGTAGCAGTAGTGATCTACCAGAGAGCTAGGGATTGATGCAGTGAGTGAGGGGTATGGACAGTGATTTGGAGGATGTTTTTCCAGATCTGGGGAGGTAGCAGGAAGAGGGCCGAATTTCCCCAGTGAGTTAGCATAGAGGATTGCGCAGTTGCTTCAAAGAGGGAAGTTCGATTTGCTAAGGAGAAATGTTTTTCTCAGCTCCAATGATCGGGAATAGGTTCCAGAGGGTTGGAGAGACAATTTTTTTAGCAATAGGAGGTAGAATGACTTCATCAAAGACCAGTCAGAGGCTTGACATCAAAGCGATTGCACAAAGGCTGACGCAAAGGCTTCAGGAGGCTGATTTTTCTGAAGTTAGGTTATGTTGAGATTGTTTGTGGAGGAAGGGTAATCCCCTTCAATAATTTTTCCCAGATTTTCTTGTTGTGACATGCCAGTTTCAGGCATCCAGATTGTACTCATATTTTCGCTGCTGCATAATAATAGAAAACCTCATTGTGGTGCCATTTTCCCAAGTTGGGTTTTGATCTGAACTTATGTAGGAACACAAAAAAATACAGAAATACCAATATACACAGAGATGGAGCAGAAATAAAACTTCATTTCATTAATATCAAAGAACTAAAATATGCTTACATACAAAAATAAAAAACTAGCTTGGGTGATGGTAGCTTATCTCTGAGAAGAGATGTGGCGGCTACCTCCTTCGAATTGTGTTACAATGAGGTTCAAAGGCCTATTTATTATTTAGAAACAATGCAAAACCCTAAACATCCAAAAGCCTAACCCTAGGAGATGAAGCGCCAAAAATGTGGGTCTCGTTTAGGTAAATTGGTACATCAACTTCCCGGGGTCGTAATTTTGGCATACGATCTTCATTTGGCTATCATAATACCTCACTTTGAAGATCTAAAAGAGGAGGCCAAAAATAAATTGGTTGAAAAATTTGGGACTTTTTTGGTCCCTGCAATTTCCCTCAAAATGTCTTTTAGTCCCTGAAAACAGCTCCAGAAGTTTAGAACCCTAAAAACTGCCAAAAATAGTAAGTTCTGCTACAATCAAGGAAAATGAGAATAAAAAATGGTGGGGATCCAAGTGGAATAGGCAGGTGGCCACAAATATCCGCCTGAATCAGTCCTCCCCCCTTAGGAAGCAATGTTCCCCATTATGTTGAGTACCTCCATGAGATGGGGGAACTTCTGCTAAACTTGGTCCCTGGTGAGCCACTTCCTTTGGTGCAAGAGTTGGCCAACTTTGACAGTCTGATACAGTTGGATCTTCTGCTTGTAAATGTTCTTGATTTGGGTTTCCATGATCCGATCAGTTTTGGCCTGTTCCATGCAGTCTGGTTTTAACTCTATTGATGGGAACTGTTCTACAATGTTTGATGTGTCGAGTAATGGTGGAAAGTATGGTCAAGGTTGGTCCACATTGAACACTTGGTGCACACCAAGAAATGGTGAAATGTTGAGCTCCAAAGCATGGTCAAAGGCAGTCCACATTGAACATTGGGTACAGGCCAAGGAATGGTGGAATGTTGAGCTCAAAAGAATTTTCCCCTATAGCCTTAGTGATGGTGTAAGGCCCATGTTAGAGTAGGCGAAGCTTGCGGTGTGGCCCATTGAGGCATTCCTTTTGCAAATGTAACCAAAATTTTTCGCCCACCTAGAATTTGTGCGGCACCTAATGTTAATCATGGCACTACTTATACTTAACATTTTCTCTATCCAATGTGTCATGGACCTATTGACAGATGTGTTGAATGCACTCAATCAAGTTGTTAGCCCTATCAGATTTGGACTAGATATGAGTCAAATTTGCTTGAGTAGCTGCAAATGGTATGACCACATTAATGGGACATAGTGGCTGGAATCACAACCCCACCTGAAAGGGGTTTTGGCCATTTGAGCTATGGAGAGCTTTGTTTTAGTTGTGTTAGACATAGGAGAGGATTTCATCCCATGTGCATGGATGCTTCAAGTTGTACATATGTAGAATGTGTATGATCATGCTATTAATGACCTCATTTTGGCCATCAGTTTGGGGGTGTAAAGTTATGGACTTAGTGAGCTTGGTATCCAACATCGACTAGATACTTGACTAAAATGTACGAGGAACCTGTTGTCTCGATATGAGATAATGGATTGTGGGATCCCAAAATGTACACACACTCATTCAAAGAAGAGCTTAGCAGTGGCTTCTCTTGTGATACTCCTCTTACAAACCACCATAATGGCCATCTTAGAGAATCTGTCGATGACCACGAAAACACGGTCATTGGAATTCTTAGTAGAAGGAAGGCCCAACATGTAATCCATGGAGCTGGATTCCCAAGGTTGACTAGGAGTATGGAAAGGAGTATATAGGCCTTTCTTCTTGATGGACAGTTTGGAAATGATGTAGGAAGTGCAAGATCTAATGTACTTCCCAACATCCCGTTGGCTTAAGGGGGCTTGACCCAAGTTTAGAGTTATTCACGCCAACCAAAAAAACCCTAACTATTGGCCCTTTTGGCAACAATCTGCTTAGTGCAGGCTGCAGTCTCACTCGAAGCAGTATTGGTGAATGCTAGAACCTGGTTTCTGCATCCAGGGACATGTGATAAGTGGTCTTTAAGTCTTAACAACTCAGATCACCAACCTAACTCTAAGAAAAAATCTTCTAGACCATCGCAAAGGTCTATGATCAGACTTTATAGACCCTAAGGAAGCAGTCTATCCACTGCCGCATACTAGTTATTAACCCTAGATCTACCTTTGCGCAGATCTATCTTATTGATCAACAAACATAAAAACCTTAACCCTTAACTTCGTGAACATAGATAATTACTTAAAACATGCATAAATAGGATATATTCAGTAGATTCACACAACATTCATACATTATTCCATGAAAACATATTATTGAGCGACATAATATAACATAAGTAGAATTAACAATAATACTCATATGCACATAGTTCTTCAAAATCAATCTTTATTCAATTTTAGCATTCAAATTACAAACTTCTCCACCCTACGCACTCAGTTGCAGGGGTCTGCACACTCAGCTGCAGACTTACCAAGGCCTCCTACACATTCAACTGCAAGAGCCTTCCCCTTCTCACCTAAGTATAGGAAGAAGAGCCTTCTTACCTTAGCACTTGCCCAAAATACAAAACTCATTCAAAGTTCACAATTCTTAGTTCTAAGTTATCGCTAAGAGTCATTATGACTCAACTATTTATAAATTTCTCCAATATAATACCATGGTCTATGGACCATGGGAGGATCTTAAAACCGACCCAAAAAAGGGGCTAAAACCACTTTGACTCCTATCTAGTCATGCGCTCCGCATCCACATTTCATGGAGACTTTACATACTTTACAAAAATGTTTACAAAATTGGGTTAAACTAATGCCAAAATGGACCCTAGGTACCCTAACCCAATATTCCCCCAACAAAAATATGGTGACTCGCTCTCGAGTCACTTAGATGGCGCCTCGATATTATTGCAGAGGCCACCCAACTGAACTTGTAATGTTGTGACCTCAGCAGCGCTCTGCACTGTTTCCTGTCATACTTCCTCGACCAATTTCTCTATTGTTGGGCCTTCCACTGCAAGGCACATTGTCCTATGAGTCTATTGCAATACTTTTAACTTTCCTTCAAGCAATAGAGTAAGCTAGTAGGCCTCCTCTAGCCATGGATGCAGTCTCACCTTCAGAAGGGCCTCTTTCCTCTGTAATTCTTTTGTCTATGCTTGCAGCTACTTGCCTTCTTGCAACTTCACGAGTTGTTGCACTGGCGCAAAAATGTGCGTAGTCGCTCGAACTTCATCATATTTTTGTTGTGCCTCTCTGACATTTGTGTTCACCTTCTGCAATTTTAGGTCCTCCTACAAGTTGGTCCACAATTCCATAGCTTTATCAAACATCATTGCGTAGTTTGTGACTACAGTATCCAATGTGCACATATTCTCCTTGATCGTTTCTCTACATTGCTCCTAAAACTATAGCAAAGTAGTTGGATGAAACTTTAGCTGCAATTCTAAGATCTTCATTTGAAAATAGAAAGTGACGCGACTGATGTCCTCATTTGATGCACAAACTCCAACAACTAATTTTCTAACTTTTGTGGTAAGTGTAGTATCCTCCGAGATGTTCAACTCAAGAACTAATTTTCATGCCTACTCGATTGTTGTCTCTAGACTCGGACTTCATGCTTGCAGTTCCTCCTTCTCTTTTAGCACCTGAGCTTTCTCCTCAAACATCTGTTCTTTATTAGCCTTGAACTCACTAATAACTATAAGGGTGCACTGCTCTCTAATCCTTAACTCATCTGAAACCCCCTGATGCAGCACATGGAGGGTTTGAAGTGGAAGCGCAACCAAGTTCACTCCCATATCCTTCACTGTACCTAGCACAACGCGACCCTCCTCTGACTTTGTGCATATCCATCCTTCAGGTAAAGGAATGACTTTGAGTTCCAGAGTCCTTTCTAGCTCTGCAACTATCTCGCTCACTTGCACCCTGCTCGCCTAAATCCTGCTGGTTCTGATCTGCATATCGCGCAGGTCCGTTTGGATGATCCCTAGCATTTTCATATATTGTTGCTCAAAGTACTACGACAAATTTGTTGTGGTATCCCTAACCTTGTCTCTGATCTCATCAAGAGCCCCTTCTGTAAGGACCATCGGGTCAATTCGCATCTACTTGTCAGATTTGTGCTTCTTTCTTGGTCTAGTAGTGGTCTCCTTACCATGCTTCTTCAATGTAAATGGAGTGCTCTATTTCTCACCCCTGCCTAATTCCTGCTCTGATTGGTCATGTTCATCTGTATGTTGTGAAGCTGAATTTCCAATGTCTTCTGTCTCTGCGCATTCTTTCTCAGCTTTCTCTTTTGCAACATAGTCTTTCTCAGCATGTTTCTTTTTCGCCGCTGCATTGTTAGCGAATTCTTTCTTATTTTTCTCAGCCAGAGCATGTGTTGCCTTCTGTGCTGCCTCTTTTCACTTTTGTATGTAGTTGACTACGCAGCAGAGCTGCCTACACCCTTATGAGTGCCTACACCAAGCTTCGTGGGTTCGTTCCATTCCGCGGGCCACATCCCCACAATCTCCTGCACATATGTCTCAGAGACTAAGTATGGCAACGTGTGCCACATTAACTTAGGGTGGTTCCGCACCTTGATAGAAATGTTCTGTAAATCAGCCTTGAACTCCTCGAAGTCCATCAACTACTTGAACAAGGTTGGGGACATCCTTGGTTGTTGACTCATTACCGTTTGAAGATCCATCTCCATTACGACCCAAAATATGTTTGACTCCCTGATTCTCTCCAGATCCTTGTTCAACCACAGTGAAGCAAACTTTACTGCATCTAGTAAATATTTAGGTTGTAGAGGAAACTTACTATCCTCCAGCAATCTCCATGCTACTAATACGATTGACAGTAAAAGCCATGCATAATGAATATTCTTGTTGTCCTCCTAAGCTTCACAGTAGTTCACAAGGAACTCCTTACACAGATACTTCACCTAATTATATTGCACTTCCTTCACACACTGGGTGGCCAATGATATTATACGCATTGGAACTTCATCCACACGACATTTCCTCAGAAGCTTGCCGTCAATAATTTGCGTGGGAAACTACACTGCCTGGTCCTGAATGGAGCGGATAGAGTATCCACATGACTTCTTTACGAGACCATATTATTTCTTTATCTTATCCGCCAACTCTTTTTCTCCACTCTTCCCTCCAAAACTCTTTGGCAGGGTCTGCCCCTTTGTATGGAAGATATGTTATGTGATGATTTAACATATATGTGATTGAGATGGGCTCCCCAACCCATAAGAACCCATCATGCACTAGAAAAAATAGTTGGCGCACACACATCGTATTGATTATCGACCGATGAAAATGCGGCACACAGAGCATGTGCAGCAACCCAGTTTGCTCAACACCTTTGACCGTTGCCATAGGTTCCAACCTCATAATCCCAGTCTCTTCATAGTAAGTTTTCATCATGTACTTGTTGGTCACCAAATGTGGGAATTTCGCGTGGTCTGAGAGATCCCAATAATCCATCTTTAACACTAGAATGCGTACTATGACTGCGCCTTTGAACTCAACCTGTTTAGGCAACAGGGGCATTGAAACCATGAATTTCCCAGAATCAGGGTCCTTCGGTACTTTTGTCTTCCCTTTCTACGGAGGGATATACTCTAGGAGTTGTGTGATAGGTTCGTCCTCCTCATAATCCAACTCTTCCACACCTTGGAGTTCTTCCTCCTCCAAATCTACCACTTTCTCCTATTTTTTATCTTTTTTCTCTTTCTGTTGCACCTCTAGGATCTTCCTTGGTAAATGTCTCACTGGAATTGGTTTCTTTTGTTTCTCTTTTGTGGCTGATTTCTTCAGTCTAGGTGACCTCAACACCATAGGCATAGAGGGTGTAGCTTCCATACTTGATATATGATGTTCCGTCGCGTAAAAAACAACAACTTCAGAACTCACAACCTCTGCAAGGTTGGTATTAGTCATTCGTTCTATGAACATCTCTCGGGCTTCTATAGAAAAATTTGCAAATGAGGGGCGCATCATGAAATCCTCCCAGAATTGATGACTCATAAGATTCAAATAGCAAAGCACGTAGACAACTCTCAAAATGAAAAGTGTTCTTTGATAGACCAACATGCTTAATTTATAGAAGGTTTTGAATTCAAATATGACCATTTTCTCGAATTTATGATCATAAATACGTCTTTGACGGTAGATCTTCAAAGATTTTCGCCATAAATGGTTCCTACCCACTCCTCGTAACAAAATGTTTTCTATCACAATAGGAATAGTAACTCCAACGACTAGTTTTGGACCCTTCTACATGGCATCATACTCCATGGTGCAGCTCATCCAGCGCAGCTTCACCTGTTGCACTTCTGTCTTCCGTCAGGCAACGTCCCTACTATGTTTTTCACTTCACCGGGCTGCGTAGTTTATAGTCCTGCAATCCCTTGCAACTACCTAGATCACTAAGAATTTATTGCTTCCATATGGTCATTACAGAGGGGTAGGATCCCCTGTGTTTAGCTTTAGCCTACTTCCATTCACTTTCCCAAGGAATGGTTCCCCATTCAGCTTTGCGAGCTAAATTGTGTCACCGTCCGTGATCTCCTTAATAACATATGGCCCTAACTAGTGCATTTGAAACTTTCCTGGAAATTTGGTGAACTTTCTGTGATATAACAACACTAAATCATCCACCTTAAATGTATGAAGTTTAATATGCTTATCATGCCATGCTTTCTCACGCTCCTTTTTGCACTTGCTGGTGAAATCCTACAAGAAAGAGTCTTCTAACTGCAATAACTACATGAGTCATTCCTCCAAGGTATCATGATCCACCATGTCTGTTAAAGCTACAATACGTAGACTAGGCACAATATACTCCATAGGCATGACTGCTTTAATCCCATAGACCAACATGAATGGTGTTTGACCTGTCAACTTCTTGGAAGTCTTCCTATAATCCCATAAAATAGTAGGTACGTGCATGTCCCAATCATTCCTCTGTGCATTGCAGACCTTTGTCAATTCATTCTCCAAAGTCTTGTTAAAATCTCCCACCGTTCCGTTTGCCTGCAGGTGATAGGCGTGCTATTCAGATGATACACCTAGAACTCCTCAAACATCGCACTGATAATTTCATTCAAGAAATAGGTACCCCATCACTCATCAATATCTTAGGACATCCAAACTTATTTAAGACAAATTCAAACAAAAAATTCACAACAGTGGCCGTTGTACAATCCTTCACTTGTTGTGCTTATGCCCACTTGGTTAAATACTCTTTTGCAATAATGATATAGCATGCAATTGTCTTCTTTCCTAGTGGCTGGATAGGACCTATGAAATCAATGGCCCATTTATCAAATACTTGCAATGAAACCTGGGAATCTAATGGAATTTCATCTCTTCGCAAAGGTTTCCCTATCCATTTCCAAGCATCACACACCTTGAAATAATCCTTAGAATCCTTATGTAACATAGGCCACCATAACCCAGCGTGAAAAATATTTTGTGCAGTCACTTTTCCGGCATAGTGGCCTCCTGCCACTCCATGGGCTTCAGCTAGGATACTAGTGCATCCAAACTCTAGAACATAACTTCATTGTATCTCATTCATTCCCATTACAATTTACCCACAATCACTGAACAATCCACAATGCGGACTACTAACGCCTTCTCTTGCTAAGTGGAATAACTTTCGGAAATGGTTCCCATTGTTAAAAATTGAACGATATTGGAAAAATGATTGTTGGTGATGTGCACCACAAAGAGTTGCCCATATGGCAGTCCTTCCTCCAAATTACTTGGTTCTTCACTTGTTTCAATCATTGATAGATGGTTTGGTCCATCTTTCAACCTTCTAGGCTTCACAATCACTTCAAAGTCACATTCCTAGAACAACATTAACCATCGGCATATCTTTCCCCCTAGCATGGGCTTATTGGCCAGGTACTTCAGTGCAGAGTGATCTATATACATTTTAAAGTGTCCTCCTAATAAGTAATGCCTCAACTTCTGTGGTGCGACCATCGCCAACCCTTTGTGCTCTATAGTGGAGTAATTCTTCTCAACTTTGGATAAATTTATTCTTGTGAAAGATATCAGATGATCAATCTCTCCCTCACTTGCCTGTGTTAATACTTCTCCAAGCACAATGTAAGAGGCATCTAAATGCACATGGAACTCTTTCTTCTAGTTTAGAAATACCAAGATAGGCATTGTCACCATCTTTTCCTTCAAGACATCTATATTGCGCTGGCAGTCTTCATCCCAACAAAACATCACATCTTTCTTCAATAGTTTCTCCATCGTTGTGGTTATTTAGGCATACATCTTGATAAAATTTCTATAATACCCATTGTGTCCTAATGTTGCACGCAGTTGTTTCACATTCATAGGAGCTTCCAAATTCACAATTACAACAATCTTCATAGGGTCCACCATCAATCCCTGATTACATACAACATGTCCGAGAAAAATTCCAAAAGGCACATAGAATATGCACTTCTTCAAATTCAGCGTGATGTGATGCCTTCGAAAGGTATCCACCATAAGGCATAGACGCATAACATGGCACTTCACCAAGCCAAACACAGTCCAATCGTAAAAATAAACTTCCAAGAATTTATGAATAAACTCTTTGAACTTCGTGATCATCACTTAGGAAAAGATTGTAGGCATGTTCTTCAATCTGAATGGCATAGCTGTATATTGAAAGAAGCCCCACCCCATCGTGAAGTTTGTCTTGCTTTGATCTTCTGGCACAATCCTAATTTGATGATATCCCGAGAATCCACCAGTAAGGGAATATGACTCCTATCCACTAATATTCTCCAATACTTCATCTGTGAGAAACATAGGAAATGGATCATGTACACATGCATCATTCAACTTTCTTGGATCTACACATATCCTAATTTCACCTTATTGTTTCTTCTCCTGGACTACCATAGGGCCCACCCAATCATATTCCTCGACAGGTTCAATAACATTGACAACCAACATCTTATCAAGTTCTTTGCGCACATTTTCCTTATACTTCGGATTGAGCTAGTAAGGTCTTTACTTAACTGCATTCACATCTGGTTTCAACGTAATCTTCATAACACCCAAATCTCCTACAATCCCTTTCAAATTTGAAAACTTTATTGGGAAGAGATCCTAGTACTCGCGCAGCACTTCGACCACCTTACCGATTGTATCATCATCCCAATAGTCTCCTATCTTAGCGAACATTGCTTCTGCTTTAGACCCAATGTCTACTAGTCAAGTTTTCAAAGGTTCTGATATATCTGAGTTCGCCACCTTTGGTCCTTCAACTCCATGATGTCCTTATGTCTCCAGAATGTTAATATTTTGTAGATCTTCCTCATCTTGTTCAACAAATACATTGTAACATTCCAACACATGGCACCGCTGTGTACTTCAATCAGGCTGAGTCCATTCTATTGGTTCCTTCTGCGTTCTGAAGATAGCTTCTTTTATCTCCTGGAGTGCTTCATCAATACAGGAAAATCCATCCTCAAAAATAAAAGTAAAAAAGAAACTTTCTCTTAAAATGTCACATTTAGTTGTTCAATGGTGAAGCTCTGTCTCTAGATACTAGTTCATTGGGACTGTATCTAAGGTATGATAGAAAATATGCACCCATTTCAGTTGTGGTTTTGTTCCCCAAGCCTTAGTTCATCAAGCCAAATGATTGCGTGGATCATCCTTTCCACTGTATTTTTTTGTCATGCGTGTATTAGCATACCCAAACCTTAACTTAATCATTCTCCTGTTTTCTTTCCATCCAGCAAAGTTCTCCTTTTGTGTACCCCACCAATAGGAAGGTGTAGCACACAGTGCCAATTCCAGTGCCTGGAATCAATTCTCTTGCGGTACTTCCCTTTCAAATTCATCCAAAAATATCTCCACATTAGTCAAACCATCATAATGCATAAGATTTCTCACCTCAATCGAGACACACCGCAACGATTTAGTCATCACAATGCACCAGAGCGTAGATACTTCATGTAGCCAATTCTACTACTGTTCAATTTCTTCATCCAAATCTAAGGCATAGGAGCTATCCCTATCCCACGCAATTCGCCCATCGGCTGTGGGATTGATCCAATCTTAATCTCACACTGTTATCTTGTATATCTGATCTAGATCATCGTCACTTTATACATAGTCACAAACAAGTTCAGTATAAGGCACTCCTTATTCAAGGTATAGTGGCACTACAACCCTGAGCTAGTTCTTCCCAGATGACATCTTCCACTTCTTCAAGTTATTTACCCAATTCATATCAATAGCCCAATCAATACCTAGCAATGCGGGGTATGGGTTATTGTCATCCACTATTTCAATGACCTCAAAGTCAGCTAGCGCGCTCGCACCCTCAATGTCCACCATTACACCATATAAACACCCGTTCGGAATAATCTTCTATTGATTCGCCATGCACAACTGAATAGGAGACCACTACAATGCAGGTCTCCCCATCCTTTCCCATGTCTTCTTAGGAAAGACATTCACATCAAATCCTAGGTCCAAGATTACCTGGTCCATTTGATATTCACCTTCCTACACAATTAGCCTCATCTTGCATCTCGTTCTTGTTTTATTCTTAGAAATCTTTCTTACTATGTGTTGTTTAGCAGGAGTATTTTCTTTATTTGTGCACTTTTTGATTAACTCTTGCAACCCTTCTACTGCTTTCTGATCATGCACTAACGTCATGCAAGTTTCCAAAAAAGTAGACAGTACTAAAGGATCTACCTCTTGCTTTGCACTAGTCTCGGGTGCCTTCTCTTGACTTCCTAAGGTAGAGGCCTAAGTGAAGTTCTTCTTAGCTCCCATGAAGTTTTCTTTAGTGCACTTAAGATCAAAATCTACTTCTTTCTCAATATCCTTGCACACCCATCCATCTTCCTCAGGCTGCTTTCCTTTATCTGCACCAGTTGTCATGCCAATTCTTAGCACGATATTTATGTTATGATCTTCTTCATGAGGCTCAACCCTCATCATCTGAATTCTTTGCGTAGGTTGTTGTGATTGTGACTTCGTTTCTTGCATCTTTGTCAAGAGGACCAAACATTCCTCTATGACATGGTCAAACTGTGGACAATACTGACATGATGGATGCGTGGGGTTGGTACAATCTCGTGCAAAGTGCCCTACTTCGCCACAATTATAGCAGGTTACCTTCCCACACCCTCGACTTGGTCCAGCGCCCCTTCCTCATCATTGGCCCAGGAATCCCCCACGCACTGTCCCTGCATCTTGATCCTGAGGCTATTTTTCTGCCTGCATTCTGTAGGTAGGCATTCTATCCATCATCAACTCAAAACTCCTACAATGGCGTTCATCGTGTCCTACACATTTACATAAATTTCAAAACAACTGTTGAGGGGTCTGTACACATTTCTACAATAAATGGTAGTTATCAATAGCATGTTGTCCTATAACCTGATAGATAGCACACCATAGCACTTCTCTCGCGCTCGTCCCAACATTATTCTCTGCTTTCATGGGAACAGGTCCCCCATATAATATAGTTCTTATAGACTGAGCAATGATCCTTATAATCTCTATGGCTCTTACATTTAAGACACCATACCTCAGCATGCACCTCCGGCCGAGCTTCCTTTCCTTTCTTCAAGCTCTGCAACTCCAAGTGCAGGATTTCCAGCTGCTAATGAATGTGTTGCACCCCAAGATTCATATCTTGTATAGGCGATGCATCCAACCTCATCGCAATCTCCAAGGCTTCTGCTTCCGTGGCTATCTTTTGCTGTGACATAGGTATTCTTAAATGTGGCAAGAGCGATGCTATAAACTAGTCGCGATGCTAGGAATATGAGATTATCATATAAGCCAGTCTGATTAGGAACTTCAACCTCTGATCAAATTCCCAAGGCGTCTCATCTATCTTCTATTACATTTCCTTAAATTCAATCGCTGACTACGCCTCTGACTTAGGCTTACTAATCTCCTTGTTTAAAGCTAGCTAGGTATCTGCTAACGCTGCGTTGGGGTTATCAGTGCAATACTTGATATACCATGTTAATGCACGATCCTGTAAGGATGTAACCAATTGCACTTTCTTAATATTATCATCTATAATATGCTATATTTTCCAAACAAATCCTGCGACAAACTAAAATTGTTCTGGATCTTTGCTCCCTATTCCTTTAAAAATTGACATCTTCATCACATTTTCCATGTTTAATGGTGGAAGTGGAGGTGGGGGTGTCAGTGAAGGTGTATGAGGTGGAGTGGAATGATGAGGTATCCTCAGGATACCTATGTAATTAATAGAATTACACTTCCCGACATATTCAACACTGTCCCTTGTCATTGCTTGAAGGGGGTTCAATGAGCGGACTATATTTTGGGCTTGATCCTCCATTTCTTCTAAAGAATTTCTTGCTTCCCGTAGCCCCGAACGTCAAGGTATCTACATAACCCTCTTTTCACATAACAAAATTTTAATCCAACTCTTCAATGATTTCAAATACTTGCCACATGGTCGTTTAAAGATGATCCATTCTGCTTCGCTATAGTTGATATTTCTATCAATTGTGAAATATGTAACAAAGCTTCCCAATTTTGCAATCAATCTTTTGATCCAAAACCCGTGTGATATTTCTTCTTGATGCCTCCATACATCGCACCAATTCAAGAATCCACACTGTAGGGCCTTCGAGCCTCCATGTCCCTTGACTATTAGCCAATTTAGAAAACAACTCATATATTTCTTCAGGGAAGAAATAGAAGAACACATCAGTCTTGTCTGTGTAAAAAAATCTCTGCAACCACTACTCAGATAATTTAGGGCTCCTGTTCTCTTAAGCCGTGAATGCGTGCAATTTCCGATCAATCCACTTATCAAGCTCTTTCTTTCTAGGAAACCATTTATCACACATCTCTCATACAGTTCCTGGTCTCAGCAACGTAACCATTTGTTGGATTAAGGGGGCCTGACCGAGGTTCTGGGTTGTTCACAGTAATAAAAAAAACCATAACTTTTGTCCCTTTAGGCATTAGCTCACGTAGCGCAGGCTGCAGTCTCACCTGAAGCAGTATTGGGGGATTCTAGAATTAGGTTTTTGCATCCAGGGACATGTGATAAATGGTCTTTAAGTCTTCATAGCTCAGATCTTCCTTTGCGCAAATCGGTATCCTTATAGGGCTTGCCACCCTAAATCTAAGAAAATAGCTTCCAAACCTTTGCGAGGGTCTTCGATCAAACTTTATAGACCCTAAGGAAGTAATGTCCATTGCCGCACACTATTTATTAACCCTAGATCCACCTTCAGGTAGATCTATCCTATTCGTCAGCAAACATAACAAACTTAATCCTTAACTTCACAAACACATATAATTACTTAAAACATGCATAAATATGATAGATTCAGTAGGTCCATGCATCATTCATACATTATTCCATGAAAACATATTATTGAGTGACATAATATAACATAATCAAAATTAACAATAATACTTAGATGCACGATAGTTCTTCAAAATCAATCTTTATTCAATTCCAACATTCAAATTACATATATATCCACCTTGTGCACTTAGCTGTAGGGATCTGGACACTCAGTTGGGGAATTACGAAGGCCTCTTATGTACTCAGTTTTAGGAGGCTTCCCCTTCTCACCTAGTTACAGAAAGCAAAGCCTTCTTGCCTTAGCACTTGCCCAAAACAACAAAACTCGTTCAAAGTTCACAATTCTTAGTTCTAAGTTATCTCTAATACTCGCTATGACTCAACTATTTATAGCATTCTTAAATACAATAACATGGCCTTTAGAACATAGGAGGATCTTAAAATCGACCCAAAACAAGGGGCTAAAATGTAGGTTTGAACCCCCTACAGAAATTACCTGCATACGAATTCTAAAACACAGAAAATAAACAATGCGAGAGCATAGCACATAAAACATATATACACAGAGATTTCCCCTAGATCCCAAAACCAGGACTACCAGATTGATTTTTCATTATATTCCTTTCAATGTTACAATACATATTGATACATGCCGAAGCATCGAATACCATGGACTGAAAACCATCACATCC
This sequence comes from Pinus tabuliformis, assembly GCA_031772625.1. Lineage (NCBI taxonomy): Eukaryota > Viridiplantae > Streptophyta > Pinopsida > Pinales > Pinaceae > Pinus > Pinus tabuliformis. The sequence goes on along the minus strand of CM062806.1, from coordinate 37,352,367 downwards.
AAAACCATGGACTGAAAACCATAGGTAGGTTCGCCCAACCTAATATAGGGTCCAAATTTTTTTCTTTGGGCGTTGCCCCAGACCTCGTAGAGGGGGGCTACCTGCCCCCCTCAAACCCCCTGTGACCCCCCCCCCCCCCCCCACAGTGCAATCGACGCAACGAAGGGGGGGCTCCGCCCCCCCTCTAACCCCCCAGTTGACCACGTAGGTTAGTCATGGAAAGAATATAACACAACTCAACATTCTCCCACTTTTTGTTTTCTTTCCACAGGGGGCCACAAGAGAGCTTAATCATTTTTCCAGCCTTGAAATGCCCATTGTTTCTCTACACTAGAACTTCTCAAATCTCACAGATTTTTTCAATGCATTTGTAGTATTCTTCAAAGTGTCCACCTTTACCAGCAACACCTTTCTATATTCTATCATATCCTTCACAAAGTGATACTGAACATCAATGTGCTTTGTCTTTGAATAATAAGCAGGGTTCTTTGCAAGAAAATTGCACTTTGGCTGTCACAGTATATCCTTATAGCTCCTTGTACTAACCCCATACTTGAACACAATCTCTGCAACCAAATTTCTTCCTTTCTTGCATGAGTGGCTGCCATGTATTCTGCCTCTGTAGTTGATAGTGCCACCACAGATTGTTTCTTACTCATCCAACTGATTGCACCTCCAAATAGGTTAAACACATACCCACTTGTAGATCTTCTCTGATCCAGATCTCCAGCCTAGTTTGCATCAACAAAGCCATGAATATCCAACAATCTGTCCAATCCTGGTCTTCCTTCGTAGCACAAACCATAATCACTAGTGCCACGCAAATACCTGAAAACCCGCTTCACTACTGTCTAGTTCTCCTTCCCTAGTTTTTACATAAACCTACTCAATACTCCCACTGCATGTGCAATGTCTAGTCTAGTACGGACCATTGAATACATCAGTCTACCGATTTTATTATGAAACAAGCTCAAGAAAAAGATAAAAAATATAGATCAACGCCTTAGAATTTAGCCTCTTCGAGGGGGCAACCTCCTTTACATTAGATAAATGAGCAATTCTTGGATGATTCAAATGACAAAACCTCCTTTCTATATATAGGAGTCTAAGGAGTCACAATATAACCCAGCCGACCTAACAATAATAATATAAAGCCACAAAAATAACAATAGAGGGATTCTATGGGGCACCGTAATAAAAATATGGGGACAATATGGGCACAATAATATTAATAAGGGATATAACTACAATAGTAATGGGGTAATCACTAGTATTATAGGGACCTATCATGCCCCTCTCCTTCAAAAAGTGTTGTCCTCAATGCTTGAGTAGTTCTGGATGCTTTTGTATAAAATTCTCATTCTCCCATGTGGAATCTTCAACGGATAAGTTCTTCCACTTGATGAGATACTCCGAAATTGATCAATTTCGTAGCTGTCGAGTTCTTGTTTCTGTGACTGCTTCTGGTTTCAATATAATTTTTCCTTCCTCATCAAGTTCTAGCAATATTGTTTGAACTGGGAGCTTGTCACCTATAACCTTATTTAAACATGAAACATGGAAAACTGGGTGCACTTGAGACGCTACAGGAAGCTCCAATTTGTATGCCATAGTGCCAATCTTTTGCAACACCTTGTACGAACCATAATAATTTGGTGATAATTTATTATCCTTCTTAGCTTTCTTGAGGGACATTTGTTTATACGGTTGTAGCCATAGGAATACCCAATCGCCTACATCAAAACTTCTTTCGCTGCGATGTTGATCTACCTGTTGTTTCATTATGTTTTGTGCCAACACGAGGTTATCCTTTGAGAGTTGGAGGACTTGTTGTTGATGTTCAATGTGATGTTCCACTACTTGAACCTTAGAATTTTCTCTTAAATATGATGTGATGGATGGTGGCTGATATCCATAAAGTGCCATAAATGGGGTCATTTTTGTTGTTGTATGGAAGGAAGTGTTATACCACCATTTAGCCAGAGGCAACCATTTGACCCATTGTGTTTGTTTATCAGATACAAAGAAACGCAGATATCCTTCCAAACATTTGTTTACTATCTCAGTTTTCCCATCAGATTGAGGATGACAAGATGAGCTATGAGCTAATTGAGTACCAAGACAAGAAAATAATTCTGTCCAAAAATTTCTAGTGAAAATGGGGTCTCCGTAAGTTACAATAATCTTTGGGTTTCCATGTAGCTTTTGAATTGTTTTCATAAATGCAGTAGAAACTATACTGGCTTTCAATGGATGTGATAATGTACAAAAGTGTGCATACTTGGTAGGTCTGTCAACTACCACTGATTTGAATCAGATCCATAAATGACTGTCAAAGAACCTTGACTATATCGGGACGAAACAAATCTATAAAGAATCCAAAACAACAATCGAAAACACCCTGAACCAGTGGTAATGGCAGCTAGCGTGGAGTGACGAGGACCTCGGTCAAAGCGCTCTGACCGAGGCCCATGGAGACTGTGCAGGAGGTTAAAGTAGCCCCTAGGAGCTCGGATCGGGAAAATGGGGCATTTCTCCTAAAAATGGCATAGAAGGCTTTATAAAGGAAGAATCGCATCGCAAAAGTTTCAAAGAGTGGACTTAAGACCAGGGTGGAAGAACCCCCGATCAGTGATCTCTAACTCATTACATCGGAGGCAAGCAGGTATGCGATATTGAGACCCCAAACTTGGTGATTGAGATAATGCGATCATGCGATTGCGATAATCGACGATTAGAGCGATTGGCAGATTGGTAGATCGGCAGTCAGCATGACCAAAGGAAGGAACCCCCGAGGCCATTGCGATTGCAATATGCCGATAGAGATATGTTGATACCGACGATCGGTGATTGGGTGATTGGTGATCCCCAATACAAAGGGTCATTGGGCACGCGACTTGCGATAAGCCGATAAGGGCAGTCTTGATGGGAATTATAAGCCCGATTGCATATAATTTGAAATCTGGGCTTTTCAGATTTTTTGTCTATTGGGTTTTAAGCCCCACACCATGCGATAGTGATTTGCGATAGAATGGCTTACCCGATGGGTTTATAGGGGTGATTTCATAGAATTTGAAGTCCAGTTTTCGCGCCCGATAGAGTATTTCTGGTAAAACTCTGTGTATTGGAATTTTGTTTCATTTTCGGGTTTTGCCTGAAGGAAGGCCCAGATTCCTTTCTAACTACCATTGATCATTGTGCCACGCTAAAAGTGGGCATTTTATAGATAATGATGCATTTGTAATGCAAAGAGAGCCACTGAGCGAGATGGCCAGTCGAAGAGACAAGGAGGAGAAAAAGCCGCAGAGCTGCAAAAGGTGAATCAATAGAGGCGGAAGAGGAACTGAGCGTGCATGAGTTTGAATGGCTAAAAGCCATGAATAACGAAACAGAATACACAGGTGGAAAAATTGAACACTAAGAGACCAAACTTGGAGAAGAGGCAGTTAAGCGAGAGCAAAGATCGACAGAGGGCTGAACTGACTGATGGTAGCATCGAGCACCAGAGCTTGAGATATTCAAGCCATCTCGTAGAGGAATCTATCCGGATCGAACATCACATTTGGCTCCTTCCATTGTATACCAAAAGGTCACAATGCCAGTAGGAAGAAGAAGAGTCTGTGCACTCCAGTGGCTTGGGAAATCCAAGAACCACCCTACCAAGCAAAACCTGCTTCAGGAGAACTCACATTGAGTCCCTGCATTGTAATTCTCTGCTAAAGGCACAATAAAACAAGGCCACCACTGAAATATGGACTGGAGACGTAGGCCTGGAGAATAGGGTGAAATCCTTATTAAAATTCTTGTGTCTTTGTGTTTGCTTACTGTACTTCTCTGTTGTCTCTCTGTTTCAATTTCTGTGTATTGGAAATCTGATCAATCCATTGCTTAAATAACACAGAACACACACCAGCACATGAGTCTGTAATACCTTTTGTTTAATAAATCTTTAACTGATGTCACTCATAGGGTGATTATCAGATCAAGTGGTATCAGAGCAGTAGGTTGTAAGGTTAGACAAGCTTGTGTTGGTTTAGCTGTGAATGCTCACTAGATCAAAGCTCAAATTAGGAGAAGGAGAGTTGGTGGAAACTATTCCTGAAATTGGGAGAGTCTATTCTCGGAAGACAATGTCAGAGGAAGGTTCTATAGGACCAGACCCTCAATTCATAGAAAGTTTCCTAGCTATAAAGTTTATGGTAGAAGAAATGTATAGGGACTTTAGAAAGCATAAGGATGAAGATTCATCAGGCTCTAAACAAGATAAAGAAGAAGATGAATCTCATTCCCATGACCGCTCAAAAGGAAAGGGGAAAGAAGAAAGCCTTCGTACACCTCCTAATAGCCTTGTGCATAATAAGAAAGCATCTTTGATTAAACTAGATGTTAAATTTGATTTGCTTATATATGATGGAGAGCTAAATGCTGAAAAGTTGGACAATTGGATTAGACAAATTGATGTGTATTGCAGAGTATAGAACATAGACTCAGACAAGAATAAGATTTAGCTGGCAAGCCTATGCTTATGAGGCACTGCCTTGGTTTGGTGGGAAGGTAGAACCCAAGTTGATATGAAGAAGCATGGGAAGACCATCTCTGTCTGGAGTGAATTTGTTATTGCGATCAAAAAGAAGTTCTATCCATTGGCCTACATGCAACAAGCCATGATGAGTTGGCAAAATCTTCAGCAATTGAAGGGACAAAGTGTGCAAGGTTATACTCAAGAATTTAGAAAGAGAGCATTGATGTTGGGTATTTCATTAGACTCACCAGAAAATATTTTGAAGTACATTGGTGGTCTACATAGCTACATGAGGCATACCATCCTCATATTTAGTCCCACTAGTATAGATGAGGTATCTGTACAAGCTACTCATTTAGAAGCTAGAGGAAAGAATGGAAATCCAGAAGTTGGGGGACCATCCCAACCCACTGTAAGCAAGAGAAAGGAGAAAAGAAAGTAGAAGTGGAAAGCAAGGAAGGCTAACACTACACAGAAAGGCAAAGCTTCATGCACTCACTGTAAAAAGGAGGGGCATGATGATGAGCATTGTTGGATTCTGCATCCAGAGCTGAGACCTAAGAAGTCCGAGGGCAAGAAGAAGAAGACTGCTGCAGCTATTCAGAAAGATTTGGGGTCAGACTCGGGAGATGAAACAATCATTGCAGCCATATGTATAAACGGTAAGAATTCTGAAGCATCTACTAGTAATTTTGCTCAATCTGTTATTGATGAAGAACATGAAAGAAAAAGACATGAGCTTTTCCATATTCGAGTTGTTTCCAAAAATCAAAAGATTGATACTTTGTTTGATAGTGGCTCACAAGTAAATCTCATTTTTGAAGCAATTGTAAAGAAATTGGGATTAGAAACTACACCTCATAAGAAGCCATACCCATTAGGATGGTTGAATGATAAAGCACAACTACAAGTGACTAGACAATGCAAACTCAAGTTTTCTTTTGGGCCAGCATTTGTAGATGAGGTTGAGTTAGATGTAATTCCTCTGGATATATGTGGAATTGTTTTAGGAAGCCCTTACATGTATGATAGAAAGGTTATTTTCTATAGAGCTGATAACAAGTATCTACTTGTTAAAGATGGAATCGAATACTTTGTAAGAGCTCATAAGCTCAAGAATAATTACACTCTCATAAACTCAGGACAGATGAAAAGAATGATAAATTCATGCAAACATTTCTTACTGATGGTTGTAAAGGAAAAGACACCTGATAAAACCAATGTGTTTGAGGGTTGTAATGCTGATCAGCAAGCTGATATAGAAAAGATTGTTTCGGAGTATGATGTCTTATTTCAAGAACCTAAAGGTCTGCCACCAAAAAATGGAATAGTACATGATATTATTTTGTAGCAAGATGTTCCTTTGCCTAACATTGGGATGTACAGGTTGTCTGCTTTAGAGAAAGCGGAAATCAAGAAGTAGGTGCAGGAGTTGCTCAAGAAAGGGTTCATCAGGCCTAGCACATCACCATGTGGTTCACCAATCATTTTGGTGAGAAAGAAAGATGGCTCGTGGAGAATGTGCATTGAATACTGAGCACTGAATAAGATAACAATAAAAAATCATTATCCCCTTCCTCACATAGATGATCTTTTAGATCAATTGAAGGAAGCTGTTTGTTTCACCAAGCTGGATTTGCACAGTGGATACCATCAGGTCAGAGTTGCAGAGCAAGATGCATGGAAGACTACTTTCAAAACAAAGCAGGGATTGTATGAATGGATGTGTTGGAGAGGTAAATCCCCTCTACGGGTAGAGGCGATCCCTACTAGCCCAGCAAGGGTCTAGCAACAATCACACAATGCTGCTAAGCATGTTCCTAGTTACAATTAAACAAGAGGTAAAGAGCACCTACTTGGATTCCTGCGCTTGTCGTTTGGCGAAGAGATGTTGCCTTCGCTCCTCCGCTTCGGCTGGTCACAATCCTCTGCGATCTCCGCGAATAGATACCTGCACACACGAAGGGGAAGCAAACACAAGCGTAAAATCTAGTAAAAGCCACCATACATCAGTAAGAAAAGATGTAATTCACATTTAACCATTGCATAGACAAATGAGAATGGAACAATAATAGCAGTCATCTATTATTAATCAGAATAGAGAAGAGTACAACCAAATGTTCTGACGTCGGTAACCTTCTCAGGAGGGGCCAGTCAGCATGTATCTCAAGCATTCACCTTTGAGGATGATTCTCCCAAGTCAAACAACTCTCTCTCTCACACAAATAACATGAAACAACCTTCCCTAAGCAATCAATCACTTCCACACCTAGCACACCACAGCTATAGCAGCAATCTGAGCACTACAAGCTCTGCACAATCCAAGCTATTCCAAGCTAAGTCTAACTAGCTGCTCATGGTAATGGTGGAAGTTTATATAGGAGAAGGAGTCTCCTAAAAGGGTGGAAGGATGAGCTTATCTTTGAGGGAAATGGTTGCAAAAGGTCGAACAGTCATGCCATAGAAGGGAGTCGATATTCACAAAGCTAACAACCAAGCCTGGAGTTATCTGGAAGGCTGGTTGTTTGAACGAATTCGCCCAAACTGGATCAGCGCGGATAATGAGGAAACTGTCGCGCTGCCGCCGCGTCTCAATAACTGGGGTGGTCGTGTCAGCGCGGAAGCACACGGGAAGGTTGCGATGTTCACCAGCACGGGAAAGGGATGTTCTTCCGCGCTGGCAGCGCGCGGAATACACCATGGAGCGCCAGTCATCGCGGGTATTTTTCTAACAGACGCGCTGATGCATAAAACTTTGGAAAAAAGGGTTTTTGGGCTAGTTCAGAAGGCATGAAGCTTAGTGATTGACACAGCAGGGTGGCTGACAGGAAGGCAGTGACAAATTACTGTGTAACAGATGCCCCCTAAAGCATGAAGACCGAGAGAGTGGGAGGGGTGAAATGCTTTACAACACACGCCGAACTGGAACACCACCAGGAAGGACCGAAACATCTCTGATAATCAGGTACATGCAGTCTAGGCATGGGCGCAGCCATCCAAAAGACATGCGAAAAGGTCTGTGGAATGGACACAGCCACCCAGCTAAAGAGACCATAATAATGATAAGGTATGGTCGCAGCCATCCATGAAGACTCAGGTATGGGCACAGCCATCCATCAATGAGTCATGTAATGATCATCCACAAAATCGCAACCTGGCCCACAACAGACACGGATCCAGGGTCTTGCGCTCCGTCCTGATCTGAATAAAGTACAAGTTCAAACATGTGAATATATGAGTCGAAGTCGAACATGCATGAACATCGTCTGATTACCAGTCAATGGTGAAAACTGTTAACAGACGCGAGAGGTACCACCAATAATGACAATGGCCCTCAAGGTACTATAGGTACAATCCGCGGTATGTGAATCAATGAGCTGGTGTCGAACATCCACGGAATCATTCGATCGGAGGCCAATGATGAAAACCTCTCGTCGAACACAAAGAACCTGCCATTGAGGCATGCAGGCTCTAAGGCACCTGAAGGGAGTCTCTAAGTCGCCTTCCCGGATAATGAGTTGAAGTCGACAGGAAGTGACCTTGATCGAAGGTGGGCCATAATGTTTCCCACATCATCGACACGAGATAGAGGAAAAAATGATTTGTGTGAGATAGCAGATGAGGTTGTATTATTACAGAAGTCAACTTCTCTTGAACATATCGGCGGCACTGTGGCGGGCTTGGCAGTATTTGACATCAAATGAGTAAGGGTCATGGTGACAGGGCAATAAGCAGATGAGAGGTCAAATAGGATAACCCAAACCCACGGAGGCCAGTGAAAGATAAGATGAGATGGTCCCACCCAGACACGAAGCAAAAGAGTGCCATGTTCAAGAGCGACATACTGCCGACACGACTACAGTTACAGTTCCATTTTCCCCACCATTTCTGGCAGGTACCCCGATTATTTTTGGATGACAAGCTTGACGGGGATAGCATATGCTTGAGGAGCGTCATTTCGACAATACCCGATGTCATCAAATGTTTAACGAGCCTGACAAAGGAAAAATTCGGCGTCTTTTCTTGTTTAGGGAGCCTGAAAAGACAGCAAAAAGAAGACTCCAGGGGGGTCCTTTTTCGTACAGTTGTGTCTCTTGAGCCCGAAAAAGTATAAAACTATGCCCGAAAGAACCGCCCGGTCATTAAGACCGAGGAGTACTTTTCGTGAATAGTGTCTCCGACCTGAAAAAGTAAAAAAGCGGTCGAAAACACGCCGTTTTAGAGCCGATATCGAGCGCGAAACGACAAACGCCCGGCAATCTTTTTTTGGTTCAACGGCCGGAAAAAGAGCTTAAAAACGACCGCCTTTCATTCCTTTTAACGAGCCGAAAGGAAGCTCGGCTATCTTCTCTTGTTTAACGTCGGAAAAGAGCTTAGAGACGACACTTTTTGGGGATCACATAAATGGTGGACCGGCATGACCAAGCTGCTACACCTGTACCTGCACAAGGGCACTACCCGCATAAATCCATTCGATATACGTAAAAACATATTAAAACATGCTTTAAACAAAAATCAGGGCTAGAGTTATGGCTAAAAATGGTAAAAACCCAAAAATATGGCAATTTAAGAGTTTTTACTATAAATAGGGGGAAGTAATAGTCATTTTTACCATTTTACTATTCTGGAACGTGAAGGACGTGGAGGAGCCAAAAAGTTGACGGAGCGATTTCCAGCCCGTACGGAGACTATTTTCCGATCTGCTTCTTCCAGGTATGTTCTCGTTCCCTTGCCCTGCATTCTGGTTCATTTTAGTAGGTTTTTAACGGTCGAATTGGCCCAATTGGGCATTTTTTATTGCATGGATGCGCCCTCGGTCAGCGCGGATATCGCCCACGGGGTCGCGCTGACCGAAAAAGAACAAACGTGGCCAACTTCGGGTCAGCGCGGAAAAACCGTGTTCTTCCGCGCTGACCTCGAATTTTTACAAAGGGCTGCCATTGTAAGCGCGGCTGTTTCTAAAACAGCCGCGCTGGCGCGAAAAAATTTTTGTTTTTGAAAATGAACGTGAATTTTCGCATGCCAGCACTTCTAACTTGTTTTTATGGTTTGTGCAGGTCATCATGGCCTTCCAATGGCAAGAGAGAGTTCACGATGTAGAAGATGTAGCTGCTTGGGGAGATGTGAATTGCTGCAATGCCATGCGGGCTTGCGGATTCATGAAATTCTTCCTCACGCCGCGCTTGAGAGCTCAGCATGATCTTCTGGAGCTGCTGATTAGAGCATGGAACCCGGTGGACCAGAAATTCACCATCCGTGGTCACGACATTGAGTTCGACCACATGGACATCTTTTTCTTGACTGGGTTGTCGCGCCGAGGTGCGAGGCCCATCTTGGAGGGGCAGCGACCTAGCGGTGGTACTCTGGATGATCTGATGGCTGAGGTTTGCCCGGGGGCAGTGAAAACGCGGAGCGGGAAGGTAGCAATCCCCACAGTGAGAGACATAGTGTTACGCACCATCCTGTTCATGGTGACCCGGGCAGCGGGTAGCATGGCGAACCATGAGGCTTCCAAGACCCATCTCCTACTAGCTCTCGAATGCCTCGAGCCTACAGTGTTTGATTGGTGCACGGCAGTGTCCAACAACATGAAGAGGCAATTGAGCAACTGCCGTCGCGGGGAGACGAAGCAGTTTGGCTATGGATCGATCTTGGTCCCGCTCACTCTGGAGCAAGTGCCAGCCATGCGGCTGCAGTCGATGGCTGTGGATGCCCCCAGGGATCCTCGAGAGACGAGGGCCTCACGATGGGCTCGTATCATGCCACGTGGGGGTGGCGGCCGGCCACATAGCTGGGGGGCATTTTTCAGAGACTGGCTGGATCAGCAGGAGATCTTCGTGCAGGATTGGCCATATGCGGGGATGGATTTCCGCAATGATCCTGATTTAGCACTGCCTCCAGGTGAACAGTGGGACGATGCAGGTATGACACTTTTGTCTTTGAGTTTTGCAATGTTTTTTAATTTTTTATGTACATGTCCTAATAAATGTCTTGTCATGCAGATGTGGGGCCTACTAGACCGATTGGCCTGGCTGCCACGGCACGGAGAGAGGGCCAGGGAGCCGGAGTTTTGGCCTTAGCCCCTCCAGGGGGTAATGCGTCGGAGACTGTGGCTCGCAACCTTGAGGGGTTGCTGGAGGGGGTGCCCGACTACCAGGGGGTCGAGGAGGTCCCCGTAGAGCATCAGATTAACACAGTGGGGGTGGAACCCAGGGTGCACCGCCTTCTGAGGCGGGTGGCACGAGCAGCTGTGTACTACAGAGAGCACCATCCAGCTGACTAGTTGTCTAGGTTTTATTTCCACTGTCATTTTGAGACTCATGACTCAGACATACTGATTTTTGGACATATACACTTATTTTTGAGCGCCTTAGTGCGCCACACGATATATATATATATACATACCGGTTTTGGATGGATCATTGTTACATGTGATGGTGTTTTGTTTATGTTATGCAATTGTTCAGTACAATTGTGATTTTATGTATGAATTTGCATGACACATGACCCATGATTTTTATGTTTTTTAATGCAAGCTTAAAAGCACTCATATGCAAACTATGCTTGAAATGATTTATTTACATATGCTTTACTCTATTATGCTTTCTATGTCTTCTTGTATGATGTTATCTGTTCCGCAAATGTCTATCTAACACATGATTTGCCAATGCATCAGTCAACGTGTTTAGTCGTCTCGGAATATGCTGATATGTAATATAATCGAAATTCCATTCCAACAATCTTGCACGTAGCTACAACCTTAGTATGCGTTGGTCTCTGACGGAATATCGCCCGTTAAGTTGATGGACGACCAACTGGGAGTCCAGGTTCACTACCAATTCTCGGATGCCGAGGTCAACCGCTTCGGCAAGTAATTCAATTACAGCGCTGTATTCAGCAACGTTGTTAGTGGTACGACCTAGGCAGACACCCTGAAGGTCTACCAATTCTCCGTGAGGATCGTAGATCACCCACGTCGCAGATGACAAATTGCAAGTACTACGGCAGGCGCCATCAGCGAAACCGACATAAGGTGCACTAGACATCTGCACAAGAAGAAGAAAACACAATAAGAGGCAAACACGCTTTCACACCAAGGCAAAAACGAAAACATGCACAACACACAAAACACACGTATATACAAATTGAATGCGCGAAGTTATGCATAATATTTCTTCAAGTACAGCCCGTTGCGGGGCTTGTCCAGAGGGTTTCCTTCATAATCAATCAACTCATATGCGCCCTTTTGTAAAACTCTTTTCACGATGTAGGGACCTAACCACATGGATTCGAGTTTTCCTGCCCCCATCTTATCCTTAGCTTGATCGTAGAGCAGTACTAAATCTCCTTCAACAAAGGAACAAGGATGAATATTCTGATCGAAGTGAGCTTTGACTCTCTTCTTCTGTGCTTCGATAGCCAGAGAAGCCAAACGACGAGTCTCGTCTAACCGTTCTAAGTAAAGAAGCCGTTCCTCCACCGGAGTGGTGTTGGGGAGCAACTCGACAGCTAATTTTAATGAAGGAATTTCGCATTCGACGGGAAGGGTAGCCTCCAGTCCGTAAACTAACTGAAATGGGGTAAAACCGGTGGCATCCTTCACCGAAGTCTGGTAGGCCCACAAGGCTGGGAAAAGCATAAGGTGCCAATTAGACTTGTGCGTATTGATGGTGCGTTGAAGCATGGTGATCAAAACTTTGTTCACGGCCTCGACTTGACCGTTGGATTGCGGATAGTACGGTGTCAAACTATCTTGGCGCAGGCCTAGTTGGGTTGTCAGCTCCGTCATCATATGATTTCGGAAATTCTTTCCATGATCTGTAACAATAGCCTGAGGGACTCTGAAACGAGTGATAATATGATTGAATAAAAACTGCGCCGCGGTGTAACCATCTTCGTTTAATGTAGGCATTGCTTCGGCCCACTTGGTGAAATAGTCCACAGCAACGATAATGTACCCATGCCCCCCGGCCGAACGAGGGTTACAGGACGTATAATCGATGCCCCATTTTGCAAATGGACCTACGGTTACGACAGGGTGCAGTGGTGCAGCAGGTGCACGCATCTTCCGGTGGTAAACCTGGCATTCGTGACATGCACGTACAGCAAGGATGCAATCCTTGAAGATAGAAGGCCAGAAATAACCAGCGCGGAGGATCTTCTGAGCGGTAGCATATCCGGACATATGGCCGCCACAAGCGCCGGAGTGGCAGTCATTCAAAACTCGCTCAGCCTCCTCGAGGGTTAAGCATCGGCGAAGAACAGAATCGACGCCGAGGCGGTACAGGGTATCGCCCAAAATGCGGTATGGTTGAGCTTGGTGACGAATCCGTCGTCGAGCCTCTTTCGATGTATTGGGACGAAATGAGGACGTTTGTAAATATACGATAATGTCCCCGTACCATGGGTCGAGAGTGCTGATGAGAAATAGCGTTTCATCCGGAATATGTTCCTCTGAAGGAGGTGGTGTAGACTGAGATGGTAAGGAGCAGAGCAGTTCGGCGAAGACCAGTGACTTCTTGGACTTGGCTGCAGTGAATTCCAAGTCGAACTCTTGGAGGATTACGATCCACTTTGAGTATTTGCCCCCCAGCAACTGACGTGACAAAATATAGGTCATGGGGTTGCAATCAGAGATCACGGTCGTCGTGCGCAACAGGATGTAATGACGGAAACGTTGGACGGCACAGACAACTGCCAATGCCAACTTCTCGACGTATGTGTAGCGAGTTTCCATATCCATAAGGTTGCGGCTAAGATAATATACAACATGCTCGGTGCCATCATCGTCGTCTTGCACTAAAACCATGCCGATGGTGGTATCGGCGGCGGCCAAGTAAAGGGTGTAGTCACGGTGGTAATTTGGAGGTCTTAGGAGCGGAGCTGAGACCAGAAGGTCTTTAAGACGCTCAAAAGATTGCTGAGCGATAGCGTCCCAGTGAAAGGGCGTGTCTCGCTTCAATAATCGCGTGAAACCCTTAGCCACCTCGGCATAATTTGGGATGAATCGTCTAAGAAAATTGGCTTTCCCCTGCAAGCTCTGTAACTGCTGTAGGGAGGCAGGGGGAGGAAGATTCAAAATGGCCTCGACTTTAAGGGGATCCAAGCGGATGCCTTCCCGGGATACGATAAACCCGAGGAGTCGGCCAGATTCTACGCAGAAGACACACTTATGCGGATTGAGTCGAATACGGTAGTGTCGACAGCGGAGAAAGATTTCGCGTAAATGAGATGGATGGTCTTGACGTTTAGCTGAATCAGCTGGTAGGTCATCCAGGTAAGGCTGTACGATGTGTCGGATATCATGAAAAGCATACGACATCGCACGCTGGAAAGTGGCATCGGCATTTTTGAGACCGAAAGGTAGCTTCTTGTAAGCGAAGGTGCCCCAAGGACAAATGAAAGCAGTCTTGTGCTGGTCTGCGGGGGCTATGTTGATCTGGTTGTAACCAGAGAAGCCGTCCATAAATGAATAAATTTCGCTTCCTGCGCAATCGTCGATAAGCTGATCAATAAAAGGCGTAGGAAAGTTATCTTTTGGACAAGCGCGATTGATGTCGCGATAATCAACACAAACCCGAATAGTACCCTGTTTTTTATTCACAGGGACTATGTTCGAGACCCATTCCGTGAGAGGAATGGCATAGATGAAACCAGCTCGAAGAAGCTTTTCAACTTCGGCCTTGATGGCTGCAGCCTTTCGAGGGTGCACTGGGCGTAAACGCTGACGAACAGGCTTAGCGCTGGGATAAGTAGGGATTTCGTGCTCCACGATACTGGGGTCAATGCCGGGCATTTCCTCGTAAGACCATGAGAAAACGTCACGAAATTCACGAAATAAATCAGTGTAAAGTTGAATTTCCTCAGGAGTGCATGTGACTCCAATATGAATATTTTCGACCACCCCCGTTTTGACAGAGATGTCGATAGCCAGAGTTTGCGTAATGTTACCCATGTTTCCTTCCGAAGACACTTGATACAACTGAACAGGCATTTGGAGAGGGATAGATGGGACACGTGAGGCAAACTGCTCGAGACATGCGGCCATTTCTGAATGAGGAGGGAGAAACGAAGAGCGATGGTGGTAATCTGACCAAGGGAGCTCCTCGGGAGACATTGTCTCAATGATAGCCTCGTCGGAGGGAAATGATTCCTTCAGGGGATCCGAAGTGGCCTCTCCTCCCATCCAAGGGAAGTGGTCATATGAATCGGGAACGCTGCTTGAAGAAGCAGGTTCAGGAGGTGGAGCCGATGCAGCGACTATCTCGATGTAGTTGAGCTCGGCGGGACTCAACGGCATCATCTCGCCCCAAGAGTCTTCCTGATTCAAGGGAGGGAGAACCCATGGATCAGAACGTACTGTGATCATGTTAACAGAGGCGAGATTCGGGGGTGGGAGGGGAAAGACTCCCATTAGAGAGGGATCTTTAAATAATCCAGCACCCACACTCACTAGCGATTTAGAGGTATGCTCTACGAATGGCACATTCCCTTCAGAAGAGGAAGCGAAAAAGGACAGCTGGTCCACAGTGACGATTTTTCCTTGGTGAGGAAAGCGAACGACACGGAACAAAGAGGAAGCCACGGCCTGCATGGCATACGTCCAACTTCGTCCAAGGAGGAGGTTGTAAGTGAGATTAGCGTCAACGACTTCAACCTCGACCTCTACCGTTTTCCCTTCTAAAGAGATAGGCAATCGCGGGAGGATACCATATGGACGAGATTCTCTTCCATCGAAAGCCTCTAGGGTGGTTGGAGACTGGCTCAGAGCAGGAGAACCAATAGCTTTCCAACAAGCCACCGACATAATGCAGGTTGAGGCACCTTCATCAATGACCGTACGATGAATCGTTTTGCCGTTGATGAGAACCTGTATAAGGAAGGCCACCTGGTGAGGCAATCTCGGCGTGAAACCTTCGAGATCAAAAGAGATTAAATCCGAATCTGCCGGGTCTATGCCACCAATTGCTGATAGCAGGGACTTCCTCTGAGAGGGGCAGCTCTGGAGGACTTCTAATGCGGACATAGCAGACGGAGCCTGCGCTAAGTCCTCGACAATGCTATAATGCTGTGCAGCACGAGCATTGGGATTATAAGATGACTTCCTGAGTACACCTTTGGGAGGGGGTCGGGGGATCGTCTCAGTGCTGGGCCTTTCGATGTGAAGGGGACCAGAACTAGACGGAGGAGCGCTGGAGGGGACTTCCGGCTCCTTCCCGGCTGAAGATGGATAATCTTTCGCTCGAGTTGTAACATGGATGGGGATGGTTCCAGCCATGAACACCTGAGAACCGAACGAGGAAGAGGATTGAGAAGGATCTGCCACCTGATGCGTCTGCTGGGACGGGAAAGGCTCTTTAAGCACAGCAGGGGACCCTGGAGCACCTTTCAAAAGCCGACTAACCTCGGACCGCCTGGGGCAATCTTTGGTGTAGTGATCCTCTTCGCAAATGAGACAAGGATACTTAGGCTTTCGTTTGGCTCCTTCCTCGGAGGGAGGTTTAGGAGGGTTCTGCTTAGGCTGTCCAGATTTATCTTTGGCCTTCCCTTTCTTTTTGCCTTTCGAGGATTTGTCTGCCGCGGTGGACTGAACGGCATTTACCTCGGAGGTATTCCCAGGAATGGATTGGCTCTGAGAAGCATTCTCGCTAGATGCATTTGGTTTCTGCTTCCCAGAATTTGCGGCCGATTTCTTAGATGGTGAATTTACGGAACCGATAACTCCATCAACAGAAGGCTTTGGTGGAGCTTTGGGTTGTCCGTGTCTCGGGGCATCTGGCAAATACTCATACAAGGTACCTGACTGAGAGTACACTAAATCCAGGTACTGAGCTCGCGCGATTGCTTGCTCCTCAGTTACACACGCCCCCATTGCGATATCTTTGGCAATTTTAGGGACAAAGGACGTGGTAAACCAGTCGGTCAAGAGTTGATCAGGGATCCAAAATTTAATCAAACGACGACGCCTTCTCCATTCATGTATATGATCGGAGATGTGTGTTGCCGTATCCTGTTTTAGAGACGTGAGAAGATGGGTCCCAGTCTCGTACCGAATGGGTAACTGAAAATGAGTTAAAAAGGCCATAGCCAACGAGTTAAAATCGGAAAACATGCCGTGATTGAGTTCGATGTACCATTTAGCAGCTGAACCAGTGAGGGTCCTTTGGAAGAGGCGAAGTCGGATAGAATCATCAAGCCATGAGTTAGATGAGCACCAAAGGTGGTAAGTCATTACATGGGCCTGAGGATCCTCTCCGGCTTTACCGTCGAACTTTGGACAGTCACCTGGTATCTTGGTTGGAACCGGTGGCCAATATGGATTATGCAAAATAGGATCGTTTGTTAACTTGGACACATCAGGTAGTTCCAACGTTGCCAGAAATGGTAGCTTCGGGTTGAAAGACATTTGTGGCTGCGGATTCAAGGCGACATTAGGGTTCCACCCAGATTGGGGTTTCCCCCACGAACTTTGTCCGGACGGGCCCGGCCCAAAAGGACCTGACGCGTAGGAATTTTGTCCCGACGGACCTGGTCCAAAAGGACCTGGCACATAGGGAGTTTGTCCGTAGGAGTTTTGTCCGTATGGATTTTGGCCATATGCAGATGGCTGTCCCTGTGTCTGCCCCCCAGCTCCCCAAGTGTTAGCAGCTTGCCCGACAGGTTGACCGTATTGATAATTTTGATAAGGAGTAGCCTGTGGTTGCTGATAATTTTGATAAGGAGCATACTGATTTTGCCCCTGGGGTAGCTGGTAGCCAGATGACTGCTGGGTCCCATACGGAGCCTGGTAGGCAGGCTGCGTTTGGTATGGAGGTTGATAACCTGTTTGAGTTTGAGGCCCAGAGTAATGTCCTTGAACCGGCTGGGGTTGAACCATATGTCCCGAAGGTTGACTTGGTCGGATTCGAGATGGACCTGGTTGGCCAGCAGGGTAGCCTTGCTGGGCGCCAGGTTGTCCATGTGCCACCAAGGGTTGTCTTTGCGGAACAGATGGTCGAATTGGCTGGATAGCTGGTTGACGCCGAGGTTGGCCAGCTTGTCCAGTTTGACGATAAGGGTGGACACCGGGTTGATTTGGCTGTATAGATGGTTGGCCCGTTTGTCCCCCAGTGTGACCAAATTGAGAAGAGGGCTGGGCTTGCTGCATGGCGGGCTGCCCTCCTTGGTGTAAGGGCTGAGCAGAGGGTTGGCCTTGCTGTATAGCAGGTTGCCCCCCTTGCCCAGAAAGATTTGGGATTTGAGGGGTGGGTTGGCCCTGTTGAACATAGGGTTGTCCACCCTGCCCAAGAGGATACCCTTGCTGGACTGCTGGTTGATTTGGAGGATTGTAAACTGAGCCAGTTTGTCCAGAGGGGTACCCTTGCTGGAAACCGAGTTGGCCTTGTTGAAAAGGTTGCTCCGGTTGTCCAGTGGGTTGATTTTGATATGCATACGGCGGACCTCCAATGCCCATGGGTTGTTCCTGGTAAGGTTGACCTTGTGGGCCCCCAGATTGTCCTGGGTCAGGCAGGCCGTAAAGTGGTTGCCCCTGGGGGGTTTGCCCGTAGAACGGCTGGCCTTGATTGGGTGGTCCTATGGGCTGCCTGGGAGGATCCCGGTTCCCTTTGAACATATGAGTAGCGTAATCGTACGTGATATTCAAGGGTTCCTCGTTTTCTTCGAAAGGGCGATGAGGGAGGCCCGAGATGCTTTCAAGGAACTCACCATTTTCATCATAGAAAAAGAAGGGACCTTCGTAATCCGGGTCCGTTATGGGTTCTCCATAAGCATCATATGGCCCTGATCCTGGAATTCCGCCAACAAAGGAACCAACTTGAGGGATTCCAGACGAGGAAACCGGTACAGCACTGACGACCGGAGTCGAACGTGCCACACAGACAGTAGGTTGAGTGGGAACTGAGGTGACGGGCGTGTTAAGCCCTGATGTAAGGGGTGTACTAAGGGGCTGCGAAACAAAAGGCCCAGTGGAAGCAGCGAGACTAGGATCCCATATAGTCGTAGAAGTCGTTCTAGCGGCGTACCTATCCCTCACTGATTGGTATCGCGGAGGGAGGGGAGAGGAAGCCGGGATCGGGGTCTCGATGTCTGTGACCACGGGCGTCTCACCGGTGCTAGAAGCTGCCTCATCCATGTGGGAAGAAGACATTGGAGACGACATACCGAGAGGGGTACGAGGGGTACGGGGGGTATAATCGGGTTCCCAAATAGGATTCCAATCCTCTATGTAATCTTCGTCGCCTGGGGCACGTACGTTGATAGGCCGGATACTCGGAACAATGGGAAGAGTACCGCTTACAACTGGTACCTCTGGAGCAACAGAGGACAGAGAACCTTGATCGCTTGGACCGGGAGTTGATGGGTCAGCCAGGATGACCAGACCCCTTAGAAAACCTAAAGGAAACTAACGATAAAACCCTACTCAAAACTGTCGCACACAAGACCTAAAATGGGTGATGTTATCGTGGCCAAATTAATTTTAAGACACAAGAACCAAACCTGACCTTTTCATATTTCAGGAGTCGAGAAAAGGACGAAAAGATGACTCCAGTCTCCTTCGAATGTTTTATGAGCACGAAGTGACAAGACGCTCACAGGCACCTTTTCGTTTAGGGAGTCCGAAAAGGATCAAAAGTGACTGCTCTGGAATTCTAGGTAGAGGGTGTGCCAAACTCTTCGCAAAACCACAGAATACTTTTTAGGGTACGGGTGGTCAATCTTCGTGAATGCTGTGTTCACTGCATTGCGAATCGTAGGGCGGCCGACTCGGCTTCCTATGGATAAAGGATAAAAGCCTAGTGGGGTCTCCCTATATACGCGACGGTACGTGGGAGCGCAGTCCGTGTTAGACCACTATCGAGTCACAGAAGGAGGAATCACCCAACCTAATGTGAAACAACAGTGACTATGTTTAAAGACGCCGGAACACGTCTCTAACCTAGACCTCTAGATATTTGCGTTTAGTTCCAATGCGTTTTTAGATTCATTTGGTTCATTTTATAGTTGATCTTGAGATTAAGTTTCGATTTCAAGCTCTATCGTATGTTCGCTCACAATTACCTAGATGCAATCTATATGCCAAAGAATTCCGTTTTATTCGATGAATTCTAGCTACGAGAGGGCAAGAAATTTTCTATCAAACAAAACAAGTACAAGCAAACAAGCAACTTAATGCAACTAAAGGGAGGAAAGGAAACTTTTCTTTTGAAGATGCAAATCAATGAAATGTTCTTTTCCTTTTCAATTTTCAAAAGCAAAGCTACCAGTTTGATTTTCTTTCAGTGACACAAAGCATCTAAAATAATTTGGAGGAACCGGAACACCAAGTAAACTACTTAATGAAAGCACACAAAGTTCCCAAAACATTCAACCAAAGCTTCCAAATCAAAGGAAAACAAAGGTCTGCACGAGCTATGTAATCTAAGCTCTGTAAGACAAGCAAGGATTGCAAGCAAGGAGGAAGCGAAAAGAAACCACTTGGAAACACGATCCAAAGCACTCCAACAATCACTGAACAAGTGCATGAACAGATCTGAACTTGGCTGGTCGAACAAACAAACAAACTCCCTACGGTAGGCTTGACACACACGCAACCTCTAGATGTCCTAGAGTTAGAGCGCGAAATCAATAGAAAAAGGCAAACACCCGAAGGACGAAAGCCACAACCAGTCAACTAGAGACACAACACAATCCAGCAATTGCAAAAGTGATGGTGGGAACACGAACCAAGCAGCGAAAGCAAAAAGGAAGGTATTCGCAAACTTAAAACTGAGCAAAAACGAAACCTTATGGAAACAAGCTTCGCAATCAAGCAGTTCAGAGTTCAAACAATGAAAAACAAGTCATCAGACAGGAGGAGAGAAGAAGGGAAAGTCACAGTAAGAGGTTCAGGAGGCCAATTTGGTCAAAAATGAATTTTACAGGATCAGCGCGGGTAGCCTTCAGCAACTCGGCGCTGACAGGGGGAGGCCTGTAGCAACTTTGCGACGTCAGCGCGGAAAGACAGGAATAAAGCGCGCTGTCTCGGAAAAACGAGGTCAGCGCGGAAAGAAAACACACAGACGCGATGACAAGAAACACAAAGAAGCGGGGGCGCGATGCCAGCGCGGAAGGACACGAATAAAGCGCGCTGTCTCTGAAAACGAGGTCAGCGCGACTGTTAGACGTACAGGCGCGATGGAAAGAAAACCAAAGGACAGGAACGCGATGTCAGCGCGACTGTTTGGAATTAAAACGCGCTGAGCGCAAAAAACAAGCAAGGCCAAACTAAAAACTTCCCAAACCAAATCAAGAGCTCCTTAACAATAAAGATGCTTCCCAGAAACGCCCAGAAAGTTCATAAGCAAAAAGACAATCCCAAAAACTCGAAAAGAGATCAATCAAAGCCAAACACAAAAGTGGACTCAAGAGACAAAAAGGCTGATCCCCAGCGGAGTCGCCAAATTGTTGGAGAGGTAAATCCCCTCTACGGGTAGAGGCGATCCCTACTAGCCCAGCAAGGGTCTAGCAACAATCACACAATGCTGCTACGCATGTTCCTAGTTACAATTAAACAAGAGGTAAAGAGCACCTACTTGGATTCCTGCGCTTGTCGTTTGGCGAAGAGATGTTGCCTTCGCTCCTCCGCTTCGGCTGGTCACAATCCTCCGCGATCTCCGCGAATAGATACCTGCACACACGAAGGGGAAGCAAACACAAGCGTAAAATCTAGTAAAAGCCACCATACATCAGTCAGAAAAGATGTAATTCACATTTAACCATTGCATAGACAAATGAGAATGGAACAATAATAGTAGTCATCTATTATTAATCAGAATAGAGAAGAGTACAACCAAATGTTCTGACGTCGGTAACCTTCTCAGGAGGGGCCAGTCAGCATGTATCTCAAGCATTCACCTTTGAGGATGATTCTCCCAAGTCAAACAACTCTCTCTCTCACACAAATAACATGAAACAACCTTCCCTAAGCAATCAATCACTTCCACACCTAGCACACCACAGCTATAGCAGCAATCTGAGCACTACAAGCTCTGCACAATCCAAGCTATTCCAAGCTAAGTCTAACTAGCTGCTCATGGTAATGGTGGAAGTTTATATAGGAGAAGGAGTTTCCTAAAAGGGTGGAAGGATGAGCTTATCTTTGAGGGAAATGGTTGCAAAAGGTCGAACAGTCATGCCATAGAAGGGAGTCGATATTCACAAAGCTAACAACCAAGCCTGGAGTTATCTGGAAGGCTGGTTGTTTGAACGAATTCGCCCAAACTGGATCAGCGCGGATAATGAGGAAACTGTCGCGCTGCTGCCGCGTCTCAATAACTGGGGCGGTCGTGTCAGCGCGGAAGCACACGGGAAGGTTGCGATGTTCACCAGCGCGGGAAAGGGATGTTCTTCCGCGCTGGCAGCGCGCGGAATACACCATGGAGCGCCAGTCATCGCGGGTATTTTTCTAACAGACGCGCTGATGCATAAAACTTTGGAAAAAAGGGTTTTTGGGCTAGTTCAGAAGGCATGAAGCTTAGTGATTGACACAGCAGGGTGGCTGACAGGAAGGCAGTGACAAATTACTGTGTAACAGGATGGTTATGCCTTTTGGCCTAACTAATGCTCTTGCTACTTTCATGAGATTAATGAATGATGTACTCAGACCTTTTCTTGATGATTTTGTTGTTGTGTATCTGGATGACATTTTGATTTTTAGTAAAACGTGGGAAGAACATTTAAAGAATGTTAAGCAGACATTAGATGTTTTGAAAAGAGAAAAGCTTTATGTTAAACTCTCCAAATGTGAATTTGGCAAAACCTCTCCAAATTATTTGGGTCACATAGTAGGGGGAGGTGAATTGAAAATAGATCCCTCTAAAGTGGCGGTAATTGTAAATTGGCCTAAACCCAAGTCTGCTATAGAAGTGAGAAGCTTCTTAGGAGCAGTACAGTATTGGAGGAAGTTCATTTCAAATTTTTCCTCAATTGTAGCTCCCTTACATGCTTTGACAGGATTGAACAAGGTGTTTCAGTGGGGATGCAGACAGCAGAAAGCCTTCGACACCTTGAAAGAAAAGATTAGTACATCACCTGTACTAGCACTGCCAGATCTACAAAGACCATTTGAGATCCAAATTGATGCCAGTGACTATGCCATGGGAGTAGTGTAGACACAACATGGTAAACCCATATGTTATCATTCTGAGACTTTTAATTCTATAGTAGTTAACTATCCTACATATGATAAAGAATTGTATGCATTAGTTTGGAGTTTGAAAAAGTGGAAACATTATTTAATGGGCAAAGAAACAATAATACATACTGATCATCAGCCACTTCAATACTTACACTCCCAAACTAAGTTGCAGCAATCAAGACATTACAGATGGATGGGTTTTCTACAATAGTTTCATTTAGTCATCAAATATAAAAAGGGAATACATAACAAGGTTGCAGACATGTTGTCTAGACCCATTATAAATGCATATACCATACTTAAGCATAATTCTGTGCTGCATGAAAGCTACATAGAACAATATTCTCAGGACATGGACTTTAAAGATGTATATGCAACTTTGAGTCAAGGCAAAAGAATAGAAGAATTGGACTATCATGTGAAGGACCGACTCTTATATCATTGTGGGAAACTCTGCATTCCACACACTCAGAGAGCAAAGATAATTAAGGAAGCACACACTTCTCTGATATCGGGTCACTTTGGGGTAAGTAAAATAGTTGCACAGCTGCAAAGGTTTTGCTATTGGCCGAGAATGAGAGACGATTTTTAGATATGTAAAGGGATGTGCTATGTGTGCTAAAAGGAAGCCCAACAATAGAAAACTAGGCTTGTACACTCCATTGCCGATTCCTTATCACCCTTGGGAAAGCATTTCCATGGATTTTGTTGGAGGACTGCCTAAATCTAAGAAAGGTCATGATTCTTTATATGTTGTTGTGGATAGGTTCAGCAAAATGTGTATTTCGATACCCTGTAGTAAACAGATTACAGCTGAACAAACTGCAAAATTATTCTTTGAACATGTATGGGTTCATTTTGGATTACCCACTTCTATTGTATCTGATCGAGACACCCGATTTGTGGGGAAGTTTTGGTCAAGTTTGTGGGAACTAATGGACACCAAATTAAAGAAAAGCATAGCTTTTCATCCACAAACAGATGGCCAGACAGAAGTAGTTAACAGGACGGTGATCCAGTTACTGAGAGGATATTGCAAAAAACACCCTAAGCTTTGGGATGAGCACTTGTGCTATGTGCAACATGCTTACAATAGAGCCAAACATTCTTCTACACAGAGATCTCCTTTTGAGACGTGTTTTGGTTTCATACCAAGGTCTCCTTTGGATTTTGTCTTTGGTAAATATACCATGGTTGATAGACACAGTGATGTGGAAAAGGTAACTAGGTTCATTAAACAAATCCAGGAGATCCACCACGCAGTACAGGAACAGCTGGAAAAGAGCCAGGACAAGTACAAGGCTAGGCATGATAAGCATCGGACGGAGCATAGTTTTCAAGTTGGAGACCAAGTCTGGTTGTACATCAGCAAGGACAGGATGCAAGGTGAAAGTAAAAAGCTAAAACCTATTAGGTATGGACCCTTCAGGATACTTGAGAAGATTGGAGAAAAATCCTTTCGCCTTGATCTACCAGCTTACATGCACATCTACTTAGTCATGAATGCAGATTGCTTGAGGTTATTTGAACCTTCAATGATTGAGGACCCTAAAGAGTAGAGTCAATTACCTTCTGTTGATGACCTGCTACCTGAATATCTTAGTGAATTATGGGATGACACAGTGCTGGATAGAAAGGTAAGGATGACGCGCAGTGGACAAGTGGAATACCTCAGGGTTGGACTTAAAGGTTCGAAGCCGAGCAATGACAAGTGGATTGAGATTAGACAAGTGAGATAGCAGTTTCCTCACTTAGTCAATGCTTGAAGAAAACCAAATTTTGGTGGTCCAAAAGCTTTTTCAGTGGGAAGGCTATGATCCGAATCGGATCCATAAATGACTATCAAAGAACCTTGACTATATCGGGACGAAAGAAATCTCGAAAGAATCCAAAACAACAATCGAAAACACCATGAACCAGTGGTAATGGCAGCCAGCGTGGAGCGACGAGGACCTTGGTCAAAGTGCACTGATCGAGGCCCATGGAGACTGTGCAGGAGGTCAAAGTAGCCCCTGGGAGCTAGAATTGGGAAAAGGGGCCATTTCTCCTAAAAATGGCATAAAAGGCCTTACAAAGGAAGAATCGCATCGCAAAAGGTTCAAAGAGCGGACTTAAGACCAGGGTGGAAGAATGTTAGGCCCCTATACTACTAGTGTAACCCCTTATTGTTATTAGTACAACCCCCTTATTATATTGATGTACCCATGTAGTGCCCATATTGTTACCATTGTTCCCCATAGAAGCCCACTATTGTCATTATTGTGCCCTTACATTATTATTATTATGTTGGCTCTGATTATGTTATGACCCCTTAGACTCCTATATATAGAAAGGAGGTCTTTTCATTTGTATCATTGAAGAATTGTTCATTTATGTAATGTAAAGGAGGTTTCCCCCTCGAAGAGGCTGAATTCTAAGGCGTTGATCTATCTTTTCTATCTTTTATTGAGCTGGTTTCATAACATTTGGTATCAGAGCTTTGGATTCTAGGGTTTCGCTGCTCCAAACAGGTCATCGTGGCATTTTTGCTATAAATTTTTTTCTGCGACATTTTAGAAGTTGCAAAAAAAACCAATTTGAGAAGAAATCATGCTAAATCTCGGGTCCAAATTTCAGAGCTTTTTGCGCTATATTCGCGGAGATATGATCTGAGGGAGTTGGTCTTTTTATAGATTCCTGAATTACATTCCAAACAGGTGACCTGGGTAAAATCGTCATAACTTTCTCTCTGAGCATTGGACTGAAATTTCATAAGAAGGTACAGAAAGAGGACAGACTGTAGTTTCTTGTATATATTTTTCAGAGCCAAAGGTCTAAAAATTGACACGTGGCACTTCATACAAGTTCTCTCTTCTGGAAAGGTCTATAATCAGGTCATCTTGGGAGATTGTGCATAACTCTTTCTTGGAGAATCCAATTTGGATCAGAGTGGTGGCATTGGAAAGTGGACACAGAGGGCTACTACAGGTAGCAATTTTAGAACTTAAATATTTGAAGGTACAACGTTATAGTCGTTTCAGGATCGAGGTCCTAAAATCAAGAAAAAGCAAGATGAGGAAGTTTGATGGCAAGGATCCGGTAAATTAGATACTTCAGATGGAGCAATATTTTGATCCACATGGTGTACCACTGTTACAAAATGTATGTATTGCATCTTATTATTTAGAACCAGATCAATTTTTATGGTATAAAGGGCTTTGTTCTCGTAAACAACTTGTTACATGGTCAATTCGCATGGAGGAAATGATAGCACATTATGAGGATACGAAGAGCAACACCTTCCTTACAGCAACACCACAACAATTGGAAAGAGTAAAAGGGATTTGTGACATATTGGAAAGTAAAATTATGGCAACAAGGAAGTCTACCCCTCACAACTATAAATATGGAAGTTTTGTTTCTCCTAGCCTTCCACAACCTACAAGGGTTACACCACAACAATTGGAAGAAAAAAGAGAAAAAGGGCTTTGTTACAATTGTGATAGCAAATGCACTAAAGGTCATAAGTGTTCTGAGAAGAAATTATTTTACATAGAGTATGAAGAGGAGGAAGAAAAGGATCAAGAAACATTAAAAGAAGAGGATATATGCCAAGACCCAACCCCAGAGAAAGAAGAAATGAATCAGACCATATCTTGTAAACTATTGGCAAGAATGACCACTTCTCAAACTCTCAAGATAGAAGGACATATCAAGAAGAAAAAGGTGCAAGAAGTGAAAGATCACATCAAGAAAGAAGAAATGAATCCAACCATTTCTTGTAATTCATTGGTCGGAATTACCACTCCTCAAACTATCATGATAGAACGACATATCAAGAAGAAAAATGTTCAAGAAGTGAAAGATCACATCGAACGTCAAGAAATGAATCTGACCATATCTTGTAAAGGATTGGAAGAAATTACCACTCCTCAAAATCTAAAGATAGAAGGACATATCAAGAAGAAAAAGGTTCAAGTAGTGAAAGATCACAGTGAGCATCAACAACAAGTTCTCCAACTTTTAAAGGATAATGCCACTTTGGTGCAAAATCCAATGAAACAACAGGTAGATCAACATCATAGTGAAAAATGTTTTTGTTGGAGAGGTAAATCCCCTCTACGGATAGAGGCGATCCCTACTAGCCCAGAATGGGTCTAGCAACAATCAATCAATGCTATTGTGCAAGTTCCTAATTGCAAATAAAAGAGAGGCAATGAACACCTACTTGGATTCCAACGCTATTGTTTGATGAAGAGATGCCGCTCTCGCTCCCTCACTCTGGCTGGTCACGATCCTCCACGATCTCCGTGAATAGATACCTGCACACACAAAGAGAAAGACAAACACAAGCGTGAAATCTAATAAAAGCAATTATACATCAGTCAGAAAGGATGTAATTCACATTAACCATTATAAAGACAAATGAGAATGGAACCATAACAGTAGTCATCTATTATTAAATCAATAACAGAGAAAGGTACAACCAAAGTTCTGACGCTGAGTCCTTCTCTTGAGGGTCCAGCCAACAAGTCTCTTAAACATTCACCCTTGGAGGTAGATTCTCCCAAAACAAAGCTCTCTCTCACACAAGAAAAACTCACAAACTTCCTTAAACTTCCTCTAGCAGAACCACACTTGTCACACCAACTACCTACTAGCAGCAATCCAAGCACTACGAATTCCACACTATCAAAAACTATCCCCCAAAAACTAGCTGCTCATGGCAATGGTAGAGGCTTAAATAGGAGAAGAAGTCTCCATGAATGGTGGGAGGATGAGCTTATCTCCAAGGAAGGTGGCTCAAATGACGAACAGACATGCCATAGAAAGTAGGGCGACATCCACAAGGCCAACAACCAGGTCTGGAGTTATCTGGAAGGCCGGCTGTTAGAACAAACTCGCCCAAACATGATCAGCGTGGGTGCATAACTGGACTGGAGCGCTGACATCGCATCTTAATAACAGAGCAGGCTGTGTCAGCGTGACTTAATACAAACATAGGATGCGCTGGCTCATGAAGTTCGATCAGCGTGGAAAACACGTGTGCTTCTGCGCTGACAGCGCATTCGGTCTGTTATGGAGCGCCCATCAGCGCGGTTATTTGGCCAAAAGTCGCGCTGATAGAAAAAACTTTGGCAAAGTGGGTCATTTGGCCAGATTAGAGAGCATGAGCATGGTGCATTTGATTTCATGACATAGTAGGGAGACTGATAGGGAGACAGTGACAAATTACTGCGTAACAGATGCCCCCTAAAGCATGAAGCCCGAGAGGGTGGGAGGGGTGAAATGCTTTACAAAACTGCTGAACTGGAACACCACCAGGAAGGACCTGCACGTATGTACAACTGATATCTTGATTACATGTAGTCTAGGTATGGGCGCAGCCATCCAAAAGACATACGAAGAAGGTCTGTGGTATGGAGGCAGCCACCCAGCTGAAGAGACCATGATGATAAAAAGGTATGGTCGCAGCCATCCAAAGACTCAGGTATGGGCGCAGCCATCCATCAATGAGTCATGTAATAATAATCCACAAAATCGCAGCCTGGTTCGTAACAGACAAAAACCAGGGTCTTGCGCTCCATCCCAACCCGAACAAAGTACAAGTCCAAGCATGTGAATACATGAGCTGAAGTCGAACATGCATGAACATCATCTGATTACCAGCCAATAATGAAAACTGTTAACAGACGCGAGAGGTACCACCAATAATGACAATGGTCCTCAAGGTACTTATAGGTACAATCCACGGCGTGTGAATCAATGAGCTGGTGTCGAACACCCGCAGAATCATCCGATCGGAGGCCAATGATGAAAACCTCACGTCAAACACGAAGAACCTACCATTGAGGCATGCAGGCTCTAAGGCACCTGAAGGGAGTCTCTAGGTCACTTTCCTGGATAATGAGCTGAAGTCGACAGTAAGTAACCTTGATCGAAGGTGGGCCATGATGTTTCCCACATCATCGACACGAGACAGAGAAGGATAAAATGTTTTGTGTGAGACACCAGAGGGAGGTTGTAAGTTTGCAGAGGTCAACTTCTCTTGAACATATCGGCGGCACGACAATGGATTTGGCAGTATCTGACGTCAAATGAGCAGAGGTCATGGTGACAAGGCAATGAGCAGATGAGAGGTAAAATAGGATAACCCAAACCCATGGAGGCTAGTGTAAAACAAGATGAGAAATCCCCACCCAGACACGAATGCAGATGAGTGCCATGTTCAAGAGCGACATACTGCCGATATGACCATTATTACAGTTCCATTTTCCCCACCATTTCTGGCAGGTACCCCGATTATTTTTGGGTGACAAGCTTGACGGGGATAGCATATGCTTGGGAAGGCATCATTTTGATGATGTCTGATGTCATTAAGTTTTAACGAGCCTGACAAAGGAAGAACTCGGCGTCTTTTCTTGTTTAGAGAGTCTAAAAAGACAGCAGAAAAGAAAACTCCAAGGGGGTCCTTTTTCGGAAAAGTTTTGTCTCTCGAGCCCGAAAAAGTATAAAAAAATGCTCGAAAGAACCGCCCGACCAGTATGATCGAGGAGTACTTTTCGTAAGTAGTAACTTCGACCCGAAAAAGTAAAAAAGCGGTCAAAAGTACGTCATTTTGGAGCCAATAACGAGCGCGAAACGACAAACACCCGACAATCTTTTTAAGTTAAACGGTCGGAAAAAGAGCTTTAAAAACGACCGCCTCTCGTTCCTTTTAACGAGCCGAAAGGGGGACTCGGCAATCTTTTCATCTTTAAACGGTCAGAAAAGAGCTGAAAGCAGACCTCCATTTTTATTCTCTTTAACGAGTCAAAAAGGGAAAATACTCGGCAATCTTTTCATCTTTTACGAGTCAGAAAAGAGCTTAAAGGAGACACGTCCTAGAGGAACGAGTGGTATAAAGGGTAGCAACTGGTTCCGGTAATGGTGGAACTACTCAAAACATGTAATGGTCAAGAGGCTGGCTAATAAAACCACTCATTGCTGCGGTTCCTCAGGAAAGGATAAACAACCAAGTGAGAGCATATGATCGGCCAAAGAGATGGTAGCAATGGAATGAAACAACCAAGGCTCATCTAGCAGAATTCAGCGGATAAAAATGGCAATCACGAGATGTAAATCGGGTATGGGTTCATTTTTACACAAGCTTGAACCATGGAGAACTCTGCTTGGATTCGGTTTCATTTTTACACAAGCTTGAAACGAAAAACTATGCTTGTTATAAGTTCGCATGCCCCCTAGCATAATGACGCAAATCGAGGTACATGCCCCCCAAGCTTCATTGCATTCAACAAAGTGGATGGAATGAAGGTTCACTCTCGAGATCGATGAAAGACTCGACTTGTATTTTACGAGATCTTAATCAAAAGACTCGATTTGGAAAGGGATGTGTTTCATTTTTTTAATGAGGTTGACACAGTAAAAGAACTATCCTCATAACCTTTGTTTCATTTTTTAACGAGGTCGCCACAAGATCAAAACTATCCTCGGGACACTTTGTTTCATTTTTTAACGAGCTTGACACAAGACAAGGAACTGTGCTCCAAACTCCTTGTTTCATTTTTTAACGAGCTTGACACAAGATCAGGAACTATGCTCCAAACTCCTAGTTTCATTTTTTAAGGAGCTTGACATAGGAAAGTGAACTATGCTCCAACCAGACCCAATTTCATTTTTTAGGGAGCTTGACATAGGAAAGTGAACTATGCTCCGACCAAGCCTAGTTTCATTTTTTAAGGAGCTTGACACCGAAAAGGAACTATGCTCCAACCGAACTTCATCATAACGAACAGGAAGTCGGGGCTTCCAAGAGTGTCGCGCCGGATGGAAGGCCGACATCGTGGAAGTCAAGGCCCAATGCCCCCAGGACGCTATGCACGACGGCGACATCACTGGATCCAGACATGGGATAGGTGGCCACATAGTTGATCTGCGGTGGGGCAGATACAACTGGTGGATAAAAACTAGGAGGGGACGACAACTGCACAGGAGGCATCGGGGGACTACTGAATGACAATTGATCGATAGTCACAATTCTACCATCGTGTGGAAAACAAACCACACGGAAAAGCGAAGAAACAAGGGCCCCCATGGCGTAAACATAGTCGCGACCAAGGAGAAGACTAAAGTCTAAAACAGCTTGGGTAACCAAGACGTCTATATAGACGGTTTTGCCTCCCAAAGTAATAGGGAACTTCGGGAGAACTCCTAGAGATGGGCAGGCTCCTCCGTCGAAAGCCAACAGATTCTGAGTGACTGGCCCAAGCTGTGGGGAACCTAAGGCTTGCCAAGTAGTGTATGACATAAGACTGACCGACGCACCTTCATCCAGAACAGTGCCAGGTACTACCTTATCACAGGCAAGAACTGTAACCTGGAAGGGCACATGGGATGGAAGGTGACCGACGATCAGGCGATTCCAATCAAAGGAAGCGACCAAACTACTTGGTGGGGGAATCGTATGATTGACCCCATGTGCTAAAGGGAATGAAGGAGAACCTTCGGGAGCAGCTGGGTTAGGAGAGTCATTTCGGGACTCCGGAGAATCTGAAGAGACGAGAAGAACGTGGGCATGATTCTCTTCCGAAACAGAGTGAGCGAGCGGCGGACTCGAGTCGCCACTCTTTCCGACCAATGGTTGGTCTGGAACAGGCTGGACAGAGCCGGGTTCAGGAAGAGGGGCCTGGACAAGAGAAGAATGTGAACCAATCTCATTGTCGAGAGGTGGATGATCTGCAGCTGTAGAGAGACGTTGATATCCAACGGGGAGTTGGGGTGAAGGAGTTGTAAGACTTTCCAAGACAACAGAGGCTTTATCCATTAGTGTACAAAGGTGAAGGGGATGGTTGCCTTCACAAAGTCTACAGGGGATTCGAATCTTCCCTTTTCCCTTACCATTCCCAGCTGATAAGGTAGCATCACCGTGAGCTTCAGAGGACGATGAGGGGCGGGCCAGATCGCGAGACCATACTTCTAGTACCCTGGGAATGCCAGGACAATCGTGAAGAAGATGGTCCTCCTTGCATAATCGACAAGGAAACTTGACCTTCCGCGGAGGAGCAGAAGGTGGCCCGACTTCAGGTGTACTCGGAGTAAGAGTTGTACTTCTAGCCTCTCCCTTGGGAGCCTTCTTCTTCTTCGTCTTCTTCTTCTTCTTCTTAGCCACCGGGTTACTCGAATCGAGACTTTCACCAGGCGAAGTAGAAGATGAGGATGTAGAAGTAGGCGTAGAAGGGGAGAGATCCACCTTAGGATCAACATGATGTTGTTCAGGTGGAGGGACTGATGGACTAGAAGCCAATACGGCAGGGACCAAAGAGGTTGAAAACAACCAAACAGGCAACCCGACAGTTAACCCCGGAAGGGATAACGTTGCCATATAAGGAGCACCAACATTCCCGAGAGGAGGGAAATGACCAGGATTCCCGTCAGGAGGGGAACTTGGGTTGGTGAACCTCGGAAAAGTTGCCATGGCAAACAAAAAGAAACCTACTCAAGCTAACGCACACAAGATCTAACCAGGTAACGTTAATCGTGGCCGAATAAATTTTTAAGACACAGGAACTGAACTTGACCTTTTCATGTTTCAAGAGTCGAGAAAAGGACAAAAAGATGACTCTAGTCTCCTTTGAATGTTTAATGAGCACGAAGTGACAAGATGCTCACTGGCACCTTTTCTTTTAGGGAGTCCGAAAAGGATCAAAAGTGACTGCTCTGGAGATTCTAGGCAAAGGGTTTACCAAGCAATCCGTAAAACTGCTTATACACCTTGGCAATCGTACGAGAACCAAGGACTTTCTGTACTGCAATCAATCTTCCCAAATGTTGTGTTCGGTGCGTTACGGTTCGCAAGGCGGTAGACTCGGCTTCCTATGGATCAAGGATAAAAGCCTAGTGGGGTCTCCCTATATACGCGACGGTACGTGGGAGCACAGTCCGTGTTAGACCACTATCGAGTCACAGAAGGAGGAATCACCCAACCGTAATGTGAAACAATAGTGACTATGTTTAAAGACGCCGGAACACGTCTCTAACCTAGACCTCTAGATGTTTGCGTTAAGTTCCAATGCGTTTTTAGGTTTATTCAGTTTATTTTATGGTTGATCTTGAATTAAGTTTCGGTTTCAGGTCCTACCGTATGAAAACTCTCGCAATTCCCCAGATGCAAACTACATGCCAAAGAATACCATTTCGTTCGATGAATCCTAACTATGAGAGGGTTAAGAGTTTTCGACCAAACAAAATGAACTCAATCAATCAAACAATCTAATGCAGCTAATGGCAAAGAAATGAAACTTTTCCTTTTGAGAACACAAATCAACGAAATGCTCTTTTTCCCATTAACTATTGAATGCAAAAGATATTAGTTTGATTTCTTTTCCAATGGCACAATGCACTAATACACTAATCTCACGATGCATCGATACTACTAATGAAGGATTTAAATTTTTCTTTTCAATTTCTCAAACATGAAAATTCGTAATGCAAATGCACTTTCACTTTCGTATGCTAAATGAATGCAATTTTTTTTTTTGTGAATTCAAGAAGACAAACAAGCAAGTGTGAACTGATCGATCCAAACAATTGTGATCTATGCTTGGTAGTGAAGAAATCGAATCAACATAAAAAGTGGTTCAATAATCGACACTAAAAATCAACCAGCAATAAGCAGTGAAAAAGCCTCAAGCAAATCAATAAGAGGGTTGTGGATGAACCTTGAATAGACAAGTAACCTGAGCAAACGGTTTCTCGATGAAACTTCTAAAGGGCTAGGTCACATGGTCTAAAAAACACAAGACTCACTCGAATGAAATCAAAGAGAGAGCGTCCCTTAACCAAAAGCAATCAAAACAAGCTAATGAGGGGCAAGAAACAACAGGGGATAAGAAAGATTGATGAATTCAGGAGATAAAGTTATAAAAACAACTTTTCAGGAATCAGCGCAATTTTTACACAGACCACCCGAGATGATCACAATGTGATCACAATGTCAGCGCAATTTTTACACAGACCACCCGAGATGTCAGCACAAATTTTACACAGACCACCTGCGCTGATCCCAGAAAAACACGGTCGTTGCGGGAATTAAGCTAGCAACCCAAGGTCAGCGTGGGTAAAAAGCTAGCAAGTGGCGCTGACGTCGCGACTGTACACGTCTTTTCCGCGCTGATCCGATTTCCAGGATCGTCGCGACTGTTAGGCATAATTACGCGATGAACATGATGTTGCAAAAGGGTGAGCGCAGTGACAGCGCGACTGTTAAAATTAAATCCGCGATGGAGCTCAAAAATAGTGACAGGCAAATCAAAACTCCCAAATCAAAACAGCCAATCTTTCAATCAAACAGGGGCATTTCCCAGATCAACCCAGGAAACGCAAAAGACTATTAATGAATCCCCAAAACTTCAAAAGAGACCAAAAAAAAACTCAAGGCAAGAATGAACAAACAAGGACAAAGGCCAGCTCCCCAGCGGAGTCGCGAAATTGTTGGAGAGGTAAATCCCCTCTACGGATAGAGGCGATCCCTACTAGCCCAGAATGGGTCTAGCAACAATCAATCAATGCTACTGTGCAAGTTCCTAATTGCAAATAAAAGAGAGGCAATGAACACCTACTTGGATTCCAACGCTATTGTTTGATGAAGAGATGCCGCTCTCGCTCCCTCACTCTGGCCGGTCACGATCCTCCACGATCTCCGTGAATAGATACCTTCACACACGAAGAGAAAGACAAACACAAGCATGAAATCTAATAAAAGCAATTATACATCAGTCAGAAAGGATGTAATTCAAATTAACCATTATAAAGACAAATGAGAATGGAACCATAACAGTAGTCATCTATTATTAAATCAATAACAGAGAAAGGTACAACCAAAGTTCTGACGCTGAGTCCTTCTCTTGAGGGTCTAGCCAGCAAGTCTCTTAAAAATTCACCCTTGGAGGTAGATTCTCCCAAAACAAAGCTCTCTCTCACACAAGCAAAACTCACAACCTTCCTTAAGCTTCCTCTAGCAAAACCACACTTTTCACACCAATTACCTACTAGCAGCAATCCAAGCACTACGAATTCCACACTATCAAAAACTATCCCCCAAAAACTAGCTGCTCATGGCAATGGTAGAGGCTTAAATAGGAGAAGAAGTCTCCATGAATGGTGGGAGGATGAGCTTATCTCCAAGGAAGGTGGCTCAAATGATGAACAGACATGCCATAGAAAGTAGGGCGACATCCACAAGGCCAAAACCCAGGTCTGGAGTCATCTGGAAGGCCGGCTGTTAGAACAAACTCGCCCAAACAGGATCATCGCGGGTGCATAACTGGACTGGAGCGCTGACATCGCATCTTAATAACAGAGCAGGCTGTGTTAGCGCGACTTAATACAAACATAGGATGCGCTGGCTCATGAAGTTCGATCAGCGCGGAAAACACGTGTGCTTCCACGCTGACAGCGCATTCGGTCTGTTATGGAGCGCCCATCAGCGCGGTTATTTGGCCAAAAGTCGCGCTGATAGAAAAAACTTTGGCAAAGTGGGTCATTTGGCCAGATTAGAGAGCATGAGCATGGTGCATTTGATTTCATGACACAATAGGGAGACTGATAGGGAGACAGTGACAAATTACTGCGTAACAGTTTTGATGTAGGTGATTGGGTATTTTTAATACTACATCTAAAGCAAGCTATTTATGAGAAGGAAATGTTGGCAATACTACATGCACTTAAAAAATGGCGACCTTACCGAATGGGAAGACTCTTCAAGGATGAGGATGTGGAAGCATTGTTTTGTGCTATTTCTATTATCCAACTAGATTGGATAAACAAAGCAAGGGATGAATGGATGAAGGACAAAGAAGTATGGCCACTTATTCAAAAGTTGCAAAAGATCCCAATTCAAACAATATTGCCAGAAATTGAAGGGGAAGGAAAAATCATATTGGAACCTAGAGTAGTCACAGAAACAAGAACCCAACAGCTACGAAATCGATCAATTTCAGAGTATCTCATCAAGTGGAAGAACTTACCTACTGAAGATTCCACATTGGAGGACAAGAATTTTATATAGAAGCATCAAGAACTACTCAAGCGTTGAGGACAACGCTTTTTGAAGGAGAGGGGCATGTGAGGCCCCTATACTACTAGTGTAACCCCTTATTGTTATTAGTACAACCCCCTTATTATATTGATGTACCCATGTAGTGCCCATATTGTTACTATTGTGCCCAATAGAAGCCCACTATTGTCATTATTGTGCCCTTACGTTATTATTATTATGTCGGCTCTGATTATGTTATGACCCCTTAGACTCCTATATATAGAAAGGAGGTCTTTTCATTTGTATCATCGAAGAATTGTTCATTTATGTAATGTAAAGGAGGTTGCCCCCTCGAAGAGGCTGAATTCTAAGGCGTTGATCTATCTTTTCTATCTTTTATTGAGCTGGTTTCATAACAAAGAACCCTCGATCAACGATCTCTGACTCATCGCATCGGAGGCAAGCAGGCATGCGATATCGGGACCCCAGACGTGGCGATTGAGATAATACGATCATGCTATTGCAATAATAGGTGATTAGAGCGATCGGAAAATCGGGGTCGGCATGACCAAAGGAAGGAACCCCCGGGGCCGTTGCGATTGCGATATGTCGATAATGATACACCGATACTGACGATTAGTGATCGGGCGGTTGGTGATCCCCGATACAAAGGGTCATTGGACACGTGACTTGCGATAAGCCGATAAGGGCGGACCCGATGGGAATTATAGGCCCGATTGCATATAATTTGAAATCTGGGCTTTTCGGATCTTCTGTGTATTGGGTTTTAAGCCCCACACCATGCGATAGCGATTTGCGATAGAATGGCGTACCCGATGGGTTTATAGGGGCGATTTCATAGAATTTGAAGTTCGGCTTTCGCGCTCGATAGAGTATTTCCGGTAAAACTCTGTGTATTGGAATTTTGTTCCATTTTCAGGTTTTGCTGCCCCTGATCATTGTGACATGCTACAAGTGGGCATTTTATAGATAATGATGTGTTTGTAGTGCAAAGAGATCCACCGAGCCATATGGCCAGTCGAAGATACAATGTGTAGAAAAAGCCGCAGAGCTGCAGAAGGTGAATCGATAGAGGTGGAAGAGGAATCGATTGGGCATGAGTTCGAATGCCTAAAAGCCATGAATAGCGAAAGAGAATACACAGGTGGAATAGTTGAACACTAAGAGACAGAACCCGGAGAAGTGGCAGTTAAGTGAGAGCAAAGATTGACAAAGGGCCGAGCTGACCGATGGCAGCATCGAGCACCAAAGCTTGAGAGATTCAAGCCATCCCATAGAGGAATCTGTCCTGATCGAGCATCACATTTGGCTCCTTCCATTGTAGACCAAAAGGTCACAAAGCTTGTAGGAAGAAGAAGAGTCTGTGCACTCCAGTGGCTTGGGAAATCCAAGAACCACCCTACCAAGAAAAACTTGGTTCAGGAGAACTCATATTGAGTCCCTGCATTGTAATTCTCTGCTAAAGGCACAATAAAACAAGGCCACCACTAAAAGCTGGACCAGAGACGTAGCCCTGGAGAATAGGGCGAACTCATTATTAAAATTCTTGTGTCTTTGTGTTTTCTTACTGTATTTCTCTATTGTCTCTCTGTTTAAATATCTGTGTATTGACAATCTGATCGATCCATTGCTTAAATAACATAGAACACACACCAGCACATGAGTCCATATTACCTTTTGTTTAATAAATCTTTAACTGGTGTCACTCATAGGGTGATTATTAGATCAACCACCATGATGACACTCTTTCCCTTAGACTTGGGTAAACCCGTGATAAAATCCATTGAAACCTCCTCCCAACATTGGCTTGGAATGCATAAAGGTTGTAATAGACCCGGGGTCTTAATTGTTTCAACTTTATTTAGTTGGAAAACAAAACATTCCACTACAAACTTTTGAATATTCGATTTAAGGCCATCCCAATTTTTTTTTTTCTTAACCCTATGTTAAGTTTTTAAAAATCCTGAGTGCCTTCCTAAGGGAGAAGTGTGCAATTCCATAAGAATCTTTTGTTTGAGTTGCAAATTCTTACAGAGGTATAAGTGATCTTTGTACCATAACAAATCATTTTGCCAGCTAAATGTATCAAATGTACTAGAATCTTGTTGTAATTTTCGAATAAGTGCCCACACTTCTTCATCATTCTTCCACTCCTCCCTTGCTTCATTTATCCAATCTGGTTGGATAATATAAATGGCGCACAACAACGCTTCCACATCCTCATCCTTTCTTGAGAGTGCATCTGCCACCACATTTTACTTCCCTTTTTTGTAGATGATTTCAAAGTCATAACCCAACATCTTTGTGACCCAGTTTTGTTGCTCTTTAGAGGATAATCTTTGCCCTAAAAAGTATTTAAGGCTATCATGATCCATTTTTACCTTGAAGTGTCTTCCCATTAGGTAGGGTCACCATTTCTTAAGTGCATGTAGTATTGCCAACATTTCCTTCTCATAAATAGCTTTGTGTAAAAACTTTCCCTTGATTGGACGACTTTCAAAAGCAATGGGTCTTTCATCTTGCATTAAAACAACACCAATTCCATTTCTTGAAGCATCACATTCCACAATAAAGGTTTTTGTGAAGTCCGGTGTAGCTATGACCGGTGCTTGGCACATTGCCTCTTTAAGATGTTCGAAGGCTTTTGTTTCTTCCGGAGTCCATGAAAATGCATCTTTCTTCAATAATGTTGTTAGAGGTGCTGTTATTCTCCCATAATTTTTAACAAACTTGTGATAATACCCTCTCAACTCGAGAAATCCTCGCAGATGCTTTATGGATGTGGGGATTTTCCATTCCTTAATGGCTTTAATTTT
Organism: Pinus tabuliformis; assembly: GCA_031772625.1. NCBI lineage: Eukaryota > Viridiplantae > Streptophyta > Pinopsida > Pinales > Pinaceae > Pinus > Pinus tabuliformis. The sequence goes on along the minus strand of CM062806.1, from coordinate 37,313,818 downwards.
GCTAGGGTTTACCTTAAATATTCCAATATGACCCAAATATTCCACCTCTTGTACTCCAAGGAAACATTTGGATCTTTTTGCATATAATTGTTTCTCCTCCAATAGTTGTAGCACCCTATCAACATGTTCAACATGATCCTTCCAAGACTTGCTATAGATTAGTATATCATCAAAAAATACTAACACAAATTTTTTAAGGAAGGGTTTAAAAATGGAATTCATCAAACCTTGAAATGTGGAAGGTGCATTGGTAAGGCCAAAAGGCATGACTGGAAATTCATAATGACCCTCATTAGTTCTAAATGTTATTTCTGGAATGTCTTTAGTATGCATTCTGGTTTTATGATATCCTGAACAAAGATCCAACTTGGTGAAGTAAATTGATGCATGCAATTCATCCAATAATTCATCAATGATAGGAATGGGAAACTTATCTTTAATAGTGAGCTTGTTGAGCTCCCTATAATCCGAACACATGCGCCATGATCCATCCTTCTTGTGCACTAATACTACTAGAGTAGAGAAAGAACTTTGACTAGGTTGAATTATACCAGCCTCTAGCATTTCTGCAACCATACGTTCAATTTCACTCTTTTGGGCATAGGGATATTTGTACGGCCTGATGTTTGGAGGAACACTTCCTGGAATGAAATGAATAGCATGATCATAATCACAAATAGGTGGGAGACCTTTGGGAGTCTCAAATACCTTGGACTGATTGTCCAAAACCTTTTGTAGATCTGGAGAAATAGATGATTCCGATGTGGAAACATCTAGCGAACATAATTGTGCAATTACACCTATTTCTTCCTTTTTTAGAAGCTTTGTCATACCGTTAGAGCTTATTATCTTTCCTAGTTTCCCTGCAATACCCCTTAATTCAACTTCCTTTCCTTCCACAAAAAATTTCATGAAAATTTCTTGAAAATTAAAAGCTATTGTACCCAAGGATTGTAGCCATTGGACTCCTAGTACAACATCAACACCTCCCATTGGAATGGAAAGAATTGGGCTAGCCAATACCTATTCTCCCATGGATAGCTTGATATTATGGCACTTTCCAGAGTAATTTATCATTCTTCAATTTGCAATCATCACTTCACACTCTGGTGCTGGATATAGGAAGCAATTCAATTCTTTTGCTACCTTACAATGAATAAAAGTGTGGGTACTTCCTGAATCAATCAACACTATTACCTTTTTCTTCTTGATTTGTCCTTCTATCTTGATGGTTTGAGGAGTGGTAATTCCAACCAATGCATTACAAGATATGGTCGGATTCATTTCTTCTTTATCTAGGCTTTGTTCCTGGAGTATATCCTCTTCCTTTGACCTTTCTTGCTCCTTTTTTTCTTCCTCTTCACAATCTATGTAGAATAATTTATTCTCAGCACACTTATCACCTTTAGTGTATTTGCTATCACAACTGTAACAAAGCCCTTTTGCTCTTTTTTCTTCCAATTTTTGTGGTGTCAACCTTATAGGTTGTGGAAGGCTATGGGTAAGAACACTTCCATCTTTATAGTTGTGACTGGTATGCTTCCTGGTTGCCATAATTTTGCTTTCCATTTTTCTTGCTAACCTGAATGCCTTATCTAATGAATCGGGTTCCAAAAGGTGAACATCATGTTGGATATTATCATTTAAAGTCCCTATGAACACATCAATCCTATGGTCCTCTAGAATATTTTTTACCCTTATGTTCAATTTTTGGAACTCCTCAATGTGCTCCATTATTGAACCCTTTTGTTTGAGACATATCAATTGGCTAAAAAAAGTTTCTTTTTGTATCCTCATAATGTGCTTTCAATTCTTTCGTAAAAATTGCCCAAGTGATAATTTGTTTACAAGATCAAAGCCATTGATACCATACAAACTGATTTGGTTCCAAATATAAAGTTGCAATACGTACCTTTTGTGTGTTTTGCACATTATTGAGATCGAAAAATTGCTCCATCTGTAATATCCATGTTGTGGGATCCTTGCCATCAAACTTCCACATATTGATTTTTGGAATATGGTGGGTCTTCGATCCAACATTAGAGTCTATGGAGTCATGATTAACATTTCTTTTGTTCTCATCATGAGTTTCCTTTACTACCCTTTCACCATTAGTGACCATTTCTTGTAGCAACTTATTCATATTTATCTTCAATTCTTCCATGTCTGTCTTCAAATATATCTTCAAATCGTCCATCTTAGCTTCTACGACTTTCTTTAAATAATCCATATTATCTTCTATGTATTTCTTTAAACCATCCATCTTAGCTTCTACATCTTTCTTTAAACCATCCATCTTAGATTCAATTCCTTTTTGTGCAAGTGACACTTGTTGCACTTGGTCTCGTAATTTTGATATATCATGTTGCATTTCTTCCTTTTCGTCATGAGTCATGCTAGAGCTTTCAGGTTTCTTACTAGGTGTTTGCATTTTCTTTCCTTGGGGCATTAATTACTGGTAATAATGCTTTACTATGCCCTTTGAATTCCTTCAAACTAATTTTTCAAACAAGGGTTATGCCAAAATTTAAAAAAAACTGCACACCTTTTTCCACTTTGTACGAGCCTGATATTGAATCTGATGTATCTCTGTAATTTCAGATCATCCAGTTCTGAAATTGTGATCTGTAGTAGCCCTCTACATCCTCTTTCCAATGCCACCAGTCTGATCCAAATTGGATTCTCCAAGAAAGAGTTATGCACAATCTCCCACAGTGACCTGATTATATACTAGTTTAGCAAAGAAAACGGGTACGACATGCCATGAGTCACTGTTTCGATTTTTAGCTCTAAAAAATATATACATGAAACTAAAGTTCGTCCTCTTTCTGTACCTTCTTATGAAATTTCAATCCAATGCTCAGAAAGAAAGTTATGACGATTTTCCCCAGGTCACCTGTTTGGAATGTAATTCAGGAGTTTGCAAAAAGACCAACTTCCTCATATCATATCTCTACAAATGTAGTGCAAAAATCTCTGAAATTTGTACCCGAGATTTAGCGTGATTTATTCTCAAATGGGTTTTTTTTAGTTTCTGAAACATCGCAGAGAAAAAGTTATAGCGAGAATTCCATGATGACCTGTTTGGAGTAGTGAAACCCTAGAATCCAAAGCTTTGATACCAAATGTTATGAAACCAGCTCAAGAAAAATATAAAAAAGATAGATCAACGCCTTAGGATTCAGCCTCTTCGAGGGGGCAACCTCCTTTATATTACATAAATGAGAAATTCTTGGACGATTCAAATGACAAAACCTCCTTTCTATATATAGGAGTCTAAGGAGTCACAATATAACCCAGCCGACCTAACAATAATAATATAAAGCCACAAAAATAAAAATAGAGGGATTCCATGGGGCACAATAATAAGAATATGGGGACAATAGGGGCACAACAATATTAATAAGGGATACAACTACAATAGTAATGGGGTAATCACTAGTATTATATCAGACTGAACTTGCATATGGAACACGAGACATATCCTCTTCCTCTTATTGTGTCTTGGGACACTGTTCAACAGATAAATTTACACTTACAGGAATAGGAACCTTCACCGGTTTACTATCCCGCATATTAAATCTCTACAGTATTGTCTCGACATACTTCCTCTGGTTTAACCAGAGCTTCCTCTTTGCCCGATCTCTTTTAATTTCTATGCCCAAAATATTGTTTGCAGCACCAAGATCTTTCATGTCAAATTTTTAGGACAATTGGGTCTTCAAATCCTGCATAATTTCCTTGTCATTTCCAACCAGCAACATATCATCCACATACAAGACCAGATAGATAACATAGTCACCAATTAATTTAAAATACACACAGTGATCTACATTGCTTTTGGTGAAGCCACGTCCCCATATAAATGTATCAAATTTTTGATACCACATCCTTGGTGATTGTTTTAACCCATACAAAGACTTCTTTAACTTGCATACCAGTTCTTTCTTACCCTTCACCACAAAGCCTTCATGTTGCTTCATGTAGATCTCCTCTTCCAGATCTCCATGAAGAAATGTTATCTTCATATCCATCTATTCTATCTCAAAATCAAAAGCAGCAACAACAGATAAAAGTAACCTAATAGAAGTTAACTTGGCAACAAGAGAAAAAATATCACCAAAATCAATTCCTAGCACTTGGGAATAACCTTTTGCTACCAACCGAGCTTTGTATTTCTCCACCCTTCCTTCTGCATTTGTCTTCTTATTGAATACCCATTTGTTGCCAATGGGTTTACTTCCAACCGACAACTGCACCAGATCCCAAGCCTCAGTTTTGTGCAAAGATGCCATTTCATCAACCATGGCCTCTTTCCATATTTTTCCATCCTCTGTCTCTACTGCTTCCTTCACAGTTCTGGGATCATCATCAGTAATAGATAAAGAAAAATTTGAACGGAAGGTAGATGGATTATACCTTTCTGGTTGCCTTCTTTCTCGAACTGATCTTCTTACACCAGGAGTTTGTGGCTCTTCATCTTCTGATTCCTCCTCTGCTGTAGAGTCTAACTCTTCCTCCTTTAGCTGAAACTCTATCTTCTTAGGTTCCTTTGGTTGGATTTCATGTTTAATAACATATTTCACCTCTCTGAACACCACATCTTGGCTGTACACTACCTTCCGTGTTGCTGGGTTCCAAAGCTTATAACCCTTTAAACCATCCTTATACCCAATAAAGATGCACTTTTCAGATTTACTATCCAACTTGGTTTGTTTCTCCTTTGGAACATGTACATATGCATCACATCTAAATACCCTCAGATGTGAAAGAGAGGGTTTCTTACCAGTCCATATCTCTTGTGGAGTCTCATCCTCTAACACTGATGAAGGTGATCCGTTGACCAGGTAACATGCTGTCTCCATTGCCTTTGCCCAAAATTCTTGTCCTAACCTGACACCACTGAGCATGCTTCTTCCTTTTCCATCAATGGCTTGTTCATTCTTTTTGCAACTCCATTTTGCTGAGGTGTATATGGAGTAGTCTTCTGCCATGCTATACCACACTTCTTACAAAATTCTTCAAATTCCTTACTACAAAAATCTCCACCGTTATCTATCCTCAACACCTTTATCTTCTTCTCTATCTGGTTTTATACCAAAGCCTTAAATTATTTAAACCTGTCAAAGACTTTAGGTTTCTTCTTAAGGAAATATATCCATGTATTCCTTGAAAAGTCATTTATAAATGATACATAGTACACAAACTTACCTAGTGATGGAACCTTCATAGGTCCAAATACATCACTGTGCACAAGCTCTAATATCTGTTTCACCCTCTTACCATGAGAGGGGAAACTCACCCGATTCTGCTTCCCATATACACAATTTTCATAGAAATCAAAATCCAGAGAGTTATTACTCATACCTTCTACCATACCTTTACCATGAAGTATTCAAAGGCCCTTCTCTCCAATATGTCCAAGCCTCTGATGCCATAGCATGGTCTTCTCTCCAGAGACCACTATATTTTCTGCTCCACTTTCAGGAACCATAGAATTGTTGCACCCATCAACAACAGTTCTACCTTGTAGCTTGTACACAGTTTCAGTCCGAACTCCCCGCATCAATACCAGTGCTCCCCAAACCATCTTGTAAGTATCCTTCTCGAACACTGTTTTTACACCTGCATCATCCAACTTGCTTACAGAAATTAGATTTCTCGCTAAAGTAAGAATATGCAGAACACCCGAAAGTGTTCTAACCCTTCCACCTTGCAACTTCAACTTTACTTTTCTGCGACCAACGATTCTAGCCTTCATATCATCCCCTAAGAAGACATCACCACCATCGTATTTCTCATACTCGTAAAACCACTCTCTATGGGGAGTGAAGTGAAAGGATGCACCTGAGTCAATCAACCATGCCTCATGATCTACATGTGTACCTGAACAAGACAAGTACACATCCCCACCTTCACTTGAGGTGGTTTTCGCCTTTGTAGAAGGAGCATCATCAGATCCCTTTCCTTTATCAGGAGCTTTAGATTTATAGTCCCATTTGTAGTGCCCTTCCTTTCCACATTTCCAGCACACCACCTTTACAGGTTTTCCTGGAGATTTAGATCTCCCTCTAGATTTAGATCTCCCACTCGATGACTTATTTTTGTTTCTATTCCTGGGAACGTCCTCATACAAACAAGGCATCACCATTCTGACTCTCCATATTTTTCTGTCTCATCTCCTTTGTCAGCAAGGATGAGACTATTTCATCAAACTGCAAGGTAGTTGCATTGCTACCTATTGCAATAACCAGACTATCCCACGAATTTGGTAGAGAACACAACAAACTGATGCACTTATCTTCATCTGAAATTTTAATATCAATAGATGCTAACTGACTTACCACAGTATTAAATGCATTCAAATGCTCTGTCACTAACTCTCCATCTTTCATCTTCAGGTTATACAACTTTTTCCGCAGGAACAGTTTATTCACCAGAGACTTGGATTGGTACAAAGTCTCTAACTTGTCCCACAAAGCCTTCACCATAGCTTCCCCTGATACATTCAATAATACTAAATCTGAGACACACAATTGTATTGTGCTCTTTGCCTTCCAATCCAACTTCTTTCATTCTTCATGTGACACTCCCGTTGGTTAGATACCCAGATCTACCATGATCCATTGATCTTTATCCACCAACAGATCCTCTATCTTGAGTGTCCACAACTCAAAACTTTGACCATTAAATTTCACGATCTCTATCTTTCCACTGCTCACCATCTTCTTTCACCACCAGAATCATTGTGGCAGATCTCCCACTGAATAGGGTCTACCACAGGCCTGAGAAAAACCCCTTAGCACAAAGGCGTCCCCTTGAAGCCAAAATAGTTCTAATATCAAATGTAGGTTTGAACCTCGTATAGAAATTACCTGCATACAAATTCTAGAACACAGAAAATAAACAATGTGAGAGCATAACACATAAAACACATATACACAGAGATTTTCCCCTAGATCCCAAAACCGGGACTACCAGATTGATTTTTCATTATATTCTTTTAATGTTACAATACATATTGATACATGCCAAAACATCCAATACCATGGACCAAAAACCATTGTGTCCAAAACCATGGACAAAAAACCATAGGTAGGTTCACCCAACCTAATATAGGGTCCAAAAAACGTTTTTCTGGGGCACTACCCCAGATCTCGTAGAGGGGGGCTACCCACCCCCCTCAAAGCCCCCAGATAGGGGGGGCTTCCACCCCCCCTGTGACCACCCGACTGCGCAATTGCCACAATGAAGGGGGGGCTCTGCCCCCTTCTAATCCCCTGGTTGACTACATAGGTTAGTCATGGAAAGAATATAACACAACCCAACGTAAAACCCCTTTGACTCCTATCTAGCCGCGCACTCCACATCCCAATTCTATTGAGGCTTTACATTATTTACAAAAACTTTTACAAAATTAGGTTAAACTAACCCTAAAACTGACCATAGGGACCCTAACCCAACACACCCTGTTGATGGTTCGACTAATAAAAATATTTCTGCAGCAATGCCACTATTTTCTCTACCCCGAAATGTCCAGCAACCCGATAGTAGTGTGCCTCCCAAATCATCTTCGCACACTCTCTTAAACGAACACAAATGTGCCACGGGTAGCATAACAGTGCATCCTGGAGGTAAAAATTTGGAACTTTCTTACCTTCTAGGAGTATCTAGTATGTGCTACCAAATTTTAGATGACTCTTGAAAAGATGCGGCCACCTCGCAGTCTCATGCCCACAAGAGTCGAGCACAATAGTTAGTGCCATGACCGATGGTCGCTGTGCCAGTTTTTAACATTGTTGGTGCTACCTTTCTTGTACTTAATGTTCAAATGGAACTATTGTAGGTAGGTGGACCATTTTTTATGGTGATTGTTCTACAACTTCCCTTTTGTTTGTATGAACTGAAGGGGTTAGTGGTCTATGTGGATGATCATTTCCTTCCCTATAATGTAATGCTTCCATTGTCGACAGGCCTACACAATGGAATACATCTCTTTCTCATAAGCGGGATACTTTTGAATAGGGTTTGAAGTGTTTCACTGTGATATGCCATTAGATTCCCTTGTTGACTAAGAACTGCACCAATATCATAGTCAGAGGCAGTTGTCTCAATCCTAAATGGTTGTTGCAAGTCTCATAATGTGAGCACTGGTGCATATCAAAGGTGATTCTTCAACTCAGAAAACACCTTATGTTTGGATTTATACCAAAATAGCTTTGCTTTTACTCTGCCCTTAGTGACTTGACTTAAAGGCCAAGTGATATGAGAGAACCCCAACATGAACCTATGATAGAAATTGGAAAGACCCATAAAGTTGCAGAGCTCTGTTAGAATGGTTGGGGCCGGCCAATCTGGAATGACCTATATCTTGACTAGGTACACATGCACACCCTACTCATCAATGATGTACCCCAGATATTGAACTTGGGTCATGCCAAAAGTTCATTTCTCCAAATTGGCACACAACTTGTGTTGTCATAGGGTTTGAAGGACCTGTATAATATGGTGGAGGTGCTCTTCCCAACCCTGGCTAAAGATCAAGATGTCATCTACGTACAAAACCATGAATGCAATGGTGAAGTGTCATAAGATGTCATTGTTACACAGAGTTTTGTCATTGTCCCTATACTCCCCGTTCCTTGATCCTGGAGGACCTCTACAGTGAAGCCCACATGCTTTGCCTTCATGAAGAAACTCCCATTATGTCCCTTTTTCAAGAGCATATAATTTCCCTTCTACACCATTTGCCCTGAAACTTCTGTTTTGCCTAGTTTACAAGACTGGTGCTAATGACGTTTGTCTCCCTCACATCGATGTGCAGAGATTAACACTACTCCTCATGCCGACCAGAGTGACTGAGCTGTGTTCTACTGTTGGGTAGCAGAGGGCCCGTGTAACATTTTTGGGGATTAAAGCCCGCAATTTTGGGAAAGGTATGGTAAGGACTCCACGAAGTGCATGGAGCACGAATTGTAAATGAGTCAAGTCAAAGGGTTGTCCACCCAGAAATAATGTAAAATAATAGGAAGGGAGTCGGCCTGAGGACCATGGGAATGTATAAACAGAGCAAGGCTCTATGGATAGAAGTCAGCTTTTGGTATGTACTTTCGGATCTAGAATGTAGTGGGTTCTTAAAAAACGAAGTCTTGAAGCTTCTGTAAGTCCGAGTCGAGGGTGTTGGTAGGTAGATAGAGGCTCTGCAGCTGTGTGTGCAGAGGCCTAGTAGAGTTCACAACTCTGTGCGCAGACCCCTGCAGCTGAGTGCGTAGGGTGGATCTGGATGTATTGGTGAAGGAACTGAATAAAGATAAGTTGATTCTGAAATTCTGTGTTAAATCTGAATTATTGCGAATCTGGCTAATTTATGGTTGATATAGCTGTTTGATCTATGAGTGTATGCTTATGTTATGAGTTTATACAAATCTTCATTTTTTCTGGGTGCATGAACTGGTTATTTCTATTAAATATTTTCTTAAAGACCAAAAAAAGGAGATCTAATCTATAACAGTGCATTAATAAGTATTAAGGATTTTCCTGGGTCCGGATCTACGCGGGGCAGAGTGGCGTGAAGCCACAGAATGGTGTGTGAACCTTCCAGACTACATCAAGACATCCCAAGGGTGTAGAAACCTAGTTCCAGCACCCTCCCCTGCTACCTCGGGTGAGACCTCAGTCCGCACTCCGCGGGCTATTTCCGAAAGGGCCGGTAGTTGCGGGATTTGTTTGGCTAAATAACTCTTCCGAACCTGGGTCAGGCCCATATAAGCCAACAAATGGTTCCATTTTCGGGACCGGGATCTGCCTAAGGGATGTTTGATGTCGGAACACTGGAATCCTATAAAGAAAGAGCTTGAAGATTGGCTGGATCAGAATCTTAATGAGTTCGCCATTCAGGAAAATAGAAACCCGCAGATATCGAAGGAAGGGTGGTTGGATCGTTACATATACAAAATATCCACGAAATATTCTTGGTGACATTCATGATAGAGTTGTATGAGTGGATTGCGAGGTTAGCTGACAGTGTGGGAAGGTGCAGACTAGATCAACCTATTGTGTGGACTCTAGAATTAGTGCGCAGGCTAGAAGCATCCAAAGATAAAATCGCCCGTGCATTAGATCACTGGTTGGATCGGATAATGGGAGGGTTTATTACTAAGTTTGCGATAGATACAACTGTAAGTTATAGCAAAGTAGAAATGCACTTCCTCCAAGGACCACAGGGTAAGTACATTAAATCATTGAATACTTGGATTAAGATGTTGTTGTGTGAAAAATAGATTATGCGCATTTATTTATCTCTGGTGTAACGCGGAGTGGAAGAGGCTACCGAGGAACTGAAGGATTAGAGAATAGTTCGCTAATTTATATTTTACAGGAAAGTAAGGAGGAGCTCGTGAGGTTCTCCCCAAGAAGCACAGTCCGATTGATTAAGTAGTGCTGTCCACTGATACCACCTCCATCTATGCCATCACCTACTTCACTGACGTCAAATCCATCTTCACCCACTCCAACTCTACCTCTGCCACCACCAAAGGTTGGGATGGTGAGCGCAGTTAAGTTGCTAGTATTTAAGGTTGTAGGAAATGAGGAAACAGGTCAATTCTAGTTTATGGTAAGGGCTGTATGGGAAACCCAAGGCATAACGGCTAATAACATAAAAAATGCTACCTTGGCTAGTGAGCTGGAGGACCACGTGTTGACGTGGTATATAAAGTACTCAAGCGATCATTCGAAGTCGGGAATAATGACAATCCAGGATGCCTTGAACAAAGAATTTGGTCAGCCAAAATCAAAGACACAGTCAGTCATTGGGTTCAAAGAGATAGCGATGTTACTCGGTGAAACTCCATAGGATCTAGATTAGAGATTAAAGAGCACAATCCACGAGGCTAACATGACATTGATGGATGCACAACACTACATGTGGTTTGTGGCGTCCTTGACACCACATCTAAGTATGGCGCTATCACAGCAAGATCTCAACCCAAGTCGAAGCATTAGATGTCGTGATGAGATTTCACGAAACCCTAATACAGGATCCGAGGTTGGGAGTTTGGCAAATCCACATGCAGTTACAAAACCTATGCTTAGAGATGCGAAGTTTGAAACAAGGACAGGCACCTTAGTCAAAAGGGCGTGAAGAAGTATGTTGTATCAAATGTAAGGGCTAGGGCCACGACAAGGAACATTGTCCGCTCTTTGCGAACTATGTGGTGGCAGGGGGACCAATACCATTGCAACCAGAGGTACAAGCAGGGCGAAGAACAGTGCCCGCGGTCTAGTGTGTGATATGTCAGGAGGGAGGAAAGCATGCCACAAATAACTGTCATCTATTACAAAATCTAAGATAGCCCCCCCCAAGTGGTTATTTTGCAACTTTTGTAGGACGTTGGACCACAATGAAAGAAACTGCCAAAGTTACAAGATGTTGATGGATCGAACAACTGCTTATAGGATGCAGATGGAGGCACGTGGGCAAGATCCTACTGCAGCAATAGCACAGGGAAGATTCCAAGGATGTGGATGGGGTCGAGGGGGAATGGGACCCAAACATGCATGAGGACAATTAATCTGCTATAATTGTGGGGGACCAGGGCACTACACACATGATTGCCAAAACCTGTTGCCCGTACTGTTACCAATTCGACCATGAAGTAGTCAATTGCCTCATGCTAATTGCTTAGATGTGGGAAAAAGGGGTGCTTCTGGCTACACCCACTTAGAACGTCCAAATGATGAAGGTTGAACCGTGTTATGCTCTTAACCTGCAAAATGATACCCAAATACAGAATATGCGAAGAAAAGATACCCAGAACACAGAATAACAATGATTTTATTATTCAGAGAGTAATGTTCACTTGCCTCTTCGAGGGGGCAACCTCCAATAGAGCAGAGCTCGACTACAAAATAAGACATGATGCTCCTCGCAGGGAGTCTCTATCCTTAATATATGACTCATACATGCAATACCACGGGCCAATACCATGGGTTTTATTAATACCATCTATCTAATACTACAACCCATTTGCAACTAACTGTGGTTCCGTCATTAATTGCGGATTAACCACTTACAATTATAATATGGGCTTTATTGACTCTTGACTATGATGTGATCCCATTACATAAATAAGGGGGTTAGGGTGGGACCCTAACATGCCCTCCCCCTTAAGACTAGCCTTGTCCTCAAGGCTGAAGCTGTGGAAATTGCTGAAGAATAGTGGCTGGTTCCCAAGTTGCATCTTCTGGAGAGGTGTCTTTCCATTTGACGAGGACTTCCTTAATCATGCGGCCACGCTGTTGCTTGTCTCGTGTGTCTAGGACCTGTTCGGGTTGAAGCCAGATGGACCCTTCTTCATCCAATTCAGGTAGACTGGTCTGAATTCTGCAATTGTTCCCAATCACTTTCTTGAGGCATGAGACATGGAAAACTGGATGGATTTTTGCAGTAGGTGGCAAGGCCAACTTGTAGGCCACTTCTCCAATGCGCTGAAGTACTTGATATGGTCCGTAGAATTTGGGAGAGAGTTTCTGACACCCCTTGTCTTTGAGTGATGTTTGCTTATATGGTTGGAGCCGTAAAAAGACCTAATTCCCCTCTTGAAATTGGCGCTCTGAGCGATGCTGGTCTACCTGTTGCTTCATGCAGTTCTGAGCTTGATGAAGATTCTCTTAGAGATGGGCGAGCATGGTTGTGCGGTGTTGTAGGAGTTGATCCACTGCTTGTGCTTTTGAGCATCCCTTGAGATACGAAGTAGGTGAAGGCCAGATTTGACCATATACTACTTCATAGGGAGTCATTTTGGTGGTGGCATGATAGTTGGTGTTATACCACCATTCAGCCAGAGGTAGCCACTGTACCCAAAGGTGTTGCTTTTCTGAAGTGAAACACCTAAGGTAGGTTTCTAGACATTTGTTGACGGCTTCGGTTTGACCATCTGTTTGTGGATGATAGGAAGTACTGAGTTTTAGTTGAGTGCCTTGTATTCTGAAGAGTTCCTGCCAAAAATTACTGGTGAATATCGGGTCGCGGTCGGACACAATAGAAGTGGGCATGCCATGCAATTTGAAGATCTGATCCATGAAAGATTGAGCAACCAAAGTTGGTGTAAATGGGTGGGGTAGGACGCAGAAATGATCATACTTCGACAGTCGGTCTACAACCACCATGATGACTGACTTGTTCCCTGACTTTGGAAGACCTTTAATGAAATCCATAGAAACCTCCGTCCAAATTGATGCCGGAATGGCAATGGTTGTAATGTGCCTGTTGTGTTGACGGTTTCCCCTTTGTGGCATTGACAGACATCGCATTCTACTACGAAAGTAAGGATGTTCTTTTTCATGCCTATCCAAAAAAATGATCTTCTGGTGTGAGCATACATATTCTGAATGCCTGAATGTCCTGCAATGGGAGATGAGTGCAATTATGCCAAAATGAGACTTTTGAGGGTGGATGTTGGTGATATTACGACTCTGCCCTTGTAGCGAAGAATATCATCCTGTCACGAGTAGCCCTTGGTGGAATTTGGATCTACCTGCAATTGAGAAATGAGTTGGGATAGCCCGGGGTGTGAAAACCATTCTTTGCGAGCCTCTTCAATCCATTCTAGAATGGGGAGGGAAATTGCTAGTAGAGTACTTTCTTCCTCAAATTGGCGAGATAAGGCATCGGCTACACTATTGTCTTTCCCTTTCTTGTAAATGATCTCATAATCATATCCCAGCATTTTTGCGAGCCATTTATTTTGTTGTGGGGAGGATAGGCGTTGCTCCAAAAAATATTTAAGACTGTGATGATCTGTGCGGATTTGGAAACGTCGCCCCAATAAGTAAGGTCGCCAGGTCTCGACTGCATGTAAGATGGCCATCATTTCTTTTTCGTAGGTAGATTGGCCCAGATTCCTCCAACTTAGTTGTTGGCTTCTGAAGGCCAAAGGTCACCCTTCCTGCATTAAGACCGCCCCAATGCCTGTCCCCGAAGCATCGCATTCATTGACAAAGGATTTGGTGAAGTCAGGTAGTGCTAAGACTGGAGTGGAACACATGGCGTTTTTTAGAGCGGTAAATGCCTGTTGTGCTTCCTCATTCCAGAAGAAGGAATTTTTCTTTAGGAGTTGAGTGAGGGGCTTTGCTATGTGGCCATAGTTGCGGACAGATTTATGATAATAACCTGTGAGACCCAAAAATCCTCTCAAGCTCTTCAAGGTCTTAGGTTGAGGCCATTCTTGCATTGCCTGGATCTTTTTGGGGTCCACCTTGACACCTTCACGCCCCACAATGTGGCCCAAGTACTCAACTTCTTCCATGCCAAACAAACACTTGGACATCTTGAAAAATAATTTATGCTTGTGGAGCAGTTGCAAGAGTAGATCTACATGTTGAAGATGTGCAGCCCAAGTGTCACTATAGATGAGGATGTCATCGAAGAAGACAAGGACAAATTTCCTGAGATATGGTTTGAGAATGTGATTCATAAGGCTCTGAAAAGTAGAGGGGGCATTACAAAGACCAAATGGCATGACCAGGAACTCATAATGGCCTTCATGAGTTCTGAAAGTAGTCTTGGGAATGTTGACTTCCTTCATGCGAATTTGGTGGTAGCCTGAGCGAAGATCCAGCTTAGTGAAGAATTGAGCCCCATTGAGTTCGTCCAACAAATCGTCAACCACCGGGATGGGAAATTTATCTTTGACTGTCAATTTATTGAGGACCTTGAAGTCGGGACACATCCGCCACTCCCATCTTTCTTGAGCACCATGACCACTGGGGATGAATAAGGACTAATGCTGGGACGAATGACACCGGCTTCCAAAAGTTCCTTGATTATTTTTTCTATTTCATTCTTTTGGGTGAATGGATATCTGAATGGCCGCACATTTGGGGGTTGGGCCCCTGGAACCAAGGTGATGCTATGATCATGTTCCCCTTGCGAGGGTGGAAGCTCATGAGGCTTATCAAAGACCGGCAGATGGTTATTTAAAATCTGTTGCATCTCATGATGAATTGGCAGAGACTTGGTTTCGACTACCTGGATGGCATTAAATTGAGATACCACTCCATGATTGCCCTTTTTTAACAATTTTTCCATCCTATGCGAGCTGATGATAGAGGGGGCTCCTGCCTGGAGTCCACGGAGGGTATGTGTGGATTTGTTCTGCTTAAAACTCATATATAACTCCTGGAAATCCATTGTGGTTGGCCCAAGAGTGCGGAGCCATTCAGCGCCGAGGACAATGTCGCAACCCCCCATGTGTATGGCAAACATGTGGGTTTTCAACTGATAATCCCCCATTTGAAGTTTGACATTTTCACAGCAGGCTTCACATTTCATTGTGCCCCCATCCGAAATTTGGACTTGGAAGTTAAAAATTTCTCGTACAAAACAATGCACTGCTTTTGCGACTTTTTGATGGATGAAATTATGTGTACTTCCACTATCAATCAAGACTACTACTGGGCGATGTTTAAGAAAACCTCTGATTTTGAGAGTTTGAGGGGAAGAAATCCCTGCCAATGCATGCCGCGAAATAACTGGTTCGTCAGGGACACTGTCCTTTTGGTTGTCTTCTTCTAGCGCCTCATGGTCCTCAAGTGGTGGATCTTCCTCTGTTGAGCTGTAGTCAGTGGCATCTATTTGAAAAAAATTTGGCTCCTTGCATTTATGACCTGGGGAGTATTTTTCATCACAGTAGTAACATAGTCCTTGCTTTCTTCTTTCGGCCATTTCTGCAGGTGACCCCTTTTGGACCTTAAGTGTTTGAGTCGTGTTGTGAGCCTGTGGGGGGCGACCTTTAGCAGAGAAATTTGGGCGACTGTATTGGGCTGCTAATGCACGCTCCACGTTACGAGCTACCTTGCAAGACTCCGTCCATGTGGGAGGGTGGTGCAGTAGGACTTGAGCTTTGATGGCTTCTTTAAGACCGCTGATAAAACATTTCGTGTAGAACACATCTGAGAGACCCCAAGTGCGGAAGGCTAAGGCTTCAAAAGCTGTAATATATTCATCTACTGTACCAATCTGTCGGAGCTTAGTAAGATGACCCAAAAAGGAGTCCTCCTGTTCAAAGTGGTCTTGAAGATCTTTTGTAAATTGGGTCCAAGTCCTAAAAGGTTCATTGCAACGTTGTTGCCATTCCCACCATTGCCACCTTTCATTGTCCAAGTACATGCTCCCCAACATAACCTGAGTCGCATCATCTAAGATACGATTCAGTTTGAAATACTGCTCCATTTGTGCTATCCATGCCGACGGGTGAGGACCATCAAATTTATGCATATCCAACTTGGGAGGTCGCTGACTGGGTGGTTGGTGGGTGTGCCAGACGTGAGGAGAGTGGCTAGACTCACCCTCATTGTATCCATTGCCATTA
Organism: Pinus tabuliformis; assembly: GCA_031772625.1. NCBI lineage: Eukaryota > Viridiplantae > Streptophyta > Pinopsida > Pinales > Pinaceae > Pinus > Pinus tabuliformis. Next base: position 37,297,445 of record CM062806.1, on the reverse strand, counting down.
TACGCCTCCTCGTGGGCTTGCTCCTTGTCCTTCGGGATGAGTTGCGCGACTTGGCTACATGGTTCGGTAAGCTGAAGGATGAGGGTGTGCATGGATTCTTCAAGTTTCTCCATCCTTTCATTGGCCATCGCTTGAGCTCTAGTTTCTACCATACACCAACCTGATGAAAATTTGGGACCGCCTAAAATTTTTTACTAATAATTGAATGGTACCACCGTGCTCAGCTCGTCGTCCTGATTCTGATGGGCTGGAAACTTCTAACGGAGTTTTACTCCTTCCTTATCAATACTGCAGTGGCCAAATCCTCAAAATGTCAATGCGGCCAAAAGTCCTGCGAAAATTATACCCCGGTATAGGAACCCTTCACAACAACTCCAATCTGGGGGATCTGAGAGATCTGAATGGCGGATCTGATGGCAGAACAGACTGCGGGACTAATGTCTGCTACTGCTACACCTCTTTGCATAGGCGGATCTGGAAGAGATGCTGTGTGATCCCCCAATAGAAAAGGGAACTAAGGTCTTGAGGAGTGTCAGGTGCTACAGATCACAATATACATAAGGGTCTGGCAGTAGTACTCGGCCCAATGTTTCAGGGCTCTAACTAATGAGGATCGACCGTACCCTTAGCCGTACAACCTGACTACCCTATCGTACGGGTGAGTAATCTCCCCGAGTGCTGTTCTCGGTGTACTGTAGTCGCAAGACGATCGACGGTTTATCTATGGTGAGGTTTCAAGGGAGCCTAGGGGGCTTCCGATATACCCATAGGGTACGTGGAAGACAATCCGTGCGCGGTTCTATCTAATGCGCTACTACTCGAAGGGGTACCCACAGGGGTTACAGGGGAGTCCAACAGACGTGACCACCTCTTGTATTTCCTGCGTGCATGCCTCCCCAAATCCGTAGGTTTATGCGCTCAACGACAGATCCCGTGGTTTAAAGACACCGGAACACGTCTCTAGCCAAAAAAATTTTGCTAAGAAATGGAGATCCAACCGGCCCTTGAAAGTGCTTTGATACCACTTGTTATGCTCTTAACCTACAAAATGATACCCAAATACAGAATATGCGAAGAAAAGATACCCAGAACATAGAATAGCAATGATTTTATTATTCAGAGAGTAATGTTCACTTGCCTCTTCGAGGGGGCAACCTCCAATAGAGCAGAGCTCGACTACAAAATAAGACACGATGCTCCTCGTAGGGAGTCTCTATCCTTTATATATGACTCATACATGCAATACCAAGGGCCAATACTGTGGGTTTTATTAATACCATCTATCTAATACTATGGCCCATTTGAAACTAACTGTGGTTCCGTCATTAATTGCGGATTAACCACTTACAATTATTAATATGGGCTTTATTGACTCTTGACTATGATGTGATCCCATTACATAAATAAGGGGGTTAGGGTGGGACCCTAACAAACCGTGCGTGGAAGACCCAAATGTGAATATGATGCTGAGAATTGGTGTGACTATGGGAGAAGAAAAAGGGAAGAAACCAGAGGAGGATGCATGGGTTTGCAAGGCTCCCACGAAATGACCGGAATTTGATTTGGAGCATGTGAAGGAAACATTTATGGAGGCCAAGAAGAACTTCGAGGAAGCCTCCACTTCGGGTAGCATGAATAAAAAAGAGTCAGAGAGGGATACTTCTATGCTAACTACCTTCTTAGAGACATGCATGAAGCTACTCTGGGATACCAAAGCAGTGAAGAGATTGTAAGAGTTAATAACTAGGTGTGTAGGATCGGATGAACCTCAAATGGTGTGGAAGTTGGGCAAGCATGCATTGCGAATGGGGTGGGAAATGTGGTTGACTGCCAAGATTGGGGACTATGAGATGGACTAGGTTGTTTTGGACTTGGGGTCAGACTCAGATGTCCTACCTAAACAAACCTAGGAGCACATGGGCAAGCCAGCACTATAATGGTCCCCTATCCAGTTGTGGATGGAAAACCAATAGAAGATCTTGCCTGTGGGAAGACTGCAGGGAGTTACAGTAGACATTGACGGTGTAAGCACACTAACTAATTTTGAGGTCATAGAGATTGTGGATGACAGTAACCCATATCCTGCATTATTAGGGATAGACTGGGCAATGGATATGAATGGAGTCATCAACCTAAAGAAATGAAAAATGATATTCAAGAAAAAATCTCTCCGCGTAGTGGTTCCGCTAGACCCAGTCGAAGGAGCACGTTATATCGAGCTAGTGCACAACGAGGACAATGACGATGAACTGGATTGTATTTATCAGATCCCTGGGTAGGATTAGGATCGAGTGAATTCGACTGCAGATAGACGATTCTCATGGGACTGTGACAGTTCTTTCACATTGGGCTCAGATGAAGAGATTGAGCGGTGGCAGAACCGATTGCAAGAGGTAATGACACTAAATTGTAATATTATGGTTAGATCTCTATGTTGTGCAACAATGGAAGCAAGGTACAGGCCAGTGGATGAGGATACCATGTAGGTGGAGGCACTATTCGACCAGCACGAGATGACGATTATGAGACAAAGGCGCAGGATGACCCCGCGGAGACACCGTGCATGATGATTGTCCATGAATGGAGCACATGCCCAAAGATTCAGTGAAAGTGGCACGGATATTAGAAGCAGGTATGCGAAAGGGTTAGGGGGCAATCAAATTCACCAGCGGCTCATGAAAAAGTTAGCAGGGGAATAGGGAGAAGTTCGCTCAGTGTTCACTCGAGAAAACGACCCACCGGGAAATTACGGATACCATGGGTTCAATGGGCTTACACCAGAAGGGAAGCAAAGATGAAAGTGTCAATAAGTAAATGGATAGGAGCACATAGTAAGTGGGGTAGCAGTAGGCCTCGCGAAATTGAGAAAATATGGGCACGGCTCAAGAAGAAAAATGTGCTAGTTGGGGAAGGAAGTAGCAAAATGAAAGGTAGCGACACCCACGAAGGTTGCGCGAGTCTGCACATAAGGAAATCGGGCCAAGTCGGGTATCCCATAGAACACAAATGCACCATGACCCTTCTATCATAGAAACGCCCACACCTACGCAAGGATATATCCCACACAGTGGCACATGAAGAGATAACAGCTACAAAGACACTTGGGAGGTGCTCATAGCCTCGGCTAGTAGGAAAGTTATGAAATCACACCAAGGGTGCAACCATCTGACTAATTGTAGGAAGCACAGTCCCAACGCCCCAAGTAGTTGAAAGAAGCTATGGGACTATAAACGAGTTTGCGGGAAGCTGATGTGCAAAAATGTTCTCTACAGAGTCATTCAGTCCACAACATTGTGGCTGCGCCGAGGTGATGACGCTACCGTGCAGAAAGTCGAGAAGTGACCATTAACACCACTATTCCTGACAAGGAAGTCAAGTTATGTCAGGGAGGAGCGGGTGGCGGACAAAATTTCCAAGCTAGATATGAAAAGATCTACCACCTAAATGATGTTAATAAGCTGGAAGTGGAGGGAAGGGATTCATTCAAATTTACATGTTCATCTAACAACCTCTAGACAACACCGAGATATTTGGGATTGGAACCAATAACAACTAGCAAACACCCGGCTACCAAGGTTTCCATGAGTACCATGGTGAGAACCCAAACATGGTTCGCGGAAGAACTATACTCAACCCAGGAGGCAGTAGATGACACCACCGCAGTCCCCGAAGTCCCAAAATTCCCACGCACACCATGGTCTCAGAAAAATAAGTAGCTGATGGGGCCAGTCAGGATATCGCCAAGGTTTAATAAGCTATCAGGAGCTGAAAAGGGCAAAGAAATCATCACTAAACTTGAGGAGGATGACGAAGATTTGCAAGCTATAATCAATCAGATTAACGCACAAGATGAGGATGAAGAGGATGCTTTCCAAATCCTGTCATGACCCCCATATATCCCACCATGGACTGGCACAATGAAGCTACCAAAGGACGTGGATGCTGCAAAGAATGCGCTCTAGACCCCGCTTCTTCCGGATAAGATAAGGTTCGATGGGCTACTGCTAGGTCGAATCTTGAGTATCAAGTTCGAAGACTGGGACCTTGCAGACAGTGACAAGTTCCCTGAATTGGCTGAAGACAAATTACTACCTCGGAAGTGGTTACTAGGTGTGGAGAAGGCAAGGTTACTTAATCTAAGATGGATACCTCACTATCACCGCATGACCCTCACCATCTTTGTTATCCAGCAGTTACTATGTCTAGTACATGATGGGTATCTCTAGTTGGAGGAGTCGATTCCGATCATAGCTAATTTAGTACACCAGATTACCCACTTTCCAGTAAAAGGGAATGACCTTACAAACATAACTGGAACAAGTAGCGATGTGTGTTGTGCCTAAACAATGAAGGCTAAATATAAGTTGGAGAAGCGGAAGTGGGGGTATGAAATAGCAAGCATCAAAGACCAAGGGGTGCGAATTTCCACCCAGTTATTAGCTGGTAAACTAATGAGGAAATGTCATGCAGATGCGGTGCCATCTCTTGTCATTACGTTTGCGGAATAGTGCGTGGCAGGGGTTCAGTTTAACTGGGCATAGTTCTTATGCGATGAATTTTTGACAAACTGTCAGGAAGCACAGGACAAAGGTAAGACATTTTATTATGCATGGTTGCTACTATCAATCCTTCTGGTTGCAGGAGAACTGCCGTAGGGTAGCCAGTTTCCCAGCATTGAAGACAACCTACTGGAAGCAGTGCGGTATACTTCATGTTGTCGCATAGATTGTCATGACAATGCTCAGATTGGGGGCTGTCACCCTAATCCCCGATCTCTTCGTTTAAGCCTGTATCCCATGGCTAAGGGGGGTAGACCCTATGGGATAATGGATGACCAACTGGGGACTAGTTGGGTTGGGAGACACGAGGGGAAACAATCACTTAATTGATTTTATTAAAATAATAGACCAGTGCCTTATGAAATAAATGATTAAACGATTATTTATCAAATGCTGCAGAAATATGAACTCATTAACAATCGTTTACCATCAAACAACTCAAACAAAGTTTAACTTTTACCAAATGTGAGATAATCAATAAATGCTCAATGGCTTAATGATACTCCAACAATTAAAATTCGAAAGATTAAGTGCTTTAAATAACCACGTAATTTTAACCAGAGATCACATTCATATGGCTAATCTTTAAATGATCATTCAAGCATATTTAACGACATGAAAACATTAATCCCACATCAAAATTTTAGCCTCAGCAGAAAAGATATATGACAAATCCCTGAGCCAAGACTGAAACTGGCAAAAAATTTCCAAAATATTTTTATACTTTTCAAATAAAACAAGACTAAAGACTAAATGAAACTTTAAATCTAAAATCTAAATAATACTAAAATCTAAAAGAAACCTTTATTATTCTTATTATTTTATTATTATTATTTTTTTAGACTTAAATAAAAGAATGAACTAAAACCTTAAAACTATTTTTTTTTTAATATTTTCTAATTTTTATGATTTTTTTATTGTTATATTTTTAAATGAAAAACTAAAACAAAATAACTTAAATGCTAAATCTAAATGTAAAACTAAAGTAAAAATTTATTAAATATAAAACTAGAAAATAATCAAAATTAAAATCTATTTAAAAAGGACTCTTTTTAAACCTTTTATTTTTTATGAAATAAAACTAAACTTAATCTAAAACCAAAAACATAACCATATAAAACATATGCTACTCCAACTTAACGAAACTTTTAAATACAATTCTAAATAGAAAAGATCAAACCCTAATTTAAATGATATCTAATAAAAAAGATAAAAAATAAAATCAAACCTAGATCACGTGTAAAATGAAACTATGTCTGCTCCAACGTATATGACATCAAAAAAAATGAAAACAAGCTTTGCGTGTTTTATCGTGGGCAGGCCTGAAGGTTTTGATGGTGGAAAGGGTGAAGAATGCTGCGAATTTGTACCCACAGGTCAGCGTGAGGGTTTCGGAGAGGCCGACGAGCAATGGGTGGAAGTGTTGAATGTTGCGTGAAAGATCAGTGAGGAAATCGCAGGTACAACAAGTCGATGCAAGGGAATGAGGGAGGTTGACGCAGGCAAAGGGGGATGCGATGAAGCAGCAGCAGCAAGGAGGGAGAAGAAAGCTGTGTGAGGAGGGAGGTGACTGAAGGATGGACGCAGGTATTCAAAGGCTGCAACGGTAGCAAATGAAACACCAAATCTGCATGAAGAAGAAAGGGATGCGTGGCTTGACAGAGAAGACTGCAATAATGGACAAGATTTGGCACGTAGGGGCAGCAGATGAATGAGTTCGGTGGATGAGATAGTAAGCAACTGCGTGGAGGAGAAATGGCAGCGTTGAAGAAAGGTAAACACAGGTTGAATTTGAAGCTTGCTGTATGGATAGTAGGGTGGAAGAGTTCCAGAAATGGAGCAGCGTAAAAGAAAAAAAAAATCGATTCCTTGCAGGTTGGAATGCTGGAGAAAAGGTGAACTCGTGATGGCAAAACAACGATTGAGGGGGAGTGCAAGCAACATATGAGGCTTTGGAGCCAAGCAGAAAGTGAATTGATGCAGATGGCAACGAATCTAGAGATGGTAAAGCGGCAAGGGTTTTACCTAGTTCACAAATTTTTTTTTTTTTCAAGAACTTTCTTCCTGCAATACAAGTGAAACCCTCTCAAAGACTTCTAGATCTGAAAACAACTGAAATTGAAACCCTTGGACAACAAAACAGCTTAGATAAACCCTCAGAAATCTTCAGAAAACCCTGCAACCTGTAATGGAAAGACAAACACCCAAAAATAATATGTGCAGAAAACAAAACTAAAACCCTAAATCAGCTAAATAATTATAGCATTTACAACTTTTCAACTCTTAAGCAGCCAGATTTGTCAATAATCACAGTAATATTATCAGAATATCAGATTTACTATGAGATACTTCAGAAATCTCTCATGCAATTCGAAAAATAAACTTTAAATGTCAGACCCAGAATCGAAACTAGCTGGGCTCTACAAGAGAATGCTTTGTGGGAGTTCACTAGTTCAGCTGAGAACTTCCCCAAACGCCCACTGATCTTCTCAATAAGGGTTTTTTGCACAGCTCACTTCAACCATCAAGAAAGAGGGAAAAAATAGTACTAGATTCTGGATGAAATGGAGATACCTGCCATTATTTCAAAAATATTATTACCATTCAAACCCTAGTAAGTGAACAAGATACCTGTGTTCAATAATACTCTACATCAAGCTATTACTAATGGCAGAAAATAAAACAGCTCACAACACTTTAGGAGAGTAACACCAGCAAGATTTCAACCCCAAAGTCTTTCTTTATTTGCACCAGAAAATTTTTACAAGAGAGCTTTCTTCGGCACCAGACTCTCAGATCCAATGATCTCAAATGACCCCTAGCACCCTATTTAAAGGAAAAATTCCCAACAGCTAGTTCGCGTGATCCATGTCAAATTGATCTCGACCGTCGACGAGGATCAAGATATCTTTTAATCTCATCTGTCGAATTTTAAATGCATTAAAAAATTGAAATTCTGCATTTATTTACTCAAAAATTTGACTTATTATTATTTTTATTTATTTATTTTTAATTAGATATATATATATATATATATATATATATATATATATAGATATATATATATATATATATATATATATATATATATATATATATATATATATATATATATATATATATATATATATATATATATTTTTAATTATTTTAATTAATTATTTATATCTTTTATTTTTTTTATTGTTTTTATTATTATTATTATTATTTTTTTTAATTTTTAATTTTTAATTTTTAATTTTTAATTTTTAAATGGATCCTCGAACTTAGCCTTTGGAAAAATCACCTAGGACCTAGGACTTAGGACTTATGAGGGGATTAAAACATTTTCAAACCCTCAAGACACTTTACATCATGACTTTTACAATTTTACATCTCAATGGGGACAACCCATTTGGCATAGACCCTCATAGACCACCCAGTTCTGTGACACAACTATAATCTAGCAAATCACCGCACTAGGATTCCCCTAAGATTCTAATGACAAAATTCATTCCAGCTTTGGGGTTAGGCTGAAGGAAAACTCTGCTGATCATGGATCAGTGAGACAAAAAACCTTCCGGAACGTAAATTATCACTAGAAAATTAGGTCCACCTAGGTAATTTACATACATGACTCAGCTATGCTAAGATTATTTACAATTTTTACATGCAGACTGGGTTTACAACATAATATGATCAAGTCAACGATGACTGTCGAATGGCATGGACACATCAATCAATAGCTACCCCTTTTGCGAAGAAAAAGGGGGTGTAGTGCTATGGGAAGTTGACATGTAGTGGTCAACATCTGGCTCTAGTTGGGGACACATTGCTGCATTGCAGGAATGTGAGAATCTAGAATCTATATCCACGCAACACACAACAGAAATAAGTAGCTTCCATCCAAAAATCATCATATAACATTTAAGCACATGAAAGGTATAAGCTCTTCATTTATTAACAAGTCAAGTAAATCTAATCCTAAAACATAAATGAAATGCTGAAATAACATGGAGTAGGGTTAGAAATACAATACAAAGGATGCCCTATGGCATCAGATATCGTCTTTGAAGAACAAATTGAGCATTTGGCCATTCGCAGGTAGATCAAGTGGTTCACCATCCAATCTACTCAAGTGGGATGAGTTTGGTCCAGCTATATCTCGATTGCTATACGGTCCCAGCCACAAACTATCGAACTTCTTATGTTTTCTTGGTTTCTCATTCTTGTGATCCTAGAGAAGTACCATATCTCCCACCTACAAAGATCTATATTGAGAGAATTTATCAAAGCTTTTCTTAATGTTGGATTTATTTTTACATATAGCATCAAAAGCTGTCCTACGAGCTTCATATAACTCCACAATGTGATCTATTCTATTCTGGACAACATCTTTATTAGTAGAAAAATTTTGAAGGAGCTGATAAGCTGGGAATTTCAGGTGCACAGGTAAGGTTACATCCAAGCCATAAACTAATTCAAAGGGAGATTTACCAGTAGCTTTCTTCTTAATGATTCTATCTGCCCATAAAGCATACTTGATTTTGTTATCCCATGATCTCTTATTATCTCCTACTATCTTCTTGATAATGGTTATGAGATTATTGTTACTTGATTCGGTCAGACCATTACCCTGAGGATAGTAATTTGACAAATGAGATAAGACAATGTTGTACTTGAAGCAAAAAGATGAAAACTCTGAGGAATTAAAAGCTTTGGCATTGTCAGTAGTGATCTTAGCAGGGACACCAAATCTAGTAATGATATTATTTTCAATGAAATCCATAATAACCTTTTCAGTGACATTCTTAGCAGGAATGGCTTCAACCCATTTAGTAAAATAATCTGTAGCAGTCAAAATCCATGAATAGCCATTGCTAGAATTTTCATGGAACTTCCCGATGAAGTCCAGACCCCAATGCTGAAAAGGTGCCCCTACAATGACAGGTTGTAGGGGCAGGGTAGCAAGCTTCTGTTTCCCAGTGAATAGTTGACAGGCTTGACAAGTTCTAACAAACTTATGCACATCAGAAAAAATTGAAGGCCAATAATAACCAGCTCTTAGGATTTTTTGGGTGGTAGTTCTAGCAGCATAATGACCACCACAAAATCCTGAATGAAACTCAGAGATTAATTTCTTAGACTCAATGTCATCAACACACCTAAGAACTATGCCCTTAGGATTTCTCCACCCAAGGCCATCCTTCATAAGGCAATACTTAGTGGCTTTTAGTCTAAGAGCCCTTCTTGTATGAGCAACTAAATGTTCGCCTAGGTTCCTCTTATTTTCTTCTCTCAACTTCGTGGCATCATGCCGATCAAAATGTTGCTCTAAGGCAATCACATTCCTAGGAGTAGGATTTATGATATGCTCATGATTTAAAGATCCATCCTTCTCAAAGTCTATCCGGAAATCCTCAAACTCATCCAAACTATTAAGAAAACAAATGACTTGCTTTTCATCATTAAAGACTTTCCAATGCTCTGAGTTATTTGGAATAGATGGTCTAAATATTACTTCCATTTTGATCTTATCCTTAATTAGCTCATCAGATAACTAGAAAGTAGTAGCAGCTATGGCAAGTTCATTTGCCAAACTATTTTTCTCTCTTGGGATAGCTTTGAGGTCAAGGGCATTAAAGTGCTCCATAGTATCCCACACAACATTTCGATAATTCCTTAATCTTTTATTTTTACATGTGAATTTATTTTTAAGCTGCATGATAATTAAATCAGAATCCCCCTTAATGCTAAGAAATTTAATTTTCAAAGATTTTTCCAATTCAAGACCCAACAATACAGCCTCATATTCAGCGACATTGTTGGTTGCTTCAAATTCTAATCGATAGGAAAACTTGAAAATGTGATCAGGGGGAGATTTAAGCTCTATTCCAGCACCTTTACCATGCCTAGACGATGCAACATCGAAGTACATGTACTAAACTCTATCATTGAGATCCTTAATCTTATCATCGGGAGAAATTATGAAATTAGACATGATGGCATAGTTCCCAATGTCAGATTGCTCTTTGATTATCTCGTTGTGACGTCTCTTAGGATCTTCGACATGGAATTTTCTTTCGGGCTCTTTAATTAGTCTTACAAAACCATCACCCCTAGGAGAAGGAATCATAGCATATGACCAATTCATTTGAATACTTCCTCCTAGATCAGAGGCCCACTTTCTAGATAAAAGCATACCCCAGGCATCAGGCACATCCACAACAACAATATCCATAACAATCATGATGTCTGGGTAAACTGATAGATGAACTTGCAAATCTTTGATCAAACCATGCACTTCAATTTTTTTAGAATCCATGGCACATATATTATAGTAGGGTCTAGAAACTCTTAAGTTAAGTTGTTCCATGACCCTTTTAGTCATTACACAAGCTAATGCACCAAAATCCAACATGCAATTATTCAATTCATATCCATTAACTAACAAGGTGATAAAGAAAGGCTGGTGACCTTTGTTATCTGCATCTAAGCCTTGCAAATACATGGGAGCATCGTGATAGTCAACTTCCTGAGTATTATGTTGAGAAATATTTATTTGAGGACCTTGAATAACTCTTAGTAACTTATCTATTTGGGAAGGGATTTTAGTGATTTCGGAGACAGGAACCCAGATTTTTGCATTGTTGAACCAACTTCCCAAATCGATATCTAATCCAGAGTTTAAACCAGGGTTAAAGGTTCGAGGGGGAATTTGGTTCCCGCTCTAATCTTTATCCCTTCTTTGATAGGTCAAACCTTTATCTCTAGCGATTTCAATGATTTGCTCGGGAGAGGGTTTTTCACGATATAACCTAGCCAAAATGTCGTCTTCATTTTCAAGGTTATTTATACTAAAAGCTGATGAAGGATTCATAACATCACGACTATTTTCCTTGACCTCTATCCAATCATCCATAGACAAAGGAAACTTGCTACCTACTACATTTATTTGATCACCTGCCCCAAACATTCCATTATCCAAGATTCTTCTAACGATGGGGCAAGTGGCTTCTTCATGAAGAGCATCACAAACCCGACAGTAAGGAGGAGCATTATCAACCAAATTAGTAAACAGATTAGGAGGTCTCTGCTCAATAGATTGACCCTTCTTTTTCCAATTGTTATTTCTGTTATTATTATTTCGAGGCAGGAAATTTTGCATTTATTCTCTTTCCATTTAGACCAACCTTTCTGCAATGTGGCTATCTCCTTATTATGATTAATTTCTATGGTTTCAATCTTTTGAAGCAATTTGAGAACAAGTTCACTTTCAGGCTCTTGAACTGCTTTTCCTTTAGGTTCTTTTAGTTTCGTAGCAACCCTATCGAAACCTGGGATCTCAAACTTCCCAGATGCTGCCTTGTCCTTTTCAAGCTCTATAGCTAAGGTCTGGAAATCTCTATAATCATTAAGTCTAGCACGCCTTAATTCATAAGATGGCTCAGGACTAAAGGCATCAATGTAAAAATCTCGAAGAGATTTTTCGGTAGGTCTATAGTCTTGAGGTAATTATCTAACAATACCATTAAACCTTTTATTAAATTCTTCAACAGTTTCATTCTCTCTCTTTTTTATTATGCTGATAGCTTTTGCGAGGTGTCTTCCCTCTATCTTATCTCCATACTTTTCTTTAAAGGCATCAATGATCGATTGTAAGGATTCAAATGAATTCTGAGGCTTTTCAGTAAACCACTCATGAGCATCGCCCCCCAAGGTTAAAATAAAAAGAGTCATTCTAACATCCTCATCATTGAAATTAGGAGACCTTGCGTAATTAGCCATCCATATACTAAAATCTCTTAGATGCGAGTTCGCACTAATTGCATTATCTCCTTGAAAGCTAGGCAACTTATCTATCCCAAGTGATGGAAGAGCATTGGGATACCCTGGAACTGCATATTTATATATATACGAGATATACAAGCACACTGATCAGTCCCGCGGATTGGGAGAAATTTCGATCGATTTGGATGGGAGAGAGAGAAACTAGTCTCAGCCTAGACTTGGCTAGGTTTTCCGTAGTCAATGAGAAATAGTAAAGGAAAGGGTCTGCCCGAATCCCACCTCCCATTATTGCTACGTTCTACCCTATAGTCCGGTTCCACAGGCATATGTACGATAAATAAACGCCCATAGAAAATTGCAAGGGGCATACATATCCATGATGTCATGCCCAACTGGACTAGTAAAAAGCAAATGGATATCAGAGAGGGCTTCTTGTTCGAGGTTAACAAGAAGTGTATGAGAGGAGAGTTTGTGTAATCATACCGTGAGGGCTCTTTCAGGATCAGGAGCGGGATTGCACAGGCTACTTGGATGTCTTCTAGTATACACTCTTCTAGATAATATATGAAGTGGAGTCGCCACCCGGATAGGAAGTGAAACATGGAAATGCTCAAAATAAAAATAGCTAAAGACAAAAGGAAAGAAAAGAGATGAATGTTGAAGGGACCAAGGATAGAAAAACTCTATCCCCAACAACGGCGCCAAAAGAACTCTTCGCTCTGGGCTACAAAGGATGCAGCAAGGGCTTCTAACATCAGGGTTTTTTGGACCTTCATGAAGGGTACTATCTGGACACAGATCGCTTGCAGGCAACGGATGTATCCAACAATCTACAACAATTTTCAAAGCATGACCAAGTTCAAAGTGGACATGCATCACTTATATCCAGGCATGGAAGGATTCAAAGCGAGTGTGGGTCACGCTTCTGTTCATTGCAACAGACGATGCCATTTATGAGGTGTTAGGAACATGGCCCCTAGAATGGAATGCCCCAACCAAGGCTATACTAGAAAAAATGGCAACGCAACAGCATAAAAAGGACCTCCAGCAGTAACTCACTAACTTGGCAAAAAAGGCCCGTCAGGGACAACAGGCAACTTCATAGAAGGAAGCACCCAAGGAAGTGCTAGCTGAAGGAACCACAATAGATCAAGAAATGGCCTCGGAACACGACATGCAACAGGAAAAGGAGATATAGGAATGCATGAACGATCCTACCAAATAAACCCCCGTCAAGCCACCATGTAGCACGGAATCACCACACACACGCAAAAAGTCAAAAATAGCCAAAGCTTTGGAGAAGGAGTTTCTTGATAGCAGCAAACCACTAAGTAATGTCCCTACCGATGCATTGATGGAACTGATCACTGAGCAGACAATTGTGTTGGGGGAGATCCAAGCGCAGTTGCAGGCATTACAGGTGCGACCCCCGAGCGGGGTAAGCCTACAATTAACCGAGGGCACAGCCGCAGCTGACTAGATGGTGCGTACCAATACAATGAACACCTTAGCATTGCCAGCAAGCACCGTCTTGGCCGATGTAGAGGGGGATGTGCGAAGTTGGGGATTGAATTTGGCCGCACTCCCTAAATAAAACTTATACCAACTACAGGATGGGGTAAGCACTTAGCTTCGTGCTTGGGAAGGCCGCGACCTCCAAACATTGATGGAGCACAAGGAAAATCTGGAGCAGGTTAGTCTCCAACGAGATGATTTGATCTCAAACACCTAGGAAGTGGAACAGGCCATGATGGCCACTTGCAACAAGGTACTGGAGTTAGCTATCCCAGCTAAACTTCCAACCACTGACAAGATTCATCGCATGGCCACAAGATTCTGTACGGCCCAAGAGGAGGCCGCAAAGGCTCAATGGGAATTAAATCTACAAATTGTAGAGCTAAGAATGAAGGCACAGCTGGCCACACTGCTGGAAATCCGGGAGTAGTGCGCAGTGAAATTCAAGCAGGACTGGAAATGATAAAGTGCACTGTGCAAGATTTCTCGGGATTGTTAGATTAGTCCCTCCTTACACTCACCGCCCTCCAGGAAGACCCAACCATACAATAGGTAGAAAATGAAGCATGGGAGTTACAACAGTCTTATGACACAGTCCGAGGGACTGTGCAAATAGTCACTATCATGTAGCGGTTGGCTAAAAGGAAGGAGGCCTAGGATCTCAAGGCACAAGTTGACACTGCGCGACAAAAGGAGGCAGTGCTTAAGGAACACATCCAGCCTTGGATTGATGAAGCATTTGTGGTCTCCATAGCCATAAAAGGAAAGATAGCACACATGCAGGCAGTATGTGATCCTGGACGGGTAACTCCAAGTGATACAGATGCATCAACGGCTCGCATAGAACAGGTACAGAAGCTAGCGGCTGAGTGTGTTGTAAGCACAAGTGACACGTAGAAATTGTTGAACAACCTCTACGTGAAGATTACCACACCAGCTGAGTGACTCGAGATGAGTCAGAATGATTGTGTTGGGGGACTATTGGGTAGCAGACGGCTCGCGTTAGTTTTGGGGCTCAAAGCACGCAATTTTGGGAAAGGTATGGTAAGGACTTTGTGAAGTGCGTGGAGCATGAATTGTAAAGGAGTCAAGTAAAAGGGTTGTCCACCCAAAAGTAATGTAAAATAATAAGAATGAAGTTGACCTGCACATGGTCCGCGGATCATGGGAATGTATAAATAGAGCAAGGCTCTATGGATAGAAGTCAGCTTTTGGTATGTACTTTTGGATCTGGAATGTAATGGGTTTTTAAAGAACAAAGTCTTGAAGCGTCTGTAACTCTGAGTCGAGGGTGTTGGTAGGTAGATAGAGGCTCTGCAAATATGTGCGTAGAGGCCTATTAGAGTCCGTAGCTATGTGCGCGGACCTCTGTATCTGAGTGCACAGGGTGGATCTAGATGTATTGGTGAAGGAACTAAATAAAGATAAGTTGATTCTGAAATTCTATGTTAAATCTAAATTATTGCAGATCTAACTAATTTATGGTTGATATAATTGTTTGATCTATGCACATATGCTTATGTTATGAGTTTATGCAAGTCTACAACTTTTCTGGGTGCGCGAGCTAGTTATTTCTATTAAATCTTTGCTTAAATACCATAAAAAGTAGATCTAATCTATAACAGTGCATTAATAAGTATTAAGGATTTTCCTGGGTCCGAATCTAGGCAGTGCAGAGTGGCACAAAGACACAGAACGGTGTGCAAACCTTCCAAACTACATCAAGACATCCCAAGGGTGTGGAAATCTGGTTCCAGCACCCTCCCCTGCTACCTCGGGTGAGACCTCAGTCCGTGCTCCGCGGGATGTTGCCAAAAGGGCCAGTAGCTGTGGGATTTGTTTGGCTAAATAAATCTTCTGAACCTCAGTCAAGCCCATATAAGCCAACATCTAGTCGTGTCAGTCCTCTTATGGAATTTTTTTTAAATAAAGAGCCAAACCTTCCAGCTCTAGAAGCTCCATAATGGAAGTATGGTAAATGGTTTGGCCGGATGGGGTCGAGGATTGCAGTTTCGACTGCTTTCCCCTATAGTGATGGAACTACCTCAAGGGATACGTCCTTCTCCCATGAGAATAGGCTCCATTTCCCATCCATATTTTCTATATAAACCTCCCTTCATCCCAAGCACAAGCTAGCGTGAGTGTTATAGTTATAGATTTCTGGTTGAGTGTTGATGCTATTTTGGTTTGGAGTAGACAAGCAAGCAATTACTAGTTGTAGCTATCTAGTTGTGTGAGGTGTTAGAGCCTAGATATTCCTCAAGCTAAAGAAAGACAATCCTAGGATAACCACAAACCAAGCTTAACCTGGTAGCTAGCCCTACCAAGTCGGGAGAGGGCTCTCTCCTTGTGAATCTTAGTCAAGATGACTCGATCAGATATTGGTTTTAGGCTAGGTATAGTAGCTTTAGGGTTTTTTGTTGGTTTTGTTGCTGGATCAAATGGAGCCAGGCAGTTTTGGGTCTGGGAAATTAAGTCAGGATGTAAGGTCTTCTATGGGGCACGGTAGGTAGGTGATTTTGCACTTGAAATTGAGTGAGATTATAGGTCTAAGACTGATGAGGAGCTAAGGAGGGAATGCAAAGATCATGTATCCTTCTCAAATAGTAGAAAACATAGAAAATTGAATGGAATTCTACCTATCTATCTTGATATCATTCAGCTAGAAGCAATGAATTAGATTGTGGCATACATAAAACATGTGAGAAACTGATATCTGAAGAAGAACCTATGAAAAAACACCATACCACAAGTATCCCATAAAAATAGCTACAAATCTTGGTTTATTTTCTTGCCAAACTACTGATAAAGGTGTGCAATGTAGCTCAGAGCATCCAAGAGAATCCAACCTTTGCTAATGACAGAAAAAATACATAATATAGACATAAAAGCACCTATTCTAGCCATCAGCGGTCGAAACCAAGAGAAAAGGAGTTGTTACAACCATTTCCAAATAGGGAACAAGAATATAGGCAGTGGAACAACTTGCCTCTATAAGCATGGAAATTGATTCATTGACCCCAAAACAACCTCGAACTGATGAATATACATTATAAGGTCATTTCACTATTACATTTACAAACCAAGACATTAATTACAATCATAAAATTATCCATTAAGAGAGAGAAAGTCAACTTGTAGTGAGAATAGGAAAAAATTGGATTTTCTGACAAACTGGTCAAAAGCGCAGCGCCATTAGCCAAACGCGTAGCACCGCTCTCCACCCCCTTTTGGAGGCCTTCCCCTTAGCCAAATTTAGCCCAAGATGACTCATTGGAAAGGTCTTCCTATCTCGTTTCTAGGACAACTTGAACGTTTGCATTTGGAGGTGATTTCCCCCCTTAAAACTGAAATCTCCCAAGGGTGCTTCTGTGTGTCCAAAAAGAGGCAGAGAGGTCATTTTTTGATAATTTTTGGATCTTTTGGTGACCTAATTATGCTCTAAAATTTCTTAAATTTTCTGGGATGAATTCTCTCACCATGTTGAATCCAAATATATAAAATTTTCCTCCAACAAGTGCTCCAGGGAAAAGCGCAGCGCCGATGGTTCTGCGCTTCTGGGCCAATTTACTGTTTTCAAAATTTCAAAATTTGGAAAAGACAAAAAATCATCAAAACTTGCCCAGATTTGGCATGGGACACCACTATTAGATACTTTTATTGGCTATTGAGGCTTCATCTAATATATTCAACTTATCTTTCTCCTTTTTTCTCTTTAAAGCCTTCCTCAACCTGGCTTTAAGTTTCCTGATCCTTATGTTACAGATTCTGTTTCGGGGAAAGTAATGGTAGGCCATGTGGCAAAGCATCTTCTTGTCCCTGTTGGCCTTCTAAATCACCCATCAAGGTGTATGTTTACCCTCTCAAGCCATGTTTCCCTATCATTCTCAATATCTTTCTCAATTGAAGTCAACTTGACATTAGCCTCATTCGCCTTTTGTCTGTTTTCTTTTATCATTTGCAGCTCCATGAGGACTTTCTTGTCGCTCAATTATTTTTCTTGCTCTAAATATTTGATGATTTTTCTTGCTCTAAATATTTGATGATGAACTTAGCTCTCTCTAAGTTAATTGACAAGTATTGTATTTCAACTTCTTGTTCCTTTATGATCATGTCTTTGATAGACTTCGGATCCTGAGCTTCCAAATAAATAATGCCAACTCCTTGATGAGTAAAGTGCTACTATGGCTCCTTATGCTCAACAAGATTGAAATCTCTTTCTTTCTCATCACTAAGATCCTTTTCTTGCACCTTTTTATTTCCCTTACTTTTTCCCTTGATTTGCTGCTCAACTTGTACCTGTTTTGCTGAAGAAGAAGGCAAAGCCCCTTCCACACCTTGTGGAGATAATACTTTCCTAGCAGCTACAAAACGTTTCCTAGCACCCCTCTAATATGTCACAAACACTGGCACTCCAACAGTTTTGGTCTCTTTGACTTTTTCATGGCTTGAACGTCCACCTTCTTCATGATGTACCGATGAAAAGATTTATGGGCCTTTGAACATCTCATGAGAAATGAAAGTCTCCCATGGTATGTTAAGAAGGCTAATCTGGTGTAGAACAATGATTTTAATCAAACAGTAATGGTAAATGCTATTCAACTGCTGGGGGTATGGCTTCCTCTGTAGAATATGTGCCATCTTCTCAATGTTTCTAAACATGAAGTAAGGGATATTCATCATCTTTACTCTAGTAAAATGCATGAGAATTCTAATGTGGTAGGCATACAACCGGTAGAACCCACCTTCAACAAGTGAAGTACTTGATAATGATTTTCATCAATGGAGCATACCTGTCTTCCAAAACCTTGAAGGGGAATACTCTCTTCATTTTGTCTTTGTATCTAGCCTTGATGTGAGGCTCATAGTAGTCCTCATCAATATCCTGACCTTTGTACCAATTTTCACCCACATCTGGAATTCCTGTAGCCTCTGAGATGATAGTTGGTGATATGGTGAAGGTTATTTTCGCAAGGGTTACTTCATTACTATGTAAATGAGTCACAAATAGCCTAGCCAACTCATGATGAAATCTGTCTCTTTCTATCATTTCACAAAAATCAAAGCATGCCTGGTGTTTAAAGCAAGAAATGACAAGTGGACAGGCTTGTAACTCCCTCAAACTAGTAGGCTCTTCTCTGATAATTCTTCCTCCTTTATGAGGCTTCCTCTGCTACTTATGTCTCTCCATGGAACTATCACTGAGTGTCTCTTCCTCATAGTCATATTCACTGTCTCTTTCCATTGTTTTTCTGTGGCTGTGAACACTTATGGACAGTGATGGGATAGGGTGAATGAATGAAATGAATAGAGTGAAGATGAAGGAGTATGTGAGAGTATGATGTGTGAACAAGTTTTTAGGGATGCGTAGGGTTTTAGGGAGAGTGGGTAGGGTTTGTAGGGTTGATGGAGAGTGTAAGTAGGAATTTAGGGATAATGTATGAGGGGAATGTGATTTAGGAAATATGATAAGTAGGAATGGGGTTTAGGGAATAAGGGCAAGTAGATAGGGTATATAGACACTAGTGAAATGAGGAAAACTAGGGTTTCACCCAAGAAGCTAGGGTTTTAATTTTAAGAATGCTAAACACCAAACTTGGAAAACAAACCCTAGATAATAAGATATGATGATTGTACTTACTTGCAAGAGAGTGAAATTGATTTGAGGTGAATTTGGCAGGTGTATAATATTTTGGGTGATTTGGAGCTTGGTTGGGCAGAAGCGAAGCGCCTCACACAGGTGCGCAGTGCCACTCTAGAAGTGTAATGCCCATGTAAAATTACATAGGGAAATGCTGCCAGGTGTGCAGCGCCAACTTAAAAACGTAGCACCCTCCTCAAAAGCGCAGTGCCGATCAATTTTGTCCCAAAAGACAACAATTTACTTGTGTTTACCCAAATTTTCTTAAACTCAACCCTTACCTCTACTTTTGTCACTTTTAACTTCAACATTAACACAATGAAATGATAAATAGAGAGATGGCTTTTTATAGCATTCACTTTTTTAATTTTGTTGATAAAAACCCACTTTTATAATGTCTATCTGTCTTGTCCAATACTCTGTTTTTGATGGTTGGTTTCCTTGCTTTGACAGGTGGACTAATGCTCAAATTCTTTGACTTTTTGTAGCGGCAATATTTGGCAACATCACTAGATATCCAGGAGCAGCATGGGACCATTATTACATATGAGAACAATAAAATTACATGAAATTAAAAAAAATAAAATACAAATGCTCTGTTTTCACCTCAAAACTAGTTTTGAGGTGGGAACTTCATTAAGCTTACAAATTAACAAATTATGACTTTCTGATCATTATTTACCTCCTCATGTCTTTGCTAACCATTATTAGCAATAATCACTGAATTTTGACCATGGTGGGAACCCTAAGACATAATGAGACTAAAACCTTATGTAATTGATAAAATGAACTGGAAATGAGCATGAATCATGACTAAAAGGTATGAAAGGAGGTCAGTAATTACATATCATGAGGGAAAAATTGAAATAAACCCCGCCATCAGTAGATCCATGACCTAATGGAATGCAACCTCATTAGAATGGGACTCCTAGTATGAAATAATCATGCACAACATAAACCAACATGTTGACACAAAGATTTTAACGTGGCTCACCCAACCAATCTGGGCTACGTCCACCAAACAGAGGCATCGACAATCTTATTAATCAACAGGAGATTACAACAACATAATTTCTCACACCCTCTCAGCACAAATATCCTCTACGGGCTTACATTTTTATATCTGGAGTAGAAAACTGAATCATAAATTCTCTCACAACAAATATAGGATGCAATAACTCCTCCTTAAGAATAAATGGAGTTAATTTAGCAACAAATCCTATTGTTGTCAAATTCATGAGATTTTTTCCAAATTTAATTAACAGAAAATCTCAACACAAAAGAGTAAATTTTGATCACTGATGAGTGAAGACACTGACACTAACATTGGCTCTAATGGGGATGGTAGCTCCTTGGAGGTGCCAAGAACCATAGATATCTAGGAACATGTAGGCTAGTGCCTCATCCATTGGGCAATGGAGTCAAGACACTTCAAAAACTGAAACTGACACTATGCAAACTGACTCAAGACTCAAACTTTGACTAGACACTGAATTAAACACACCAACTGACACAAATCACTCAAATTTATAGCCTTAACCTCGGGCCCCATGCTGAAATGACTGTGTACCTTTGAAATCTTTCAAAGAAAAAGGAAAATGGTATATACAATGATCACATCATGATTTCAGAAATCACCTTAGAAGAAGTAGCGCTTCAGGAGCCTACCATTGACTAGTCCTCCTGAACAATATTGTCCATCCATTTCCTTTAGTAGGAATGCATTTTGTCCTTTGTATGTAGCAATCTTATAGGGTCCTTTCCATAAGTTTTAAAACTTACCATGCTTTCCCTTATCTTCATTCCTAACATCCCACCGCAACACTACATCCTCAAGCTGGAATTTATCTGCTTTTGTTTTTCGTTCATAGATCTTTTTGATCTTTTCTTGCAATCTGAAAGTATTTTGGAAAAATTCCTCCCTTGTTTGTTGTAAATGGATCATCTAATTTATTCTTCGTTGAAATTCATCCTCCTCACTACCCGTTCCCTGTAAAAGTTTCACAACCGGAACCGCAAGAGATGTTGGAAAAACTGTGTCAATGCCATAAACTAATTCAAATGGAGACATACCTATGGACTTTTTCTGGCTCACTCTATCAGCCCATAAGGCATTAACTAACTTTCTATGCCAAACTTTCTTATTGGTTTCCAGCTTTTCTTGATGAGGTTCACCAAAGACTTATTGGATGATTCAGCCAGACCATTTCCCTGTGGGTAATATGCGGTAGAATGACCCAAAGTAATATTATACTTGTTGCAAAAATCGATAATCTTCTTAGATTTGAATGCAGCTGCATTATCTGTGATGATTTTACTAGGACAACCAAAACGAGATAAAATATTTGATTCCAAAAATTGAATGATTACCGTATTTGTGGTTTGTTTGGTCGTAATTGCTTCAATCCACTTGGTAAAATAGTTGGTTGCTATTAGGATCCATTTGTGCTACGCCGATGATGTTGGATGGATTTCCCCATTAAAATCAAGTCCCCATTACTAAAAGGGTGTGTTGACTTCAACCGATTTTAGAGGAAGAGGCAACAATTTTCTTTTACCTTGAAAAACCTGATATTCATGGTAGCTCATGACTATTTTGTACACATCTGAAAATAAGGTTGACCAGTAATAGCCTACACTCAATATTTTATTTGTTGTTGCCTTCCAGAACAAGTGACCACCACAATCGCCCTTGTGAAATTCACTCATGACCTGCTAGGTTTCATCTTCAATTAAACAATTCAACAAAACCCCTCCTGGATCGTTCCAATATAAAGCATTATTCAAAATGCATAATTTAGCAGCTTTAAGTTTAAGAGATCTACCTTTGTTCTTTGTCATCCCCAGAGGTGGTGAGAGGTGATGAAGTACATACACGATATCTGAATACCATGGTGACTGAAGGAACATTTCAGACACTTGAATCAGGGAGCTTTCTTCTTCATCTTTCGACATGGTTGCGATAAGATATATATCTAAAGCATGCAAATTTGATTCCACCATTAACCTTGCCAGGCCTTGTCCTTTGATTAGCTTTGTAGGCTTGATCTCTAGATCGTATTCTAATATTGTTGCAATCCATTTTCCTCACCTTTCTTCTGGATCGGTTTGTATCAGCGCATCCTTAACTGCTGCATTAGGAATGTATGCTATGATGTGTAAGTGCAGAATATACACTTTGAAGTCCTTCAAAGCTTTGACAAGAGAAAGAGCCTTCTTCTCAATTATGTTGTACCACAAAGTAGCATCTCTAGTGGTCCTACTGAAAAATGCAATGGGATTTTCCAGCTGATCTCTCTTTTGCATTAAAACTACTGCCATGGTATGCTCAGATGCAAATGAGAATAAAATTAAATCTTGTGTATAATCGAGACTAATCAAAATCAGGGTTGTAGATAAAGCATACTTTACTAGATTAAATGACTTCATAGCATCCTCCATCCATTTTACCACACTATCCTTCTTTAAAATATTAGTAATTTCTCTCAAATGCTCAACTAGATTGGGTACAAATCTACGTAAGAAAGTCATCTTACCATTAAAAGCTTGTATCTCGTTTTGGTTCCTGGGAAAATCTATCTGTTGAATTGCTTCTACCCTTGAAGGATCAATGGGAATTCCTTCCTTTGAGATAATATGACCAAGAAGCTTCCCTTCATCCATGGAAAAGAGACTTTTCTTCGGATTGAGTGATATCCCAAATCTCCTAAATCGGTAAAACACAATCCTTAAATGGTGAAGATGCTCATCATCTGAACCTGAAAACATTGTCAAATCATCTAAATATACAACCAGAAATACATCCTTTTCATTGGCAAAACCGTTGTCCATTGCACGCTGAAATGTGGCTGCAACATTTTTCAAACCAAATGGCATTTTAGCATAATGAAAAGTTCCCCAAGGGGTGGTAAATGCAGTCTTATCTCGGTCATCTTCATGTATTAGAATTTGATTATACCTTGAATATCCATCGAGTAGTGACATGCATGATGCTCCAACCACTCTCTGGAGGATATGATCCATCTTCAGCAGCGGGTAATTGTCCTTCAATGATAAATTATTTAGATTTTGGAAATCGATACACAATCTGATTTCCCCAATATTCTTCCTCTCCAGAAAAAGATTCGAAATCCAATCAGAAAATCTTATTGGGACAATTATACCGGCCTTGTATAATCTGTTCATCTCTTTTTCAATGGAAGGAAACAACTTGGGATTGATTCTTCTCAGCTTTTGTCTGAACGACTTCTGATTTGGCTTGATGGGAACAGTGTGTTGAATTATGTCTTTGTCGTACACCTTTAGATCTGAATAATCCCAAGCAAACACATCAGCAAATTCAGATAACAATCTAACATATTTAGACTTTACCTCAGGAGACAATGTTTTCGACAATTTCACAAACTTGGGCTTATCTATTGTTCCAAGATTAACATCCTCAACACCTTTGTCTGCAGGCACCAATCTTGGCTTTCTAGCCACATCAGCTTGATCAAAAAGTTCTTCTAAAGGTATGATACTTTTAGGAATAATGTTGTCTTTCAGCTGCAATATTTCCATTTGATTCACCTCAATTTCTGGTTCATCGGTATCATAGTCAACATCTGTGGAAGCATCCTTGTAGTTTTGTTCATTCTGCAAAGAGGTATTGATCTCCTTATCATCCCAAAACACTTGCCAATACCTCAAATTGTCTGGAATAGCAGGGTGGTGTTTGACATGGATCTCAAACTTGTTGTTGGAATTCAACAGAATCTTCAAATTACTTGTAGTCATGGCAAGTTAGTCTGCAATAACATTTTCAGTATGAGGTACTACTGTCAAAGTATATTCTAGAAACATACGTGAGATATCGAAAACTACATTTCGGTAGGCTCTCATCCGTGGGTATTTAGCTTGATGTTCTCACTTGACTTGCTTGATTATCAACTCCGAATCTCCATACACTGATATCTTTTTTGCATTCAACTTTTTCAGAATTTTCAAACCCACAATCAATGCTCCATATTCAGCTTCATTGTTAGAACAGTCAAAGGCCAATTTATATGAACAAATTCTAACATTACTAGGAAATTTGTTTGGCTAGAAAGTGGGGCTACGAATCCCTATGCTGGCACCATCCTTACCCACGGCTCTATCAAATCCATGCTCCATAGACTTGCTTCTTCTTCTAAATGCTGAAATTCTATTTCATTCTCTTTCTTACTTTGACTGATCTCTTCATTTTTCTGCTGTTCACTATATTTTTTCTACTGCCAATATTTAGACTGCTCAGAAGTACTTGCAATTTTATTTCTTTCTTGATCAAAGACTGCTCTGAGAATTTCTGAAATCTCTGGAACATCTTCTACTTCAACTAACTGACTGACTATCAACATCATTCAAACCACTATATGAATATAATACAAATGAATCTAAATTTGTATGTAAAGCATTAATTGGATGATTAAGTGTTTTCTCCTTGCTTGTAATCATGTATTTCATTCTCTTCTCCCTATAGAGTTTTATTAATTGGCCAAACACCGGAATGGTAGCATAGGAAACGTCTAGTTGTAAAGTCCCTTTAAGCTTCGCACCCCACGATCTGGACAAAAGCATACCAAACCGTGCTCGAATGTCCGTGACAACCACATCCATCAGAACATTCTTGGCTGGAATTTGGTCTAAAGATACCACCAGGTCTTTGATAGGACCAATACAACGGACTCTACTGGAATCAAAAGAATATAGGTCATGATATTTTCGAGTAATGTCAAGGCCTAGTTTCTCGATAATGGCTTTTGGCATCAAATTATGGGAAGTTTTAGAATCAAACATGGCATTGTGGAAGACATACTCGTGTAGTCTAAGGCTTATATAGAATGGATGTACTTCACTATCCTCAGACTGACCTTCTAAGGCAGGGCCAAAAATAAGCTCAAGGTGATCATCTTCTACATTGACCATATCAGATAAAGGATCTATGTACAAAATTTTGGACACATGATGTTTATAGTTGCTATTCTTAATCAATTCAGTCAAAGGAATTGAAACCTTTAATTTAGCAATCTCATTTTGTAAACTAAAGCTGAAACTTTATCTACCTCTTTGACTAGAAGGTCCTTCTTTTCGACTTTTTCTTTTGCTGCACTTTGCTGATTATTCTTCTCATTTGCAATGCTATTTGTGGATGGTCCTTTGCTAGAAGTTAGATCAATAGGCTCTTTCCCTTTCTTCTGAATGTTTGAGGAGTCATTTTTGGGTTGTGCTTCCTTTCTCTTTTAAACTGGACTGACTGGTACATCTTTGATTCTCAATGAATATTGTTTATGCTACGTTTTCAATGCATTCATATATCCTCACTGATAATCATCTGACTCATCCTCCAAAATTGCCTCATTTGCTAGTATGTAGTCTTCATCCCTTTGGGCATCTGGGACCTCCGAATATTCTTCATCTTCCGTGAGAAAAATGGGCAAACCATCAGCAGTAAAGAAATGATTCACCTCAACCACCAGATCATCATCATCTTCATCCTCTATTCCATGCACATAGTTTTGCTGCAAAGGAGTTCTGACTTGCTACTGTTGTGATGACTGATCTTGTGCCTTTTTCTCCCTTTGTTTAATCCTGAATTGAGGTTGCTACTATTCTCTAAAGTTTCGATTTCTGATTGTGGTTTCAGGCTTGTCTGAAACTGTCATCCGGTCAAAGATTTTCTCAATTTTCCAAAGAATATTATATGCCTTAACATCTGAGGAAGATGCTTCTTCCTTTATAGTCACCTTCTTTTTAGTTTTCATCCTTTCTCTTTTGGCCAGCAGATTTGCCTCTACACTCACAACTTTCATCTGCATATCCTCAAGTGTAGTAGGATCTCTTTCCCACAACTGATATGCCATATCAACATCGAAACCATCTAGAAATTTGATCAACTCTAACCCCATCGATGGTTTAATGTCAGCTGGAATAGCATTATAAATTACGTTGAACCTTACATAGTAATCTTGCACACTTTCACCCACATTCCTTTTGATATTTTCATACTCAGATAGAATTTGGAGAGGGTTTTTCTTTACCTCCCACCGATCCAAGAATTGTCTATGTAGAACTAGTAAAGTATTGATAGAGGCCACTGGTAACGCTCTGAACCACCTTCGAATCTCACCTCCAAAACTCTGTACAAATAATCTCATGGACACATTTTCTGCATCTACGTCATGAAGGTCAAATACGTCATTCATCCTATCAACATGTTGCTGCATTGTGATACTTTGAGTGGCATCGAAAAGAGGCATCTTACTTTGGTAATTAGTGGGCATATCATCCAGATTCTAAGGTAGAACGAGAGGTGCATATCTGGAAGCCATGACTCGAGGTAGATTTGAAACTGGTGTTGGGGAAACAAGGGGATTTATGACAATAAGGGCAGTTGATGTAACATAGGTGATGGGTGTTTGAGGGGTAATGATAGGCTGATGAGGGAGTGAACGTATGAATGGGGATGATGTTATAGACATTTTTGTGCCTTACAGCATTGAGCATGAAATGTCCATAATCTAAGGGATCCAAAGCCCTAAACATGTTGTTCCTACCCCTAGAGGAACAAGGCTAACAAACCACAGCAATTCACAGAAGTTCTCCACCAGAAACTGCTCAAAAACAAGTCAATTCAGGATCAATTCAGTGGCTCCACTAGCTGTCTGTGCTGAATGTCAAAGCCAACACTGGCTACCTACGCTGAATGTCAAAGCCAACACTGGCTACCTGTGCTGAGCGAGAGTTGACATGTGGCAAGGTCATTCCACGAGGTGTCAAGACCCAGGAAGCTTCCAGAATCTTCCTCAATGACACTTGCCTCAGTGAATTCGACTGGTGATGAGTAAGAGGTTCCTAATCTCCAAGTGGAAGCAAGAACCTCCAAGTGGAATCAAGAACTGACAGAGGGAGAGGACACTAGTCAGATCTCAAGCTGACTCATCCTCTCTCCAAACATCTATATATGGATCTCTCCTCCATGAGATCTAGAGGCTGGAATTTTGTTATTGCAAATAATTGCTGTTGGTTTGAGATTGGAATCATTGGGTGCTTAATGCTTTCAAGGGGGTGAAGATAGGAATTCCATTTGCTGGGAAGAAGATGCTGGATTGGAGCCCTCTGGGTTGTATCTCTTCCTGAACCTTGTTATTCATCAATAAAGCTATCTTGTTTTCTCTTATATACTGGTGTATATTTGATGTATGATTGCATTGGTATGTTTAGTTTATTTCTAATCCTGAACTAGTTATGAATATGAATCCATGTCTTGTGTAGTG
This sequence comes from Pinus tabuliformis, assembly GCA_031772625.1. Lineage (NCBI taxonomy): Eukaryota > Viridiplantae > Streptophyta > Pinopsida > Pinales > Pinaceae > Pinus > Pinus tabuliformis. Next base: position 37,269,666 of record CM062806.1, on the reverse strand, counting down.
TTCTCTTCTTGTGATCTTGCAGAAACCTCTTGAAGCTGGGCGAGTGAGAAGGCAAGTAGCTAGGAACCCTCAAAGAGAAGAGAGACCGGATCGAGGGACAAACGGAAGACACCGGTTAGTCCATCTATCTCTCTTCATTCTTAATTCATAAAGGAAGAATACTAGAATAACTGTCTTTGTTTGTTGCTAAGGCACTGTCACACCTTAGGTGGATAGGATCGTCCTGCATAGGCATTTTTCCCCACAACAAATTGGCGACTCCACTGGGGAGATCTGTTTAGTCATTTTATTTGTGTTTCTATCATTGTTTGTTTCATAGACTCGATAGCAACAATCGAACTGCATCTGCTATTCCCAGATGCAAAGTAGACAGTTGCTGCTTTGATCCAATCACTGGACTTGTCTATGATCTAGACAATGGACTCACAAATGATTTGATGATCCTTTGTGATAGATCTTAGTACTCCCTCAAAGCATCCCTTTGATTGCACCTTGCTTGTTGCTTTTATTTGGCCTAAAACAGTAGATTAAATAGCAATCTGTGACCCAGAACCCAGTGAGAAACGAGAGTTTCTCCTTCAGCGCAGACCCTGTGAAGGGATTCTGTATTTCAACGCAGGTCCCGTGAAGGCTACCTGCGCTGAATGTCAAAACCCCTGTGTTGAGGTTGTGCTCATCCATTTAGCCCTTGTGCAGCTGAGGTTCTCTACTCTGTTTTGCCTTGTTTTGATCTCTGATTTTTGCAGCCTGTAACCAGCATAGGTACCAGTCTGATAACTCCTTTTCTCTGCTTAAATTCCGCCTCCTTTTGTACAAAAAGACTGTGAGTTTTTTTATGTGTTTGTGGATTCATTTACAATTTTCCTTTGCATGAGTGAAATAGTCATCCTGTAGCCCTTGATTCAGATCTGTTGATTGTGATCTTAGAAGAGAGTTCATTGGCTGTTTGCAGTTGATTATACATTTACTCTTGCTTATTAGTTTGAGTTTGTCTCTTTTAAGTGTCGAAACAAGTGTTCATTTCGAAAATTGTTAAGTGTTGTAATCTCTTCTACCCTCTTTGATTTCGAAAAAGTAAACTTGTTTGTATTTGTCATTTAAAAGAAAATTCATAGTTGTACAAAAAGCTTTCTTTGTAGGCGTCAATACTAAGAAAGTGGAAAACAAACACCTGCATTGTGCATTTGCATCTTGATAGTTTGCATGTCTGATTTAGGAAAAGTGCATTAGAGTGTGCTGATTGCTCTTTGAGAAAAGATGGTGTCTTTCTTTTCCCTTAGTAGCTAGGATTTTCAAAGTTGAAAAGATATAAAGCTTGCTTATCATCTTTAGACTGCATTTAGGAATTGTATCATACATCTCGTGGTGATCCAGAAAGGCAAACTTCTAAAAAGATCAACCTAAAAAAAATTGAATGAACTTAACAACGCTTTGCAACATAACGCACAACATAGAGGTCTAGGCTAGAGACGTGTTCCGGCGTCGTAAAGCCTGGTGACTGTCGATCTCATTGATGGTGGGTGATTCCTCCTGAGGGACGATAGCGCCAGTACGGATTGTGCTCCCACATACCGTCGCGTATATATTGGGAGACCCCTATAGGCATAAAACCTTTATCCATAGGAAGCCGTGTCGGCCGCCCTACTGATCGCAATGCACTGAACACAGCATTCAGGAAGATCGACCGCCCGTACCCTAAAAAGTATTCTGCGGTTTTGCGAAAAGTTTGGCACACCCTCTTCCTAGAACTCCAGAGCAGTTCCTTTTGGCCTTTTTCAGACTCTATAACGGAAAAAGTCCATCCGAGCATTTGTCACTTCGGGCTCGTTAAGACATCGAAGGAGACTAGAGTCATCTTTAGCTTTTTCTCGACTCTTTAAAAGTGAAAAAGCAAGTTGTGTCTAAAGCGTCGTTAAAATTTATTTTAAACGAAACAATCACCCTTTATTCCTGCGTTGATCTTTAGGTTGAAAAAATGGAGCACACCAACCAAGGAATTCCCCTTGGTGGAAATCCTAGTCCCTTCTCCTCTTGGGGAGATGTTGGTGCGCGCCATATGGCCACATTGTCGCTTCCAGGACTGACAATTGGCTTGCCGGTCTGGCTCTTTTCAACCAATGTCGTTCAGAACATCACTATTCCTGAATAGTCGAATCAACAGTTAGACCAGACCAGGGTTGCCCACCAGCCTTCTACTTCATCTAATTCTTCCTCTCCTCCTTCCTCTTCACTTGACGGAACTGGTAGAACAAAAAACCAAGTTCCTAAGGAGAAGAAAGAAAAGAAGAAGAAAGAGAAGAAGAAGAAGGATCCAAAAGCGACTGGGGGCAAACAAGTGTCGTCTGACAAAAATCCACACACAGCACTGACTAGGCCTAAATCGCCATGTGTCATATGCAAGGGAGACCACTTCCACAGAAATTGTCCCTGCATCCCTCGGATACTAAGAGACTAGTCTCCCCGTTTGCACAATTCGGTGGCGTCAACCTCTGATAGCCATGTTGACTGCTCACCGTCAACTAGTGAAAGTGAAGCCACAGGACAGAGAGGGAAAGCTAGATTTCCCTGCAAACTGTGTGAAGGCGACCATGCCATCCACCGTTGTCCCTTCTTAGACGAGGCTAAAAGATTTTTGGAAGATCGCCCGATCTTACGAGCGCAACTTCCTCCTGGATATCAAAAACTCCTGCCAAGTCCTTCACTAGTTGAGAACCCGGCTGGCCCGCCCAAGTGGTCAGCCGAAGCACCTATCATTGAAGATGAACCGTCTGAATCCATACTTGACGAAAGTCTAAAGGTTGGGACGACAGTTGACCCGGTTTTGCCTTCAGAGGCTCTATCTTCGAATGATACCATCACAGAGGAGAGTAAAGACGACACCATCCAAATCCTCTTCATCAACACAGACTCCGACGAACAAGGCGACAATTTGCCCATTCCTTTGTCGCAGGAAGGAACTTCGTCAGAGTCATACCCGGCCGTCTATTCGGTCCCACCACCAAGCAACCTAGTTGTCTCGTTCGACTGGAACCAACTAGGCAGACCCCGGTTGCCAGCAAGCATACCATTTAGAATTATCGTTCAAATATACAGAATGGTAATGGCTGGCACTATCATTGATGAGGGGGCATCTGTGAGTATCCTTTCCTCTATTGCTTGGAAAGCGCTTGGTTCACTAGCGCTTTTTCCTGAAATGAGAAATCTATCAGGCTTTGATAAAGGAACCAGTCGACCTTTAGGGATCCTCCCCAATTTGCCTATCACATTGAAGGGGAAGACCGTTCAAATGAACGTGATGGTCATTCAAGGACCCTTGGATTATAACCTACTCCTTGGACGAGACTATATATATTGCATGGGAGCCATCGTCTCCTCACTCTTTAGAGTAATGTGTTTTCCGCATGAAGGAAGAGTGGTCAAGCTCGTGGACCAACTTTCATTTCCCGGATCACACATCGCAAATAGTCATATACCATCCCTAAATGGTCTTTTCACGCAAGAAGTGTCTCAATCCACAGTCCGTCCTCCTGATGAGCGCGAGTAATTCGGGAGGATACGACTGGAACCCAGGGGGCATGCGTCCTGGTCTGCTTCGGCAGGAAAATTTTGGGTATAGGGTAGGTTTCCGCGAGAGAATATGACTAGTCTGTACCCCGTCTGTCTAGGAAGAGGGGTTGTTCTGGAATAAGATTCTTTTGTCAAAGTTATGTGAGTTGGCGGGCTACGTCGGTCACCTTTGTCTATTTCGGTAGACATTGCTGAGGAGGTGTTTTGTTTGAAAGATTAACGAGACAATCTTTGGGTAACCTGAAAGAGGTAGGCCTCTCTCAGTGAAACGAATGTTTTGACAAAAATGAAGTAGAGGTAACCTTGAAATCGTACTTTATACCTGGGGGCATGCAAACCTTTTGGAGTGCAAGCAAAGAGCGGTTATTGATCTGTTTTTTGGGTTAGCCATTTCCTAACTTGCATAAAGAAAGGATGCGGGGCAAAGCTTTGTGAGATGAAGCTCCATAAAAAATAGAATCTCAATGAGACACTCTTATCATATGACTGGGTTATTCGAGCAGTTTTAGCACACAGTTCATGCTCGTTAAAAAATAAACGCAAGATCCGAGCAGTTTTAGCACATAGTTCATGCTCGTTAAAAAATAAACATAAGATCAAGCAAATGTTTCCACCCGCGTTTAACCTCGTTAAAAAATGAACTATCCCGGTAAATAACCACTGTGAATGTAATATCATCAGCCATTAAATCCTTGGTCGTGTTTGCACCGTCACCTCCAATTTTCCATTGGCCGATCGTTCACCTCCATATGTTTGTTTACCCATTTTGAGGAACAGCTGCGAAGAGTGATTTCACTAGCCATCCTTGTGACATTGTCGTGATTGGAAAATTCCAACCTGTACCTGGAATCAGCTGCTAACCCGTTTTATCACTCGTTCCTCAGAAGACGAGTCTTCTTTAAGCTCTTTTCATCTGACTCGTAAAATATGAAAAGATTGCCGAGTCCTTGGCCTTCCAGCTCGTTAAAGGGATAGGAAGTGCTATCCCTCCCCTAGATTTTAATCTTTTTGGACCTGAGGGATTATTGCACAAAACGATCGAGCGCTTGTTTTATTCGGCTCGTTAAAACTATCGAAAACTCATCCCTTCTGTATTGTTTTATACTTTTTCGGACCTAAGGGATTAGATGACGAAAAGGGACTTTTGGAGTTAACTTTATGTACCTTGTCGTTAGACTCGTTAAAATCATTAATAGCGACAAACTTGTCTTTAGACGAGAACGAGTTTCACTATCGCTAGGCTCGTTAAAACATAGCGATGGGCTTGCCCGAAGGGTAGGTTATAGAACAAGAATATGTTATCCTCCTCAAGCTTGACAAAAATAAAGAGGTACTGGTCAGCAATGACTGGGGAAAAATTGGGAGAAACTCAAGAAAACTTTGATGGTAGCAAGTCGCTCTTGAACATGACACTTTTCCTCTGTGCCACAATCGGGTTGGGTTGTTTCATTCACCGATCACATCCATGGTCTCGCCATACCATCCATATTTGGGGTAACGCTACCGATCCATCGAATCAGTGTCACCATATGTTCAAGAGAAGTCGTTCAGAAAAGTCAACCGTGTCCCATCCACTGCTGTACATTATCCTTCATCCTTTCATGACCGCCACCCTGAATCATATGTCACAGATCGTTTTCACCTCCATCAAAATCATTAGCTCCGTTCTGTGTCATTGATGTGGGATTCATTAAGGCCCTCCTTTGACGGATCGCTTCTTGTTGACATCAGCTCATTATCCAAGAAGTTGATCTAGGAACAACCCCTTCAGTACTTTGAAGCTTGCATGCCTCAATGGCAAGTTTCTCACTTCCGGCGACAGGTATACATCAATGACCTTCGACCGAAAGATTTTGCGTGGTGTTCGACGCCAAGTCCTTTATTCACACCACGTGAATTGTACTGCAGTACCTTGAGGGTCATTATCATTATCGGTGATTCCTCTCGCGCTTGTTAACGATTTACCTCATTGACCGGTAATCAAGCGATGTCTTTCCATGTTCGACTTCAGAACATTTCTCACATGGATCGACTTGTACTTAGAGTGAAGATCGAACGAGTTTGAAGACCCCGGATCTAGTTTCATCCATCCGGGCTGTGATATATATTCAGGAAAGATAAAGACATTGACATGTACATCATTGCAGCAGATAATCATCCTACTCAAAGGATGATAATTTCATCAAAATTATCAGTCTACCACCAGACGATTGTCTGTTCTATGTACAGAAAAATGAATTTATAAAGCTGAGCATGGGAATGCCCGCCTCAGCTAGATCATGAAAGCAGTATGAAAAATAATGTATTGTATTGTATCTTATTACAGGTCTCCTCCCAGCACTGGATGAACTTCGGATCCCCCTGATAAAGCATTTCACCCGATAAACGGTCTCATACTTTAGGGGGCAATTGTTATAGACATTTTTGTGCCTTACAGCATTGAGCATGAAATGTCCATAATCTAAGGGATCCAAAGCCCTAAACATGTTGTTCCTACCCCTAGAGGAACAAGGCTAACAAACCACAGCAATTCACAGAAGTTCTCCACCAGAAACTGCTCAAAAACAAGTCAATTCAGGATCAATTTAGTGGCTCCTCTAGCTGTCTGCGCTGAATGTGAAAGCCAACACTAGCTACCTACACTGAATGTCAAAGCCAACACTGGCTACCTGTGCTGAGCGAGAGTTGACATGTGGCAAGGTCATTCCACGAGGTGTCAAGACCCAGGAAGCTTCCAGAATCTTCCTCAATGACACTTGCCTCAGTGAATTCGACTGGTGATGAGTAAAAGGTTCCTAATCTCCAAGTGGAAGCAAGAACCTCCAAGTGGAATCAAGAACTGACAGAGGGAGAGGACACTAGTCAGATCTCAAGCTGACTCATCCTCTCTCCAAACATCTATATATGGATCTCTCCTCCATGAGATCTAGAGGCTGGAATTTTGTTATTGCAAAGAATTGCTATTGGTTTGAGATTGGAATCATTGGGTGCTTAATGCTTTCAAGGGGGTGAAGATAGGAATTCCATTTGCTGGGAAGGAGATGCTGGATTGGAGCCCTCTGGGTTGTATCTCTTCCTGAACCTTGTTATTCATCAATAAAGCTATCTTGTTTTCTCCTATATATTGGTGTATCTTTGATGTATGATTGCATTGGTATGTTTAGTTTATTTCTAATCCTGAAATAGTTATGAATATGAATCCATGTCTTGTGTAGTGTTCTCTTATTGTGATCTTGCAGAAAACTCTTGAAGCTGGGCGAGCGAGAAGGCAAGTAGCTAGGAACCCTCAAAGAGAAGAGAGACCGGATCGAGGGACAAACGGAATACACCGGTTAGTCCATCTATCTCTCTTCATTCTTAATTCATAAAGGAAAAATACTAGAATAGCTGTCTCTGTTTGTTTCTAAGGCACTGTCACACCTTAGGTGGATAGGATCGTCCTGCATAGACATTTTTCCCCACAACAGATGAGGGATGATTTTCATAAATATGGGGAAATGATGGTGAGGCAAAAGATGTTGAAGCCGAGTCAGAGAGTTCAAGGATACTATTAGTAGTGAGGGATGACTGAGGGGAATTCCAAAGGTTTCGATTACTTAACAATTTGGCTCATTGAATTTCAAGTTCTTTGGTGAATTCTGGATCTGGGACTATGTCCAACAATTTGCTATCAGATGTGGTTCAAAACAGAGAGAGACCAAAATACTCATCAAAAGGGAGATCTTCAAGGAACAACCACTTGACCGGGCATGAATGAGATCTAAAAGCATGTCTACGACTTGGTGAACTTTTTTGTCTGAGTATCCACGGAATGAGATTAGGATTTTCAAATACAGGAGGAGGATTTGGATCAGGGTTGGACCTGGTGTTTCTTCTTGAAGCCAGTGTGTTCCAATTTCTCAAGATTTTTATATTTCTTTACAACTTTCCACTTTTCAGCCTAATGAATTCTAAACTTTTCATCCAAAAGTTCAGAACTTCTTAGTGGTACTGGGGTATAATGAGATTTTCCTCCCCAGTATGGTCGCCACTATGTTAGAGCCTAGATTGAACTCAAGCTAAAGAAAGGCAATCCTAGGATAACCACAAACCAAGCTTAATCTGGTAGCTAGCCCTACCAGGTCGGGAGAGGGCTCTCTCCTTGTGAATCTTAGTCAAGATGACTGGATCAGATATTTATTTTAGGCTAGGTATAGTAGCTTTAGGGTTTTTGATTGATTTTTTTGGTTTTCTTGCTGGATCAAATGGAGCTAGGTAGTTTTGGGTCTGGGAAATTAAGTCAGGATGTAAGGTGTTCTATGGGGCAGGGTAGGTAGGTGATTTGGCACTTGAAATTGAGTGAGATTATAGGTCTAAGACTGATGAGTAGCTAAGGAGGGAATGCAAAGATCATGTATCCTTCTCAAATAGTAGAAAACATAGAAAACTGAATGGCTTCCCAAGGCAAAGCACTATAAACAATGAATTCTACCTATCTATCTTGATATAATTCAACTAGAAGCAATGAATTAGATTGTGGCATACATAAAACATGTGAGAAACTGATAACAGAAGAAGAAACTATGAAAAAATGCCATACCTAAAGTATCCCATAAAAATAGCTGCAAATCTTGGTTTATTTCCTTGCCAAACTGCTGATAAAGGTGTACAATGTAGCTCAAAGTATCCAAGAGAGTCCAACCTTTGCCAGTGATAGAAAAAATACAAAATATAGACATAAAACCACCTATGCTAGCCATCAGGGGTCGAAACCAAGAGAAAAGGAGCTGTTACAACCATTTCCAAATAGGGAACAGGAATATAGGTAGTGGAACAACTTGCCTCTATAAGCATGGAAACTGATTCATTGACCCCAAAACCACCTCAAACTGATGAATCTACCTTCTAAGATCATTTCACTATTAAATTTACATGCCAAGACATTAATTACAATCATAAAATCATCCATGAAGAGAGAGAAAGTCAACTTGCAATGAGAATAGGTGAAAATTGGATTTTCTGGCAAACTAGTCAAAAGCGCAATGCCATTAGCCAAAAGCGCAGCTCCGCTTTCCACCCCCTTTTGGAGGCCTTCCCCTTAGAAAAATTTAGCCTAGTATGCCTCATGGGAAAAGTCTTCCTGTCTAGTTTCTGGAACAACTTGAATATTTTCACTTGGAGGTCATTTTCCCCCTCAAAACTGAAATCTCCCAAGGCTGTTTCTGTGTGTCCAAAAAGAGGTAGAGAGGTCATTTTTTGATAGTTTTTGGACCTTTTGGTGACCTAGTTTTGCTCCAAAATTGTTGAAATTTTCCTGGGATGAATTCTCTCACCATGATGAATCCAAATATATAAACTTTTCCTCCAACAAGTGCTCCAGGTAAAAGTGCAGTGCCGGTGGTTCTGCGCTTCTGGGCCAATTTCCCGTTTTCAAAATTTCAAAATTTGAAAAAGACAAAAAATCATCGAAACTTGCCCAGATTTGGCATGGGACACCACCATTAGCTGCTTTGATGGGCTAGTGAGGCTTCAACTAATATCTTCAACTTATCTTGCTCCTTTTTGCTCTTTAAAGCCTTCCTCAACCTAGCTTTAAGTTTCCTGATCCTTATGTTACAGATTTTGTTTCAGGTCAAGTAATGGTAGGCCATGTGGTGAAGCATCTTCTTGTCCCTGTTGGCCTTCTCAATCAGCCCCTCAAGGTGTATGTTGACCCTCTCAAGCCATTTTTCCCTTTGATTCTCAATCTCTTGCTCAATTGAAGTCAACTTGACATTAGCCTCCTTGGCCTTTTGCCTGTTTTCTTTGATCATTTGCATTTCCATGAGGACTTGCTTGTCGCTCAATTTTTTGTTTTCTTGCTCTAAATATTTGATGATGAACTTAGCTCTCTCTAAGTTATCTGACAAGGATTGTATTTCAACTTCTTCTTCCTTTATGATAATGTCTTTGACAGTCTTCGGATCCTGAGCTTCCAAATCAATAATGTCAACTCCTTGATGAGTAAAGTGTTGTCGTGGCTCCTCATGCTCAACAAGATTGAAATCTCTTTCCTCCTCATCACTAAGATCCTTTTCTTGCACCTTTTTCTTGCCCTTACTTTTGCCCTTGTTTTGCTGCTCAACATGTACCTATTTTTCTGAAAAAGAAGGAAAATCCCCTTCCACACCTTGTGGAGATAATACTTGCCTAGTAGCTGCAAAAATTTTCCTAGCAACCCTCTTATATGTCACAAACACTGGCACTCCAATAGTTTCAGTCTCTTTGAATTTTTCATGGCTTGAACGTCCACCTTCTTCATGATGTACTGATGAAAATATTTTTGGGCCTTTGAACATCTCATGAGAAATGAAAGTCTCCCATGGCATGTTAAGAAGGCTAAGCTGGTGTAGAAAAATTATTTTAATCAAAGAGTAATGGTAAATGCTATTCAACTGCTGGGGTTATGGCTTCCTCTGTACAATATGTGCCATCTTCTCAATGTTTCTAAACATGAAGTAAGGGATATTCATCATCTTTACTCTAGTGAAATGCATGAGAAGTATAATTTTGTAGGCATACAACTGGGATAACCTACCTTCACAAGTGAAGTACTTGATAATGATTTTCATTAATGGAGCATACCTGTCTTCCAAAAGCTTGAAGGCGAATACTCTATTCATTTTGTCTTTGTATCTAGCCTTGATTTAAGGCTCATAGTACTTCTCATCAATATCTTGACCTTTGTACCAATTTTCACCCACATCTAGAATTCCTTTAGCCTCTGAGATGACAGCTAGTTATGTGGTGAAGGTTATTACAGCAAGGGTTGCTTCATTATTGTGCAAATTGTTGGAAATAATACTGATAGGGGGGGGTGAATCAGTATTATCAGATCATTAAAACTTTTTCAATGCTCAAAAACATATACGCTACTTCAGTTAAGTGAACTCGCGTGTACACGCTTCTGTGGCTAAAGCAACTAGCGTATATCCAGAAATCTTATGATTCAGTTAGCTTATCTTCAGTAAATATATCAGAACATTATTAACCATATTAACAGTAAACAGGTGCAGTATAACAGAACAGATCATCACACAAAGGCCACACACATGAACACAAAGATATAAGGTGGAAACCCAATGTGGGTGAAAACCACCTGCTGCAAGTCATCTCAATCTTCTTCTTAATAAGAAAATCCTTTTACAATATTTGTACTGGTGCAGTCTTATACCAGTACGGGAGCTACAACCCCCTTTGCTCTTGTACTAGCCGATCCATTTACTAGTACACAGGCTGCTACCTGCTACAATGCTCCAAAGATCTCCCTTAGCTTTTGTACTAGCTTAGATACTAGTACGTAGGTGCTTGCCTACAATCTTCTCTCCTCCAGGTACCACGTTTCATCAATTTTCAGACTGGATACACTGAAGCACAACACATAATCTGAAAGGCCACGTTTCATCAAATTTTCATACTGGACCCATAACTATCATTGAAACTCAAAACAATCATCAAACTCTGAATCACTGAAACCCTGTTAACAACACTGTCACCAGAACACAGAGCAGACACAGAACTCTGTAATAACCATCAGACCCATCTGCAACTTCAAATATCAAGCTTTACAATGTATACGCTACTTCGATGAATCAAACCCGCGTGTATACGCGCTTTTGCCAAAGACAACCCGCGTACAGATCTAAAAATAATTTCTCATAACTTGCAGTTGTACCAGACATCAGTCATACTCATAACACTTATAGAAAAATACATGCGTCAGTATGTAGATCTAGAATAAGCATCATAAAGATAGTTCATTCAAACCATTTGATCCCGATCTCTCCTTAGATCTTATTCTCCATCAGCCGGTGAGATCCCTCCTTAGCTCAGATCAAGCAATGCCTCATCAACCCATAACCTGCATGCTGGATCTCATGCTTCTTCAGATATTCAACACTTTTCATATACACTTGCCTAATGATTTCCTTCTCCTTATATAGCCTTAGGCCTTGTTCAATACCAAGAGCCAAAACCATAGAAATCCAATACCATCATCCTCAAAACTAGGGATCGACACGTCCGTTGAGACACCATGGTCCGAAACCATAGGCACAACTTCCAAGGAATAACCGTCGTGGACCAAAGATAAGTTTTCCACATACACGCGCTTTTACTGAAGCCAACCTGCGTGTACACGCGACTTGGGCTAGATGAACCTGCGTATATGAATTTTCTCTTCTTCTTATAGTCTGATCATCAATTCCTTGCTGCTGACCTTCTGTACTATGATTTGTCATCAGTGTGGTTTGCCATCAAGTACAACACTTATCTCATAATGCCAACAATCTCCCCCTTTGGACTTGATGGCAAAGCTAACTTGTTACACTTAGAACTGTCATCTGATTCCTTTGAGCTGTCCTCCATCAGTCACATCTGATATCTCTTCTAAAGATTCATCCAATTATACATAAGTGAGATATTCTTCTATGAGAGGGTTGCCATCAAGTACAACACATGCATCATAATGCCAACAATCTCCCCCTTTGGACTTGATGGCAACAACACCAAATCACTCTCCCCCTTTGACATCAAGGGCAAAGGGTGGGCCAAGATATTCTCTTCCTTTGCTGAATCATTCCACTGTCCATACTCCCCCTGAGTACCTGCTGAAATCTCTGAATAATCTCCCCCTTTGTGTATGCCAAGGTGTATCAATCTGTCCATGCTCCCTCTGAGTACATGCTGAATCTCTGTTCTTGCTGAAGTGTGCTGATCATGCTCTCCCTGACTGTAAGCAAGGTCTACAAAAGATGTTCTTCAAGAAGAACATGACTCTATACATCATAAAAGACCTTCCTATCACTTAGGACTCATACATACATCCATCTCTCAACTAAGTGAGGATAAACAAGAAAATGACTCATCCACCCAACCAAGTGGGGATACATCAAAAATTTACATATGACAACCAAACACATTGCATCAATCATCCCAGGCATAGTGGGGAAACCAAAATAGGCCGTTACATGACCTTGACACCATGAAAGAGATACCACAAAAGAGATATATGACATAGAGACGAAATATCTAGAGTAAGACTTATGAATGTCACCAATAACTGATATTGGCAGTCATCTGTCAATCACCATTCAGATCAGCGACCAAGAGATCCTTCTGTTTTACTTTCGCCTTTGTTCCACCTGAAACCAACAACGAATGTGAACTAGAACCAAAAGCTTCTAAGATAATGTCAACAATGCATCATTAGAAGATTATCTGCTCCCCCTGAACCTGTGCCAGATGGTCTCTGTCAGACCCATACCAGAATTTCTGCAACCAACATCTGTCCCTGCTGATTTCCTTCAAAACTCCATATACGCGTCTGCATACACATAAACGAGCGTATATACGTGGATATCCCTTACGCAACACGCGTACACCATATACGTGACTATCCCCTTGTAAAACGGCGTATGTACGCGGATATCCTTTAAACAACACGCGTACACCAATTTCCATATCAGCATCCTGTAAATGTCCTGTAGAGAATAAGTCATCAACCTATAACAAGGTATGTCTGCATCAGTTCATCCCTTTGAACAGAATTCAGAGTCATTCACATTATATCATGTGTGAAACCACCATAGCCATTTCATCAAGCTCTACATGATCCAAGTATCATTACTTGGGAACCTATCATCATATAGATAAGAACTCATCACCAAGTCTCCAACAAAGCAACTTTGAATAGTCATCCATGTATCAGCAATATGTATCTTGAGCTCAAGCTCATTTGACAAAACTTCTTGATATCATCGACAACAACAATCCTTATTCACAAGAGTGCCTGCATCATAACTGTATGATCTTTATGCATATGACAACAGCAGTATATGAGTGACTCATCATCAAGTGAGGAAGATGTGTACTCAAGCTTTGTACTTCTCCTTGTCCTTAAGAAGATCACTATGTAAGCAACATATATGCATCATCAAAGAATCAACCATAAATCTGATCTGAACATCTTCTATGTAACTTCAAGAATCATATGAGAGTTTATCATAGACAACTCACAACATCATATCATAGCAAGATATATCATTTAGCCATATAAGAATCATCACCAAGGATTATTAACCATAATGCCAACAATGAATTACTAAAGGCATATGCTCCCCCTCAACCAGTGCCATCTGTTAGATCTGATCATGTATATATCAGCAATAAGCATCAAAACATCATCATCCTCAAGTTAGGATCAAAATACTTCTAGACATCATACAAGTAACAAAACATTTCCACACATCCTCAGCAGACTGTAACCAATAGAGCAAATAATAGACTGAATCACATCAGATCCTTTTTCTGATCCTGTCCCCACTGCTTTTCCTCAGACTGACATATACGCGACTTTGCAGTGTCTAACTCGCGTATATACGCGACTTCCCTTTAAGGAACTTGCGTATGAGATTCAGGACACTGATGTTTTACACTTTCAGCTCCCCCTGAGTCTGATATGTCTGTGCTGTGGTGTGTCTCAGTACATTGTGCTGACTGCACTTCCTTCTTCCTCCATATCTTCAAGTGTGATGAGGTTTTCTTCTTTTGGTGTGATGTCCATCCTTTGTTCCTGCATTCCTTTGCTATATGTCCAAGCTTGTTACATGCATAACATCTAACATGTTTCATGTTCCTCCTGTAGCAATCAGCAGCTTTGTGACCAAACATATTGCAAGAAAAACAATATCCATTAAAGTACCTTGAATGTGATGATCTTTCTACATGATGGTCTTGAACCCTTCTTCTTCCACATCTAGCTGCAACATGTCCAAGATTATGACATACATAACATTCAACATTAATCATAGGAGGAGTAAAAGATTTTCTTTGAGGAGTCTCTTTCCTTGATTGTTGATGGGATTGACCTTTCATCTCCTTGTTGATCATTTTAGTTTTTTCTTTAGAGTTCCTTGCCTCACCTTGTGAGCTAGATTCACCTTCAACAGATTCATGAAAACCAAGACCAGTCTTGATAGCAAGAGACCTTTGACTACTAAGAATATCATCCAAGACTTTAGAACTATCTTGAAATCGTAAAAGCTTATCCTTTTCTTCTAGTTTACCTTTCAAGATATTTACCTCAACCTGAAGCTGTTCTTCCTTTTCAAGAGATTGCTTTTTCAAATCTTCTTCATCTTTCCTTCCTTCTTCCATTTGTTCCCTTAGTTTGAGAATCTCCTTTTCTTGTTCTTCATTCAGATCCTGCTACATTTGACGAACTCGGAAGGCACATTCTAGTTGAGATTTTAAGCTGGTGGCTTCGTTTTCTTGTTTTGCAAGAGCTTGGAGTAGATCTGTATTCTGCTTCTTTGATTCTTCAAGATCTCCTTTTAGTGAGAGGATTGTAGCTTCAAGATTTTCATAGTAGCTGGATCTATCTTTGAGTTTCTTGATGGTTGTGCTTCTTTCGTTGACTTCTTTTCTTAATGATGTCACTTCATGCTGCAATTTTTGACATTGGTATTCCTTGTCCTTGAGTAGCTTTCTTACCTTGTTTCCTTCTTCTAGTTGGGCCTTTAGTTTGGTAACTTCTTCTTTGAAAACACATTCCCTTTTTTTCAATAGATCTTGTTGATCTTTAACTTTGTCTGTAAGCCTTCTAAATACTGCCTCTATTTGATACTTTTCTTGCTCACCCATAAAAGCATGTTCAGTAGTTTCACTATCACTTCCATCACTTTCACAAGGAAATATATCAGGAACATCAGAGGATAACACATTCATACCTGATAATGATTCTGAATCTGATTCTGAATCTGAAGAACTTCTTATACCTAATCCCCAATCGACTTTCCCACTGTCATAGATTTTCTGAGGTGTCTTCTTCTTCTTATGAGCTTTCTTCTTAAGCTTCTTTCCCATTGTTCCACGGATCTCCTTCAAGCGATCAAGCTTCTACCAAAGGACCTGCTCTGATACCAATTGTTGGAAATAATACTGAGAGGGGGGGTGAATCAGTATTATCAGATCATTAAAACTTTTTCAATGCTCAAAAACATATACGCTACTTCAGTTAAGTGAACTCGCGTGTACACGCTTCTGTGGCTAAAGCAACTAGCGTATATCCAGAAATCTTATGATTCAGTTAGCTTATCTTCAGTAAATATATCAGAACATTATTAACCATATTAACAGTAAACAGGTGCAGTATAACAGAACAGATCATCACACAAAGGCCACACACATGAACACAAAGATATAAGGTGGAAACCCAATGTGGGTGAAAACCACCTGCTGCAAGTCATCTCAATCTTCTTCTTAATAAGAAAATCCTTTTACAATATTTGTACTGGTGCAGTCTTATACCAGTACGGGAGCTACAACCCCCTTTGCTCTTGTACTAGCCGATCCATTTACTAGTACACAGGCTGCTACCTGCTACAATGCTCCAAAGATCTCCCTTAGCTTTTGTACTAGCTTAGATACTAGTACGCAGGTGCTTGCCTACAATCTTCTCTCCTCCAGGTACCACGTTTCATCAATTTTCAGACTGGATACACTGAAGCACAACACATAATCTGAAAGGCCACGTTTCATCAAATTTTCATACTGGACCCATAACTATCATTGAAACTCAAAACAATCATCAAACTCTGAATCACTGAAACCCTGTTAACAACACTGTCACCAGAACACAGAGCAGACACAGAACTCTGTAATAACCATCAGACCCATCTGCAACTTCAAATATCAAGCTTTACAATGTATACGCTACTTCGATGAATCAAACCCGCGTGTATACGCGCTTTTGCCAAAGACAACCCGCGTACAGATCTAAAAATAATTTCTCATAACTTGCAGCTGTACCAGACATCAGTCATACTCATAACACTTATAGAAAAATACATGCGTCAGTATGTAGATCTAGAATAAGCATCATAAAGATAGTTCATTTCAAACCATTTGATCCCGATCTCTCCTTAGATCTTATTCTCCATCAGCTGGTGAGATCCCTCCTTAGCTCAGATCAAGCAATGCCTCATCAACCCATAACCTGCATGCTGGATCTCATGCTTCTTCAGATATTCAACACTTTTCAGATACACTTGCCTAATGATTTCCTTCTCCTTATATAGCCTTAGGCCTTGTTCAATACCAAGAGCCAAAACCATAGAAATCCAATACCATCATCCTCAAAACTAGGGATCGACACGTCCGTCGAGACACCATGGTCCGAAACCATAGGCACAACTTCCAAGGAATAACCGCCATGGACCAAAGATAAGTTTTCCACATACACGCGCTTTTACTGAAGCCAACCTGCGTGTACACGCGACTTGGGCTAGATGAACCTGCGTATATGAATTTTCTCTTCTTCTTATAGTCTGATCATCAATTCCTTGCTGCTGACCTTCTGTACTATGATTTGTCATCAGTGTGGTTTGCCATCAAGTACAACACTTATCTCATAATGCCAACACAAATGAGTCACAAATAGCCTAGACAACTCATGATGAAATCTGACTCTTTCTATCATTTCACAAAAATCAAAGCATGCCTAGTGTTTAAAGCAAGAAATGGCAAGTGGACAGGCTTGTAACTCCCTCAAACTAGTAGGCTCTTATCTGATAATTATTCCTCCTTTATGAGGCTTCCTCTATTGCTTATGTCTCTCCATGGAACTATCACTAAGTATCTCTTCCTCATAATCATATTCACTATCTCTTTCCATTGTTTTTCTATGGCTGTGAACACTTATGGACAATTATGGGATAGGGTGAATCAATGGAATGAATAGAGTGAAGATGAAGGAGTATGTGAGAGTATGATGTGTGAACAATTTTTTAGGGATGAGTAGGGTTTTAGGGAGAGTGGGTAGGGTTGATGCAGAGTGTAAGTAGGAATTTTGGGAAAATGTATGAGGGGAATGGGATTTATGAAATATGATATGTAGGAATGGGGTTTAGGGAATAAGGGCAAGTAGATAGGGTATATAGACACTAGTGAAATGAGGAAAACTGGGGTTTCACCCAAGAAGCTAGGGTTTTAATTTTAAGAATGCTAAACACCAAACTTGGAAAACAAACCCTAGATTATAAGATGTGATGATTGTAATTACTTGAAAGTGAGTGAAATTGATGACTTTGAGGTGAATATGGCAGGTGTAGAACGTTTTGGGCGATTTGGAGCTTGGCTGGGCAGAAGTGCAGCGCCTCACACAGGTGCGCAGCGCCACTCTGAAAGTGCAACACCCATGTAAAATTACACAGGGAAATGCTACTAGGTGCACAACACCAACTTAACAATGCAGTACCCTCCTCAAAAGCGCAACGCCAGTCAATTTTGTCCAAAAAGACAACAATTTACTTGTGTTTGCCCAAATTTTCTTGAACTCAACCCTTAGCTCTCCTTTTGTCACTTTTAACTTCAACATTAACACAATGAAATGATAAATAGAGAGATGGCTTTTTATAGCATTCAATTTTTGATTTTTGTTGATAAAAACTGACTTTTATAATGTCTATCTATCTTGTCCAATACTCTGTTTTTGATGCTTGGTTTCTTTGCTTTGATAGGTGGACTAATGCTCAAATTCTTTGACTTTTTGCAGTGGTAGTATTTGGCTACATCACTAGATATCCAGGAGCAGCATGGGACCATTATTACATATGAGAACAATAAAATTACATGAAATTAAAAAAAATAAAATACAAATGCTTTGTTTTCACCTCAAAACTAGTTTTGAGGTTAGAACTTCATTAAGCTTACAAATTAACAAATTATGACTTTCTGATCATTATTGACCTCCTCATGTCTTTACTAACCATTATTGGCAATAATCATTTAATTTTGACCATGGTGGGAAACCTAAGACCTAATGAGACTAAAACCTTATGTAATTGATGAAATGAATTGAAAATGAGCATGAATCATGACTGAAAGGTATGAAAGGAGGTCAGCAAGTACATATCATGAGGGAAAATCTAAAATAAACACCACCATCAATAGATCCATGACCTAATGGAATGCAACCTCATCAGAATGGGACTCCTAGTATGAAATTAAAAAGAGTAAATTTTGATCCATGATGGCAGTGTGAAGACTCTGACATTAACATGAGGAAGAAGTGTGTTTTGGTTTGGAGTGAAGCCTAAAGGGAAGAGCTTTAAAACTATTGTTGTTTGAAGCCATCGTGGAATGATAGAAGAAGTGTGTGGGAACCTGGTCTTTTCAGAGGAAGACTGCAACGTCAAGACCAATGGTTATAATATCTTTTTGATATTAATATATGCAACTATCGATTGATTTCCTACATGTTTTGTAATATTACATATTCATGGCTTAATGTTTCTTGACTTGGTTAAGTAGGTTGAATTGAAATTTGTCTATTATTATGTTTGTTGTATGTTGTTGTTTACTTATTTCAGGAGCTTGAAGAAAGAAGAAAGAGATAGTTGGAGCGAGCAAGCGAGGACATCATCAAAGAGGATAATCGAGCAAGAGGTAGTTCCTCTTGGTTGATTCCAACCTAAGGAAATATTCCATAGAATATATCTATTGTGGCTAGACCCATTATTGGAATAGAGGGATTTTTTCGTGTCCACTCTTATAATTTTACTTCACCACAAATTGGTGACTCTGCTGGGGATCCCAATCCTTTTTCTTGTCTTTGATTTCTTGATTTCGTGAGAACTTTTCTAGTTACACTTTTTCCACTTGGTTTTGTTTCTTTTCTCCTATTTACTAGTCTGAGTCTAAAATTCATAGTAGCATATTTGGTCCCTGTTTTCATATTTTTTAATTTTTCCTTAGCTACCTCGATTAGTGTGCTTAATCCCCAATAGTTGTGCCGACTAGCGTGGGTTGCTGAGAAATAGTCACGTTGACCGGCCTTTGGTGCTTATTGTCAGTTAGGTAGTTGTGCCAATGCATGTAAGTGAAGATTAGGGCTTAATCCCAATCTTGGCTAGTGTGTTTTGCTCTTGTGGTTTTGACCCCATAAGCTTTTTGGACCATTTTCTCCTTGACTAGAATGCTACTTTTCATTTGGTTTTGTTTGATTTTTGGATTTTCATCTTTCTATTTGATTGATTGAGTCATTGAGTGGCCAATGATACTAGGGAATCTAGTTAGTCATCCATTCAATGGTTTGAGAACTCACTAAGTCAGGTTGTAGGTGTGTTTACCCTTTGCATTTTGTTTTGGTCCTTTTTACGACTTTGACCTCTTTTTTCACAAGTTTGAAAATTTTTCATTTACTTGCTTGAACGTTTCTTTTCCGACGTAGATTACATTGTCCATCTTGTGTTCGGTAAATTCAGTGTTTCGTTGACCTAAACAAACTTCTCCTTTCATGTTTTCATCTACTTGGGGAGCTTATTGTCTCGTGAATGTTTTCACCAAAAGATTGTATGCAAAAAGGTCATTTCATTGTTTCATGAAAGAGTATGGAATTCTAGCTTGTTGCATCATTATGTTACGATAATTTGCATCTTTCAAAGGCTAGAATTTCATCGACATTTGAAAAAGGAAGATAATTTTTGTTTTTGAAAGGATTAATAGATAAGTGCTAATCAAGAAATTAGGAATTGGAATGCATTTTTCATTAGTTTATTTTTGGAAAAAGTAAAGCAGTGAAAGATCATTTCCTTTTCAGTTGCTTGATTATTTGCATTTGATTGAGAAGTTTTTACCCTCTCTAGTGTAAGCATTTCATCGAATTGAAAGTCTCTTGTCTCATTTAGTTGCATTTAAGGTTTTTTGTGTAGCATCGCTAAGACCTGAAAACTAAAATTTAACTCAAGATAAACTTTAAAATGAATTCATTTAACTTGAGGTGCATTTGAAATTAACGATCATATCTAGAAGGTATAGGCTAGAGATGTGTCCCAACGTCTTTAAACCTAACAGTTTTCGTTAGCATCAACATTAGACAATGCTAGTACGGATTTTTTCTCCTCATGCCATCGATTATATAAGAGGAGGCCCCACTAGGATGCAATACTTTTATCCTTAGGAAGCTGAGTCGTCCGCCTTGCAAACGTGATACACTAAACACAACATTCGGGGAGATTCTTTGCTCATACTTCTTGGTTCGCCGATAGGTATTTTGCAGTTCATGGTTGCCTGGCAATTCTGTTTATCTAGATCATCCAGAACAGTCATTTGATCTTTTGGACTCATTAAATTTAAAATATCAACTGAGCAGTTGTCCTTTCGATCTCGTTTCCAATCGAAAGTGATAGAGTCATCTTTGTTTCTTTCTCGACTCTTAAAAAATGAAAGAGCATCATTATTTTATCCATTTTAATAATTGATTGTCCACAATTTAGAACATCCTATTAGTCTTTTGACCAAGTCATGACATCCCTTAAAAGGACGTTTTAAAGCCTTGAATTTATTTTTTCCTATCAGGCCAGGCAGTAACTCTCCAAGGGCAGAAAAATTGATTGGTGTTTATTCCATAGGTATGTTATTGTTTTATACATTAGGAGTGATTGTTCAGTTCATGTTTCGATGACTGTTCACATTCCTGATTTATTTATTTTACAAATTCCCCAATCATGAATATTAGGTGTCAACATTCCCCCCCTTAATGTGAAGGGATGTTGGTGAGTCCAAGCATCATTCTGAATCATTCAAGCTTTTCCTTTCCAAGTGCTTTGGTGAAGATGTTTGCAATTTGCTCATTTGTGGAACAATGACGGAGATGGATTGTTTTGGCCTCAACATGATGTCGAAACAGATGATATTTAGTATTGATATGCTTTGTTCGATCATGGAACTTTGGATTCTTGGCCAACTTTATTGCAGAGGTATTATAAATCATGAGTGGATTTGATTGTACTTGTTTTACCTGCAAATCTTCAAGAATTTTCCTGAGCCACACAATTTCTTTCGTTGCTTCAGCTGCTGCCACGTATTCTATTCAGTTGTGGAATCTGCTGGAACTGATTGTTTGCGTGATCTCCAGGAGACAGCTCCTGATCCAAGACTCATAGCATATCCTGAAGTAGATACCCCGGTTTCTTTGTCTCCATTGAAGTATGAATCAGAGTATCCAATCAAGCTGAAGTCGTCCACCTGTGTATACTTGATTCCAAGGTCTTGAGTTCCCTTCAAGTACCTTAGAACTCTTTTTGTAGCAGACCAATGTCCCTCACAAGGCTTTTGCATGAACCTGGAGAGGATTCCAATAGTAAATGAAATGTCTGGTCTGGTAGTAGTGAGGTAGATGAGACTTCCTACAAGCTGTCTATACTTTGTTGCATCCCCAAATTCCTTTCCTTCAATAGATGTGAGTTTTAAGTTTTGTTCCATTGGAGTAGAAAGAGGATTGCACTCTGTCATGCCAAATCTGTTTAACAAATCTCCAATGTATTTCTTTTGAGAAAGAAATATGGATTTTGGATGTTGGGTTACTTCAATGCCAAGATAGTAATGAACATAGCCCAAATCAGTCATTTCAAAACTTTTCCCTAATTCCTTCTTTATGGATGCAATGTAGCTTTCATTATTCCCTGTCATTAAAATATCATCTACATATACCACAAGATACACAAATGTTTTGCCAACTTTCTTGACAAATAAAGTTGCATCATCAAGATCAAAATGATTGAAGTTGAGTTTCAGAAGATGCTCAGTTAGTTTTTCATACCAGGCTCGCGGTGCTTATTTGAGGCCATACAAGGACTTCACAAGTTTGCATACTTTATGTTCATGTCCTTTCACAGCAAATCCTTCAGGTTGGGACATAAAAACATTCTCTTTTAGATCTCCATTCAAGAATGCAGTTTTTACATCCATTTGATGGACTTTCCAACCGTTCTGAACAGCTAGTGCAAAGAGTGTCCGGATGGTGGCCCATTTTGCTGTGGGGGCAAAAGTTTCCTCATAATCGACTCCTTCCTTCTATGCAAAGCCTTTTGACACAAGCCTAGCTTTGTGCTTGTCAAGTGAGCCATCATCTTTGTATTTGTTCTTGTACACCCACTTGCAGCCAATTGGTTTGGTTCCAAATGGAGGATCAACTAGCTTCCAAGTGCAATTCTTTATGAGGGCATCATACTCCTTTTTCATCACTTTTTTCCATTCATCATGAGAAGAAGATTATTTGAAGGAATTTGGTTCAAAATCTGTAGACAAGTTCAATTCACAATCATAAGTAACATCCATATCAACAGGTGAATTAGAGTCATCTACATCACCTCCATTTTGTCGGTTTGAATTTCTGGTTCCTGCTTTTCCAATTTCATCAGGATGAACACTTTCAAGTGTCTTTGTTAGCCACTTTGGGGGACCTTTCTGAGATGGTCCAGGCTGCTCTATTGATTGAGTTGGGATTGAATCAAGATTGAGTCTCCCAATTCTATCAATTACATCACTTAAAGCATCATCCATTGTTGGAGTTTCATGCAGGGGAGATTGTTCTTCAGAAGAAGATTCCACATGTTGATCTAGTATAGGAATCCCCCCTTCAAGATGTGGAATCTGATTATCAAATTCTTGAAATGATTTCGTTTTTGCGAATCTATCCAAGCGATCAAGTTGCCGCTCAACAACATTGTCAGATTTGGATGATTCAAGAAAAATGACATCTCTAGATACAAAAAACTTTTTATTTACTTCATCATAGAGGCGGTATGCTTTAGAGGTGTTTGAATACCCCAGGAAGATACATTTACGACTTCTAGCACCAAGTTTGTTTCTATGTACCTTTGGTATCAAAGCATAACAGGTGGAACCAAAGATCCTGAGATGTTTTACCGAAGGAACATGTCCATACCACAATTCATAAGGAGTCTTGTTTCTTATAGCATTAGATGGAAATCTATTCTTTATATATGCAGCACATAGAACAGCATCAACCCAAAACATTATCTTTACATTTTTGAAGAAAAGCATGGATCGTACCATATTCAAGATTGTTCTATTCATTCTTTCAGCTACACCATTTTGTTGGGGACTATAAGGCACAGTTGTTTGATGTTTGATCCCATGTTAGCGAAGATAGTTTTAAAATTCATTTGATGCATATTCTTTTCCATTATTAGTGCGAATAGACCCAATATGAGATTGTGCATCATTTTCAATCCATTTATGAAAATTCTTGAATGTTTGAAAAGCATCATATTTGTTCTTCAATAAATAAACCCAACACATTATGGTGTAATCATCAATAAATGTCATGATATATTTATTTCCATTTGTAGAAGGAACAGGCATTGGACCACATAAATCTAAATGAATGAGTTCAAGCTTCCTATGTGCTCTTGAATGTGAATCATGAAAAGACTGTTTGCTATGATTTCCTAGAATGCAAGCATCACATTGCTTATGTTTCCTAGGAATTTTAGGCAAACCAGCAACACCATTTTTCTTCAATAAGCGGAGACTGTCATAGTTTAAATGTCCAAATCTAGCATGCCATAATAAACTTGATGGAAGTGTACCTTCTTCATGATGAGAAATATATGAGAAATGTTTTGCATGAACAGAGGTTCCTTGCAGTTTGAGAAGCCTTTCTTCTTCTATTCCCCTCATGACAAGTGAGTGGTCAGATGCTTTTCTTACCTCAAGCTTGCCATCAAACATATGAATGGAGTGACCTTGGTGGCAGATGTGGACCAAGGATAGCAAGTTTCTCTTGAGCTGTGGGAGATATAGAACATGATCCAGAAGAAAGTCTGGAAGACCAGGCAGTTTAAGCCTGATTGTACCAAGCCCTGATGGCTTGATTTTTGACTGATATGCAAAGTATACTGCTCCATCAACATTGTCAGTGAAATCTTCAAAAAAAACTTTCCTATGAGTCATATGACAGGTTGCTCCTGAATCAAGCAACCAATCATTTTTCGAAGAAGCAAGTGAAGCATTAAACAAATCTTCATTTACTCCAATGTTACATTGTGCCTCAATATAGTGAGCAGATTCAGGTGCTTTACCTTTGTCTGTATCATCAGTTTTACCTTTCTGCTAGTTTCTTTTCTTCTCAATTTTGTCCCATGGTAGCTTGCATGTAGAAGCATCATGTGATCCATTTCGTTTGCAGCGAATGCAATTCAGATCTACTTTTTCTCCTTGAGAATGTATGCCCCCCCTGCCTCTGAAGTATCTTCCTCTTCCTCTTCGTCCACCTCTTCCTCTTGTAGAATCTTGAGCAGGATGTTTTTCTTTATGAGCAAGGCAAACAGTCTCTTCAGAAGATTCAGGGACTGTCTTCTTTCCAAAGGCTTTCTCTCTTTCAACAAACTTTTTCACAAGAGAGTCAAAGGTTATATCTTTAAGATTTCCATTTTCTTGTAAAGACTCAAGATAATTGGAGTAGGTAGGATAGAGTGCCTTGAGAAAAGCAATAAGAGGGATATCTAGCTCAACCTTAGTGGATTTGATATCATGCATTATGGATTTTACTTTAGATGCAAGAGCAAGAGGATCATTATTTTTCAGTTCAAGAGTGAAGAGTTTAATTATGAGTTGAACAACTTCAAGTGCAGAATGTGAGTCATAGAGTTCTTTGAGCTTTTGTAAAGATTCAAAGGCAGTTGAATATGATGAAATATGGTGACTTACTTCTTCATTTACAGATGCTGCGATTAATGCATATGCTTTGTTGTTCTTGTTATCCCAAATGACGAGCTCTTTGTCTGATGTAGGCTATACTGGGTCATTGTCTCCTTCTCCGACACACACTCCCTTCCACAACTCATTGAAGATGAGGGTGTGTTTTATCATCCGGGACCATTCAGGATAGTTCTCCTTGCCAGTGAGAACTATCCCTACCATAGAGATGATTGAATGCATTCTGTAAAAAAAACTTCTGCTGATAGAAAAATACTTCTGCTGGGAAAATGTGCTTCAAAAATAATACAGCCTTATTCTTCCTTCTTGAATTAATATACAAAGATCAAAACTATATTCTATGCATATAGAATATCACCATTTTTTTTTCTACAATCTGGTTGCAATTCAAGAGAAATAGTATCAACTGCTTAAAGCGAATCAGAAATCTGATGCAAATCAGAATTTGCCAAACACTTGGACATAAATATAAATCCCTATGCTCGAATCCTATTCTTTATACTTTGACTGCATACTTTCTCATTGGAAAATACATCTCTTTCTTTTTCTGTCTTTCAGTCTTCAATGATGCCTAATGCTTGGTAAGGGTGGCCTGATAGCACGAGTCTTTTGGGGACGCAAATCAAAAAGGCAGGTACTTCCCTTTTTTTTTTATACCAGCTAAACTTATGTGAAAACAATGTTATATATACCAGGAACAACGTATATATGACATATATGAAACAACGTATATATGGAGGGAGCAACGTATATATAACGTATATGAAACAGCGTATATATGATATCCAGAGCAGCGTATATATGAAGCAGCGTTTACCAAGAATTTCATACAAGGATTGAACCTGGAGCACTGTGAATGGAGAGAGGCCGACTAGCGTGGAGAGAGCAGGTCTGGGTTTTGTAGGAGCAGCGATTGCTGCAACAAAACTTCTTCAAGGATACCAGACAACGTTATATGCAACAGCGTTATGTATAGAATATTCAACAGCGTTTATGGAGAGAGCAGCATGATATACCAGCGTATGGAGGGTGCGTTGTTATACCAGCGTGAAGAGAGTTCTTCAGAGCAGCGTGATATCAAGATAATCGGAGCAGTGTGATATACATTTCTGCACAGGTTAGGCTTAATGCATATACAGTAAACAGAAAAACAAAGAGATCAATGCTAAATCTTCAACACAGAGCATTGGGTATTCGATGGGTATGCAAAGTGTTATCCAGATTATCACGCAGAGGGCAGACCCTGTCAGGCAGAGGGTAGACCCAAATTTCTAAAAAATGGCAAAAAGGAGTTACAATGGCAGTTAGAAGCCAAAAATGGCGCTGGCTCTGATACCATGTCAGGCCAGGCAGTAACTCTCCAAGGGCAGAAAAACTGATTGGTGTTTATTCCATAGGTATGTTATTGTTTTATACATTAGGAGTGATTGTTCAGTTCATCTTCCGATGACTGTTCACATTCCTGATTTATTTATTTTACAAATTCCCCAATCATGAAGATTAGGTGTCAACAGATCCATTGACTAAGACAAGGTCATCGTGGTTGAACCATCTAGTTCACCAAATTCCTCTTCCTCTCCTCTATCTAAAATATTGTCTGAGGAGCTATTTCTTGAGTTATCAGAGTCAGTCGAGAACCAAAATGTTGAACTCGCAACTATTTTGAGTGTTCAACCAATGTAATCTCATCCTTCACCTACTTTCGATATTGGGTCATCTATTGATCTTAGCTTGGAATCTCCGAACAATCTTGTTCGAACTCCAAAGAAATCGCCGACCACTGACAGTTAGCTTAGACTGGTTATCTACCCTTTGAACCCTCTATTTTGTAGGTTTTAACCCCATACCGAAATTACCTACATACGAATTCTAAAACACGTAAAATAAATAATGCGAGAGCATATCACATAAAACACATATACACAAAGATTTTCCCTTGGATCCAAAAACTAGGACTACCAGGTTGATTTTTCATTATATTCCTTTCAATGTTACAATACAAATTTATACATGCCAAAGCATCCAATATCATGGACTGAAAACCATCGCGTCCAAAACCATGGACTGAAAACCATCGCCTCCAAAACCATGTGCAAAAAATCATGCACAAAACCATAGGTAGGTCCACCCAACCTAATATAGAGTCCAAAATCAAAATTTTCCAGGGCGCTGCCCCAAACCCCATAGAGTGGGGTTACCTACACTCATCAAACCCCCTGTGACTCCCCCCGCTATTCAATCGGCGCAATGAAGGGGCGGCTCTGGCCCCCTTCTAACCCCCTGGCTAAGTATGTGGGCTAGTTGTGGAAAGAATATAACACAACCCAACATTCTCCCACTTGTTGTTTTATTTCCATAGGGGGCCACAAGAGAGCTTAGTCATTTATCTAGCCTTGCAATGCCCATGTTTCTCTACACCAAGAGAACTTCTCAGAGCTCACAGATTTTGTCAATGCATCTGTAGTATTATTCAAAGTGTCCACCTTTACCAGCAACACCTTTTTGTATTCTATCATATCCTTCACAAAGTGATATTGAACATTAATGTGCTTTGTCTTTGAATGATATGTAGGGTTATTTGCCAAGAAAATTGCACTTTGGATGTCACAGTGTATCCTTATAACTCCCTATACTAACCCCATACTTGACCACAATCTCTGCAACCAAACTGCTTCCTTGCTTGCATGAGTGGTTGCCATGTATTCTGCCTTTGTAGTTGATAGCGCCACTACAGATTGTTTCATACTCATCCAATTAATTGCACCTCCAAATAGGTTAAACACATACCTACTTGTAGATCTTCTCTGATCCAGATCTCCAACCCAGACTGCATCAACAAAGCCACGAACATCCAACACTCTGTCCAATCCTGGTCTTCCTTCATAGCAAAAACCATAATCACTAGTGCCATGCAAATACCTGAAAACCCACTTCACTGTTGTCCAATGCTCCTTCCCTGGTTTTGACATAAACTTGCTCAATACTGCAACTGAATCTGCAATGTATGGTCTAAAATAGACCATCGCATACATCAGGCTACCGACAACACTTGCATATGGAACACAGGACATTTCGTCTTCCTCTTCTTATGTCTTGGGACATTGTTCAACAGATAACTTTAAACCTACAGGAATAGGAACCTTCATTGGTTTACTATCTTGCATATTAAACCTCTGCAATATTGTCTTGACATGCTTCCTCTGGTTTAACCAGAGCTTCATCTTTTTCTGATCTCTTTTAATTTCCATGCCCAAAATATATTTTGCAGCACCAAGATCTTTCATGTCGAATTTGGAGGACAAATGGGTCTTCAAATCTTGGATAATTTATTTGTCATTTTCAACTAGAAACATATCATCGACATACAAGACCAGATAAATAACATGGTCACCAATTAATTTAAAATACACATAGTGATCTTCTTTGCTTCTAGTGAAGCCAAGTCCCCGTATAAATGTATCAAAATTTTGATACCACATCCTTGGTGATTGTTTTAACCCATACAGAGACTTATTTAACTTGCATACCAGTTATTTCTTACCCTTCACCACAAAGCCTTCAGGTTGCTTCATGTAGATCTCCTCTTCCAGATCCCCATGAAGAAATGTTTTCTTCACATCCATTTGTTCTACCTCAAAATCAAAAACAGTAGCAATTGATAAAAGTAATCTAATAGAAGTTATCTTGGAAACAGGAGAAAAAATATCACCAAAATCAATTCCCGGCACCTAGGAATAACCTTTTGCTACCAACTGAGCTTTGTATTTCTCCACCTTTCCTTTTGCATTGTCTTCTTCTTGAACACCCATTTGTTGCCAATGGGTTTCCTTCTAGCCGACATCTCCACCAGATCCCAAGCCTTATTTTTGTGCAAAGATGTCATTTCATCAACCATGGACTCTTTCCAAAGTTTTCCATCCTCTGAATCCATTACTTCTTTCAAAATTGTGGGATCATCATCAGTAATAGATAAAGAAAAAATTGAACAGAAAGTAGATGGACTATACCTTTCTCGCTGCCTTCTCTCTCAAACCAATCTTCTCACACCCAGAGTTTGTTTCTCTTCATCTTCTGATTCCTCCTCTACTCTAGAGTCTGATTCTTCCTCCTTTAGCTCAAACTCTGTCTTCTCAAGTTCCTTTGGTTGGAATTCACGTTTAATAACATCTTTCACCTCTCTAAACACCACATATCAGTTGTACACAACCTTCCTTATTACTAGGTTCCAAAGCTTATAACCCTTTAAACCATCCTTATACCCAATAAAGATGCACTTTTCAGATTTATTGTCCAACTTGGTTTGTTTCTCCTTTGGAAAATGTACATATGCATCACATCCAAATACTCTCAGATGTGAAAGAAAGGGTTTCTTACCAGTCCATACCTCTTGTCGAGTATTATCCTCCAACGCTGATGAAGGTGATCTATTGACCAAGTAACATTCTGTATCCACTGCCTCTGCCCAGAATTCATGTCCTAACCTGGCAACACTGAGCATGCTTCTTGCCCTTTCCATCAACGTCTTGTTCATTATTTCTGCAACTTCATTTTGTTGAGGTGTATATGGAGTAGTCTTCTGCCATGATTTACCACACTTCTTATCGAATTCTTCAAATTCCTTATTGAAAAACTCTCCACCATTATCTGTTCTCAACACCTTTTTCTTCTTCTTTGTCTGGTTTTCCACTAGAGCCTTAAATTCTTGAAACATGTCAAAGACTTCAAATTTATTCTTAAGGAAATATATCCATCTATTCCTTGATATGTCATCTATAAATGATACAAAGTACACAAACTTACCCAGTGATGGAACCTTCACAAGTCCAAATACATCACTATGCACAAGCTCTAATATCTGTTTCACCCTCTTACCACCAGAGGGGAAACTCACTCAATTCTGCTTCCCATAGACACAATTTTCACAGAAATAAAAATCCAGAGAGCTATTACTCATACCTTCTACCATAATTTTACCATGAAGTATTCGAAGGCCCTTCTCTCCAATATGTCCAAGCTTTTGATGCCATAGCATGGTCTTCTCTCAAGAGACCACTAGATTTTTTTCTCCACTTTTAGGAACCACAGAATTGTTGCACCCATCAAAAATAGTGCTACCTTGCAGCTTGTACAGAGTTCCAATCCGAACTCCCCACATCAATACCAGTGCTCCTCGGACCATCTTGTAGGTATCCTTCTCAAACATTGTTTTTACACCTGCATCATCCATCTTGCTTACAAAAATCAGATTTCTGGCCAATGCAAGAATATGTAGAACACCCGGAAGTGTTCTAACCCTTCCACCTTGCAACTTCAACTTTACTTTTCTGTGACCAATGATTCTAGCTTTCTTATCATCCCCTAAGAAGACATCACCACCATCATATTTCTCATACTCGTAGAACCACTGTCTATGGGGAGTGAAGTGAAAGGATGCACCTAAGTCAATCAACCATGCCTCATGATCTACATGTGTACTTGAAGAAGCCAAGTACACATCCTCACCTTCATCTGAGGTGGTTTTCGCCTCTGCAGAAGGAGCATCATCAAATCCATTTCATTTGTTAGGAGCTTTAGATTTACAGTCCCTTTTGTAGTTCCCTTCCTTTCTACATTTCCAACACACCAGATTTACAGTTTTTCCTGGAGATTTAGATCTCCCTCTAGATTTAGATCTCCCACTCAATCACTTATTTTTGTTTCTGTTGTGGGACTGTCCTCGTACAGACAAGGCATCACCATTCTGGCTCTCCATATTTTCCATCTCATTTCCTTCGTGAGTAAGGATGATACTATTTCATCAAAATACAAGGCAGTTGCATTGCTACCTATTGCAATAACCAGACTATCCCATGAATCTGGTATAGAACACAACAAACTCATGCACTTATCTTCATTTGAAATTTTAATATCAACAAATGATAACTGACTCACCACAGTATTAAATACGTTCAGATGCTCTGTCACCGAGTCTCCATCTTTCATCCTTAAGTTATACAACTTTTTTCGTGGGAACAGTTTATTCACCAGAGACTTAGATTGGTACAAAGTCCCTAACTTGTCCTACAAAGCCTTCCTTGTAGCTTCCTATTGGACCTTAGAATTATTCTCTCTTTGACAATTTTCTCACTTCTTTCTCTTGTGTTTCCATGAAAGACAGAACCCCATCACTAATAAATTATAGATTTTGTCTCAAGGAAGACATTAAATGATTGACATGTTATAATATTATGTTTTTGCTATTTTAAATAAGTTTTTGCAAACTATCTATGGAACATAGCCCATTCTATAGCTAACCTTGTGTTCCGTAGCTACTTCCATGGTTGAACATGTTACAGGTGTTAAGCGAGAAAACCAGCCACATGGGCATCTCTAGAATGGTCACGACATGGATCCTATCCTAGTCACCTAGCCCAGATTGACAAAAAAGCCAACTCAAGACCACAATCAAAGGTGGAGTCAAATAAAGAAACCCAAAAGCAATAGGACTTTGCATCCACTCTTCGTGGCTAATTAATAAATCTGATAGCTTTTTTGTAGCATTAACTTGAACCAGCCACTGGTGATAACAGTTTCATGCAGCCATCTTGTTGACTTAAAGTCACTTGTAGCTGATAAACCCTTTACACAGGTCTGTTGTAATGCATGGAAACCACCTGTAGCTAAATTCTCTCAAAAGATAGTTAGGAATGTTTCTTTAAATATCATTTGTAAATAACTAAGAAAGAGTTTGAATTTCTATAAGTATTATGCTCAGACTTTCATCTGTATAATTTTGGAACTTATTTTCCTATTAATAATATGAAGTCGTGTTTGACCAAGTGATCATTTGCAAGAGTATCTTCAGCTAGTTAGCAGCTCAACTGAATCAGTTGCAGAGGGCCACTACACTGAAGGAGGTTTTTCTCTTGTTATTTTGTTTAATGTTCAATTTAGCTTCATTATTTACTTTTAGTAGTATTTGTAGTTTAGGTTGATTTCCTGTAGTTTGTTTTATTTTAATTCTATTCAGTAGCATAATGTTAGAATTCGATGATGCAGTCTTGTTTCTCCTATCTATTTCATAAATGAAACTTGTTTTGTTTTAACAGGGTAAGGTGGAAAAGTAACAAGGATGCATTGTTGATTAGTTTACTTACTGTTTGTTTCCTCTGTTATTTATTTCCTAGTTCAGATTGCCAATGCACTGTGTGGATAAACATTTTTGGTCACCATTTCAACACTATATTGATTTAGTTCTCTAAACTATAGAGTACAGTAGGTTTCTTGTTTGCCATCTCAAGAAAGTTATCTTTCAAAATTGGAGGCTTGGACAACTAAAAGTGCTTTAGTTAGTTTTCATTCTCTATAATTATTTCATTTTCCTTACAGCTTCACCTTTTAATTTTGACTTAGGATTAAATGTCAGGATAGGATAGATACTCTGTTTTTCCTTCCTTTAACTTAGATTTTGATTAGTTCACCTTTAGGAAATTTAGACTCAGTTTCTCATAATTTAGACTGTTCATCATTAGAAATCAAGGAAAACCCCAAAACAAAACAATGAAGTAAGAAGGGTTAAATAGCACATACAATGCACTACACTTCATCAGCTTGCGAGCCTCGGTTGATAATTTATGCAAAGCAATTTAGGAAACTAAATTGACTAAACACTTCCCATGATACATTCAACAATACTAAATCTGAGACACATAATCATATTGTTCTCTTTGCCTTCCGATCCAACTTCTTCCATTCTTCATCAGACACTCCTGTTGGTTTAGTACCCAGATCTACTGTGATCCACTAACCTTTATCCACCAATAGATCCTCCATCTTGAGTTTCCACAACTCAAAACTCCGACCATCAAATTTCTTGATCTCTATCTTTCCACTGCTCGACATCTTCTTTCACTACCAGAATCGATCTCGCAGATCTCCCACTGAACAGGGTCTACCCTATATTGAAATTACTTGCATACAAATTCTAAAACACAGGAAATAAACAATGCGAGAGCATAACACATAAAACACATATACATAGATATTTTCCCCTGGAACCCAAAATCGGGACTACCAGCTTGATTTTTCATTATATTCCCTTCAATGTTACAATACGTATTTATACATGCCAAAGCATCCAATACCATGGACACAAAACCATCACGTCCAAAACCATGTGCGAAAAATCATGCACAAAACCGTAGGTAGGTCTTCCTAACGTAATCTAGAGTCCAAAAACAAATTTTTCTAGGGCGCTGCCCTAGAACCCATAGAGTGGGGTTACCTGCACCACTCAAACCCCATGTGACTACCCCCGCTACACAATCATCACAATGAAGGGGGGGCTGTGACCCCCTTCTAATCCCCCGCTTAACTATGTGGGCTAGTCGTGGAATGAATATAACACAACCCAACATGTTTGACCGTGTTGTGATATCACCACAGCATCCTTACAATCCGTACGCCCAGTCGGGTGTTCCTTTGGAACTATCCCCTAGTACTCATTCGGTCATTTTCCGTTGTGTGTTTTCAAACATGGAACCCTAAGGCGATGCTCCAGTCACATCTCCAGATGAGTCCGAAGTTTCTACTCCACAAATTATTGAGGGGGAAGAATTGCAATTGCAGTTTTCTCCCGAGGGTTTCCCCTTTTTAGAAGGTATTCCCGTCAGTTTTCCACCCAACTATGTGTCTTTTGGGCACTTGGTTTCAAGCTCACCTAGTGTCTCATCACTTTACCATAATCCTATAAGGGCATTAGGCATCAGGCCTACATCAGGTTTGTTTGTCATGAACATGACTTCCCAACAGGATTTTACTTCAATCCTGGTGCAACCCACCATTCTGAATACTCTTGTATCATCGATCCTAGTTACACATTAGACACAACCGACAATTTCAAATAATGTCTTTATCAGTTCCTCTGTCCTACTAGTCAGTGGCCATATTGTGCCATTGCCTGGGGGGTAGAATCTGAATGTTTCTATGGTGTCAGGTGCCACTAATGTGAGTGGCTCACCAACCTTATTCTGGTATTATTTATAACCTAGATGATCCTACTGGATCAAGAAATGTCCAGTAACAACAGGTTCAGAATCCCATTGTCCGTCTGGATCAAGCAATGTTCAGTACCAGCAGCCTTATGGGGCTCAAGTCCAATACCAAAATCCTTACATTCCACATGGTTCTCAAGGATTGGTTAATCAACCTTACACCCTCCAATCTAGGTACTACATCTAGACTGGCTATGCCCAGATTTAGTTTGGTAATTTCCTGGGCTTTATTCAAGTACCCTTGCAATAGCAAGGACAACCCCTACAACAACAAGGGCAACCTTTGTTACCATAAGGGCAACCTTTGTTGCAGCAAGGGCTCTCCGTGCAACAACAAGGGGAAATTATCCCATAGCAAGGTCACCTGCAACAACTGCAAGGTCAACCCTTACAACAGTTGCACCAAGCCACGTAGTAGCAGATGAAATATGCTCTGCACACCTCTCAACCCATACCCTTGTAGGGCCAACCTCTCCAACCCCAGGGACAAATTTTTGCAACTATAAGGTCAACCCTTGTAGTAACAAAACTAACCAGGGCAGTAGAAACCCTTGTATACATACCAACAAGGTCAACCCTTGTAGAGGCAGGGTCAAGGTCAAGTCCTATAGTAGCAGGCCCAAAACCCTCATGTCCTAGGTCAATAGGTTCAGAATTCTGCCGGCCAAGGGCAACAGGTACAAAATCCCTACGTCCAAGGGCAACAAATGTATCAACCTTACTCCCAATGACTGCAAGTCCATAATCCTCTTGTTCAGGGACAATAGGTTCATTAGCCGTATGTTCAAGGACAATAGGTGCCATATCCATATGTCCAAGGTCAACAGGCTCAACAACCTTTTAACCCATATGTTTCTTATCAACAACCTATGGCTAGATAGTTTCAAGGTATTCAAGGTCAAAATTCTCCCTATGGTCAAGGTAATCTGCAATCGGGGTAGCCTCAAATACCATATGGCCAAAATCTCCCACTGTGGGGCCAAAATCCTTACCAGCAGGGATGGTCTCCTCCCTGTGGACCCACTTATCGACTTCCCATGCCTTTTAACACTCAATTACTCTTCTTGGCTACACTTGAGTTGCCAGATGTATCACGCCTAATGAATGGTCTGATCCTTCATTCGTCGTATTGGCCTCCGGTGCCATCCAAGATACCAAGTGATTGCCCAAAGTTTGATGGAAAAGCTAAAGAATATCCTTAGGCCCATGTGATGACATATCACCTCTGGTGCTCATCGAACTTGTACGTGGACAATTCCATTCGTCTTCGTCTTTTCCAACTAACCCTCACGCGTGCTATAGTGAAATGGTAAATTGAGCTACCTCGAAGTACTTACCATGAATTTAACTCTTTAGCCAGGGATTTCCTCATGCATTTTCAGTTGCCAGTTCGCTATGAAACTAGCACCTATTTGCTCATATCGCTTAAGCAAGATACTGCAACACACATCTCTAATCACATCCATTAATGGAGACATAGACATCGCCTAATAAAATTAGAGATTACTGATCAATTGCTCACTAAATGGTTTACCAAATCATTTGTAGTCCCAATTCCACATGATATAGCTATGGGTGGATGCGTTACTAAAGAGCAGGCCATTTCTCGTGCCCATTACTTGGATCTAGTTTACTCTCAGTTTGGAACGTTATACGAGTTATTACCCAATGCTCCATAGCTACCATCCGATCTTGTAGCATCAAAGTCACCAACTGTTCCTCCCATTGATGGAGTTATTGGTTCAGTATCCCAGACCCCTGCTAAAACTTCTTCCAAATAGAAGTTGGTCTCGAATGCTTCTCCTAATAGTTCATCTTAGAATCCACCTAGACCTGGTAAAACCTTAGAGGTCCATGCTGTCCAGACTACTGCAGTGGACAAATCCTGGAAAGGAAAAAAGGAAGGCAAAGGCAAAGCTAAAGTCGATGCCCTGAAACAGGGTCCTCCCAAATCGTTTACTAGTGAATCTTCGTAATGGAAACCTATGTATCCCTGCCTAATTTGCAAGGAGGATCACTACACTAAGGATTGTCCTCGACGATTCAAAGTTAGTCACCTTCTCAAAGGGACCCCTACTGTCCTCAAAGAGTTGTTTCCATCTCTTGATCTCAAGTGTTCATGATGAGCACACTTATTAATGTTGCTACCCAATTGAAATACTATCAAACTTTAGCTTTGGTAGCTAGGAAAGAGAAAGAAGCTAAACCTTCTTCTTCTATCCTAAGTTTTGGCCCTTTGCAAATTAAGTGCCCTAACCCTAATTCCACTGTGCGGCCACCCTTTCGAGGTGTGCTGCGGAAATCATCGTATAATTCCAATGCTCGAGGTGCTCAAAACTACAATATTGTTGAGGATTTGGCTTAGGTGTTGTCATCCATGTCGGCTCTCGAGGTACTCTAAAGCTTCACATCGCAGCAGAAATCCTTGCTGTCAGCTATCGGGGGCATTGATCCCATCGATTCCAATTTGATATGTTTTGATCTAGAGAACCATGTTCCATGGCTCCCTCATTAGATTTCCTTCGTTATTCAGGTAATCATCAATGAGAAGACCATCCAATGCACTATCATCGATGAAGGTGCTTCCACCTGCATCATGTCAACTACATGTTGGAAGGCTATTGGTTTCCCTGCACTGAACCAGTATCTGAACACTTTGGAAGCTTTCAATGGGCATGATTCATGACCCTTCGGTGTCTTACCTAACCTTGCCATCGCCCTAGAAGGAAAGACAATGCAAGTCGAAGTAGAAAGTGTTGATGCCAATATCAATTATAATATTCTACACGGATGAATTTGGACTCATTCCATGCATGCCATGGCCTCCTCTTTATTTTGTGTTATCCACCTTCCCCATCAAGTGAAAGTTATCACCGTCGATTAGTTGTCTTTCTTTTCCTCTTCCTCCTCAGATGGGAATGCTTCATGCATCAAGAGCTCTGGTTCCCCCTATGAGAGTGTAGGGGTAGGTCTCTTAAAAGATTCTGCCTTAATGGGTATTTTTCCACTCCCACCTCGTTATGTTGCCTCTGTCAACGTGATCTCGGTCAAATTTGATCCCTTGGTCATACCTACACTAGATATTGTTGATACTTGGGGTGAGGTTATTCCTCTTAGTCCCAACGAAGTCAATTACGTGGAAATTGTTTTAGCTTAGAACTCTGCATCCTATGATTCTCATATGTCAAAGACCTCTCTTGATGTATACTCTCAATCCCCCTGGCTGGGCACTTTGGAATGATCTAATCCCTTAGCCAAGACCTTCCTCACTAATTAAGGTATCATGATTCATGGAAATCATGTCTCTCAAGGAACCACCATGGATTGATACTCATCATTGCTCCTCATTCCTGCCTCACACGACAGTCATCTCTACCACTTTTGAAGAGTCCTCTTCTCCATTTCCACCACCAACTGTTACCCATGAAGTATGGTCAGAAGGAAATTTGGGTAATATTACCCAAACGATGCCAATTGAAATTTCCATCAAACCTATCTTGTTCTCCGGATGAGATCAAGACATATACTCATCTATTTTAGGAATTTTTTGATGTGTTTGCATGGTCTTACGAAGAAATGCCTGGCATTGATCCTAGCATTGTGGTGCATGAAATACCAATGTATCCACATGTGAAGCCTATTTGCCAACGGCTTCGCCCGGTGCACCCTAGGAAGTTTGCTTCCATTAAGGGTGAAGTTGAAAAGCTTCTCAAGGGTTGGTTCATTTATCCCATCCCCCTTACAAACTAGGTGTCCAATATTGTCCCAGTGACTAAAAAACAAGGCATGATCCGCGTTTATGTGGATTATTGAGATCTTAATCGTGCCTGTCCTAAAGACAACTATCCTACTCCCCTCATTAATCAAATCATTGATGAATTTTCTGGGAGCGAGATCTTTTCCTTTATGGATGGTTTTTCTGGTTATCACTAGATTAATATCACATTGGCCGATCAAGAAAAGATAGCCTTTATCTACCCATAGGGTACGTTCGCGTACAAGAAGCTCGATTTTGGCCTCAAAAGTGTTGGAGCCACGTTTCAATGGGAAATGTCCTACGCATTTCATGATATTCACAACATTTTCCAGCCTTACTTGGATGACCTCCATGCTCATTCTCGTAAGTTCCAAGATCATCCAGACCATCTGTCTAGTCAATTTAATGTCTTAAATTGCTCTACATAAATTATCAATCTGGGTATCGTAAACTGATGAAGTGTGGTGCACCATATGTGCTTAGTTAACCTTTCTCTTACTTCGTTGTTTTATAGTTTATGTTGTTTTTGGGGATTTGTTCTTGTTGTTTTTCTAAAGTGTTTAATGCAACTAGTTCAATCGAAATAAAATGCAATAATCGAATAATGAGAGAATGACTATGAGACCCAGTATCCTTGCTGCTTCAGCAAAAGGACAAGATGATTCTATCACGTCATTAGTTCATTAAAAGGCTATGTGCATCACTAATCTACAATCAACTTGAAAGCAATTTATGTACAGCTAATATACATGGTGAAATAAAATGCAAAAATAAAATGACAACTATACAAGGCAGGGGCCCCCTACCACCTATGAAATCAAATGCTTAAAGGAAAATAAAGACATCAAATAAAGGACTAATGACATCGACCCAGTATCTCTGCTGTTGATTTAAAATGAAAATGAAATGTGAAATCTAAGTGGTCACATAAAGGAGACAAATCACACTACTTTAACCTTTTCTTAACCTTTTTGCCTTTCAGCTAGATTTATCATGTGAGAACAGTTATGAACAAGTCAGTAATGTGAGTCTTAAAGCAAACTAAACCAAGTTGTACTAAGTGATATTTTGGCTCCAATAAAGTTATTTGATTATGGAAAAAGAACCATCAATAGATGAACAACTTGATATCTAAGAGCAAAAGTAAAGTGCAAGTTAAAGAAATGCTACTAATGAAAATCAAACTACAGAAAAATAAAGGTCAGCAACATAGACAAGATGATCACACATGCCATTAGTCATGAAATCAAAGCAAAATTAAACACACTTGCATGAATTAAAATTGCATGAATGAAAAATCTAATCTACCTTACATTCTACAAAGCAATATTTACAAAATGAAATCTACTCTACCTTACATCCTAATATGCTCCATGACATCTACTTCACATCTCCTTCCATGTTGAGAACATCAAAGCTTTATTCAATTTCTTCAAAAGTACAAAGTACAAAAGCTTTCAAAAGCCATCAAGGAAGAACTACAAACTTGAGAACTAGAAACTGAAAGACTAAAAGGGACTAAAAAGACTAACTAATGAAGGAGAGAGATCTCCTATTTATACAAAAAGATGAGAGCCATCTCATTAATGATAGTCCATGAATCTCTCCCTCTACCTCTAGAGTCCTAATCAAAATAGGAACTGATAAGACACATGTCTTTTTAGAGTTACAATACAATTAGGAGATGTGACACATATCCTCATGATCCCATGATTCTTTCCAACCAAATTCGAATTTGGCCTTAGAGTGCCACATAAGGATCTTCTAGAAGTCTCCTTTCAACCTACACATGTCAACAACCTCAACCCATTTGTTAGGTATAAGCATATGCACATTATTTTCTAATGTTTAACCACAAATTCACTTAAAAGGCTTAGAAATAATAAAGATTGGAAAAACATAAAGGTGGCCTAATGATAATGAAAGTGGGATGAATGTAGTGACATAGTAGTGAAATGGAGGTGATATAATGGATATAATAGTGAAAGTATAATGCAAATGAATGACATTTTCAAGACTCAACATACCCCCCAACTGAAGCTATTGCATGTCCTCATGCAATATATATTACATTAACTCTTTTGATCCTTGAGCTTTGGATTAACTTTGCATGATATCATTTGATAACTTCATATTTCTGCAAAGTGTTTTACTTGAATTGCAACATGGTTGGTTCTTGTGTTACAACCAATTTTTTTTTATTGTTGCCTTCTATTTTGATCTTTGAACTTTGCATAATGATATTTTGATTATTGTTGCAAAGTATTTCTTTATTGGATTGCATGATGGTTGGTTCTTGTGTGACAACCATGATTTTGTTTGTATCCAATTTATCCTTTAAACACTTTTTCAAAAGCCATTGTATGCTCATAATAGCAATGTAATAATTAATATATGTTGGAAGTATGTGAGCTCTTGAATATGATATGGACATGGCAAGATATGAATATGAATGTATCCCCCCCCCAATTGATGATATTGGCAATTTTATGAAATGAGGAAGAAAAATGTTTTTCCAATAATTATCATTCTAGCTTTTTATGGAATTCTATGGTCAAAAGTTAGAAAATGACGTACCTTCACTTACCCTTTTGGAATGGATGAGTTGTATGTGTAGTGGCTGAAAAATTCTGATCATATTCTTCTTCAAGTGGCTGAACAAGAGGAGTCATGGATAGAGAGATAAGATGGCTTTTTATTGCTTCTACTAAAACTTGCTGAATCTGCTCCAAAATGCTGAAAATAATAGTCTTCATGTCTTCAAAACTCATTGGCACAGTTCCTACTATGTGAAAAGATGTTCTGATGTCGAACATAGTAGGAAATTGTTGGCTTAGTGGCCATTAATGGATGCCACTAGTCAACACGAGAACTCTCACCATTGATGACAATGAGAGTCAAGATGCCCAAACACATCTTGCTAGGTACGAATGAATTTGTTGATGTCGAGTCACCTAGAAGATCTAACGAACAAGGGACATTAATGTATTCCCATTGTTTGTCAGCATGAGGACTTGCCATTAAGGCATGCAAGCCTCAAGGTGTTTTTACAAAGAAATTAGACTCAAAGGACTATGGACTCAATAATTTGCATTGAAGCAGGGCTTATTTGCTGAATGAAAATGACAAGGAATGGAAAATGAAAATGGAAGATGGACATGGAGAGTAGAAATGGCAATGGGCAATAAGCATATGAATGAGCCTCTTGCTTTTATTTGTGGATTATGAATGGACAAAAAGAGATGGAAAGTGTATGTGAATGTAAGTGGAAAGTATGGAGTGGAATAAGGTGAATGGTTTATTATGAAGTATGGATGTGATGGATGGATGTGATGGAGACAATAGTATCTGAAACTTTTTCAAGTGTTTGGATCTGATTTTGCATCAACATGTTTCCTCTTTGTTGCTGATCATCCTCTTATGAAACAAATCAGTCTCTTAGAGAGACACCATTCTCTTGTAGTCATTTGTCCTTCCTCCTGGAACCTGCAAAAAAAACTAATACTTCTTCTGCAATGGAATGTAAGATTATCAAAGGAGAGAGGTGATCAATCTCTCTAGTTATGATATTTACACACAAAACTAAGAATTTCTATTAATGAAACAAGTTCTCAAAGGAAAAATCAAAAGAATTTATACCTGCTTTGGAATTGGTGCCCAAATTGAATGTTGCTTCTTTCCAGAAATTTATTTCATTATTTGCCATTTCAAACTCTAATGATAGATTTCTCATTGTATAGATCTTGTTGAGATCTTTCCAACGATACTTAAATCATCAAAATCTGATTTTGTATGAGAAAGATAGGCTGATTTGAACAATGAGGTTTTCTGGCTGCGGAATTGGACTTTAGCTGCGGAATGTGCACAGTTCTGTAGCTAAAAATCTTGGATACAAAGTTAGCCATTCATTTTTCATCATCAATCCAAAATTAATCAATACCTTCAGAAAAGTGAGAAAATAACTTGTTCATTTCATTGATTCAAAATTATTATTTTTTTCTTGACATGCAGCGACTCAGTGTGGCGACTCAGTGTGGCGACTTAGTGATAACACACAATTTGACTTCCCTTTGACCGGGGTCTTTTTCATCAAATTTGATCGAATGAATAGGACACCATCCATGTACCAACATCCTCCCAGCTACCCATGTAACTTGTTTTGCTTGATGACACCTGCAACCTAGAGTTTAACAAAACAGTTGCGGAAAGTTTGAGCTGGCTGCGGAAAGCAGTTTGATCAAATTTTTTTTTTTTTTTTTATTGTCTGCAGAGCAAAATAGTTTTATTGATGAAAAAAAACAGTCTATAACCATTATCATGACTATTTGACCCTTTCATAGACTTAAGCCCTTCCGGTTCTGCCTTTAGTTCAGTTTGACCGTATTTGCCTCCTTGTTGACCACGGGTTTTGATGACCGGTTTGGATGAGCTGGAAGGACACACACCATGTCCTTGATCCCACAAACTTTCCCATGTGGCTCTTCTACCCAGAGGACACCTGGAACATAGCATTTAAGAAAACAGCTGCGGAATCTGGGATTGGTTGCGGAAACTGGTGCGAGCTGCGGAAACTGGTGCAAGCTGCGGAAACGCTGTGTGACATTAATAGTTTATAGCATCAGCCAAAAGAAAGTTAAGGTGTAAATGAACTGATCTTCCATATGATAGCCTTTTCCATTCTCGTTGCCTATATCAGTTCATACACCTATGTTGTAAGGTCCATGACCACACTAACAATATCTCCACTAGCAGCTTTTAGAGGTTTAACTGCCTTAACTCTCGATACTCCAGCTTGGGTCATTACCAATTTAATGTCTTTGGGCTCCACTCCAGTGTCATCTATGAAGGCATTAGGCTTTGAGATAACAAAGACAATCTAAAGTTGAGACTCCCGCTTACTGGAATCATAACCTTGGTCCAGCGTCTCAGAGTTCTGGATGCCCTTCACCATCTCTGCAACCAAGCAAGCTAAGCATGTACACCGATATCGGGCTTTAGAATATGGCAACAATGGTTAAACCCCATTCTATAATAGGTAGCGGGAGTTATGCGGTGGCAGCGACAGAGAGTCGTGTTCAATTGAAACTGTTGTTTAACGGGGAGTCGTATTCAATTGAAACTGTTGTTTAACGGTTTTAAATGAATTGCAATGGGTGGCATATGGGCAGAGAACGTGGTAGAGGTGGCAGCATAGAATCAAATTTGAATTCCCCTTCTTCAGGCACGCCGATTTCAATCACACATCAGACTATCAGTTAATTAACTCACGTTTTTATTCACGCGGTGGCAAAAAAAACGAGGCTCTAGAGAACCTAAGATTTCTCCCAGACCGCCACAAATTTCTTCAAACATTTTCTGGGTTATCTAATTAACCCACCTGGAAAAAAAACCCATGTTTTATTTTTTTGAAATTCGTCTCCATTTGGGAAAATCGAACGTTTGAAGTTTGACGTTTTTTCTGTGTTTACGTTTTTCTGAGTTTACTGTTCTCTGTTCTGCATTCTTTCTGAGTTGATGTTTTTATTGCTTCATTCGTTGTTTTTGTTTGATCTACTGTTTTGCAGGTGTGTTACACAGGTTCAAAACATCCAAATCATTCAACCCCCTGCATCTCTGTACTTCACAATCCGTACTGTTTGCACACATGTTTTCTGCAAATCCGATAATCAGCTAATCATGAGTTTCATGACTCCAACTTTGAAAAAGGCCCTAGCTGACTTGTATGTCATTGATAAACAGTACGAGAAAGCTTTTGCAATATATGCAGATCTGAGGAAACCTGGCATATTTGAATTTATTGAGGAGCATAATCTACATGATGCTTTGCAAGATAAGGCGTTGGCACTCATGACTTAGATCCAAAAAGGGCAGTTGCCTTACTAGTCCAACAAAGAGAGTTTATTAAACCATCTGAAGTGGTCTCACAGTTGCGGAAGGCTGAGAATAATAGCACCTACAAATATTTATTGCATGAATATTTGCATGCACTGTTTGAAACAGATCCTCATGCAGGCAAAGACTTTCACGGCCTCCAGGTGGAGCTTTATGCATAATATGAACCCAGGCTGCTTCTCCCTTTCCTACGCAACAGCCAACATTACTCTCTTATGCACAAGACACCTCGTCTAATTGACTTTGACAACAAGCGATCATTTTTCCGCTCTCGGATTAGACAACAGTAAAGGCAATAGTCCATTCATGAAGATTTTGGGAAAGCCTTTGGGATACATGACAACAG
This sequence comes from Pinus tabuliformis, assembly GCA_031772625.1. Taxonomy (NCBI): domain Eukaryota; kingdom Viridiplantae; phylum Streptophyta; class Pinopsida; order Pinales; family Pinaceae; genus Pinus; species Pinus tabuliformis. The sequence goes on along the minus strand of CM062806.1, from coordinate 37,225,529 downwards.
ATGAACAACATCGAGTTATGAATATATCTTGGATGCCTCTTCGCCACTCCCCCATGACAATGAAAATATCCTCAGTATGGTTTGGGGGCTCAATTTGCATAGTATGTATTTCAATTCTATCAGAAATAACGGATCCCTCTTCTTGCACATTTGAATCATGCGCAGAGGCCACAGCGAAAACTAGGAATGGAGATAGCCATAGATTGTTTTTCTTCTTCTTTTTTTTCTTCTCTTTTTTTTTTCTTGAATCAATTGAAGTGATGAAGTTTATTTTGTCTCCTATTTTTTCTTAACAATTTTTTTTCTGATCCTCCAGATCACACAAAGTGCAGGAGGAGAGCATACTCAAGAATTATTATTTTTCTTCTTTTTTTTTACTTAACAATCCTTTTTCTGATCCTCTAGATCACACAAAGTGCAAGAGGAGAGCATACTCAAGAATTATGAACCTTTTTTTTTAGATGTAAGAAATAAGGTCTCCTAATTACACTTCCCCGGCAACAGCGCCAAAATGTCTAGTCAATTTAATGTCTTAAATTGCTAATTATCAATCTGGGTATCGTAAACTGATGAAGTGTGGTGCACCATATGTGCTTAGTTAACCTTTATCTTACTTCGTTTTTTTATAGTTTATGTTGTTTTTGGGGTTTTGTTCTTGTTGCTTTTCTAAAGTGTTTAATGCAACTAGTTCAATCGAAATAAAATGCAATAATCAAATAATGAGAGAATGATTATGAGACCCAGTATCCTTGCTGCTTCAGCAAAAGGACAAGATGATTCTATCACGTCATTAGTTCATTAAAAGGCTATGTACATCACTAATCTACAATCAACTTGAAAGCAATTTATGTACAGCTAATATACATGGTGAAATAAAATGAAAAAATAAAATGACAACTGTACAAGGCAGGGGTCCCCTACCACCTATGAAATCAAATGCTTAAAGGAAAATAAAGACATCAAATAAAGGACTAATGACATCGGCCCAGTATCTCTGCTGCTGATTTAAAATGAAAATGAAATGTGAAATCTAAGTGACACTACATAAAGGAGACAAATCACACTACTTCAACCTTTTTGCCTTTCAGCTAGATTTATCATGTGAGAACAATTATGAACAAGTCAGCAATTAAAGCAAACTAAACCAAGTTGTACTAAGTGATATTTTGGCTCCAATAAAGTTATTTGATTATGGAAAAAGAACCATCAATAGATGAACAACTTGATATCTAAGAGCAAAAGTAAAGTGCAAGTTAAAGAAATGCTACTAATGAAAATCAAACTACAGAAAAATAAAGGTCAGCAACATAGACAAGATGATCACACATGCCACTAGTCATGAAATCAAAGCAAAATTAAACACACTTGCATGAATTAAAATTGCATGAATGAAAAATCTAATCTACCTTACATTCTACAAAGCAATATTTACAAAATGAAATCTACTCTACCTTACATCCTAATATGCTCCATGACATCTACTTCACATCTCCTTCCATGTTGAGAACATCAAAACTTTATTCAATTTCTTCAAAAGTACAAAGTACAAAAGCTTTCAAAAGCCATCAAGGAAGAACTACAAACTTGAGAACTAGAAACTAAAAGACTAAAAGGGACTAAAAAGACTAACTAATGAAGGAGAGAGATCTCCTATTTATACAAAAAGATGAGAGCCATCTCATTAATGATAGTCCATGAATCTCTCCCTCTACCTCTAGAGTCCTAATCAAAATAGGAACTGATAAGACACATGTCTTTTTAGAGTTACAATACAATTAGGAGATGTGACACATATCCTCATGATCCCATGATTCTTTCCAACCAAATTCGAATTTGGCCTTAGAGTGCCACATAAGGGTCTTCTAGAAGTCTCCTTTCAACCTACACATGTCAACAACCTCAACCCATTTGTTAGGTATAAGCATATGCACATTATTTTCTAATGTTTAACCACAAATTCACTTAAAAGGCTTAGAAATAATAAATATTGGAAAAACATAAAGGTGGCCCAATGATAATGAAAGTGGGATGAATGTAGTGACATAGTAGTGAAATGGAGGTGAAATGGAGGTGATATAATGGACATAATAGTGAAAGTATAATGCAAATGAATGACATTTTCAAGACTCAACACCATCTTCGGCAAATGTTTCTACACTACAGACACTATAACATTCAGTTAAATCTGCACAAATGTGTTTTCTATGTGGAATTGGGACAACTCCTGGGCTTCATCATTTCCAAGGAGGATATTCGCTAGGATCCACTAAAGGTTGAGGCCATTGTAAATTCACCCCCTCCATCCTCATTGCACCAACTCTAGAGCCTGCAGGGAAAGGCAAACTTTCTCCATCGTTTTATACCCAAATATGTTAGGCTAGCCACAGGATTTACACAGTTGCTCAAACAAGGAATGCACTTTGCATGGGATGAGGTGGCCCAAAAATATTTTGACGATCTGAAGGTCATCCTCATAAATGCTCCTCTGTTGTATCTGCTAGACTATTATCAATATTACTTCCTTTACCTAGTCGCAACACCTAGCACCATTGCTATGGTTCTAGTCCAAGATGATGATGAAGGTAGTGAACATATAATCTACTACCTTAGTTGGAATCTCCTCCACACTGAAATGCATTATGCACATGTCGAGAAGTTGGCTTTGGTTTCTGTTCAGGTTGTTCAACTCTTTCGGAACTATATCCTTTTTCATACGACTACAGTGATTTCTGAATGCAACCCTATGACCTATATCCTTACTCGTTAGTTGTTGGGGGGAAATTATTCTAAATGGATCATCATCCTACAAGAATTTGATTTCATCTTCACTACAGCCAAATCTAAGAAGTCACTCGTTTTCACCGAATTGATTTGTTCCCTCCCCTCCAAGGCTCTCCCTGCTAGTGTAGATGAACAAATTCCAGATGAGATCCTTTTCCTAATTAGCACCCTTGATCCATGGTATGGTGATATCATCGTGTATCTCCAAACTTCCACGTTTCAGTCCATGTTGACCAAGGATGATCGTCGAAGGATTCGGCATCATTCCCAACCCTACTGTATTATTGCAGATACTTTATACCATGTCGGTGTCGATTCGGTTCTTCACTGATGCCTTACAATAGAGGAAGTTGAAAGAGATCTCAATGATTGCTACTCCAGGGCATGTGGTGGTCATATGTCTGGTTACGCTACAGCTCAAAAAATCCTTCGCACTGGTTATTTCTAGTCGTCTATCTTCAAAGATTGTATTCTTACTGTCTGTACGTGCAACAAATGGCAAATTTACCAATACAAGATGCGCGCCCCACCCACTCACCTACAACCTGTCATTACTATTGGTCCCTTTGCCAAATGGGGCATCGATTATATGACATGTAACCCTCATTCGGCCGGGGGACATGGCTATATTATCGTCGTTGTGGATTATTTCACAAAATGGTCCGAAGCGATACCTACATATTCTGTAGATGGTAAGACATCAACTCAATTCCTTTTTAACCATGTTATTTCCAGGTTCGGTGTACCCCAAGCCATTGTTACAGACCATGGCTCCCATTTCAGTGATTACATGATGGTTAAGATGACATCTTCATTGGGCTTGCGCCACGATTTCTTGACCCCATATTACCCTCAAGCCAATGACCAAGTTGAAGCTGTGAACAAAGTTTTGGTCACAATGCTTCAACGTACTATTGGGATGTACAAGTCCAACTGGCATCTCATGCTCTTTCCAGCTCTGTGGGCCTAACAAAACCCAACCAAAGATGCCCCTGGTTTCACACCATTATAGCTAGTTTATGGTTTGTAAGCAACATTGCCTATCAAATGTGAGATTCCTTCACTCAAGTTAGTTGTTGAACTCCTCCCCGAAATGTCACCTCAATAGGAATACCTCTTATATTTAGAATGGCTCAATGAGACTCATCGTCTCACTGCCTTGGTAATCGAAGCACAAAATAAACAGGTCAAATCCCATTTCGATCAGTCGGTCTCCCATCATGTAATCTCTGAGGGTGATTTGGTCTTATTATACGACCAAGCTAACGATAAGATGGGGGAAGGCAAGTTCAAACCTATGTGGCATGGGCCCTATATCGTGAAACACATTTTGCAGAAAGGAGCCTATGAGCTTATTGATTATGAAGGAAATCCTCTCGATAAGCCCTGAAATGGGCTTTACCTCAAAAATTACTATACTTAGGTCATCTTGCATGGTTACTTATGTACATCAGTGTGTGATTTGTTTTTTTACAGCGTGGTTTTGAGTGATAATTTTCAAACAACTATATTTTTTGCTATGCTTTTCTTGCCTTGCAGATGTCTGCGATTCCTCACGTTGGTTTTGCTAATGGTGCTTTCCGTAGTACCCAGAATCTATCATCTATAGAATGGGCTATCTATGACCCTAACGGTGAGTTGGTTGATTTTCAAGGTATTGTTGAAAATAATACTGAGAGGGGGGGTGAATCAGTATTATCACATCAATAGAACTTTTTCATTTCCATATTCAGATTCATATATGATACTTCCACAACTTCTTATGATTCAGTTAGTTGATCCTTAATGAGTGCATTAGAACATTATCGACCATATTAAAAATAAACAGTTGCAGTAAAATAGAACAGATCATCACACATAAGCCACACACATGAACACCATGATATAAGGTGGAAAACCAATGTGGGAGAAAACCACTTGCTGCAAGTCATCTCAATCTTCTTCTTAATAAGAAAATCCTTTTACAATATTTTTGTACTGGTGCAGTCTTATACCAGTACGCAGGCTTCTACCTGCAGAGAACTACAACCCCATAGTTCTTGTACTAGCCGATCCATTTACTAGTACGCAGGCTTCTACCTGCTACAATGCTCCAAGGTTTTCCCTTAGCTCTTGTACTAGCTTAGATGTTAGTACGTAGGCGCCGGCCTACAAACATCTCTCCTCTGGGTACCACGTTTCATACATTTTCATACTGGATACTCCTGAAGCACAACACATAATCTAAAATGCCACATTTCATCCAATTTTCATACTGAACCCATAAATATCATTGAAGCACATAATCAATCAATCTTCTGAATCACCCAATCACCAGATCAATACATATACAAGGATAGTATGCGTGTCAGCAATCAGATCTAGTCCATCAGATCATATAAGGATAAGTCATTATGAACCTGATCCATTCATCCATCAATACTGAAGCTAATCATAATCATTCAATCAATCACTTCTCAGAACATAATACCAGTAACCAGACATCACTTCAAAACCCCAGAACACTTCAGTAAACAACAGAAGCAGCTAAAACATATTTTAAGATAAGTACGCAGCTTCTTCAATGGAAACCTGCGGGTATCCGCTCCTGCACCATCTATTGATCTGCGGGTATCCGCACCTGAATAGTCTGCTGACCTGCGAGTATCCGCAGTTCGCAGTTTGCTTCTCTGCGGGCATCCGCACCTGCGGCTCGGGTTGCCTGCGTACCCCCGCACTGTACCCGTCTCTAGCCTGTGATCCTCCAGCAATCCTCCGCACCTACACCGATCTCTGGCCTGCGAACCTTCGCACCTTTTCCTCGATCTACCTGTGGATCTCCGCGCCTGAAACGTGTCGCACCTGTGGTCCAGACTTCAAATATGCCACAGACTTATCAGATCTACAGATCTGATCATGCGCAAAGGAGATCTCGACCCATCAGTGGATTTGCCCTATAAAGCTCAGGTTTCTCCTTGATGTAGATCTAGATATCACTCAACAACCAGAATTTCAGATTTAGCTCACCTTACGATATTCAACCCATAAGCATGCTCTAGCCAAATGATCTCCTTCCTCTTTTATAGCCTTAGGCCTTTCACAATACCACGGTCCAAAACCATAATAACACAATACCACGGACCCGACAACCATAAGATTCCCACACGTGCGCTTTTCTCTGCATGAAAGTGTGTGAACTTTTAGGACCGCACCTTTTGTTCTGTGATCTTGCGAACATGTCCGCACCTTCTGAACGTAGTACCTGCGGACCCAGCCTATGACCGCACCTATTGCATGGTGCACCTGCGAACTTCTTATTTTCTTCATTCTTTGTGGGCGGATCATCAATATTGGCTACTAACCTGTTGTACTGTGATTTATCACCTGTATGAGTTGCCATCAAGGACAACAGTTTAGCCATAATGCCAACAATCTCCCCATTTGGACTTGATGGCAAAGCTTACTTGTCATACTAAGGATTTTTCATTTGATTCCTTTGAGCTGTCCAGCATCCCATGTATTATGTCACATCTGATATCTCTTTTGTGGATTCACTTGATTGTATATAAGTGAGATGTTCTTTTATGAGTGGGTTGCCATCAAGTACAACACATGCATCATAATCCCAACAATCTCCCCCTTTGGACTTGATTGCAACAACACCAAATCACTCCCCCCCTTTGACATCAAGGGCAAAGGGCGGACCAAGATATTTTCTTCCTTTGCCGTCCATACTCCCCTTTAGTACCTGCTGAAAACTCTGAATGAGCTCCCCCTTTGTATATTCCATGGTGCACTAATCTATCCATGATGAAATCTCTAGTCTACTGAAATATGTTGTTCATGCTCCCCTTGTCTATAAGAAAAGTCTGAAAAAAGATGTTCTACAAGAAGAACATGACTCTATACATCATAAATGACCTTCCTATCACCAAAGATTCATACATACATCTATCTCCCATCACAATGGTGATATACCAAGAGTTTACATATGATAACATAAGAGAATAACATCATTCATCCCAGGCATAGTGGGGAAACCAACATAGGCCGTTACATGATCTGAAGAGATCTCATCAAATGACTACAATAGATAGAGACACACTATTACATCATTGATACATCGAATGATATACATGACATTTACAACAGAGACCAGACACATGATAAATATCAGCAACAACACCGTATGATCTTCTCCATAGCATCTGTCAATAGCAACTAGACCAGCAACTTGCATGAATCATCAACTCATCCTTTTGAACAGAATCATTCACAATCTATCATATGTGAGAAACACCATAGCCATCCAGATCTGAACAATTGGGAATATATGTGTAAAATAGCCTATCATCATATAGGTAAGAACTCATCATCATCATGTCTCCAACAATGCTACTTTGAATAATCATCCATGTATCCAGCCAACAATCCTCATCCACATATGTGCCAAGAACACTAGGAATCCGGCCTCATAATTGTAATTCATAAGATGACAATAGCATATGAGTGACTCATCATCAAGTAATGAAGACAAGCTTTGTACTTTTCCTTATCCTTATGAAGATCACCATGTAAGCATCATATATCAGAGAATCAACCACAAATCTGATCTAAATATCAACTATGTAACCCCAAGAATCATCTGAACAACTCATAACCATATCATAGCAAGATGAGTCATTTATCCATATAAGCATCATCACCAAGGACTATTAACCATAATGCCAACAATGCATTAAAAGCATATGCTCCCCCTAAACCTGTGCCATTTGTTAGATCTGATCATGCATATATCAGCAATAAGCATCAAGACATCATCATCATCCAGTTAGGATCAAAACACCTCTAAAAAACTTACAAGTATCAAAAACATTTCCACATGTCCTCAGCAGACTGTAACTATTAACCAATCAGATCCTTTTTCTGAGCCTATCCCCACTGCTTTTCCTCAGACTGAGATATACACGACTTCCCTTTAAGAAACTTGCGTATGAGATTCAGGACACTGAAGTTTTACACTTTCAGCTCCCCCTGAGTCTGTTATGTCTGTGCCGTGCCGTGTCTCAGTACATTTTTCTGAGTGAACTTCATTCTTCTTCCATATCTTCAAGTGTGATGAAGTTTTCTCCTTTTGGTGTGATGTCCGTCCTTTGTTCCTGCATTCCTTTGCTATATTTCCAAGCTTGTTACATGCATAACATCTTACATGTTTCATATTTCTCCTGTAGCAATCAGCAGCTTTGTAACCAAACATATTGAAAGCAAAGCAATATCCATTAAAGTACCTTGAATGTGATGATCTTTCTGCATGATGGTCTTGAACCCTTCTTCTTTTACATCTAGCTGCAACATGTCCAAGATTATGACATACATAACATTCAACATTATTCATAGGAGGAGTAAAATATTTTCTTTGAAGAATTTCTTTCCTTGGTTGATGATGAGATTGACCTTTCATCTCCTTATTGAGCATTTCAAATTTTGCAGTAGATTCCCTTGTCTTACTTTGTGAACTAGATTCACCTTCAACAGATTCATGAAAACCAAGACTAGTTTTGATAGCAGGAGACCTTTGACTATTAAGAATATCATCCAACACTTTAGTACTATCTTGAAAACGTAAGAGCTTATCCTTTTCTTCTAATTTATTTTTCAAGATATTTACCTCAACCTGAAGTTGTTCTTCCTTTTCTAGACCTTGCTTCTTCATGTCTTCTTCAGCTTTCCTTCCTTCTTCCAACTGATGCCTTAGTTTGAGAATCTCCTTTTCTTGTTCTTCATTTAGATCCTGCTGCATTTGGCAAATTCTGAAGGCACATTCCAGCTGAGATTTTAAGCTGATAACTTCGTTTACTTGTTTTTCAATAGCTTGGAGTAGATCTTTATTCTGCTTCTTTGATTCTTCAAGATCTTCCTTTAGTGAGCGGATCGTGGCTTCAAGACTTTCATAGTAACTGGATCTATCTCTGAGTTTCTTGATGGTTGTGCTTCTTTCATTGACTTCATCTCTTAGAGATGTTACTTCATCCTGCAACTTTTGATAGTTGTCCTTGAATAACTTCCTTACCTTGTTTCCTTCCTCTAGTTGGGCCTTTAGTTTGGTAGCTTATTCTTTGAAGTCACATTCCCTTTTGTTCATAGATCTTGTTGATCTCTGATTTTATTTGAAAGCCTTTTAAATTTTGCCTCTATTTGATATCTTTCTTGTTCACCCATAAGAGCAAATTCAGTTGTTTCGCTATCACTTTCATCTTTTCCAAATGGATAGATAGCTGGAACATCAGAGGATAGCAAATTCATACCTGATAGATCATCTTCATTCTGAAATGATTCTGAATCTGAAGAGTTTCTTACACCTAATCCCCAATCGATTCTCCCACTGCCATAGTTCTTCTGAGATGTCTTCTTCTTCTTATGTGCTTTCTTCTTAAGCTTCTTTCCAATGGTTCCACGGATCTCCTTCAAGTGATCAAGATTCTACCAAAGGACCTGCTTTGATACCAATTGTTGGAAATAATTCTGAGAGGGGGGGGGGGGGTGAATCAGTATTATCACATCAATAGAAATTTTTCATTTCCATATTCAGATTCATATATGCTACTTCCACAACTTCTTATGATTCAGTTAGTTGATCCTTAATGAGTGCATTAGAACATTATCGACCATATTAACAATAAACAGTTGCAGTAAAATAGAACAGATCATCACACATAAGCCACACACATGAACACCATGATATAAGGTGGAAACCCAATGTGGGAGAAAACCACCTGCTGCAAGTCATCTCAATATTCTTCTTAATAAGAAAATCCTTTTACAATATTTTTGTACTGGTGCAGTCGTATACCAGTACGCAGGCTTCTACCTACAGAGAGCTACAACCCCATAGTTCTTGTACTAGCCGATCCATTTACTAGTACGCAGGCTGCTACCTGCTGCAATGCTCCAAGGTTTTCCCTTAGCTCTTGTACTAGCTTAGATGCTAGTATGTAGGCACCGGGCTACAAACATCTCTCCTACGGGTACCACGTTTCATATTTTTTCATACTGGATACTCCTAAAGCACAACACATAATCTGAAAGGCCACGTTTCATCCAATTTTCATACTGGACCCATAAATATCATTGAAGCACATAATCAATCAATCTTCTGAATCACCCAATCACCAGATCAATACATATACAAGGATAGTATGCATGTCAGCAATCAGATCTAGTCCATCAGATCATATAAGGATAAGTCATTATGAACCTGATCCATTCATCCATCAATACTGAAGCTAATCATAATCATTCAATCAATCACTTCTCAGAAAATAATACCAGTAACCAGACATCACTTCAAAACCCCAGAAAACTTCAGTAAACAACAGAAGCAGCTAAAACATATTTTAATATAAGTACACAACTTCTTCAATGGAAACCTGCGGGTATCCGCTCCTGCACCATATATTGATCTGCAGGTATCCGCACCTGAATAGTCTACTGACCTGCGAGTATTCGCAGTTCACAGTTTGCTTCTCTGCGGGTATCCACACCTATGGCTCGGGTTTCCTGCATACCCCCGCACTGTATCGGTCTTCTTTGTTTGGGTGCACTTAGACTGGAAAACCCTCGTCAACTTTTATTTTCTTTGCATAGTAAGCCTACCTATGTTTACACTTATTACATCCAAGGGCTCAGATTAAACTATTGAGCTCATTTTTATTTACTCTATCTATCTACTTATCTGCCAAGATTAAACAGTTTGGTCAGATTTTATTCTCTATCTTTAAAACTGGAAATTCAAATATGAACTAGTCAAGATTAAGCTGTTTGGACATTCATCAATTGTGGCATAAGTTAACAAGTTGCACACAATGCTTATTATAGAAAATGAAAATGTAGTGGCATTTAGACTTGCACACTTTCCTGGTCTATTTTTATTTGGGGTTCATTTCTTCTCATTTTTTGACCATTTTATTCTTTTCACCCTTTGATTTTTCTTTTAGGGTATACTCTCTTTACATTTTTTACATTTTTTGATTTTTTGATAATATGGAAAACCTTTGCAACAAGGAAAGGAATGAACATATTACAGAGATCAACAATTCAATCATGAAATATGACACCTATTGGTATAGGATTATAATAGTGGCTCCACTTGGGGATGGCTTTCCCTGGTGGAAAGTCAAGAATAGTAGGTTAGATGGCCTTCTGAATGACTTTGACTATGCTCTGAAATTTCATTCTGTTGGTTGCTTTATTGTATGTATGACAACACACTTGTGAAGCTTAAGGCCTTCTCTTCAGGCTTCAAATCCAGCAAGTTACTGTCCAATCCAAACTGTGACATTACCAAGGATATAGTATGTACATGTTAGATTCAAAATACATTAAAACACTGGATCAAAGTAATGTTTCAACATCTTACCATTCACTGGTCCTTCTTCTGTTTTTGTACCATCCATGCTTTTCAGAAAGTAAGTATTGTTCCCTTGCAATGCCTGGATAATAAAAGGTCCTTTCCATAGGAAGTCAAACTTCCCATGTTTTCCTTTGTCTTCTCTCCTGGAATCCCATATTAAAACTTTGTCTCCAAGGTAGAAATCCTCTGCCTAGGTTCCTTTATCAAATATTTTCTTGATTTTTTCTTATAACACTTGGGATCTTTGATACACTTCTTCTCTGGTTTGCTGCAAATGGATGGTCTGATTTATTCTCCTTTGAATGTCATTGGGTTCCACCTGAGCTTCTTGCAGTAGTTTCATTACAGACACTCTTAAAGATGAAAGAAATACAGCTTCCATGCCATAAAGTAACTCATAAGGGCTAGTTCCAATAGACCTCTTTGTAGTAAGTCTATCTGCCCATAGTGCATTTGTGAGTTTCTTGTGCCAATTTTTCTTGTTCTCTTCCAACAACTTCTTAATAATATTAATCAGGCTTTTATTGGAAGACTCAGCTAGACCATTACCTTGAGGGTAATAGGCTGTGGAATGGCCTAAAGTGATATGGTATTTTTTATAGAAATTTATCATTTTCTTGGACTTGAAGGCAGCAACATTGTCAATTATGATCTTTTCAAGACCAACAAATCTAGACAATATGTTGGATTCTTGGAATCCTACAGTCACTGTGTCATTGGCCTGTCTATAAGGAATGGCTTCTATCCATTTGGTGAAATGTTAAGAAATTTACTGCATAACATAAATAAATACTGAGAGGAATAAATATAAAATTAACCAACAATAACCATAAACACATAAATACACATGTTTATCCAGGAAAACCCCAAATCTGGGGAAAAACCCAATCATAATGAAATTTCATTATCCTTGGCCAAAACCTTGGCCAATCTAGCCAAGTGAGCCTTCACCGTTCACCTCCAGGTCTTGCATTACAATGAAATCCTTCTAGCCTTTTATAACCTCCATTACATATAATACCATGGGCAGAATACTATGGGTGCACAATACCATGTGCCCCAAAACCATCACTGTTTAACCTGGTCAACTTTGACTCTATCTTGAGTCAAGTTTACCTAACATGAAATAGTCTGTGGTAGTGAGAATACATTTATGTTGGCTGAACAAGGAGGATGGATTTCTCCAATGAAATCTAGGCCCCATTGTTGGAAGGGTTTTTCAGTGGAAATTGGTCTAAGAGGTAAAGGTAATAGTTTCCTCTTGCCTTCAAAAATTTGACATTTATGGCAAGTAGTGACAAATTTCTTTACATCAGCAAACAAGGTTGGCAGATAAAACCTAGCTCTGAGGATTTTGTTTGTAGTTTATTTCCAGTAAAGGTGTCCACCGCAGTCCCCTGCATGAAATTCTTTGAGAACCTCGTCAGCTTCTTCTTTTACTAGAAAATTCAATAGAATACCTTCATGATTTTTCCAAAAGAGAGCATTATCTAAAATACAAAATTTTGAAGCTTTCATCTTTAAAAACCTTTTCTTTGTTCTGGATAACCCTGGAGGAGCCTACAGGTTTAATAATACATGAGTTATATCAGCATACCAAGGTGAATCTAAGAAGGCCTGGATGATTTGTGGAGTCACCATCTCCTGTTCATTATCCAGTTCATTAATATCCAGGGTTTGAAAGTTTGTTTCAGTCATGAGTTTATCCAAACCATGTCCTTTTATAAGCTTTGTAGGTTTTATTTCAATATCATACTCCAATATATTAGCTATCCATTTACCTTGTTTGCCTTCAATTCCATCCTGAGTCAGGATGTCTTTTACAACAGCATTTGGCACATAGGCTGTTACATGGGAGTATAATATATATACTCTAAAGTATTTAATAGCTTTCACAAGTGCAAAAGCTTGTTTTTCCATGATTTTGTAATTCATTGGTGCATCCCTAAGTGCTTTACTGAAAAAGGCTATGGGTTTTTCACATCCTTGATCATCTTTTTGCAGTAAAACAACTGCTATAGTGTGTTCTGATGCAAATGAAAATATTATGAAGTCTCTGTCGAACTTTGGACTTGTAAGGACTGGTGTTCTGGTCAAATCCATTTTAATTTCTTCAAAGGCTTGTTTGGCTTCAACTGTCCATTTTATACTTGCATCCTTTTTTAACATATTATTAAGCAATCTAATTAATTTAGCCAAATTAGATATGAATCTTCTTAAAAAGTTTATCTTTCCTACGAAAGCTTGAAGTACTTTGACATTTCTGGGGTGGGGTATTTGAAGAATAGCTTCTATTCTAGTAGGATCAATTCTAACGCCCTCTTTGGAGATGATATGGCCTAACAGTTTGCCTTCTTCTAGACCAAACAAGGACTTTTTAGGATTTAATGAAATACCATACTTTATGCATTTTAAAAACACTTTTCTGGGATGATCTAAATGTTGCTAATCTGATTTAGAAAATGGAGTTAGGTCATCTAGATATGTAACAAGAAAATCATGAATTTCTTTTTCAAAGGCTATGTCCATGGCTTGTTGAAAGGTTGCCCCTGCATTCTTAAGTCTGAATGGCATCTTAACATCTTGAATGTTCCCCATGGTGTTGTAAAAGTATTTTTTTCCTGATCATCAGGATGAACTAGAATCTAATTATAGCCTGAAAACCCATCCAAAAGTGAAATCCTAGAAGCACCTACTACTCTTTGTAAAATATGATCCATATTAGGTAAAGGGTAATTGTCCTTCAAAGAAACCTTGTTTACATTTCTTAAGTCAACACATAATCTGATTTCTCCAGTTTTCATCCTTGTAGGCACTAAATTAGATACCCACTCTGAAAATCTGATTGGAGCAATTATCCCTGCATCATGCATTCGTTTGATTTCCTTTTCAATTAAAGGAAATAGTACTGGGTTAATTCTTCTAAGCTTTTGTTTGAACGGTTTTTGATTTTATTTGAGAGGTATTGTATGTTGAATTACAGAGGTGTCATAAGATTTCAGGTCTTCATAGCTCTAGGCAAAGATATCCTGGAATTCTTTGATTAGTTCAACATACTTGAGTTTTTGATCAGGGGGCAAAGATTTGGATAATTTTACCATTTTTGGATCTTCTTCAGTTCCTAAGTTATAGTCTTCAATGTCCGCTTTTAGAGGTTCTATTTTGGGTTTCTTTGGAATATCGTTGAAATCAAAGACATCTTACAAAGGAGTTAATCCTTTAGGCAAATGATTGTCTTTTAAATTGATGACTTCAATTTCTCCTTCAGCAATCTCATCAATGTCTATTTCTTTAAGATCTTGTATTTCCTTTTTGGTAAATTTCGTTGGATGAAGCATTTGAGTTGCATTTTCTGCTGAAATGTCTGCTTCTATCGAATTTGTTTGATCACACTCACTAATTGTATCTACATCTATGTTAGTGCTAGAAAATTCTTCTTCTAGGGTTAAGAAATTGTTAATCTGATTATCACTGCCAAACACTTGCCAGTTCTTTACATTGTCAGGTATGGCTGGCCTTTGTATAATCTTAGCTGTGAATTGATGATTTGGTTCAAATGGAAATTTATAGGTGCTGGCAAACATTGCCAGGCTATGAGCTTGCAAGTTATGTTTTCTTGGGATTTTGGAAAGCTAAGTTTCTAGAAATGTATTGAGGATCTCTATCACTGCTCCTCTGTAATCTCTTAATCTGGGATCATTTGTTAAGAACTTCCCTTTTATCTGTTGAATGATTAAATCAGAATCTCCTAGGATTGATACTCTAATTTCTCCCAATTTCTTGACCAGTTTAAGACCTAGCAATAGAGCTTCATATTCTGCCATATTATTAGTGCACCTAAAGTTTAACCTGTAGGCGTGACCTTCAGCATGATTATTTTCAAGATTGTGCACCCAGACTCCTGCTCCTGCTCCTAATTTGTTCACTGAACCATCAAATTCTAAGTACCAAAGGATCTCATGTTCATAATTAGTATTAGGAGTTTCAGGGATATGTTTAACAGGGAGATCTAGTTTTTTAGTTGCTTCTGGTTTATCTTGAGTATTTGAAGTTTCATTATTCTTAGAAATTTATTGAATTTGAACACTAGACTTTTCATTTGTATTTTCTTCTGGTTCATCTGCCAAAACTTTTACTTTATTTCGGGGATCAATTTCATCATTGTATAGAATGAAAGAATCCATATCAGAGTGTACTAAATAGATAGGGAAATTTTGAGGTTTCTCCTGACTACTTACCACATACTTCATTAAGGTTTCTTTGTAGAGTCTTTTGGGTTGACCAAATATTGAAATAGTAGCGTACGACATGTCCAATTATAGAGATCCTTGAAGCTTTGCACCCCAAGACCTGGAAAATAACATGCCATACTTTGGTGGAATATCAGCTACCACTATGTCCATTAAGATGGTTTTGGCAGGGTATTGAACTAGTGACACGCATAAGTCTTTGATTAAACCTAGACATCTGACCTAACTTGAATCAAAATAAAAGAGGTCTTTATATGGCCTGGTGATGTCAAGGTCTAGTTTCTCCATTATAGATTTAGGCATTAAGTTATGAGAAGCACAAGAATCAAACATGGCATTATGAAGTATTTTATCATGTAAGTTTAAACTTACATAGAAAGAAGGAATATCTTCATCTATTGTTTTTCCATTTACTCCAGGGCCAAAGATCAATTCAGGCTAGTCATCAAAAACATTTACTGAATCTTCGTTCACAGAAATTATGAGTGATCTACTGATTTGACTTCTGTAGACATCGTGTTTAGCTAATTCTGACAGTGTGTTGAGGGCCCCAAAATCGGGTCAACAACAAGGGGGATACCCACCCGGTCGGGAACCTGGTTGGTGGCTCCTTGCCAGTTTGGTGTAGCAGGTCCGACTGGGGATGATGGGACCAGCTTCCCAATCTAAAAGATGTGTGTGTGTGTGTAGATTTTGAAGATACTAATCAAAAGGTAATTTTAAACTAATTTAATTCTAGACTCTAAACTGACTCTATGCTACTGTAATCTAACAAAAACAGCACATCTAATCTATACTAACCCGGGGTAAAATTCTTTCATTATGCGATCTAAAAAGATTTCATACAACAACTGGTAATAAAGATCATTCAGCTATCATAAGAATATAAATCAATTAAGATGAACCATTATGCATAAGAAGTTAGGAAAAATAGTTGTGAACAACATATCGCATAATCAGTTGTTCATATGTCAAGCACAAACAAATGATTCCACCGTAGAAAAGTGCCAAATGGTAATCCAGACATTCATACATTAACATATAAACATATCAGCTGTATATCACTCTAAGAATATGAGCAGAAATTAATCAAGAGATAAAAGTACCATTTATGACTGATTTCACTCACAAACTTCAAGCAATAACGATTTATCTCTACTTACTTCTAACATCTACTAAGAGTACAGAAGTGCAACATCAGTAGCAGACATTAAAATGCAAACATAAATAAATCTCGATCCATCCATTCATCAAAAACCCCCTCCGAGGGTGCAAAAGTGCATGTTCTGAGGACAAGTTTTTTGACAAATTTCCGGACCCTTCTCCAAATGGCATGAGAAGGGTTAAATACTACTAACTAACTAATCTTAATTACACAAATTTAGGGAACGGCTTCAAATGACCGCCCTTTCACTAAAGAAAATTTATTTCTAAAAATTGAATCTAGTTTCTAACCGTTTCTGTATTTGCTCCTTAGTGCTGTAAGCAATGTGAGGTTCGCCTGGAAAGAGTCGGCTGGTTGTCTTTTCCTTTTGCTCGGGCGATGAGGTTAGAAATAACAAAAGCTGGCACCTCTTTCTGACAACTTAGAAGATATTTTTTGAAAATCTCCCTCTGACTGGGTGTTTTTTGCTGTGTGTATACTTAGTATAACTCAGATTTCTTTCAAACTGATTGTGCTGTTGCTATTTCGGTTTCCGGCCGTGTGAATGACTCAATGAGTTAGGGATTTCGTTGCCTGAACAATCTTATGTATTGAAATTTGCTTCATTCTTTGTTCCAGGCTTTTCTGAAGCATCATCCCTTTTCAGCGTTTTTCTTTTTGTTTTACCCAATCTGAGCTTCAGGATCTTTTGCAAACATGTTGCTTTTGTGTGCCTTTGACTCTGAGTCTTGGACAGTCTATTTTCATCAGTGTCTGTGGAGTGATACTCTGGACTCCGTGGCTCTGCTGCATGCGGCATTCATTTGCGAAGGCATCTCCTCTCTGTTCTTCAAGTATTGGCGTTCTCCCTTTTCCTTGGATGTTTCCTGCATAAAGATTTATATCAGTTACTACCTTACAGTTTACGCAAAGGAAAAGAGACATGATGAAAAGATTGACATGAAAGCTTTAGACTCTAATGAATGCATAATCATGACACTCATAATGACTTGACTCTTTGAAAAACGCAACATGATCATCTTTGGATACTCAGGCGTGCAATCATTATTTTCCCTTAGGGTGAGCGCTCGATTTTGGGTTTACAGATCATGCAGAAGAAACTTTGCGATGAGTGGTTTCTGCGATTCGTATCGTAGCAATTAATAGTCTCATTCGTCGCAGGTCGCAAATCACAAAATCGTAGTTTGTAGGATCGCAGATCGCAAATCGCAATATCGCAATTTTCACTTGCTTGTTGTGTGCTGCTTTTGCGACGTTTGCGATATGCGACGTCGCATATCGGCCGTCGGCGATTCCTTTTTATTTTCCTTCAAGGGCGCTTTCAAAGTATGCGATGCGATGAATTTCGCATCGCTTCTTTGCAGCTTATTTACGCGCATAGGAAAACTCTTCACTCTCTCTCTGTGACGCGATATAGCTTTTAGGGAGTTAAATACAAAAATTTGGATAAAAATGTTTTTGGGATTTTTTGTTAAGGGTCCCCCTTTGCTTGATATTATTGCTAATACTAAACAAAGAGGGGGGTTGTTGTTGACCACAACAATGGCGATTCACTGTGAAGAACCAGTTATCTCTGCTTTTCTATTGACATTTCCACTTCTGAAACAGAAAAGTTTTCATATGTCTAAATTTTGTTATGGACAGATAGAGTAGATTACCCCTCATATTGTCAATGATACTTTGCTTCAACCCTTCTTTTATTCCAATTGTCTGCTTCCCTAGGCTTAGTTCTTGCATTCATACCAGACATTACTCAGTCCTTTTTAAAAGATAAAATAAGGTCTTCTCTGCTTGCTGGCTTTAAAATATGCTCATTTGTCGTAGGTAGAGCCTCTGCTGCTCGCAAGCGTCCATAGCCTCGACAGGGTTACCATGTTATCCAGCAATGATCCTTTTTCCTGCTTGAGGTTATTTACAACATTTCAGAGAAAAATCCTTTTTGGCACTTTTTCCTTTTTTACTCTCTAAAGAACAATGTCTTGGTTTGGTGGCCATATTATGACACAGTCATTCACTTGATTTACACTTTTGCTGAACAAGCTGGCTCGTGATGAGACCCCTTGTCTTTTGATTGCAACAATCTTGAGTCGTTGCCCTGTTTTGATAGACAGTATTGGCAAAGTCAGCAAGTTATAATATCTGTGATCATGATAAGCCGGCTCGTGATGAGACCTCTTATTCTTTGAGATATAGTGCTTTCTCGGATTGTTTCTATGAATGCTGCGGTTTCCTTTGGCAGGGAGGAAGTCATTGGTTTTCCTTAAGAAAGCTCTGGACGACAATAATAGAGTTTTGAAAATAACAGCTTTGCAGAGAATATTTATTTTATTATTGATGATACCTTTCATTGTGCTGGGATAAAACAATTTTTAACCAAAGGTTGTTTTCATCAAAGTCTTTCGAAAGTTTGAAACTAATATCATTATTCGGGCTAAAGTTAACTCTATTTGTCAATAATAAAAATCAAAATTTTCGAAAAGTTTTGCTATTTGTACAAGTGAAATCAAAATCTGATAGAGAGTTAGTGTGCTCTTTCATGAATCTTATTCAATGATCATTTACAACCGGTTTTATTTATAAGAAAGAGAAAAACAAAATAAAAGAAACTAAAACTATCCTACAAAAAATAGAAGAGTGATCTTCTATGGAAAATACATTTTAAGAATCTGTCCATTCACAGGCAAAGAATCTCTTCTACCTGCCAAATCCTGCAACACAAACGTCGATGGGCCTATGACTTCTACAATCTGAAAAGGACCAAGCCACAGCTTCTGAAATTTCGTATGTTTTCCCTTTTCTTCATGAACCTTATCCCATTTCAAAACTAAATCTCCCATCTGAAAGTTCTTTCTGGTTATGATGGCTGAGTCAAAAGAGGATTTTATTAGCGCTTGGTGGTGAGCATGGGTTTTCTTAGCTTGCTCTCGGCGTTCTTCTAGTTTGATTATTTCCATTTGTCTTAATTGTAAAGAGGAAGTAGATACCTCATCGATGTGTTGTACTAGAGACAAAGAGAGAATGACTAAGTGAGTTGGAAGAACCACTTCTTTCCCATAAACTAAATTAAAGGGAGAAGTGCCGATTGAAGCTTTCTTCGTGATTCTATCTTCCCATAAAGCATTTACCAGCGCTTTGTGCCAATTCTTTTGGTTTTGGTCGACTGTTCTTTTGATAATCTTGATTAGGTTTTTGTTTGTTGATTCAGCCAACCCATTACCTTGCGGATAGTAATTAGCAGAATATTTCAATTTGAACCCTCTTTTTAATGCAAACTCAGTCATTGCATTTCCAGAAAAGTATGATGCATTATCAAACATTAAGGCCGTTGGCAACCCAAACCTAGTGATGATAAATTGATCTATGAATTCAATAATGTTTTCAAAATTAACTGTCTTGAGAGGAATTGCTTCTACCCATTTAGTAAAATAATCTATTGCCGTGAGGATATACCTATGCTGCTTAGAAGAGTGAGGAACGATCTCACCTATTATGTCCAAGCTCCATTGGTTGAATGGTTGCTCGATGTTGACCGACTGTAGTGGCATGGACGATTTCCTTTGTTTCCCTGCAGCAGTCTGGCAGATTTGGCATTTCCTTACGTAATTGTATGAGTCTTTGAACAGCGTGGGCCAATAATATCCTGCATGTAAGATCTTATGCGTAGTAGTCTCTCCAGCATAGTGTCCACCTGCTGGTCCATCGTGGAGTTCCTGCAAAACCTTTTCGACTTCAGTTTTCTCAAGACACCTAAGAAGTACAGAATCGTAATTCTTTTTAAACAGAACATCATTTATGAGCTGGTATTGTTTAGCTTTCAATCTTAGAGCTCTTTTCTTGGTGTGATCCAAATGCGATGGAGCATACCCGTTCTTAAGATAATAAATGGTGTCCGCATATAATGATTCTGCGTCGTTTAGGCTTACCTCATACGTGTGTACCTCTTCAGATGAGTTCTCAAGAATTTACGATGCTCCAGCTAACATCTTGCAGAAGCCTTGACCTCTTACGATGTTTGCTGGTTTGATCTCAAGATCGTATTCTTGTAGAGCGGTAATCCAATTTGCTCTCTTTTCGCCCACATCCTTCTGTACCAAAAGGTTTCTTACCGCTGGAAACGGTACTACGACTTTGGTATGGGCTTTAAGCAAGAAAGGTCTGAAATATTTGATCGCTTTGAAAATAGCATAAGCCTGTTTTTCCACGTCTGAGTAATTGAGTTCAGCACCTTGTAAGTTCGAGATAAAGAATGCGATTGGAGCTTCCGCCTTTTCTTGATTTACTTGAGTCAAAATCGCGGCATAAGATTTCTCTGAGGCAAAAGTGTATAAGATGAAGGATTCTGAAAAATTTGGGGTAGCTAAAGATGGAGCGTTGATGATAGCTTGTTTGATCAAGTTGAATGCTTCGTGCTCATATATGCCCCATTTAAAATTTGAATTCTTTTTTATCATATTTTGTAAAGGAGAAATAATACGTGAAAAATCGGGGACAAACCTTTTTACAAAATTGATTTGTCCAAGGAAAGATTGCATGCCTTTTTTGTTATGGGGTATGGATATTTCGGAAATTTCTTTGATTCTGTCAGGTTCAATGTGAATACCAGATTTCGACACTATGAATCCGAGCAATTTCCCTTCACTTAATGCGAAAAAAGATTTCTTTGGGTTAAGTGAAATTCCATACCTTAAGCATCTTTGAAAGATCTGTTTCAAATCTTTGAGATGGTCACTTCGCTTCTTGGAGTACACTGTTATATCATCCAGGTAAATCACTACCGATTTATTGACCAAACCTTTAAACGCGATGTCCATGGCTCTCTGAAAGGTAGCGCCGGCATTGATCAGACCAAATGGCATCTTCCGATATGCGTATGTGCCCCACTTGGTTCGGAATGTGGTTTTCAACTGATC
The DNA here is from genome assembly GCA_031772625.1 of Pinus tabuliformis. Taxonomy (NCBI): domain Eukaryota; kingdom Viridiplantae; phylum Streptophyta; class Pinopsida; order Pinales; family Pinaceae; genus Pinus; species Pinus tabuliformis. The sequence goes on along the minus strand of CM062806.1, from coordinate 37,204,034 downwards.
ATCGGGATGTACCAGCACTTGATTGTATCCTGAAAATCCATCCAGGAAAGACATTAATTCTGAGCCCGCTACTGCCTGTAGTATTTGCTCCATAGGTGGGAGGGGAAAATTGTCTTTCTGACAGGCCTTGTTGAGGTTCCGGAAATCAATATAGATTCTAATATCTCCGTTTTTCTTTCTAACAGGCACCATATTGGATACCCATTTGGAGTGTCTGACGGGAAAAATTATTTTGGCTCTCAACAATTTATTTAGCTCAGTCTTTATCTGATTTTCTAAGTTGGGGTGGATTTTTCTGAGCTTTTGTTGGACAGGTTTTTCATTGTCAATCATAGGGATAGTGTGTTGAATGATAGAAGTGTTTTATGTTTTCAGCTCATCGTAATTCCACGCAAAAACGTTTTTCAATTGTCTCAGAAGACGGATATATGCTGATTTTTCTTCAGGGGCCAGGTCGTAACCTAGATTAACGTTTTGCGGCTTCTGATCGGTTCCTAGGTTCACTAATTCGTAGTTCAGAGTTGAACTGTAGAGTTTAGAATTGGCAGACCTTTTAAACCGACTTTTCAAATCATATAAATCTTCTAACTTAACCACCGATTTAGGTATAGCGTTATCAGTGCTATTTTGCTGAATTTGGTGATCATGATGGTCTTCGTCAATTATTTGATTTGAGTAGGATCCTTCAGAAGTGAGGAAATTTACGATGTCTGGATCGTCATTGAATACTCTCCAGTTGGTGATGTTGTCAGGGATGGATGGTTTAAAGATCAATTCTATTGAAAACCTATCGGGACTAAAATCTTCGGAGGGAATCAGTCTAGAGGCTACGTTAGCTAACAGGTCTGCGCTCGCAATTTGGAGTCTTGGGATTGACGAAATATTGAATGCTATGAAATGTGAAGTCAGATCTTGTACTAAAGATTGATAGTGCTTTAAATGACTTGACAGGCAATGTATGGTGTTACATACCTGTTTGACGACAATTTCGGAATCTCCAAAGACTTGAAGATACTTAACATTCAAGACGATTGCTTTGTATAGGCCTTGCACCAAGGCTTCGTATTCCGCTGTATTGTTTGTGCAATCGAACTCAAGTCTGCATGTAAGCATGGTCTTGTTCCCATCTGGGTTAATCAGAATCCATCCTGCTCCTGCTCCCTCGTTAGATTTAGAGCCATAAAAATATAATTTCCAAAATAAAGATGTATTTACAGAACTATCTAAAAAATTAAAACACCTTGAATCATCAGTTTGGGAAAAGTTTTCAACTTGGGACACAACTAAATTTTCTAAGTAAGGTGAAGTGTGAGCATTGAAATTTCCGAGGAAAGAATCTACCAAGTAATTGCCTATGATACTGCTGTTGTATGCTATTGCTTCGTTCTCTCCTTCCAATTCTGTCACTATGTACTTTTGGTGCAATTCTCATTCAACCTTTATTTGATTGGGTTTGCCATTGTAGGGTAACCACATGTGCAACCAGTCGGTTGAGAAATATCCATGGAGTTTCTCGGACCAATCCCTGCTAAGAATTAAACCATAGAATTCAGGGATATCAGCCACTAGAATGTCGATAACCTGAGATACTTTCGGGTTAGACGACAATCTTATGGTCACCTGGTTAAGTTCACCAATCACTTCGACTTGAGATCGATCAAGTTGAACTATGCGCACTGCAGATTTCTGAGGCTGAACATTCAATTTGGCACATATTGATCTGGGTAGAATATTCGTTGAAGCACCAGAATCAATCAGGAAATTGTGCACGTTTTTATTGAAAATTTCATAAGTGAGGAGAAAAGGAGGAGTATGGGATCTTGACCTTCCTCCAATCAAGGCAATGTCATTCGGATCAATCTTATTGATCATGTTGGTTGGAGGTCTTCCCATGTTGTGGGAAGCTACAACTGTAGGTAAAGATATAGTAGGCACGGCATGTAATTCCTTCATCATTATTTTCTGTTGATGTTCCAATTTGCTCAATTCGTAAAGAGTGATATTAGCCCTAGTCTTTTTCATGTCATCGATAATGTTATACTCCATTTCATCCGACACTATCAATGTTCTTGGTGGAGGTTCTTGATCTGATTGGACTGGGCTAAATTGGGTCGCTCTAGCGGTTGTTTTCTTTGTTGCGACCTTATCTTTTGTTGCAGGGTTTGCGCCCTTCTGTTTAGGGGTAGTTTGGGGAGGATCAAGTTGATTTTTGCTTCGTGTGCTAACCGGAAATGCTTCTTGATCCTCTTCTTGTGGGAGGATGAAATCCCACATTCCTTGTAGTTCCACAACTTCTTCATCATCGGTCTGCCCTTCAGTGGTATTCTCTTATTCTTCTTCTTCTTCAGATTCGACGTTTGAGACAGCATTGGGTGGTTTCACCTCCATGGGAAGGTTTCTTTTAAAAGATCTGTAGGGCTTTTTTGAAGAAGTTTCTGCTACTTGCTTTCTTATATCAATCATCTCGTTGGACATGGCCTTTAACACCTTTTGTAATCCTTCCATATCGAAAGGATATTTCGTTTGCTTCTTCTTGGTGTCTTCCTTGAAAGAGATCTTCTTAGATTTGCGTTCTTCTATTGCAGATCTCTTTTCTAGGGCGACTACGCGTTTTTCTACTGCTAACGCCTCAGTTAAGTTTTCAACTAAAGTCGTCTTGTTTGCCCTATCTACAAAGATAGCCAAGTTAGACGGTAAGGCAGTGATGTACCATTCACATCTTACTTCCTCGCTGGGTTGAGAAGCAGCGGGAATCTTGTTGAGGATCTTGTTGAACCGTAAATTGAAATCTTTAATGGGTTCTCTAGCCTCAGCTTTAAGATTAGATAGGTCATTGATCAATGTCGCTGTTGATCTGTCATCGCCAAACTTGGTGAGGAATTGACTTTGAAAAATGTCCCAACTTGTGATGGACCCAGAAGGTAACGGAAAGTACCATGACCCGGCTGTTCCTTGCATTGTGTAAGGAAAAAGTCGGACGACAACATCTTCGTTGGTAACTCCGTTGAGATTAACAGAAAGCATGAAATTATTGATATGCTCTTCAGCTAGCATGCCTGTTTCTGGATTGAATTTAGGTAGCCACTTCTCAGGATGGGCCGTATTGGGCTCAGGGGTGGAGGCATTAAAACCGCCCCAGGATTGTTCCATGGAGACTGGGCCATCGTTGAGCTGCTAGTTAATGAGAGTGCAGAAGACAGTCCCTGATGCTGAGAAGATGAAGGTATTATGATCGTTGATGATTGAAGAGGAAGTGTAGAAGATGGATGAGTGATTTGGGATGAGGATGTGGGTGGTTGACTTCACGGTGAGGGTGTTGAAATGGACGAAGTGGATGAAAGAGTCTCACGGTCAGACTCTGGTGGTGCTTTCCTTGCTCTTTTCCTAGTAGGAAGAGGGAGTTCACTTGGTTGAATACCAAATTTTTCACTCTTCAATCTGGTCAGGGGGTGAGCAGGATCGTACTGCGAAGTCACGCTGCTGTTAGATTTATCAGACCTATGAGAAAAAATAGAGAATCCATGGAGTTTACGAATCAAAATTTGAATTTCAGGGGGTTCAATAATGAGTTAATATGATATATTGGAGTATGTAGCAGCGGTGGATACTTGAGTGACTTGTAACTCCGGGTTTAACCGTAGTGGAGAAGTCGGGGGAGTTGATGAGGGTGATTTACTCTCAGAATGGCATTTAGATTTCGACTTAGTTGCCATTCATAGTTCGTGCCCTCCTTCTAGCGCCAAATATGTTGAGGGCCCTGAAATCGGGTCAACAACAAGGGGGATACCCACTCATTCGGGAACCTGGTTGGCGGCTCCTTGCCCGTTTGGTGTGGCGGGTCCGACTGGGGATGATGGGACCAGCTTCCCAATCTAAAAGATGTGTGTGTGTGTGTAGATTTTGAAGATACTAATCAAAAGGTAATTTTAAACTAATTTAATTCTAGACACTAAACTGACTCTATGCTACCGTAATCTAACAAAAACAGCACATCTAATCTATACTAACCCGGGGTAAAATTCTTTCATTATGCGATCTAAAAAGATTTCATACAACAACTGGTAATAAAGATCATTCAGCTATCATAAGAATATAAATCAATTAAGATGAACCATTCTGCATAAGAAGTTAGGCAAAACAGTTGTGAACAACATATCTCATAATCAGTTGTTCATATGTCAAGCACAAACAAATGATTCCACCGTACAAAAGTGCCAAATGGTAATCCAGACATTCATACATTAACATATAAACAAATCCGCTGTATATCACTCTAAGAATATGAGCAGAAATTAATCAAGAGATAAAAGTACCATTTATACTGATTTCACTCACAAACTTCAAGCAATAACGATTTATCTCTACTTACTTCTAACATCTACTAAGAGTACAGAAGTGCAACATCAGTAGCAAACATTAAAATGCAAACATAAATAAATCTCGATCCATCCATTCATCAAAAACCCCCTCCGAGGGTGCAAAAGTGCATGTTCTGAGGACAAGTTTTTTGACAAATTTCCGGACCCTTCTCCAAATGGCATGAGAAGGGTTAAATACTACTAACTAACTAATCTTAATTATACAAATTTAGGGAACGACTTCAAATGACCGCCCTTTCACTAAAGCAAATTTATTTCTAAAAATTGAATCTAGTTTCTAACCGTTTCTGTATCTGCTCCTTAGTGCTGTAAGCAATGTGAGGTTCGCCTGGAAAGAGTCGGCTGGTTGTCTTTTACTTTTGCTCGGGCGATGAAAGTAGAAATAACAAAAGCTGGCACCTCTTTCTAACAACTTAGAAGATATTTTTTGAAAATCTCCCTTTGACTGGGTGTTTTTTGTTGTGTGTATACTTAGTATAACCCAGATTTCTTTCAAACTGATTGTGTTGTTGCTATTTCGGTTTCCGACCGTGTGAATGACTCAATGAGTTAGGGATTTCGTTGCCTGAACAATCTTACGTATTGAAAATTGCTTCCATTCTTTGTTCCAGGCTTTTCTGAAGCATCATCCCTTTTCAGCATTTTTCTTTTTGTTTTACCCAATATGAGCTTCGGGATCTTTTGCAAACATATTGCTTTTGTGCGCCTTTGACTCTGAGTCTTGGATAGTCTATTTTCATCAGTGTCTGTGGAGTGATACTCTGGACTCCACGGCTCTGCTGCATGCGGCATTCATTTGCGAAGGCATCTCCTCTCTGTTCTTCAAGTATTGGCGTTCTCCCTTTTTCCTTGGATGTTTCCTGCATAAAGATTTATATCAGTTACTGCCTTACAGTTTACGCAAAGGAAAAGAGACATGACGAAAATATTGACATGAAAGCTTTAAACTCTAATGAATGCATAATCATGACACTCATAATGACTTGACTCTTCGAAAAACGCAACATGATCATCTTTGGATACTCAGGCGTGCAATCATTAATTTCCCTTAGGGTGAGCGCTCGATTTTGGGTTTACAGATCATGCCGAAGAAACTTTGCGATGAGTGGTTTCTGCGATTCGTATCGCAGCAATTAATAGTCTCATTCGTCGCAGGTCGCAAATCACAAAATCGCAGTTTGTAGGATCGCAGATCGCAAATCGCAATATCGCAATTTTCATTTGCTCGTTGTGTGCTGCTTTTGCGACGTTTGCGATATGCGACGTCGCATATCGGCCATCGGTGATTCCTTTTTATTTTCCTTCAAGGGCGCTTTCAAAGTATGCGATGCGATGAATTTCGCATCGCTTCTTTGCAGCTTATTTACGCGAATAGGAAAACTCTTCACTCTCTCTCTGTGACGCGATATAGCTTTTAGGGAGTTAAATACAAAAATTTGGATAAAAATATTTTTGGGATTTTTTGTTAAGGGTCCCCCTTTGCTTGATATTATTGCTAATACTAAACAAAGAGGGGGGTTGTTGGCCACAACACAGTGGAACAACTATCTTTAGTTTGCCTACTTCTGTCTCAAGATTAAAAGGTTTTTCGGTCTGAGTTATTGTATTTCGAACAACTGAATTCTCTGTGTTTCTCTGCTCTTCAGGAGTGGGGTTATGAGTTGCAGTTGTTTCCAAATCAAATTTAGGAAGCACTTCCACGTTTCCTTTATAAGGACTAGAGGTGGAAGCTAGTTTGTTATATGGCTGATTATCTGATACATCTTCAATAATTGGGTTAGGACCTATTCTAGAAATAATATGTACAGGGGATATTGATCTTACCTTTGTTAGGCTGCTTGGTGTCTTTCTGTTTATTGTTTTCAGGGACATCTATTCTTCTGCTCCTCAGATTATACTATTGTGGACCTCATAAATGGTTGTATCATATCCCTCCCTAAAGTCAAATGATTCACCTGATTGAGTTTGGAATTGTTTAAGAATGTGAGCTTCTTGATCCTCTTGGGTCAAGAAAACTTGTTGTTCATTGTTGAGTCCCATCAAATTAATTTGAGTGTCTTCTGTTGGTTCATCAGAAGTTGAGGCTTCAGCATAGTTTTCCTGGAATGGGGGCCTGATATTTTGGTCAGGCCCTGTCATTCCAGTGTTAGGATTTTGGTTCTTCCGGAAATTTGGATTTCTCCCAGTATTGCTTGGCTGACCATCCCAAGGGGATTTTCTCTTGATTGTTTCAACTCTATCTCCAAGCCTATCCATTCCTTTAATAATAACATCTAATTTATGTTCAAATGCAGAGGGTTCTTCTTCAAAATATGTCCTCCTTTTAGCTCTGGTTCTAGCTCGTTTAGATATCAGGTTGGCTTCAACACTGATAGCAATACTTTGCATTTCTTCTAAGGTTTGAGGAGCTCTTTCCCTAAGTTGGTATGCCATATCAGAATCAAATCCATCAGGGAATTTGATCAAGGCCAAATATGGAGGAGGTCTAAGATTTTGAGGAATAGCATTGTAGACATTATTGAATCTGGTACAGTAATCTTGGACAGTTTCTTGTGTGCCTCTTCTTAGGTTTTCATATTATGATAAAATGTGGAGAGGATCTTTCTTCTTTTCCCATCTGCTCAAGAAGGTTTGATAAAGAGCTTGTAGGTCATTAATACTATTTGTAGGGAGGGCTCTAAACCATGTTCTAACATCTCCTATCAAACTTTGAACAAATAATTTCATTCTAACCTCCTCAGCATCAACCTCATATATTTCAAAATAGTCGGTCATTTTCTTGGTATGTTGTTGAGCTGTGTAGGTGTCAGTACTATCAAAAGAAGAGATTTTTCTTTGATAGTATTGGGGCATAGCCCCTGGATTTGTAGGTAAGTGCAGGGGAGTGTATCGGTTTGCCATGGTTGCAGGAATAGATGTGAAAACTGGTGTGGTAGGGATAACAATGGGAATGTGAGTTGTGGATGGAGGGGTGGAAGGGGTAACTTGAGGTTGGGAAGTCTGAGGTGTTGATGGTGAACTTGGAGGAGCTGTAATAATCACATAAAGGTTTGGTGTTCTTTCAGAGGTAAGTTCATACTAGATGGAGTTCTGTAAATGTATGTCAAGGTGTGAAGTAACAACTTCAAGTTGAAAATTTTCAATGAATGTTGGATATTGAGCAACGTGTGCTAACCCAGATTCTGAAAAGGTCACAAATAAAGAATTTTCGAAATATTCATCAAAAGGTTTTTCCTCAAGGTAGATCCACCTCATAGGACAGGATCTTGATCTATATAGAGGCTGAGAATTAGCAGAATTTTCTTGGCTCTCTTGTCTCCTAAGAATCCTAGGAATAAAATCAGGATTTTCAAGCACAGGTGATGGAATTGGATCAGGATTTGATCTGGTGTAATGAATCCTTTATGAAGCCAGGTTTCTAGGTGTATTTTTGGTTTTTCTATAAATGGGTTTGACAATACAACTTTAATAGTTTCCTTAAGAGACTTTAGATATGGGTTTGAACTTTCTTAAATACTTATTTGAAAAGAGGAATTGATCAAGTATTTGAAACCAGATGTTCAATTTATAAACTAGACTCGAGATAGACTGAAGTAGCATTCATTTACTTCTGCAATTTCAAAGAAAAAGAATTTCAAAGGCTACCTGGCTAACTTTAGGGTTCATTTGTAGCTTATAAAGTAAACAATAGTAACAAACAATTTGTTCAGGTCTGTTGTGGAGGTAAATCCTCTCTACAGACAGAGACGATCCCTACTAGCCCAGACCGGGTCTAGCAACAATCAAACAATGCTATCACGCAAGTTCCTAATTGCAAATTAAAAGTAGATGGTGAGAACCTACTTGGATTCCAATGCTAATGTTCGTAGAAGAGACGTCGCTCTCGCTCCTTTGCCTCGGCCGGTCATGATCCCCACGATCTCCGTGATTGGACACCTGCACATGCAAAGAATAGCACAAATACAAGCATAAAATCCAATAGATGCAATTATATATCGGTCAGAAAAGATATAACTCAACATCAATCATAAAACAATGAGAGCGGAACCATAATGATAGTCATCTATTATTGATAAATAACAAAGAAGAATACAACCATTGTTCTGACGTCAAATTCTCCTTTGGCTGGGTAAGCAACTACACAAGTCTTGCAAAGCTTGTTGGGATAGGGAACAAGCCTCTCTCTCTTTGGGTGACAAGAATCTCCTTACTTAGATTTGGCCTTATGGGTGCAAAGAAGGCTCTTGCAGCTTCAAACTCTTGAATTCCTAGTATTCTCTATCACTATGCTAGAACTGGAACTAGCTTGCTCAAGGCATAGAGTCAAGCTTTTATAGATAGAGAGGAAAGAGATAGGATCAACCACATTATTCATGGGATTGGCTTTATCACTTGGAAACTTCCATGAAAGGTGGCAAACCACTTCCCTTCTATGGAGATTCGAAGCCAAACCATCCTAGCTCAACATAGATTCAATTGGTGGATGGGTTAAGGAGAACCTTAGGAAGCTTGTTCGTTGAAAACTTTACTCAATTCGGTTGGCGCGAGTGCGACTCCGAGACAGAGCGCCAATGGTGCGCCCTTTTTAGAGGATTTTCCTCATTGGCACGGGCAGTGAACTGTGGACCCGCGCCAATGCAAAAAGAGCTATTTTCATGGATATTTTGCAGGAGATGTCTTCAGGGAAAATGAAGCTCATACTTAGAGGAATATGATGCAAGTGGTTTAAGGTCATGTCACTTCTCACAGGTCCCGGAATGAGTCCTCCAGTGTGCAGGAGAGGGGTAACAGGGACGGTGACAAAAGGTGACAAATTACTGTGTAACAGATGCACCCTAAAGCATGAGGCCCGAGAGAGAGAGGGGTGAAATGCTTTACAAGAACATGCGTGACTCAAAACACGACTGCCGGAGAACCTGTGAAAAGAAGTACAACTGACATCTCAAGTACACGATATATGTGGCATGGGCGCAGCCATCCATAACAGAGTACATAATAATCTAGATCCAAGGTATGGACGCAGCCATCCAGTGAGGATCGATAAATAGACTCAGGCATGGTCACAGCCATCCAGGGAATGAGTCATGTAATGATCATAATAAGCCACAAATTGCAGCCTGGATTCCAACAAACAAAATCCAGGGTCTTGCGCTCCATCTCGACCCAAACAGAGTACAAGTTCAGGCATGTGAATACATGAGTTGAAGTCGAACATGCATGAACATCGTCTGATTACCAGTCAATGATGAAAACTGTTAACAAACGCGTGAGGTACCACCAATAATGACAATGGACCTCAAGGTACTATAGGTACAATCTACGACGTGCGAATAAGTGAGCTAGCGTCGAACACCTGCAGAATCATTCGATTGGAGGCCAATGATGAAAACCTCTCGTCGAACACGAAGAACCTGCCATTGAGGCATGCAGGCTCCAAGGCACCGGAAAGGAGTCTCTAGATCAGCTTCCTGGATAATGAGTTGAAGTCGACAGGAAGTGACCTTGATTAAAGGTGGGCCATAGTGTTTCCCACATCAGTGACACAAGACGGAGGAAGAATGTTGTGGTGAATCAAAATTATGTGAGGTATCAGAGGGAGGTTGTAATTCTACAGAGGTCAACTTCTCTTGAACATATCGGCGACACGACAGTGGACTTGGGAGTATTTGACATCAACGGATCAAAGGTCATGGTGACAAGGCAATGAGTATATGAGAGGTCAAACAGGATCACCCAAAACCCACGGAGGCAAGTGAAAAGTGAGATGAGATGTCCCCACCTAGACACAAAAGCAGACAAGTACCATGTTCAAGAGCGACATACTACCGACACGACAAGAATTATGGGTCCATTTTCCCCACCATTTCTGGCGAGTACCCCAGTTATTTTTAACAAGATTGACGAGGATAGCATATGCTTGTCATAATCCGATGTCATTAAGTTTTAACGAGTCTGACAAAGGAAGAACTCGACGTCTTTTCCTATTTAGAGAGTCTGAAAAGATAGCAGAAAAGAAAACTCCAGGGGGGTCCTTTTTCATAAAGTTGTGTCTCCCGAGCCCGAAAAAGTATAAAACAATGCTCGAAAGAACCGCCCGACCATTACGATCGAGGATTACTTTTCATATATAGTGACATCGACCTGAAAAAGTAAAAAAGCGATCAACATCACGTCGTTTCGTAACCATTAACGAACCTGAAACGACAAGGGTCTGACGATCTTTTCGTTTTTACACGGTCGGAAAAGAGTTTAAAGACGACCGCCACTTATTTACATTTAACGAGTCAAGAGGGATAACTCGGCGATCTTTTCATGTTTAGTGAGTCCGAAAAGAGCTGAAAGATGACTCCATAGTGACTTTTTCATGTGTTTACCGAGTCCGAAAAAGTATAAAATACCACTCGTTTCACCATCAAAGTTGCGTAAAAGACCTGTCGCTGCACAAGAAGAAAGTGTAAAATCCATTTTCGACAAAAAATATATTAAAATATTCAAAAAACAACTTTTTAAACCTAAATAAAAGTCAAAAAGTTCATAAATATGATAAAAATGTGAAAAATAGAATTACTTTTACTTTTTACCTCTTGCATAGTCGCAGTGGTCCATTTGGGGAGCAAACTTCGGATAGTGATTACAGCCAATCCATGCAACCATTTGAGATTTCGTCGGTTCCAGGTAAGAGGCGCTTCCTTTAGCTTCATTTTCATACCCTTTTTATGCATTTTGTTCCCTGATTGAGCCTCTGCAAGGAGGATTTTAAAATTTAGGGCCGCGCCCCATTGGCGCGGGTATCCGGCACGGATCCGCGCCAATGGGGTGATTTACCCAAAGGTACCGCGCCATTGGCGCGACCTAATTTTTACCTTGAATTTTCTCATTATTTTTGAAATTCGTCCGGTTTGTAAGCTTACCAGTGTTCTAATAATGATTTATTCGTCCTTGTGGGTGCAGGAAACAAGCAAAAATGGTGGTGGAATGGAAAGAACGGGAGCATGATGCCGTGGACGCCTTGGCCATCGAAGATGAGGGATGTATGAATGCTTTGAGAGACTGTGGTCTCAAGAAGTTCTTCCTCACATCTCATCTGCGAGCTTAGCCCGAGTTATTACAGTTCATAGTGGATGCTTGGGATGTTGATGACCAAGTATTTCGCTTACGGGACCAAACCTTAGAGCTAGACGTATCTGATGTGTACTTCATTACTGGGTTGTCACGGAGAGGGGCAAGCCCTATTTTGACTGGAAGCAGACCTTCCGGAGAGAAGATAGGTGAAGTGAAGGCTCGAGTGTGTCCAAAGGCACAATTCGGGAGAAACAGTGCCAAGGTGGATATCGCCACCATCCAGGACTTGGTTCTTAAGGTGATACTGTTCACCATCACACGTGCAGCTGGGGTACAGGCGCCCCATGAGGTGAGTAAAAATCATCTGTTATTAGCGACAGAATGCCTTAGCCCCACCATCTTTGACTGGCCTACAACGGTGACTACCAATATCAAAAGGCAGCTTACAAAGTGTAAGCGCGGAGAAGTGAAACAGTTTGGGTATGGCTCGATTGTGGTATCGTTCTTCTTGGAATGATTACCCCTCTTTCAGATTGAGGGAGTTGTAGTGGCTGATCCATTGCCACGAGAGCCTAGGATGGCTCGCTGGGCAACATTGATGCCTAGAGGAGGAGGGGGCCAGCAGATGTCTTGGCGGCCCGAATTCTTCATATGGCTCTGCCATCAGCTGATCGTGGGGATCGTGACCGGCCGAGGCAAAGAGGATTTACCTCCACAACAAGGTCCCCAGTGGAGTCGCCATTAATGTTATCACTCAGGTTTTCCCAAAAGTTGTAAGAAAGGGAAAGGAGGCCAAGTTAACCACAAACCAATCTTTTAGATACAAAATCTAGCCAATCTGTATCCAGAGAGGGCTCTCTCTTTATGATTTAGCTTTGTTTTGAAGGATATTAGGCTAGTTATGAAGTTTAGGAGTTTTGTTTGAGTTTGGGTTGTGAGATTCAATAGAGTAGAGGGGTAAGACTGAGTAGTTCAGGTCATTGGGCTAATGGAGTCAAAGAAAGATGGCGTAACTGGACTTGGTTTCTTGATAGAGGATGGCTTCATAGAGCAAGGTAGTCAAACAGGGAACAAATAAAGACTTGAAACAGATGGAATGGGCTCAAATTGGGTGAAGAGCAGTTAAGAATCCTTCAGCCTTTTTAAAGAGGGAACTTGGATGAATACTGAAAAAGAGAAGTTAATTATTCTTTAGCAAATAATCAAAAAGAAAGAATTATAAAACATGAGCAATTAAGATTTCATTGCTTATCCTAATTCTGAAGAAAACATAGAGAACAATAATGAATGAAAACGGAGTGCAATCAAGCATATTCTGAATTAAACTTTTTCTTTATCATTCAGATGGTGAAACATAGATGATATAATAAACTAAGAAAACTTTAAAACACAAGATATACAGGACTTAGTGATCCAGTGGTTGATTCGAGAAGTCTGTGACAAGTCCTCTGCTTCAATTCTTCATCTAGTAAGCCATACAACAGTTGATCAAATTAGCTCTTTATTCCAAAATATTCAATATTACAGCAAAGTCTAGGAACCCCCCCTCAATACTCTAATTGAGGGGGTATTTATGCAGAAAATTATACAACAAATATCTCATCACAGAGTGAGATAATATCTAGGATGACTAAGAATAGTTTACAAGAAAAATAGATACATCTAGTCTCAAAATAGGAAAAAGATAAACTGATGTTGTGCTAGCCCTGTTTTTGTTGAATGTTCTAGAGGCAGACCCTATGTTTTGGCTTGCAGCTATCTTCTTCAGTAACTCTGTGCTAGCAGCCCTGTTTTTATTGATATTCTTTAACCTGTTTATCTCTGTTCATCTCACTCTGGTAAATTGCCAAAAATTCACATTTTACCGAGGGTAAATTAACATGTCTTCCCACCACTTTTCTGTGGTAATTCATTCTTCGGAAGTTTCCTCAGGTGTGAGGAGTGCTGAGGGGTGCAAAAAGGGGGTTTCTATCTTTAGTTTCTTGTATATTCAAACTAGAATTCATGCCTTCTGAGGAAAAATAGACCAACAACTGATTTGGGGTCCTTTTATGGTAGTTACGGACTGTTCGGACACTTGAATTTGACCATCTCAGGTAGAATTCTTAGCTGTGAACCGAAATTGCAGGGTTTCATGGCAAACTGGATAAATACTTGCGTTGAAGAAGAAAACAATACAAATGCAGGTTGGCTGACGGGCTGCAGGTTTGTTGTTGGAGTCTTTGTGGTCTGGTGTCGGTTTGTAACTGGACTGTTGGCTTGGATGTTTGTTCTGCAGGGAGCACAGTTTGCAGCGAAACGATAGTGAAAATGTCGTTTATCCATTTTATTTGACAAAAATTAGGTTTGGCGGGCCTTTTTGGCATTATCGGGTGGATGATGTCAGCCGTACCAGACCTGACATTAGCGGAGGGTGGTAAGTGGTTTTCTCGCACCACTTTTGGGGTTGGGCGGTTTTGGACGGATGGCGAGCGAGCATACAGAATGGGCGACGCGTGGCAGAGGTACGGGAGAAAAACCGCCTTGTGATCACGAGTTAAAGCACGGTCACAAGGGGGGTCACAAAATTGATGTGAACCGTTGGATGAACAAGCGAGGATCGGACGGTGGACGGGTGTTGGAGATGGCAGGGCATTAGTTGTGGAGGGCCCGATGTATTTATGAATGTTTTAATCGCATCAAGGTTAATTCTATTGGTTCGTGGGGTGGTTATTAGTTAACGCAGATGGTTAATTAACCCTTTGTCGTGCAACGGGGAAGGTTCTCAATAAGTTTCAAATAAACTCATCGGTTCCTGTTAAACAACGACTATGGTTATAATTAACCGGGGCAGGATATGTAGTGATGCAGGGGGTTTTTTATGTATTTACATAATACAGGAAGGTTTACATCTTTTTAGGGAGTTATATAATAATGGTTTAAGAGTTAATATGAAAACAAATTGAGAATGAGCACTATGTATAAAACCGTTGGCTTTTGTAGTTTAAACTTAGGCTTGTGGATGAAAAAGGGCTTTTTGAGGTGAAATTGCACATTATTCCTAAGTAAAATAGGGTTTTACTTAGGAAACTTTATGAAATGAGATGAGTGGTTTATGAGTGATATTAATCACTGTAGTATTTTCACAAACCTTAATACTCAGGGGAAATTAGTGAAATCTTTAGGGAAAAGTATGAAGGGGAGTTAGTTATTGAATCTTGTCTTGCTTGAGCTGCTTCAAGTATAATGTCTGCCTTGCAATTGTGATAAAAATACAAGTTAACACGTTTTAGAGATGATCCATCACAAGTATCATTCTGCAACACCATTCTACCTACTCCGCCTACTTTGGCCTAACATTTTTTCTTCTTTGTTTGTGTGCACTTAGACTGGCAAACCCTCATCAACTTTTCTTTTCTTTGCATAGTAAGCCTACCTATGTCTACACTTATTACATCCAAGGGCTCAGATTAAACTGTTGAGCTCCTTTTTATTTACTCTACCTATCTACTTATCTGCCAAGATTAAACAGTTTGGTCAGATTTTATTCTCTATCTTTAAAACAAGAAATTCAAATATGAATTAGCCAAGATTAAGTTGTTTGGACATTCATCAATTGTGGCATAATTTAACATGCTGCACACAATGCTTATTACAAAAAATGAAAACGTAGTGCCATTTAGACTTGCACACTTTCCTGGTCTATTTTTAATTGCGGTTCATTTCTTCTCATTTTTTGACCATTTTATTCTTTTCACCCTTTGATTTTTCTTTTAGGGTATACCCTCTTTACATTTTTTACATTTTTTTATTTTTTGATAATATGGAAAACCTTTGCAACAAGGAAAAGAATGAACATATTACAGAGCTCAACAAGTCAATCATGAAATATGACACCTATTGGTATAGGAGTATAACAGGCACTATTTACAAAAAAGGTACTCCTTGACTGAAATGGTCAAGTGGTTCTCTCAAGTATTGTTTTCTACCTTTTCAGGATGGAGAGACAAATGTACGAAAAGGGACCATGTGGAGTTTTCTTTTACCTGTATTTTTCAAAGTCTCTAAACATGATAAAGATACCAACTTACACCTTTGTTGAACTTGTTAAACTATTAAACGACATCGGATTTGTCACCATGACGAACAAGAGCTTCTCCTTCCTAGGGCTCGTTAAACTTACTAGGTTGGATTCGTCTAAAGGATGAACTTACAGTGCAATAATATGCTATCCCCTTCAAGCTTGAGATTAAAAAATAATTGGGGTACTTTCCAGAAATGGTGGGGAGGAAATTTGGAAATCTATCAGTCATGTCGGCAGCTCACTATTGAACATGACACTCTTTGCTTCATGTCAGGTTGGGACATCCTCCTTTGCATCATTGACCTTCTTGGGTTTGGGATGTTCATTTATGCCTTCCATTTAATCTTTGCTGCATCATCATGAACACCAATCCCATGGATCCAAAATCTGCCAAACTTTCGGTTGTGTAGTTGATTTGTTCAAGATTTTTCCTTCTGCAGTTACACTTACCTCTGTTTCTCTGTATCATCCAAAATAATTTTGCATCCTCTCCTTTCACGTCGATGATGTGGGATTCATTATAGCCATCCTTTGACATGGTCACAATCCGTTGACTTTGGCTCATTACCCGAGAAGTTGACCCAGAGACTCCCTTCCAGTACCTTAGAGCTTGCATGCCCTAATGGTAAGTTCTTTGCACTTGATGATAAGTTTACATCACTGGCTTTCGATCGAGTGATTTCACGGGTGTTTGAATTCAGTTCCTATATCAAAATATTGTGGATTGTGCTGATAGTACCTTGAGGACCATTTTCATTATTGGTGGTTTGTCTCACGCTTGTTAACAATTTACATCATTGACTGGTAGTGAAGCAACTTTCTAGCATGTTTGATGTCAACACATCTATTCGCATGCTAGGATCTGTACTTTGATCAGGTTGTGTTGGAGCGCAAGACCCTTGACTCAGTTCACAAAAGTTCAAGTTGCGAAGTGGTTCTACATGGTTGTGATGATATGCATGTCTCTTTCATATGGCTAGCTGTGACGAGACCATGAGTTATCATATGTGATCCTTCTCATTATATGGATGACTGCACCCATACCTGAATCCTTTTACATGAGCAATCTCTAGATCGTTGCCTCCATCCCATGATTCATGTATCATTTGACGGAGATCTCAGTTTATGTTTATGTATATGTATCTATACTTTCTTGCATGTTTTCTGGTGGAAGACTGGTTCCCTGCACTGATTCATAAATCATTTCATCCCTCACTCCAGTTCGACCTTCACGCTTTAGGGAGCATCTGTTACATAATATTTTTTCATTGTTCCTATACTCCCCGTTCCTTGATCATGGAGGACCTCTATAGTGAACCCTGCATGCTTTTCCTTCATGAAGAAACTCCCATTATATCCCTCTTCATGAGCAGATAATTTCCATTTTGCACCATTTCCCCTGAAACTTCTGTTTTTCCTAGTTTAAAAGACCAATGCTAATGGCCTTTGTCTCCCCCATGCTGATGTTTTTTAAATAAAGAGTCAAAGCTTCCAACTCTAGAAGCTCCATAACGGAAGTCTGATAAATGGTTTGGTCGGATGGGGTCAAGGATGACAGTTTGGGCTCCTTTCCCCTATAATTATGGAACTACCTCAAGAGATAATTCCTTCTCCCATGAGAAGAGGATCCATCTCCCATCCATATTTTCTATATAAACCTCCCTTCTTCCCAGGCACATGCTAGTGTGAGTGTTATAGTTGCAGAGTTTTGGATAAGTGTTGATGCTATTTTGGTTTGGAGTAGACAAGCAAGCTATTACTAGTTGTACCTATCTAATTGTGTGAGGGAGAAATGTGTTTTGGTTTGGAGTGAAGCCTAAAGGGAAGAGATTTAAAACTATTGTTGTTTGAAGCCATCATGGAATGCTAACAAAAGTGTGTGGGAACCTGGCCTTGTCAAAAGAAGACTGCAACGTCAAGACCAATGGTTGTAATATCTCTTTGATATTAATATATGCAACTATCAATTGATTTCCTACATGTTTTATAATATTACATATTCATGGCTTAATGTTTATTGACTTGTTAATTAGGTTGAATTGCAATTTGTCTATTATTATGTTTTTTGTATGTTGTTGTTTAATTGTTTCAGGAGCTTGAAGAAGGAAGTGAGAGATAGCTGGAGCGGGCAAGCGAAGACATCATCAAATAGGATAAGCGACCAAGAGGTAGACCCTTTTGATTGATTCTAACCTAAGGAAATCTTCCATAGAATGTATATGTTGTGGCTAGACCCATTATCAGGCTAGAGGAATTTGTTCGTGTCCGCACTTATAATTTTACTTCACCACAGTCATACATCAATCTCGTGAAGGTTGCGGGGAAATTAATCAACCAGAAAGGCATGAAAAACCATTCAAAAAGCCCTTCTTGTATTTGAAGGTAGTCTTCCACACATCAGAGGGTTCAATAGGCACCTGGTGATAACCAGACTTCAATTCAATCTTACTGAAATATTTTCCCCTTAGAGTTGGTCCAGAAGGTCATAAATATGTGGGATTGGTTACTTATTCTAGATAGTGATCTTATTTAGTGTTCGATAGTCAATATAGAGTCTCTAGGTCATGTCCTTCTTCTATACCAATACAATCGGGCTCCTACAGGGTGATGAGCTTGGCCTGTTGTAAACTTTCTGTAACAATTCTTGAATCTACCTCTTGATCTCACCGTTATCCAGAAAAAAGATTCAATAGATTAGTTGATTGGGTAGTGGCATGGCTAGGGTCAGATCGATGGAGCTCCTTGACCTGACAGTACAGAGGTACCCATGTAGGTGAGGCAAAAATGTCTTGGTACTCCTCCACAACATTCTCCATCTGTTGTTTTTGTGTGTGGGAGCCCTATCTAGAAGTCGTGGTCAAAACCTTCTTATTTCCCTAAAGGAGAATCATAAGGAAAACAAATTTCCTGGTCTGAGAAATGATCTTACTACATTGCTTTGCAGTGATCAAAGAGATGGCAGTAGGTGGGGCTACCTCTCGTATCATGTACAACTTATCACCCAAAGTAATAATCACAGAGCAAGGTCTAGACTCATATACAAAATGTCACTTCCACAAGTATGGTTGTCCTAATAATACATCACAAACTTCAAGAGGAGAAACATATCACAGTACCTCATCCATGAAGGGCTTGATGCTATAGGGATGGCGCCATTATTGAATGATGTGGAGATCTTATCCTTGGTGAAGCTTCCCGATGGTGTAGGAATATAGGTGTGTTGTATTTGGTAGGTGTTGTGGAGGTAAATCCTCTCTACAGACAGAGACGATCCCTACTAGCCCAGACCGGGTCTAGTAACAATCACACAATGCTATCACGCAAGTTCCTAATTGCAAATAAAAAGTGGATGGTGAGGACCTACTTGGATTCCAACGCTAATATTCATAGAAGAGGCGTCACTCTCATTCCTTTGCCTCGGCCGGTCACGATCCCCACGATCTCTGTGATTGGACACCTGCACATGCAAAGAATAACACGAATACAAGCATAAAATCTAGTAGATGCAATTATATATCAATCAGAAAAGATATAACTCAACATCAAACATAGGACAATGAGAGTGGAACCATAATGATAGTCATCTATTATTGATAAATAACAAAGAAGAATACAACCATTGTTTTGATGTCAAATCCTCCTTTGGCTGGGTAGTCAACTACACAAGTCTTGCAAAGCTTGTTGGCATGGGAACAAGCCTCTCTCTCTTTGGGTGACAAGAATCTCCTTACTTGGATTTCGCCTTATGGGTGCAAAGAAGGCTCTTGCAGTTTCAAACTCTTGAACTCCTGGTATTCTCTATCACTATGCTGGAACTACTGACTAGCTTGCTCAAGGCATAGAGGCAAGCTTTTATAGATAGAGAGGAAAGAGATAGGACCAACCACATTATTCATGGGATTAGCTTTATCACTTGGAAACTTCCATGAAAGGTGGCAAACCACTTCCCTTCCATGGAGATTCGAAGCCAAACCATCCTAGCTCAACATAGATTCAGTTGGTGAATGGGTTAAGGAGAACCTTCAGAAGCTTGTTCGTTGAAAACTTTACTCAATTCGGTTGGCGCGAGTGCGACTCTGAGACAGAGTGCCAATGGAGCACCCTCTTTAGAGGATTTCCCTCATTGGCGCGGGCAGTGAACTGTGGACCCGCGCTAATGCACAAAGAGTTGTTTTCATGGATATTTTGCAGGAGGTGTCTTCAGGGCAAATGAAGCTCATACTAAGAGGAATATGATGCAAGTGGTTTTAGGTCATGTCACTTCTCACAGGTCCCGGAATGAGTCCTCGAGTGTGTGGGAGAGGGGTAACAGGGACGGTGACAAACGGTGACAAATTGCTGTGTAACAGTAGGCCTAGCCGCTTCATGACCTCTACTGAAATGAGGTTCTTTTGGATCGTGTTGTCGACAATGAACTACAGAGAAGAACCCTTCACCCACATTTGTGAGAGGAAGAGGTGTTCCCCCTCCTCTGGATCTTCAAGCCTATTCTTCTAGACCTTGGTGGTGGCTATGGTGGTACTGGGATCCACATCAATGATCTTCCTCCATTTTTCATTCCCCTTGTCGAGTTCTGACTCAGAGTCTCAACATGTGTCTAATTGGGAAGGCATCAGCTTAGCCAGTAGTGATTGCTTGGTCTGACACTCACTTGTGTTGTGAGTGGAGCCCTTGTGGAACTCATATCATCTTCCTATTTCCTTCTTTGGCTTCGTGATGTTTTCCTTTTCTTTCAGCTTCAGAGGGTTGTCTTGGGTCACCCCTCCTTGGCTCTTTCATTTGCTCTATGGTTTGGGGGTGCCTCGCTTCTTATGTTTAAACTTCTACTCAATCTTGACAGTGTATCGATACACCGTGTCGAGAAAGGAGATGTCTAGGAACTCCATCTCATCCTGCATGTACCTTTGTAGAAAGTCACAACACTTGAGTACCAAATTCCGCTCAAAATCCTTGATACCCAGCTTCAAGTGAAGGGTATGGAAACCATTTGTAAACTCCAACACATCTTAGTCCCTTCCTTTTTGTAGTGTGGTCCACTCTATGTATTTATCTTCATATCTCCCTATAGGGTAGTATTATTCCTTGATGGTGTCTTAGAAAGAATTCCAAGTGGGTGCGGCTAAAAACAGTGAGGATTCTCTCTCATCCTTTTATTCATAGAAAGTTTCCCACCAGTCCTTGGTGTGTGGGGTGGCTTTGAGAAGTGAAAAAGTAATCATTTCCCGATTGGAAAAGTCATGAACTGAAAAATATCGTTCCAACATATTTAACCATTTAGTTACAACATGTGCTTCTATCTAGTGCTGAAATATGGGAATATCAAAGTTAACTTGTACCTTAAAAGGAGTGGGGAATCCAGAGTTGTTTCTGCATGAAGATGCATCATCTGTGGGTAGTTATCGAAGGATATGGGAAAATTTATCCATCATCACATTCCTCCATTGCTTGAGGGCTTCCTCGAGTAGTACTTTGAAAGGATCTCTTGCCCCCTCATCTTTATTTTCTTCTGCCATTGGAGGTTGTCAGGTTTTGCGAAGTTGTTCTTGAAAAGGTTCAACTAGATTGAGCCCTAACTGCTTATACCCAGTCCTCGTTGGGGACTTGCAAAGAAAAACAAAGAAAGAGTAGACTACTCTAATACCATTGATCTGGACTTATGCAGGAACGCAACTGTTGACAAGGTTAATCCTCTCTATGGACAGAGACGATCCCTCTAGCCCAATGAGTGGGTCTAGATATTATAATTGGAAAGTTAACAAGAGAGAAGGCCTACCTTGTTCTGATGCTAATCTGATTTCCTTTGTTGAAATCCTCAAACCGATTTTGTCATGGACTATTCTTGCTTCTTCCAACGCTTATGTACCTACACAACTGACCAAGAGACAACAAAGCATACAAAAACTAATAACAAATCCAATAATAACCTATTTAGCTGATCAAGGAATTCCAAACCAATACATATGCAAACATATATATTTTTGGAAGATGAACCAATAGTTGTATTATTATTTAAAGAATAAAGGGGAAGCTTACAACCATAACCTTGATGTTGAAAGGCTCTCCTTGAGTGGTAATCCAAGTCCAAGCCAAGAAAACCTCCAACACTCCTTCTCCAAATCTAATGAATAACCTCTAAGCACAAGCTCAACATAGTGGTGCAAAATGGACATAAGTCAACCATTTGGGAATGGTAGAGGGGAAATTTATAGGCTGGGAGAGGAAGTTACACCTCCTCCAAAGATAGGATTAGGCCCACATCTCAAGGAGGTATCTCATAGGGATGAGACCAAGAGGTCAAATTAGGAGGATTCGACCTCATCTATGTGAAACCACCTCCATCTCACTGCTCTAGAAGCTTCTAGATCACGAAGCTTCTCATCCTCTTTGGGAAAACTTCCTTTTTGAGACCATCGCAAGTATGAGAGAGAACAGAGAGAGGCTATCACTAGCTTGACAAGGTGAAACAGGCGATCATCGCAGTTTTGAGCTTCATAAGGGTGATGACTCTCATTTTAGGGTTTCAAGAGGCATTTCTTAAAGGAAAGCTCCAAGGATTTTCTAAGCAAAGTTAAAGGAGGGATCTAAGCTGTATACATTGATGTGCAGACTATATAATGATCATGTTTCGGGTACTTCAGGGTATGTCACATGGAAGTGCAGCAGGTGTGACAAAATACTGTGTAAAAACAAAAAATATAGAAAAACCAACATACACAAAGATGCAGCCAAAATAAAACTTGATTTCATTAATATCAAATAACTGAAATATGCTTACATACAGAGATAAAAATAAACTAGCTCGGGCGATGGTAGCTTATCTCTTAGAAGAGATGTCGTAGCTACCTCCTATGAACTATGTTACAATGAGTCTCAAAGGCCTATTTATTATAGAGAAACAATGCAAAATGCTAAACATCCAAAAACCTAACCCTAGGAGATGAAGCACAAAAATGTTGGGTTCCGTTTGGGTAAATTGGTACATCAACTTCCAGGGGTCGTAACTTTGGCATATGATTTCTATTTCTCTATCATAATACCTCATTTCAAATATCTCAAAGAGGAGGCAAAAAACAAATTGGTAGGTAATTGGGGAACTTCACGAATCTCTCTATTTTCCCTAAAAATGTCTTTTAGTCCCTCAAAATGGCTCCGAAAGTTTAGGACCTAAAAAATAGCAAAAATAGTAAGCTGTGCTACAATTAAGGAAACTAAAAATAAACAACGGTGGGGGTCCAAGAGGAATAGGCGGTGGCCACCAATATCTAATTGGATCAGGTATTTCGAGGGAAATTTGTCATAAAATAATGGTATCAGTTTATTTTTTGTGTGTGTTAGTATTTTCTTAGTTTGAAGGCTATTTATTTTTCGCTGTTTTATTTGTGAAGGTTGCAATGTGATTTATTCAGTATTTGTCATAGAAAACAACAAATAAATTGTTAAATAAAATTAACAATTAGGAGAATAATTTCCAATTGTTGTAATAGGATTCCAGTATTGTAATTTTCACATGGTATGTGAGCGTGATTTATTAGTCGGGAAGCTCAGAAGAAAAATAAGAGAATTTCACAGCTCAGAGGGAGTAGCACATCGAAATTCCAAGAAGCAGTGTAGTCCTTTTCCAGGAGGCCAAATTATTTGAGGAAGTTCAATTTTTTTGAGAAAAGAGGCTGAAAAAATAAATTTTATAGATCAAGTGATTCCAAAGGTAGAGGGAGCAACTCATATTTTTTCATTAGGAATATTTTTGGCTGATGCAAAGGGTTTTGCAGCAGTTTTCTAAAGCAAAACCAATGTGGGGTGGAAAAGAGAAAAGCACACATAGAGGGAAATTTTTCCTCAGGGAATTTCGAGTCTCGGAAGTTCAAATTTCCAGTTCCATATTAGCAGTGGCAACTTGCAGGATCACACATTCAAGAACGAATGCAAGTAGTAGTTGAGCACAGGGAGTTTTTGACATTTTCAGAGATGACCACTATAGGTCTTAGAGATCATGATAGGTTGGATGGAGCTTCCGACTATGTCATGTGGAAGGATAGGAATGTCCTTCTTTCTAGATGAATATGTCATGAAAGCCTCCATTGATAATGTAGTGGTAGTTGCTGAGGATGTGGATCAGTAGAAAGAATATAAGGAGATGGTGCGAGTGAAGCGGTTGATCATGGATGGAGTTAGGGATCATATAGTCTCACATATAGCTAGAAAATATACTACCAAACATATGTGGGTTGCTCTCTACAAGTTATACCAGAGAAATTATGAGCAACATAAGATGTTTCTTGAGAGGTTGAGATGCATCTGGATGTATAAGGGGGAAGACATAAATTCCTTCCTTACCAAGATTCAAGAGATCTGAGACCAACTGTCAGTTGTTGGGGCAACATCTCAACCAACAGAGCTAGTGTGATTGGCACTCCATAGTGCCTCAGAGGATTGGCAGGTCTTTGTCCAAAGCATATTAGGCAGAGATAGGCTAACAAAGTGGAACATGATGTTGGTCTACTTGCAGTAGGAGGAGTTGAGACGAGCTCTGTTAAAGAGCTCCATTAGTGGAAGCAGCATCGACAGATTGCAGCTAGCAAGGAGGAGGAGAAAGTGGCCCTCACATAAAAGGGTCACAGTCAAGGGCAGGGGGAGCAAAGAAAGAAGAAGAAGGGCCTGTCAAAGGCCAAATGCTTCATATGCAGTGAACTTGGTCACTACAGCACGCAGTGTCCTATCAATAAGAAGGATAAGTCAGATAAGTAGGACAAACATGAAACTTCTATAGAGATCGATAGGTTTTCCTCAAGGTTGGAGGAATACTTCACGATGTTTGCAGATATGCCTCCAGGAGTGGGGTGTGGATATTTGGTACTACGGTCCCAGAGAACTACAAAGCTTTGGAAGGGTCCTTGAGGAGTCCAACTCATGGATGATTACCTAGCTATGGGGGCCCATAGTATTCAGTAGTAGGATGGATCAGTGGCAGTTGATGCAGTTAGAGACTGAGTCACAGTTGCAGAGATTAGTAGTAGTTAAATGCTGGGAGCATAGTGCAGAGTTGGTAGTAGTGCAGATGGCATAGTGCAGAGTCAGCATCGATGCAAATTCTTTAGTGACATTGCAGAGGCTAGTAGTAGTTAGAGACTTAGGAGATAGATGTATCATACTGAACGTAGTTGATTCAATATTTTTTATTCTTTTTAGTTATAGATGTTGTGGCTGCATAAAAAATAGATGAGAGGGAGTTGAAGTGCAGATGTAGAGTTGGTAGCAACATGGTAGTGTCAGTAGCAACACATATGAAATAGTTTGATACAACTACAAGCAGGGGAAGATGAATAGTTGTTAGTGCAGTGGTTGATGGGCAACAACTAAGGAAATAATGCAGTGACAGAGGGAACAATGAAGTGTCTAAGGAAACAACACAATGATTGAGGAAGAAACACTATGACTAAGGGAGAAGCGCTGTGACTGAGGTAGAAATGTAGTCATTTCCAATAAAGTTTCTTTCTAGACATCAACAAAATAATAGGAGATGATACAGAGATAGAGTGTTGTGGAAGGGTGTGCAAAACTAGAACACATTCCTTGCTAAGAGGGAGTGTTATTTTTTGTATCATCATATGTGTTCTAGCGATGACATTTGGTGGAGAGGCTAGAATACATGGTATCTCCAAAACCGAGATTTTTTTTTAGGAAATTCCACCTAGAAGTGTATCAATTATATTATTAGCCAATTTTTAAATATTCCCTGACTCTAAACTTACGGAATATGTTTAATTAATCAGTATTGATTGAGGTAAGGTGAGAATCATCTAGAAACTCATATAGATAAATCCAGAGATGATTCTAGCCCCTGATTAATTTTTAATGTTGGTTGTTGTTGCTCCAACAATGGATTATAAGAAGATATCGATGTGATATTGGAGAAGACACTTGAGTAGTTTGATTTCCTTGGAAGATCGACTTCTATAGTAGTAGCAATCAACTCCCAGAGAGCCATAGATTGAAGAAGTAAGTGAGGGGCATGGACAGTGATCCAGAGGATGGTTTTCTAAATCTGGAGAGGCAACAACAAGAGGGTCGAGTTTTCCCAGTCAAGAAGCGCAGGGGACTAATCCGATTTGACTCAACTTCTAGATTTAACTAATATCTTTTGCTTTCGTGATGTAGTTAGAATTGTATTCTATAAGAGCATAAATGAACATATATTCATGCTTAATAAAATGGAAATATAATGATGATCAGTAAATCATAAACAAGAGACATTGATAACGAATTTCATCCAGTGTGGACTATACCTTAGGGCCCGGCACCAAGATGGTGTTGGCTGCTTCATTTAGTGCTAGAAATGGTGAAGATGTACATGGACTATGTTTTCTGTCATACAAGGACATGTGCCCTCTACATGAGTGGAAACGTCTCTCCACGAGATGTTCCGCTATAGGAACTATGACTCACAATCGACCTCCTATCAACATGACATGATCTTACACATGTTAACAATGAGTATCCTACCATCATGGCATCAAAGGGATCTCAACAAAAGCACCCATGGTGAGAATGAGTATCTTTCCATCATGAAAACAAAGGAGTCTTAATCAAAACATACATAACAGTCCATGATGAATACATCTCACATGAAATAGACACAAATATTTTGCATCATACATCAAGGAGGAATCAAAACAACATAGTACATCTCATATAAAATGATCAAAGAAGCACATGAAAACAAAACTTCATATACCTCAACTCTAATGATGGTTGAAGAATAGAATACTCAACGATTGGATCTGAATGCACCATCGAAATCGTGGCATCGAATGACATAGAACCGATTGTCCACACTTTGAAATATGACACTGTCACTCCAATCTATAAAATGGTTGAAAAATAGAAGTCTCAGCTGCAAAAAATGACTGCACCACTAAACTTTTTTCATCGAGAGGTGTATAATTCACTATCCACTTGTCAAATTCTAACACCGGAAAAATCTAGGCATGTAGGAATGTTTTAGATTCCCCAGTGGTTCTCCAAAGATTCCCTCTTCTAGGTTAATTGAAAATTTGCTACTCAAATCACAAATCTGATCTTTCCATCATGATCCTTGTGAGATTCTGAGACTTTTGAGTATAAAGTTGGTTGTATTCTGACTTTGTCAAATTTTCAGCCTTCAAGGAATCTAGAAGATTCCCTCAATATTCTCGAAGATTCTCTTCCACTGGGAAGATGAAAGTTTGTTGCTCAAAAGGTGAATCCACCTCTCCATTGTGTTTGCTATGAAAATATGAGAAAAATGATTGTAAACTTGATTATAGTATGATCAAATGAAATTTTACCTCCTAAGGAATCTTCAACATCAAACGAATATTCCTCGTCTCAAAAAAAGTGTCAAGGTTCTGCCTCCTAGAACTGCGTCATGGTTACACCTGGGCATGGTTCTTCTATACAGAACTACATTCTCGGGCCTCCTCATTGTATTGGCGCCCTCTCTCCATTTCATCTTTCGTTCTCCTCCCATGGTCGAATGAGGTTGGCTTTAATAAGACGACATGGGCAGAGTTTCCAGGGCACATTGTCGTTGGCACAATGGCTAAAATTGGTGGATGGCATGGAGGTGGGTCAAGTTCAAACCCTACCCACTCCAAAATAGAATGCATGAAATATAATTTTGTTAACCATTATGGGGGCGGGTTTAAGTGGAGGCAGTTATGTGTTGTTTACATGGCGTGGTTTTCTTTGTAACAATTATGTATTAAGTTTGGGTGTCGAGGCACCTAGGAGGTAGGGAGACTAGTTTGGCCGGGTAGGTTCAAGCCCCACCGCCTCCAGTTCTTGACACATGTCAGTTGTGTGGGGCTGGGTCCGTTGGGGGGATAGCCCACCCGACATATACGATATATATGGTATGTTGTTTTAAATAATTTCATGTGGTTCCATCGGGGGTCGCTGGTCCACCTCCAACCACCATTTATATATATGCCATGGTTCGATTCGAGGTGGTGGGTTTTGGCCATATTCCATGCCATTTAATTATAATATTGACCGATGGAGGTGGCAGGGGTCATGGCTGGCCACCTACTTTTTTATACTTTTTGTTTTTTCTTAAGCAAGAGCGGATCCAGCTATTAATTTATTTACAAAAAGGAACTAAAAATACAAAAAGATCAAGGAGTTATGACCCACCAATAAGATAGGCCAACCAAAGGCTTGTTCCCGATACAAAATCTCAAACAACGGGTCGAGGGCCCAAAAAACAGTACACAAAGTCCAACTAATACTGTTCGATCCCCTCCATAGATCTAGCGGTTGAGACTCATTTCAGGTGACTAACAAGCACACCCTTTAACTAGAAATTTGGACCTGATGAGCCCAATGAACCATATTTAATAAGTATATCGAGTCCATTTGGGCCCCTAACCTCCGAGCACTTTATCTTCCTGAAATCCACCATTTGCGCACAATCTAGATGAGGTTGTGCGACTAGCATGGAATTTGACCTTTTATTTAGACCCGAAGGTGGATTAATGTCCTGCCTATATAATTTCGGGTCCAGTTTTCTCGTTAACTTTCTTGCTGTTCTCCATGTGAAATGCATGGGATTTATGCGATTTCGTCAACATTCTTCCCTTTTATCTGCATCCATGTCCCAATGAAATAGGGTCCATGTTCTAATATTGATGTAATTAGGGTCCATAAGTATATCTTTGGCCCACCTAATCTTTTTTGTATTGTTCGGCCTGAGCACCATTAATATATAAATTTCCATGACCAATTTCCCACCCGAAGGCCCCATTTCCCACCCAAAGGCCCAATGGATACTTACCCTCCTTCACGCACTTTTCCATATACTAATTTCCCCTGTGGACCAAAATTCTTTATCTCCCATAGCCTTCATCCTACTTATTCTCCTTGCTCTAATAGAGCTCTCTATCTAAGGTCACTTGTCTGGAACATTCTTCCCTCAAATGTCCTTGGGGAGTCTCTGTCCAGTCATATCTCATATTCGTTTTTGAACAGAGCATGCCTTCGTTTGCCAAGATATCTGCTAATTTATTGGATGTTCTTCACACATGGATAAAACCAATGGTTCTCATGTTTTGTAGGTGGGATTGAGTCCATTGATAAACTTGCAATAACCTCTAGTGTCTCAACACTTTTTCTGGTGCTAATCCATTACCAATTTTCTTGACCAAATCAATTATCAATTCAGAATCAGCTTCAATTATAACGTTATGTAGATTTGAGTCCCTTAGGATTTCTAGGCAATGTTCCATGGCCATGAGCTCTGCCATATTGTTGGTGGACTTCCCCAAATGACAGTGAAATATTGCTTTTATGAAACCTCTTTCATCTCTTATGACTCCTCCATACCTAGCCAATCCCGAGTTTCCTTTTGAGGCTCCATCTATGTTGCATTTCATAAAACCCTGAGGTGGAGGTTGCGAGAATTCCTTAGTAGTTGTTATATTACTTATTGTCTTCTTGTTTCCCTTGGGGGTAAGCCCCTGCAGTCCCAAATTTAGAAGTATCTTCTCATCTTGACCTGATGTTGGTTATCAGGGAGATTTTTTAAAAGGGTTCCTATAGTCTCTTTGAGCTGTCTTATGATCTGATTCATGGTGCTCTATGGTGACCCAATCTTTTTCTTAAATATTTTATTGTTGTGCTCTTTCCAGACATCCCAGATTATGAAGACTAGAACCAAAGCCCATGCTTTGTTGATTATTTCATTTGCTGAGGAATTTTTTCCTCCAATTGTTCAAAGTACTGGTGATGCTGCCAATGTCCCTGTCTGTTTGTCTAAATATTGAAGCCACCCAATTCCATAAGGTGGAGGTGAAACGGCATAGGTTGAGAAGGTGATCCATAGTTTCTTCCTGTAATTCACATAGTTGGCACCTGGATGGTCCAGCTACTCCTCTTTTCCTAAGATTTTCCCAAGTCAAAATTCTTTTATGTTGCACTAACCACATGAACAGTTTAATTTTCATCCAGTTTTGGTTCTGCCATAGGTCCTTCCATACCTTATCAGGGTTTGGGAAGTCTAGCCCCAGGGCTATTCGTTTGGCCTCTTTGAGGTTAAAGTTGCCTTCATTGTTTTTACCCCATCTTAGTTGATCTAGAGATGTTGATATTAGAATCTTTCTCTATTCCAAGATGACAGTAAGAGCTTCTACCTAGGCTTTCAATGGGGAGTCATCTCTGTAAACTAGGTTCTTTAATTTTCTCCATTTTCCATCACTTCTTTCCTGATCCCATAAGTCATTTACTTTGAGTAACCCTTTATTGTCAGTTTCATTCTTGAGATTGAAAAATTCTTCTTTTAACAGTCTAGGTTCCTGTTGCCAATTATCCTCCCAAAGCCAAGCGAGGTTTCCATCTTTGATTTCCAGAAACTGTGTTTCTGAATTATGGCTCTATTTTCCCAAGCTTTGTTCCAAATGTGGGAGCCTTTGATGAGGCCTGTCATCCTAATGTAATCCATTTCTTGCCAATTTATTGCATATTTCTGTTTCCATATTTTGTCCCAAGGGGAAACCAATTCTTTTAGCCATCTCCACCATAATTACACCCTCAATACTTTTCTTAGTGTTTTAGTGTCATCAAGTCCCAATGCTCCATGTATCTTAGGCTTACATATTTTATCCTAGGCTACCAAAGCCCATTTCTTTTTCTCTTCCCCTTTACCCCAAAGTAAATCCCTTTGGATATTCTTGATGTGTTGCATTACTCCTTTAGGAGCTAGAAGGACTGAGAGCATGAAGATGGGTACAGTTTGTAGGATAGCTTTTGTAAGAACTAGCCATCCTGCTATATTCAAGGATCTAAAAGTCCATTTTCTGATTTTGTCTTGAAGTTTATTAGTAACTGGCTCCCAAACTGCCTTGTTGATAGGTTTGTCTATTAGAGGTACTCCCAATATCTGGAGGGTAGCATATGTCTTTGGAAGCCTAGAATTCTGGTGAGGTTTCTCTAAATAGAAATGTTAGTATTAAAAAAAGAAAAAAAAGACTTTGATTTCCTTAGGCTTACCTCTGTCCCCGCAGCCATAGCAGAGTCATTCAGGATTTATTTGAAGGCTTGAGCTTCCTTGACTGTGGGTGTACCCTGCAACATGGTGTCGTCCAAAAATTGTTGATGGTCAAGGCATCCCCATTTAAGGTGAGTTTGACACCCTAGATTTTTCCTTCTCCTTTGGCATGTTTAATTGCATTGCCTAGTCCTTCCATCATTAGAATAAAGAGGAAGGGTGAGAGCGGATCACCTTGTTTGAGTCCTCTCGAGGGTTTAAAGGTCTTTGATGGTGAGCCATTTAGCAGGATTGAAAAACTTGGGGTGGTTGAAAACGCCAATACCCAACTTATTTAGTTATGGTCAAAACCATATGTTATCAGTACTTCTTGGATGTAAGCCCAACTCAGCTTATCATAAGCCTTTTCTAGGTCAAGTTGAATGATCATGCCTACTTACTTATTACTCTTAAGTGAGTCAACCACCTCGTGAGCTTGAATGATGTTATTAAGAATTTTCTTGCCTTCCACATATCCATTTTGCTCCTTAGACATGAGAGTTGGGAGCAGGGGATTAAGTCTGTTCGCAATTACTTTTGAAATAATTTTATACACCACATTGCATAATGCTATGGGTCTAAATCTGATAGGTGTGATAGCATTCTCCTACTTTGGAATCAGGGCTATTAAAGAGGAGTTGAGCGCCTTCAGAACAATTTTGTTTTTCCTTGAGTCCTCCACCACATCAAGGATATCTTGCTTGACTATTTCCCAGCATGCTTTGAATAAGTCAATGTCGAAGCCATCTGGACCTAGAGCTTTCCAATTTTTCATTTCATTGATGACTTCGTTGATTTCCTCTTCATTCACTGGCTTGTTAAGATTATAGTTGTCTTCTCTTGTCACTAGCTTAGGGATGTGCTTTGTGAAGTCCTTGATAAATTGAGATCTGTTATGAGGGGCTCCTTGGCAATGCCTTGAAAGTGATGAACTAGAACAATTTCTATTTCTTGGTGTGTAGTGATCTGTTTTCCATGAGTATCTTTCATTTTTGAAATCTTGTTTTGCGACCTATGATCCATGGTAGATTTCTGAAAAAACCTTGTATATCTTTCGCCTTCTTTTAACCATTGTACCCTCGATTTTTGTTTTCAGAAAATCTCCTCTTGCTTGCATAAGCCTTCCCATTCTTGTTGAACATAATCAGCTTCTTCCTTACTCTCCTCGGTGAAGCCCTCTATAATTAGGGTTTGGTTAATTTCCTATAGTTTCAGTTTTGCTGCTTTTTTGGCTTCGAATATATTACCAAAATCATTCTTATTCCAATATTTTAGTATTTTTTTTACATGTTTCAATATCTGATGCATAAGAACGTTTTAGTACCTTGAATTTTTGTATCCTCTGTCCACCATCTTGCAATATTGCTGATGAAGTCAAGATGGATAAGCCAAATGTTTTCAAATCGGAAAGGTTTATTTCTTGGAGTTCCTATAAAGGACGCTTCAAGTTGAATAGGCCAGTGGTCCGAGCCTCCAAAAGGAAGTATCATTGCGGCTAAGTGATGGAATGTGAAGATGAGGTCCTCTGAGATATTTAATCTATCAAGTTTAGAGGCCATTTTAGACGCTCCTCCCCTCTTAGTATTCCAGGTAAAGACTCCATTACTTGTTTCTGTATCTACAAGCTTCATGTTATTTATGAAATTCTGAAATGCTATAGAATCCTACCTAGTGATCTGGTTCCCCGTTTTTTTTCATTAGAGATCTAATCATATTGAAGTCCCTTCCCAGAATCCAGGGGATACTTGGATGTCTTCCTCTTAACTCCTCCAATGAGGTTAGAAGTCTAAGTTTATCTTATGGCTTTTATGGACCATAAACATTAGTGAGAAAATAAAATTCCTTGTCCCCCAAAGGTTGGATGACCACAGATAAATAGTTCCTGGATGCTTCAGCATCTTGGATACCAAGTTTCTGAGGGTTCCAGAGTGTGAGACTCCCTCCTGCTGCTTTGTCTACTTTAACTTCTAGATATTCATATTTCATAAGCCATTTGCTATGTATCTCTTTTATTCTTTTTACTGAACATTTTTTTTTGTGGATGAAAATCATATATGGTTTTTCTTCTTTCATTCTATTGCTAAGATTCCTTTGTTTCCTTTTACTTCTTAGACCCCTAATATTCCATGTTGTGAGCTTCATTAAGAAAGATTTGTAAATGAGTAACTAGTTAGGTCTTTCATCTTACTTGAATCGATCATGAGTTTTCCACACTCTATCAGCAGCTCATTCTGTTTTTTCCTACCTCTTTTCCTGCTTGGGTTCCTAGGAGCTAGTCCCAGTGTTGCCTTCATTGTTTTCACCCCTTCGTTGTCCTGACTATCATGGTTTCTTTTGACTCCTGAACCTTTTGCCTGAGTTCTCCATAGGAATAGCTGTTTCACTCTATTAAACTCCTCTTGTGGTAGCGAATCCATTCCTTTGGTGGTTCCCTGCTCCAGGAACTTTTTCCAGATCTAAATGCTCCCTATCAAGAATATCCTGCAGTTCATGATCTTCTATTCCCACCTCACTCGGGGTCATCTCTTGGTCCCTATCAAGTTCCATAGTGCTCGGTAGGTCCTCCTTCTTTTTTTTGTTTCATGTGTATCCTCCATGCTCTCTTCCTTTTCCTTCTCTATAGGGTTGTCCTCTAGCGTCTGGTTCACTTTATCATGCTCCTCTTCTTCCTCTAATACCTTGTACCTATTCTGACTTAACTTCCTTTCCTTGTAGATTTTCTTTTGGTACTTTGTCCCTCCTTTACATATGTTCCCCACTTTGTTAAAGCTTTCAATTTCTTTCCCTAGGGTGGATTTAGTTATTCTTTTTAATTTTTTTCATTTTAAGGGTCATTGGGCATTTTAAAGAGGCCGCAATTTTGCCTATCTGGTGGTTGGGTTCTGGCAACCATTGCAATTTGTAGGACCATTAAACCTAGCCCACATGGAAACTTTGACCAAAATTTTGATTAGCTCTATCTCCTCCATAGGAGCTCATATTTGAGTGGCATTTACACCGTTGGAATTAGGGCAATAAGCACTTTGATATGGTGCTGGTTTGAGATCAATCTGACCACTTTTAATTTTGACCATTTCTGAGCCCTCTTGGGTTTCTTCATGTGTCTGGAGACACCTAGATCAATCCTCCCCACTAAGGAGCTTTTTGTTCTCCAAATGCATGGAAAAAATAATCTGCAGCTTCTTTGTACTTTGTCTGCACCACAAGTGTTTGATAAGTCACCTTTCCTTCTCCTTCACCTTTGTCCTTCATAGCCATAAGAGATGAGTCGAAACCTGCATCCCCTGCAACCCTGTAGTACATTATTTTGAAAATCACATGCTTGATTTGCAGGACCAACTAATGACCCAAGAATCCCATACTTGACACGAGTTTATATCACATACTCGGTGGTCAAGTTTACATCAAAATGGAAACAATACCCCAACTATCAAAACAAGGCCCAAATATCATTGTTGCTCCAACAAGTGATGGAGAACACATCATCACTACAACACATGATTTACAAAAATAAGGACAAACATTATTGTTGCTTTAACAAGTGATGGAGACACATCATCACTTTCATTGTTTAAAATGCAACACAAAATAAGGCCAGACATCATTGTTGCTACAACAAGTGATGGAAAACACATAATCACTTTTACAGATTAAAATGCAACACTTGATTGGAAAAAATAAGACCGTGGCATTCTACCACACATAGAAAAACCATCTTTCACTTATCAAAGTGAATGGGTTGTCTCCCTGTGGCACATTCGTTGGTCAAACAATTGTTTCACCTAGTTGATGTACAAATGCTTTGTCCTTGTGACACTACTTTGGATGGAGCCTCCAACATGTATCCCTTTGATGACCACTTCTATTGCAATGACTGCAATAAGTATTCTTCCTCCATATCTACTTTACCTTCTTTTTTACCTGCTGTTGAGAGGGTCTTTCACGCCTCATCCTTTTTTGTGCTGCTATTCTTTTCTAGCACTCAACAACCATATGGTTATGTAAACCACAAAAAGTACATGTTTTTTGATGCCATTATTTAAATTCATCATTAACAACATGATTGTAATCAGAATAAACATTTGAATATTGAGACTTGTTATACATTTCCTTGTTGTCGCTTGTGTAATTATGGCAATGAGAGCTTTCCTCAACTCTTTCCCTTCAATGGGCACTGCCATCGGATGATGGTGATGTGTTCCCATCATTCTCTTCCCTTGAAAATTTCAACAATGTCTTAGAAGCATTTGAAACCCTTGAGAATTCTCCTTCAGTGTATCCTAAGCTAGCAAATCGAGGTCTTTGCAGGACCTCTAACGGTTGAGTTATGTGTTGGCTATTAACACCAAGTTCTTCTTCTTCTTTGTACCTCATCCTGGTAAGGATCCTCAAGTTTTTCACTGTAATTGGTATCTCCACATTTCCAATAGAAATTATACTATGTGAAGATGACACTTAAGGGAAATCAACATCTTTTACCTCCATTTTCGAGTTGGAAAGAACTAATGAGGGCTTCTTGTTAGAAAAATATTATATATGACAGAGAAATGAAAGACATATAATATGCAGAAAAACACAAACACATAAAATCAGTGAGACACGGATATACGTGGTTCACCCAGTTTGGGCTACGTCCACCCCGAACAGCCAGTCCTTCCTTTCTATTATCCAGTAAAATGAAAAGACACAACCTACAACAGATCCACTGTAATATCCTTTGTTTTCTCTCACAACCTCATCTCTTTGTTTCTCGCTCGGAGAATACACATCTATTACACAGCCTAAATACAATACTCTCATACAAAGAGAGGGGTTTCCTTCTAGGGAAAAAAACCCTAAACTAAACATAAGTTCTACCATCAGATCCTCTGCCTAATGAATGGCCCAAATTGATTAGAAATTACTATACTTTTACAAGGAAATTTTACATCTGTTTTTAGCTTCAAGGGCACTGCCCCCGAAACCACCACCGGGGGACTGCTGGCCCCAAAACCTCCTAGCTGGGGGAGATCGCCCCCCCCCCTGAACCCCCGCAGGGGGGACAAGTCCCCCTTGCACTCCCCTGCGTGGAGGGGTGTACAATCTTCTTGTGGTATACATCCAGCTGAAACAAAGACCTCTAAAGAATCATGCTCCACACCCAACAATCTCCCACTTGGAGAATGATTGTAGCAACTCCACCATTGCTTCATTTGCTGGACAATGACTCCTCTTTGGACCTGGATATTTCTCATATTCATCGTCATCCTTGAAGACCAATTAAAACTGAGCATATTCTCAGTTTCTCCCTGGTTACAACTTTTGTTAGCTTATCTGCAGGATTCTGGCTAGTGTGTATCTTTTCCAACTTCAACTCTCCATCTTCCAATTCTGATCGTATGAAATGGTACTTGATGTATATGTGTTTAGTCCTGGAATGAAATGCTGAGTTCTTTGCAATATGAATGGCACTTTGGCTATCACTGTATAACATGCCCATATTATGCTTCTTACCCGATTCATCCATAAACCTTTGTAACCAAATCATTTCTTTACTAGCGTCTGTACCAGAAACATACTATACTTCTGTTGTTGAAAGTGCAAAAACACTTTGGATTTTTTAAACCCAACTAATAGTTGTTCCACCTACAGTAAATACATATCCTATAGTGCTCCTCCTGTTATCTCTGTCACCTACCATATCAGCGTCAACATATCCCTATAGAGAAATGTTTGAACCACCAAAGCATAATTCTTGATTTGTGGTACCTCTCAAATATCTGAGAATCCATTTCACTGCCATCCAATGTTCTTTTCCTGGATTGTTGATCTACCTGCTTACAACTCCCACTGCATGTGCAATATCAGGCCTTGTGTAGACCATTGCATACATTAAGCTTCCAACTACTGATGCATATGGAACTTTAGACATATAATCCATGTCTTCATGGATCTTTGGGCACATCTCCTTACTAAGTTTGAAATGGCTAGCAAAAGGTGTACTAACTGGTTTTGCATTGTGCATATTAAATATTTTCAACACCTTTTGTATGTACTCATTCTGAGACAATGTTAATTTGTGATTTTTCCTGTCTCTATTTATTCTCATACCAAGGATTTGTTTTGCAACTCCCAAATCCTTCATTGCCACGAGAGCCTAGGATGGCTCGCTGGGCAACATTAATGCCCAGAGGAGGAGGGGGCCAGCAGATGTCTTGGCGGCCCGAATTCTTCATATGGCTCTGCCGTCAGCTGATCGTGGGGATCGTGACCGGCCGAGGCAAAGAGGATTTACCTCCACAACAAGGTCCCCTGTGGAGTCGCCATTAATGTTATCACTCAGGTTTTCCCAAAAGTTGTAAGAAAGGGAAAGGAGGCCAAGTTAACCACAAGCCAATCTTTTAGATACAAAATCTATCCAATCTGTATCCAGAGAGGGCTCTCTCTTTATGATTTAGCTTTGTTTTGAAGGATATTAGGCTAGTTATGAAGTTTAGGAGTGTTGTTTGAGTTTGGGTTGTGAGATTCAATAGAGTAGAGGGGTAAGACTGAGTAGTTCAGGTCATTGGGCTAATGGAGTCAAAGAAAGATGGCGTAATTGGACTTGGTTTCTTGACAGAGGATGGCTTCATAGAGCAAGGTAGTCAAACAGGGAACAAATAAAGACTTGAAACAGATGGAATGGGCTCAAATTGGGTGAAGAGCAGTTAAGAATCCTTCAGCCTTTTTAAAGAGGGAACTTGGATGAATACTGAAAAAGAGAAGTTAATTATTCTTTAGCAAATAATCAAAATGAAAGAATTATAAAACATGAGCAATTAAGATTTCATTGCTTATCCTAATTCTGAAGAAAACATAGAGAACAATAATGAATGAAAACGGAGTGCAATCAAGCATATTCTGAATTAAACTTTTTCTTTATCATTCAGATGGTGAAACATAGATGATATAATAAACTAAGAAAACTTTAAAACACAAGATATACAGGACTTAGTGATCCAGTGGTTGATTCGAGAAGTCTGTGACAAGTCCTCTGCTTCAATTCTTCATCTAGTAAGCCATACAACAGTTGATCAAATTAGCTCTTTATTCCAAAATATTCAATATTACAGCAAAGTCTAGGAACCCCCCCTCAATACTCTAATTGAGGGGGTATTTATGCAGAAAATTATACAACAAATATCTCATCACAGAGTGAGATAATATCTAGGATGACTAAGAATAGTTTACAAGAAAAATAGATACATCTAGTCTCAAAATAGGAAAAAGATAAACTGATGTTGTGCTAGCCCTGTTTTTGTTGAATGTTCTAGAGGCAGACCCTATGTTTTGGCTTGCAGCTATCTTCTTCAGTAACTCTGTGCTAGCAGCCCTGTTTTTACTGATATTCTTTAACCTGTTTATCTCTGTTCATCTCACTCTGGTAAATTGCCAAAAATTCACATTTTACCGAGGGCAAATTAACATGTCTTCCCACCACTTTTCTGTGGTAATTCATTCTTCGGAAGTTTCCTCAGGTGTGAGGAGTGCTGAGGGGTGCAAAAAGGGGGTTTCTATCTTTAGTTTCTTGTATATTCAAACTAGAATTCATGCCTTCTGAGGAAAAATAGACCAACAACTGATTTGGGGTCCTTTTATGGTAGTTACGGACTGTTCGGACACTTGAATTTGACCATCTCAGGTAGAATTCTTAGCTGTGAACCGAAATTGCAGGGTTTCATGGCAAACTGGATAAATACTTGCGTTGAAGAAGAAAACAATACAAATGCAGGTTGGCTGACGGGCTGCAGGTTTGTTGTTGGAGTCTTTGTGGTCTGGTGTCGGTTTGTAACTGGACTGTTGGCTTGGATGTTTGTTCTGCAGGGAGCACAGTTTGCAGCGAAACGATAGTGAAAATGTCGTTTATCCATTTTATTTGACAAAAATTAGGTTTGGCGGGCCTTTTTGGCATTATCGGGTGGATGATGTCAGCCGTACCAGACCTGACATTAGCGGAGGGTGGTAAGTGGTTTTCTCGCACCACTTTTGGGGTTGGGCGGTTTTGGACGGATGGCGAGCGAGCATACAGAATGGGCGACGCGTGGCAGAGGTACGGGAGAAAAACCGCCTTGTGATCACGAGTTAAAGCACGGTCACAAGGGGGGTCACGAAATTGATGTGAACCGTTGGATGAACAAGCGAGGATCGGACGGTGGACGGGTGTTGGAGATGGCAGGGCATTAGTTGTGGAGGGCCCGATGTATTTATGAATGTTTTAATCGCATCAAGGTTAATTCTATTGGTTCGTGGGGTGGTTATTAGTTAACGCAGATGGTTAATTAACCCTTTGTCGTGCAACGGGGAAGGTTCTCAATACGTTTCAAATAAACTCATCGGTTCCTGTTAAACAATGACTATGGTTATAATTAACCGGGGCAGGATATGTAGTGATGCAGGGGTTTTTTTATGTATTTACATAATACAGGAAGGTTTACATCTTTTTAGGGAGTTATATAATAATGGTTTAAGAGTTAATATGAAAACAAATTGAGAATGAGCACTATGTATAAAACCGTTGGCTTTTGTAGTTTAAACTTAGGCTTGTGGATGAAAAAGGGCTTTTTGAGGTGAAATTTCACATTATTCCTAAGTAAAATAGGGTTTTACTTAGGAAACTTTATGAAATGAGATGAGTGGTTTATGAGTGATATTAATCACTGTAGTATTTTCACAGACCTTAATACTCAGGGGAAATTAGTGAAATCTTTAGGGAAAAGTATGAAGGGGGTTAGTTATTGAATCTTGTCTTGCTTGAGCTGCTTCAAGTATAATGTCTGCCTTGCAATTGTGATAAAAATACAAGTTAACACGTTTTAGAGATGATCCATCACAAGTATCATTCTGCAACACCATTCTACCTACTCCGCCTACTTTGGCCTAACATTTTTTCTTCTTTGTTTGGGTGCACTTAGACTGGCAAACCCTCATCAACTTTTCTTTTCTTTGCATAGTAAGCCTACCTATGTCTACACTTATTACATCCAAGGGCTCAGATTAAACTGTTGAGCTCCTTTTTATTTACTCTACCTATCTACTTATCTGCCAAGATTAAACAGTTTGGTCAGATTTTATTCTCTATCTTTAAAACAAGAAATTCAAATATGAACTAGCCAAGATTAAGTTGTTTGGACATTCATCAATTGTGGCATAATTTAACATGCTGCACACAATGCTTATTACAAAAAATGAAAACGTAGTGCCATTTAGACTTGCACACTTTCCTGGTCTATTTTTAATTGCGGTTCATTTCTTCTCATTTTTTGACCATTTTATTCTTTTCACCCTTTGATTTTTCTTTTAGGGTATACCCTCTTTACATTTTTTACATTTTTTTATTTTTTGATAATATGGAAAACCTTTGCAACAAGGAAAAGAATGAACATATTACAGAGCTCAACAAGTCAATCATGAAATATGACACCTATTGGTATAGGAGTATAACAGGCACTATTTACAAAAAAGGTACTCCTTGACTGAAATGGTCAAGTGGTTCTCTCAAGTATTGTTTTCTACCTTTTCAGGATGGAGAGACAAATGTACGAAAAGGGACCATGTGGAGTTTTCTTTTACCTGTATTTTTCAAAGTCTCTAAACATGATAAAGATACCAACTTACACCTTTGTTGAACTTGTTAAACTATTAAACGACATCGGATTTGTCACCATGACGAACAAGAGCTTCTCCTTCCTAGGGCTCGTTAAACTTACTAGGTTGGATTCGTCTAAAGGATGAACTTACAGTGCAATAATATGCTATCCCCTTCAAGCTTGAGATTAAAAAATAATTGGGAACTTTCCAGAAATGGTGGGGAGGAAATTTGGAAATCTATCAGTCATGTCAGCAGCTCACTATTGAACATGACACTCTTTGCTTCATGTCAGGTTGGGACATCCTCCTTTGCATCATTGACCTTCTTGGGTTTGGGATGTTCATTTATGCCTTCCATTTAATCTTTGCTGCATCATCATGAATACCAATCCCATGGATCCAAAATCTGCCAAACTTTCGGTTGTGTAGTTGATTTGTTCAAGATTTTTCCTTCTGCAGTTACACTTACCTCTGTTTCTCTGTATCATCCAAAATAATTTTGCATCCTCTCCTTTCACGTCGATGATGTGGGATTCATTATAGCCATCCTTTGACATGGTCACAATCCGTTGACTTTGGCTCATTACCCGAGAAGTTGACCCAGAGACTCCCTTCCAGTACCTTAGAGCTTGCATGCCCTAATGGTTTCTTTGTTGATCGATCGAGTGAACGGGTGTTTGAATCTATTGTGGAGTGCTTGAGGACCATTTTCATTAAGTTTGTCTCATTGTTATTTACATCATTACTTTCTAGCATGTCTTCTGTACTTTGGAGCGCAAGACCCTTGACTCAGCACAAAAGTTCAAGTTGCGGTGGTTCTTGGTTGTGATTTCAGGATATGTAGTGATGCATTTACATAATAAGGTTTACATCCAAATTGAGAATCACCGTTGGCTTTTGTAGAGGCTTCTGGATGAAAAAGGGCTTCCATTATTCCTTTACTTCTTTTGAAATGAGATGAGTGGTTTGGAGTGATTAGTATTTTACAGCAGGGGAAATGTGAAATCTTTGGGAAAAGTATGAAGGGGAGTTAGTTATTGAATCTTGTCTTGCTTGAGCTGCTTCAAGTATAATGTCTGCCTTGCAATTGTGATAAAAATACAAGTTAACACGTTTTAGAGATGATCCATCACAAGTATCATTCTGCAACACCATTCTACCTACTCCGCCTACTTTGGCCTAACATTTTTTCTTCTTTGTTTGGGTGCACTTAGACTGGCAAACCCTCATCAACTTTTCTTTTCTTTGCATAGTAAGCCTACCTATGTCTACACTTATTACATCCAAGGGCTCAGATTAAACTGTTGAGCTCCTTTTTATTTACTCTACCTATCTACTTATCTGCCAAGATTAAACAGTTTGGTCAGATTTTATTCTCTATCTTTAAAACAAGAAATTCAAATATGAACTAGCCAAGATTAAGTTGTTTGGACATTCATCAATTGTGGCATAATTTAACATGCTGCACACAATGCTTATTACAAAAAATGAAAACGTAGTGCCATTTAGACTTGCACACTTTCCTGGTCTATTTTTAATTGCGGTTCATTTCTTCTCATTTTTTGACCATTTTATTCTTTTCACCCTTTGATTTTTCTTTTAGGGTATACCCTCTTTACATTTTTTACATTTTTTTATTTTTTGATAATATGGAAAACCTTTGCAACAAGGAAAAGAATGAACATATTACAGAGCTCAACAAGTCAATCATGAAATATGACACCTATTG
The DNA here is from genome assembly GCA_031772625.1 of Pinus tabuliformis. Classification (NCBI taxonomy): domain Eukaryota; kingdom Viridiplantae; phylum Streptophyta; class Pinopsida; order Pinales; family Pinaceae; genus Pinus; species Pinus tabuliformis. The sequence continues at coordinate 37,162,137 of CM062806.1, read as the reverse complement.
GTATAGGAGTATAACAGGCACTATTTACAAAAAAGGTACTCCTTGACTGAAATGGTCAAGTGGTTCTCTCAAGTATTGTTTTCTACCTTTTCAGGATGGAGAGACAAATGTACGAAAAGGGACCATGTGGAGTTTTCTTTTACCTGTATTTTTCAAAGTCTCTAAACATGATAAAGATACCAACTTACACCTTTGTTGAACTTGTTAAACTATTAAACGACATCGGATTTGTCACCATGACGAACAAGAGCTTCTCCTTCCTAGGGCTCGTTAAACTTACTAGGTTGGATTCGTCTAAAGGATGAACTTACAGTGCAATAATATGCTATCCCCTTCAAGCTTGAGATTAAAAAATAATTGGGAACTTTCCAGAAATGGTGGGGAGGAAATTTGGAAATCTATCAGTCATGTCGGCAGCTCACTATTGAACATGACACTCTTTGCTTCATGTCAGGTTGGGACATCCTCCTTTGCATCATTGACCTTCTTGGGTTTGGGATGTTCATTTATGCCTTCCATTTAATCTTTGCTGCATCATCATGAACACCAATCCCATGGATCCAAAATCTGCCAAACTTTCGGTTGTGTAGTTGATTTGTTCAAGATTTTTCCTTCTGCAGTTACACTTACCTCTGTTTCTCTGTATCATCCAAAATAATTTTGCATCCTCTCCTTTCACGTCGATGATGTGGGATTCATTATAGCCATCCTTTGACATGGTCACAATCCGTTGACTTTGGCTCATTACCCGAGAAGTTGACCCAGAGACTCCCTTCCAGTACCTTAGAGCTTGCATGCCCTAATGGTAAGTTCTTTGCACTTGATGATAAGTTTACATCACTGGCTTTCGATCGAGTGATTTCACGGGTGTTTGAATTCAGTTCCTATATCAAAATATTGTGGATTGTGCTGATAGTACCTTGAGGACCATTTTCATTATTGGTGGTTTGTCTCACGCTTGTTAACAATTTACATCATTGACTGGTAGTGAAGCAACTTTCTAGCATGTTTGATGTCAACACATCTATTCGCATGCTAGGATCTGTACTTTGATCAGGTTGTGTTGGAGCGCAAGACCCTTGACTCAGTTCACAAAAGTTCAAGTTGCGAAGTGGTTCTACATGGTTGTGATGATATGCATGTCTCTTTCATATGGCTAGCTGTGACGAGACCATGAGTTATCATATGTGATCCTTCTCATTATATGGATGACTGCACCCATACCTGAATCCTTTTACATGAGCAATCTCTAGATCGTTGCCTCCATCCCATGATTCATGTATCATTTGACGGAGATCTCAGTTTATGTTTATGTATATGTATCTATACTTTCTTGCATGTTTTCTGGTGGAAGACTGGTTCCCTGCACTGATTCATAAATCATTTCATCCCTCACTCCAGTTCGACCTTCACGCTTTAGGGAGCATCTGTTACATAATATTTTTTCATTGTTCCTATACTCCCCGTTCCTTGATCATGGAGGACCTCTATAGTGAACCCTGCATGCTTTTCCTTCATGAAGAAACTCCCATTATATCCCTCTTCATGAGCAGATAATTTCCATTTTGCACCATTTCCCCTGAAACTTCTGTTTTTCCCAGTTTAAAAGACCAATGCTAATGGCCTTTGTCTCCCCCATGCTGATGTTTTTTAAATAAAGAGTCAAAGCTTCCAACTCTAGAAGCTCCATAACGGAAGTCTGATAAATGGTTTGGTCGGATGGGGTCAAGGATGACAGTTTGGGCTCCTTTCCCCTATAATTATGGAACTACCTCAAGAGATAATTCCTTCTCCCATGAGAAGAGGATCCATCTCCCATCCATATTTTCTATATAAACCTCCCTTCTTCCCAGGCACATGCTAGTGTGAGTGTTATAGTTGCAGAGTTTTGGATAAGTGTTGATGCTATTTTGGTTTGGAGTAGACAAGCAAGCTATTACTAGTTGTACCTATCTAATTGTGTGAGGGAGAAATGTGTTTTGGTTTGGAGTGAAGCCTAAAGGGAAGAGATTTAAAACTATTGTTGTTTGAAGCCATCATGGAATGCTAACAAAAGTGTGTGGGAACCTGGCCTTGTCAAAAGAAGACTGCAACGTCAAGACCAATGGTTGTAATATCTCTTTGATATTAATATATGCAACTATCAATTGATTTCCTACATGTTTTATAATATTACATATTCATGGCTTAATGTTTATTGACTTGTTAATTAGGTTGAATTGCAATTTGTCTATTATTATGTTTTTTGTATGTTGTTGTTTAATTGTTTCAGGAGCTTGAAGAAGGAAGTGAGAGATAGCTGGAGCGGGCAAGCGAAGACATCATCAAATAGGATAAGCGACCAAGAGGTAGACCCTTTTGATTGATTCTAACCTAAGGAAATCTTCCATAGAATGTATATGTTGTGGCTAGACCCATTATCAGGCTAGAGGAATTTGTTCGTGTCCGCACTTATAATTTTACTTCACCACAGTCATACATCAATCTCGTGAAGGTTGCGGGGAAATTAATCAACCAGAAAGGCATGAAAAACCATTCAAAAAGCCCTTCTTGTATTTGAAGGTAGTCTTCCACACATCAGAGGGTTCAATAGGCACCTGGTGATAACCAGACTTCAATTCAATCTTACTGAAATATTTTCCCCTTAGAGTTGGTCCAGAAGGTCATAAATATGTGGGATTGGTTACTTATTCTAGATAGTGATCTTATTTAGTGTTCGATAGTCAATATAGAGTCTCTAGGTCATGTCCTTCTTCTATACCAATACAATCGGGCTCCTACAGGGTGATGAGCTTGGCCTGTTGTAAACTTTCTGTAACAATTCTTGAATCTGCCTCTTGATCTCACCGTTATCCAGAAAAAAGATTCAATAGATTAGTTGATTGGGTAGTGGCATGGCTAGGGTCAGATCGATGGAGCTCCTTGACCTGACAGTACAGAGGTACCCATGTAGGTGAGGCAAAAATGTCTTGGTACTCCTCCACAACATTCTCCATCTGTTGTTTTTGTGTGTGGGAGCCCTATCTAGAAGTCGTGGTCAAAACCTTCTTATTTCCCTAAAGGAGAATCATAAGGAAAACAAATTTCCTGGTCTGAGAAATGATCTTACTACATTGCTTTGCAGTGATCAAAGAGATGGCAGTAGGTGGGGCTACCTCTCGTATCATGTACAACTTATCACCCAAAGTAATAATCACAGAGCAAGGTCTAGACTCATATACAAAATGTCACTTCCACAAGTATGGTTGTCCTAATAATACATCACAAACTTCAAGAGGAGAAACATATCACAGTACCTCATCCATGAAGGGCTTGATGCTATAGGGATGGCGCCATTATTGAATGATGTGGAGATCTTATCCTTGGTGAAGCTTCCCGATGGTGTAGGAATATAGGTGTGTTGTATTTGGTAGGTGTTGTGGAGGTAAATCCTCTCTACAGACAGAGACGATCCCTACTAGCCCAGACCGGGTCTAGCAACAATCACACAATGCTATCACGCAAGTTCCTAATTGCAAATAAAAAGTGGATGGTGAGGACCTACTTGGATTCCAACGCTAATATTCATAGAAGAGGCGTCACTCTCATTCCTTTGCCTCGGCCGGTCACGATCCCCACGATCTCCGTGATTGGACACCTGCACATGCAAAGAATAACACGAATACAAGCATAAAATCTAGTAGATGCAATTATATATCAATCAGAAAAGATATAACTCAACATCAAACATAGGACAATGAGAGTGGAACCATAATGATAGTCATCTATTATTGATAAATAACAAAGAAGAATACAACCATTGTTTTGATGTCAAATCCTCCTTTGGCTGGGTAGTCAACTACACAAGTCTTGCAAAGCTTGTTGGCATGGGAACAAGCCTCTCTCTCTTTGGGTGACAAGAATCTCCTTACTTGGATTTCGCCTTATGGGTGCAAAGAAGGCTCTTGCAGTTTCAAACTCTTGAACTCCTGGTATTCTCTATCACTATGCTGGAACTACTGACTAGCTTGCTCAAGGCATAGAGGCAAGCTTTTATAGATAGAGAGGAAAGAGATAGGACCAACCACATTATTCATGGGATTAGCTTTATCACTTGGAAACTTCCATGAAAGGTGGCAAACCACTTCCCTTCCATGGAGATTCGAAGCCAAACCATCCTAGCTCAACATAGATTCAGTTGGTGAATGGGTTAAGGAGAACCTTCAGAAGCTTGTTCGTTGAAAACTTTACTCAATTCGGTTGGCGCGAGTGCGACTCTGAGACAGAGTGCCAATGGCGCACCCTCTTTAGAGGATTTCCCTCATTGGCGCGGGCAGTGAACTGTGGACCCGCGCTAATGCAAAAAGAGCTGTTTTCATGGATATTTTGCAGGAGGTGTCTTCAGGGCAAATGAAGCTCATACTAAGAGGAATATGATGCAAGTGGTTTTAGGTCATGTCACTTCTCACAGGTCCCGGAATGAGTCCTCCAGTGTGTGGGAGAGGGGTAACAGGGACGGTGACAAACGGTGACAAATTGCTGTGTAACAGTAGGCCTAGCCGCTTCATGACCTCTACTGAAATGAGGTTCTTTTGGATCGTGTTGTCGACAATGAACTACAGAGAAGAACCCTTCACCCACATTTGTGAGAGGAAGAGGTGTTCCCCCTCCTCTGGATCTTCAAGCCTATTCTTCTAGACCTTGGTGGTGGCTATGGTGGTACTGGGATCCACATCAATGATCTTCCTCCATTTTTCATTCCCCTTGTCGAGTTCTGACTCAGAGTCTCAACATGTGTCTAATTGGGAAGGCATCAGCTTAGCCAGTAGTGATTGCTTGGTCTGACACTCACTTGTGTTGTGAGTGGAGCCCTTGTGGAACTCATATCATCTTCCTATTTCCTTCTTTGGCTTCGTGATGTTTTCCTTTTCTTTCAGCTTCAGAGGGTTGTCTTGGGTCACCCCTCCTTGGCTCTTTCATTTGCTCTATGGTTTGGGGGTGCCTCGCTTCTTATGTTTAAACTTCTACTCAATCTTGACAGTGTATCGATACACCGTGTCGAGAAAGGAGATGTCTAGGAACTCCATCTCATCCTGCATGTACCTTTGTAGAAAGTCACAACACTTGAGTACCAAATTCCGCTCAAAATCCTTGATACCCAGCTTCAAGTGAAGGGTATGGAAACCATTTGTAAACTCCAACACATCTTAGTCCCTTCCTTTTTGTAGTGTGGTCCACTCTATGTATTTATCTTCATATCTCCCTATAGGGTAGTATTATTCCTTGATGGTGTCTTAGAAAGAATTCCAAGTGGGTGCGGCTAAAAACAGTGAGGATTCTCTCTCATCCTTTTATTCATAGAAAGTTTCCCACCAGTCCTTGGTGTGTGGGGTGGCTTTGAGAAGTGAAAAAGTAATCATTTCCCGATTGGAAAAGTCATGAACTGAAAAATATCGTTCCAACATATTTAACCATTTAGTTACAACATGTGCTTCTATCTAGTGCTGAAATATGGGAATATCAAAGTTAACTTGTACCTTAAAAGGAGTGGGGAATCCAGAGTTGTTTCTGCATGAAGATGCATCATCTGTGGGTAGTTATCGAAGGATATGGGAAAATTTATCCATCATCACATTCCTCCATTGCTTGAGGGCTTCCTCGAGTAGTACTTTGAAAGGATCTCTTGCCCCCTCATCTTTATTTTCTTCTGCCATTGGAGGTTGTCAGGTTTTGCGAAGTTGTTCTTGAAAAGGTTCAACTAGATTGAGCCCTAACTGCTTATACCCAGTCCTCGTTGGGGACTTGCAAAGAAAAACAAAGAAAGAGTAGACTACTCTAATACCATTGATCTGGACTTATGCAGGAACGCAACTGTTGACAAGGTTAATCCTCTCTATGGACAGAGACGATCCCTCTAGCCCAATGAGTGGGTCTAGATATTATAATTGGAAAGTTAACAAGAGAGAAGGCCTACCTTGTTCTGATGCTAATCTGATTTCCTTTGTTGAAATCCTCAAACCGATTTTGTCATGGACTATTCTTGCTTCTTCCAACGCTTATGTACCTACACAACTGACCAAGAGACAACAAAGCATACAAAAACTAATAACAAATCCAATAATAACCTATTTAGCTGATCAAGGAATTCCAAACCAATACATATGCAAACATATATATTTTTGGAAGATGAACCAATAGTTGTATTATTATTTAAAGAATAAAGGGGAAGCTTACAACCATAACCTTGATGTTGAAAGGCTCTCCTTGAGTGGTAATCCAAGTCCAAGCCAAGAAAACCTCCAACACTCCTTCTCCAAATCTAATGAATAACCTCTAAGCACAAGCTCAACATAGGGGTGCAAAATGGACATAAGTCAACCATTTGGGAATGGTAGAGGGGAAATTTATAGGCTGGGAGAGGAAGTTACACCTCCTCCAAAGATAGGATTAGGCCCACATCTCAAGGAGGTATCTCATAGGGATGAGACCAAGAGGTCAAATTAGGAGGATTCGACCTCATCTATGTGAAACCACCTCCATCTCACTGCTCTAGAAGCTTCTAGATCACGAAGCTTCTCATCCTCTTTGGGAAAACTTCCTTTTTGAGACCATCGCAAGTATGAGAGAGAACAGAGAGAGGCTATCACTAGCTTGACAAGGTGAAACAGGCGATCATCGCAGTTTTGAGCTTCATAAGGGTGATGACTCTCATTTTAGGGTTTCAAGAGGCATTTCTTAAAGGAAAGCTCCAAGGATTTTCTAAGCAAAGTTAAAGGAGGGATCTAAGCTGTATACATTGATGTGCAGACTATATAATGATCATGTTTCGGGTACTTCAGGGTATGTCACATGGAAGTGCAGCAGGTGTGACAAAATACTGTGTAAAAACAAAAAATATAGAAAAACCAACATACACAAAGATGCAGCCAAAATAAAACTTGATTTCATTAATATCAAATAACTGAAATATGCTTACATACAGAGATAAAAATAAACTAGCTCGGGCGATGGTAGCTTATCTCTTAGAAGAGATGTCGTAGCTACCTCCTATGAACTATGTTACAATGAGTCTCAAAGGCCTATTTATTATAGAGAAACAATGCAAAATGCTAAACATCCAAAAACCTAACCCTAGGAGATGAAGCACAAAAATGTTGGGTTCCGTTTGGGTAAATTGGTACATCAACTTCCAGGGGTCGTAACTTTGGCATATGATTTCTATTTCTCTATCATAATACCTCATTTCAAATATCTCAAAGAGGAGGCAAAAAACAAATTGGTAGGTAATTGGGGAACTTCACGAATCTCTCTATTTTCCCTAAAAATGTCTTTTAGTCCCTCAAAATGGCTCCGAAAGTTTAGGACCTAAAAAATAGCAAAAATAGTAAGCTGTGCTACAATTAAGGAAACTAAAAATAAACAACGGTGGGGGTCCAAGAGGAATAGGCGGTGGCCACCAATATCTAATTGGATCAGGTATTTCGAGGGAAATTTGTCATAAAATAATGGTATCAGTTTATTTTTTGTGTGTGTTAGTATTTTCTTAGTTTGAAGGCTATTTATTTTTCGCTGTTTTATTTGTGAAGGTTGCAATGTGATTTATTCAGTATTTGTCATAGAAAACAACAAATAAATTGTTAAATAAAATTAACAATTAGGAGAATAATTTCCAATTGTTGTAATAGGATTCCAGTATTGTAATTTTCACATGGTATGTGAGCGTGATTTATTAGTCGGGAAGCTCAGAAGAAAAATAAGAGAATTTCACAGCTCAGAGGGAGTAGCACATCGAAATTCCAAGAAGCAGTGTAGTCCTTTTCCAGGAGGCCAAATTATTTGAGGAAGTTCAATTTTTTTGAGAAAAGAGGCTGAAAAAATAAATTTTATAGATCAAGTGATTCCAAAGGTAGAGGGAGCAACTCATATTTTTTCATTAGGAATATTTTTGGCTGATGCAAAGGGTTTTGCAGCAGTTTTCTAAAGCAAAACCAATGTGGGGTGGAAAAGAGAAAAGCACACATAGAGGGAAATTTTTCCTCAGGGAATTTCGAGTCTCGGAAGTTCAAATTTCCAGTTCCATATTAGCAGTGGCAACTTGCAGGATCACACATTCAAGAACGAATGCAAGTAGTAGTTGAGCACAGGGAGTTTTTGACATTTTCAGAGATGACCACTATAGGTCTTAGAGATCATGATAGGTTGGATGGAGCTTCCGACTATGTCATGTGGAAGGATAGGAATGTCCTTCTTTCTAGATGAATATGTCATGAAAGCCTCCATTGATAATGTAGTGGTAGTTGCTGAGGATGTGGATCAGTAGAAAGAATATAAGGAGATGGTGCGAGTGAAGCGGTTGATCATGGATGGAGTTAGGGATCATATAGTCTCACATATAGCTAGAAAATATACTACCAAACATATGTGGGTTGCTCTCTACAAGTTATACCAGAGAAATTATGAGCAACATAAGATGTTTCTTGAGAGGTTGAGATGCATCTGGATGTATAAGGGGGAAGACATAAATTCCTTCCTTACCAAGATTCAAGAGATCTGAGACCAACTGTCAGTTGTTGGGGCAACATCTCAACCAACAGAGCTAGTGTGATTGGCACTCCATAGTGCCTCAGAGGATTGGCAGGTCTTTGTCCAAAGCATATTAGGCAGAGATAGGCTAACAAAGTGGAACATGATGTTGGTCTACTTGCAGTAGGAGGAGTTGAGACGAGCTCTGTTAAAGAGCTCCATTAGTGGAAGCAGCATCGACAGATTGCAGCTAGCAAGGAGGAGGAGAAAGTGGCCCTCACATAAAAGGGTCACAGTCAAGGGCAGGGGGAGCAAAGAAAGAAGAAGAAGGGCCTGTCAAAGGCCAAATGCTTCATATGCAGTGAACTTGGTCACTACAGCACGCAGTGTCCTATCAATAAGAAGGATAAGTCAGATAAGTAGGACAAACATGAAACTTCTATAGAGATCGATAGGTTTTCCTCAAGGTTGGAGGAATACTTCACGATGTTTGCAGATATGCCTCCAGGAGTGGGGTGTGGATATTTGGTACTACGGTCCCAGAGAACTACAAAGCTTTGGAAGGGTCCTTGAGGAGTCCAACTCATGGATGATTACCTAGCTATGGGGGCCCATAGTATTCAGTAGTAGGATGGATCAGTGGCAGTTGATGCAGTTAGAGACTGAGTCACAGTTGCAGAGATTAGTAGTAGTTAAATGCTGGGAGCATAGTGCAGAGTTGGTAGTAGTGCAGATGGCATAGTGCAGAGTCAGCATCGATGCAAATTCTTTAGTGACATTGCAGAGGCTAGTAGTAGTTAGAGACTTAGGAGATAGATGTATCATACTGAACGTAGTTGATTCAATATTTTTTATTCTTTTTAGTTATAGATGTTGTGGCTGCATAAAAAATAGATGAGAGGGAGTTGAAGTGCAGATGTAGAGTTGGTAGCAACATGGTAGTGTCAGTAGCAACACATATGAAATAGTTTGATACAACTACAAGCAGGGGAAGATGAATAGTTGTTAGTGCAGTGGTTGATGGGCAACAACTAAGGAAATAATGCAGTGACAGAGGGAACAATGAAGTGTCTAAGGAAACAACACAATGATTGAGGAAGAAACACTATGACTAAGGGAGAAGCGCTGTGACTGAGGTAGAAATGTAGTCATTTCCAATAAAGTTTCTTTCTAGACATCAACAAAATAATAGGAGATGATACAGAGATAGAGTGTTGTGGAAGGGTGTGCAAAACTAGAACACATTCCTTGCTAAGAGGGAGTGTTATTTTTTGTATCATCATATGTGTTCTAGCGATGACATTTGGTGGAGAGGCTAGAATACATGGTATCTCCAAAACCGAGATTTTTTTTTAGGAAATTCCACCTAGAAGTGTATCAATTATATTATTAGCCAATTTTTAAATATTCCCTGACTCTAAACTTACGGAATATGTTTAATTAATCAGTATTGATTGAGGTAAGGTGAGAATCATCTAGAAACTCATATAGATAAATCCAGAGATGATTCTAGCCCCTGATTAATTTTTAATGTTGGTTGTTGTTGCTCCAACAATGGATTATAAGAAGATATCGATGTGATATTGGAGAAGACACTTGAGTAGTTTGATTTCCTTGGAAGATCGACTTCTATAGTAGTAGCAATCAACTCCCAGAGAGCCATAGATTGAAGAAGTAAGTGAGGGGCATGGACAGTGATCCAGAGGATGGTTTTCTAAATCTGGAGAGGCAACAACAAGAGGGTCGAGTTTTCCCAGTCAAGAAGCGCAGGGGACTAATCCGATTTGACTCAACTTCTAGATTTAACTAATATCTTTTGCTTTCGTGATGTAGTTAGAATTGTATTCTATAAGAGCATAAATGAACATATATTCATGCTTAATAAAATGGAAATATAATGATGATCAGTAAATCATAAACAAGAGACATTGATAACGAATTTCATCCAGTGTGGACTATACCTTAGGGCCCGGCACCAAGATGGTGTTGGCTGCTTCATTTAGTGCTAGAAATGGTGAAGATGTACATGGACTATGTTTTCTGTCATACAAGGACATGTGCCCTCTACATGAGTGGAAACGTCTCTCCACGAGATGTTCCGCTATAGGAACTATGACTCACAATCGACCTCCTATCAACATGACATGATCTTACACATGTTAACAATGAGTATCCTACCATCATGGCATCAAAGGGATCTCAACAAAAGCACCCATGGTGAGAATGAGTATCTTTCCATCATGAAAACAAAGGAGTCTTAATCAAAACATACATAACAGTCCATGATGAATACATCTCACATGAAATAGACACAAATATTTTGCATCATACATCAAGGAGGAATCAAAACAACATAGTACATCTCATATAAAATGATCAAAGAAGCACATGAAAACAAAACTTCATATACCTCAACTCTAATGATGGTTGAAGAATAGAATACTCAACGATTGGATCTGAATGCACCATCGAAATCGTGGCATCGAATGACATAGAACCGATTGTCCACACTTTGAAATATGACACTGTCACTCCAATCTATAAAATGGTTGAAAAATAGAAGTCTCAGCTGCAAAAAATGACTGCACCACTAAACTTTTTTCATCGAGAGGTGTATAATTCACTATCCACTTGTCAAATTCTAACACCGGAAAAATCTAGGCATGTAGGAATGTTTTAGATTCCCCAGTGGTTCTCCAAAGATTCCCTCTTCTAGGTTAATTGAAAATTTGCTACTCAAATCACAAATCTGATCTTTCCATCATGATCCTTGTGAGATTCTGAGACTTTTGAGTATAAAGTTGGTTGTATTCTGACTTTGTCAAATTTTCAGCCTTCAAGGAATCTAGAAGATTCCCTCAATATTCTCGAAGATTCTCTTCCACTGGGAAGATGAAAGTTTGTTGCTCAAAAGGTGAATCCACCTCTCCATTGTGTTTGCTATGAAAATATGAGAAAAATGATTGTAAACTTGATTATAGTATGATCAAATGAAATTTTACCTCCTAAGGAATCTTCAACATCAAACGAATATTCCTCGTCTCAAAAAAAGTGTCAAGGTTCTGCCTCCTAGAACTGCGTCATGGTTACACCTGGGCATGGTTCTTCTATACAGAACTACATTCTCGGGCCTCCTCATTGTATTGGCGCCCTCTCTCCATTTCATCTTTCGTTCTCCTCCCATGGTCGAATGAGGTTGGCTTTAATAAGACGACATGGGCAGAGTTTCCAGGGCACATTGTCGTTGGCACAATGGCTAAAATTGGTGGATGGCATGGAGGTGGGTCAAGTTCAAACCCTACCCACTCCAAAATAGAATGCATGAAATATAATTTTGTTAACCATTATGGGGGCGGGTTTAAGTGGAGGCAGTTATGTGTTGTTTACATGGCGTGGTTTTCTTTGTAACAATTATGTATTAAGTTTGGGTGTCGAGGCACCTAGGAGGTAGGGAGACTAGTTTGGCCGGGTAGGTTCAAGCCCCACCGCCTCCAGTTCTTGACACATGTCAGTTGTGTGGGGCTGGGTCCGTTGGGGGGATAGCCCACCCGACATATACGATATATATGGTATGTTGTTTTAAATAATTTCATGTGGTTCCATCGGGGGTCGCTGGTCCACCTCCAACCACCATTTATATATATGCCATGGTTCGATTCGAGGTGGTGGGTTTTGGCCATATTCCATGCCATTTAATTATAATATTGACCGATGGAGGTGGCAGGGGTCATGGCTGGGCACCTACTTTTTTATACTTTTTGTTTTTTCTTAAGCAAGAGCGGATCCAGCTATTAATTTATTTACAAAAAGGAACTAAAAATACAAAAAGATCAAGGAGTTATGACCCACCAATAAGATAGGCCAACCAAAGGCTTGTTCCCGATACAAAATCTCAAACAACGGGTCGAGGGCCCAAAAAACAGTACTCAAAGTCCAACTAATACTGTTCGATCCCCTCCATAGATCTAGCGGTTGAGACTCATTTCAGGTGACTAACAAGCACACCCTTTAACTAGAAATTTGGACCTGATGAGCCCAATGAACCATATTTAATAAGTATATCGAGTCCATTTGGGCCCCTAACCTCCGAGCACTTTATCTTCCTGAAATCCACCATTTGCGCACAATCTAGATGAGGTTGTGCGACTAGCATGGAATTTGACCTTTTATTTAGACCCGAAGGTGGATTAATGTCCTGCCTATATAATTTCGGGTCCAGTTTTCTCGTTAACTTTCTTGCTGTTCTCCATGTGAAATGCATGGGATTTATGCGATTTCGTCAACATTCTTCCCTTTTGTCTGCATCCATGTCCCAATGAAATAGGGTCCATGTTCTAATATTGATGTAATTAGGGTCCATAAGTATATCTTTGGCCCACCTAATCTTTTTTGTATTGTTCGGCCTGAGCACCATTAATATATAAATTTCCATGACCAATTTCCCACCCGAAGGCCCCATTTCCCACCCAAAGGCCCAATGGATACTTACCCTCCTTCACGCACTTTTCCATATACTAATTTCCCCTGTGGACCAAAATTCTTTATCTCCCATAGCCTTCATCCTACTTATTCTCCTTGCTCTAATAGAGCTCTCTATCTAAGGTCACTTGTCTGGAACATTCTTCCCTCAAATGTCCTTGGGGAGTCTCTGTCCAGTCATATCTCATATTCGTTTTTGAACAGAGCATGCCTTCGTTTGCCAAGATATCTGCTAATTTATTGGATGTTCTTCACACATGGATAAAACCAATGGTTCTCATGTTTTGTAGGTGGGATTGAGTCCATTGATAAACTTGCAATAACCTCTAGTGTCTCAACACTTTTTCTGGTGCTAATCCATTACCAATTTTCTTGACCAAATCAATTATCAATTCAGAATCAGCTTCAATTATAACGTTATGTAGATTTGAGTCCCTTAGGATTTCTAGGCAATGTTCCATGGCCATGAGCTCTGCCATATTGTTGGTGGACTTCCCCAAATGACAGTGAAATATTGCTTTTATGAAACCTCTTTCATCTCTTATGACTCCTCCATACCTAGCCAATCCCGAGTTTCCTTTTGAGGCTCCATCTATGTTGCATTTCATAAAACCCTGAGGTGGAGGTTGCGAGAATTCCTTAGTAGTTGTTATATTACTTATTGTCTTCTTGTTTCCCTTGGGGGTAAGCCCCTGCAGTCCCAAATTTAGAAGTATTTTCTCATCTTGACCTGATGTTGGTTATCAGGGAGATTTTTTAAAAGGGTTCCTATAGTCTCTTTGAGCTGTCTTATGATCTGAGTCATGGTGCTCTATGGTGACCCAATCTTTTTCTTAAATATTTTATTGTTGTGCTCTTTCCAGACATCCCAGATTATGAAGACTGGAACCAAAGCCCATGCTTTGTTGATTATTTCATTTGCTGAGGAATTTTTTCCTCCAATTGTTCAAAGTACTGGTGATGCTGCCAATGTCCCTGTCTGTTTGTCTAAATATTGAAGCCACCCAATTCCATAAGGTGGAGGTGAAAGGGCATAGGTTGAGAAGGTGATCCATAGTTTCTTCCTGTAATTCACATAGCTGGCACCTGGATGGTCCAGCTACCCCTCTTTTCCTAAGATTTTCCCAAGTCAAAATTCTTTTATGTTGCACTAACCACATGAACAGTTTAATTTTCATCCAGTTTTGGTTCTGCCATAGGTCCTTCCATACCTTATCAGGGTTTGGGAAGTCTAGCCCCAGGGCTATTCGCTTGGCCTCTTTGAGGTTAAAGTTGCCTTCATTGTTTTTACCCCATCTTAGTTGATCTAGAGATGTTGATATTAGAATCTTTCTCTATTCCAAGATGACTGTAAGAGCTTCTACCTAGGCTTTCAATGGGGAGTCATCTCTGTAAACTAGGTTCTTCCATTTTCTCCATTTTCCATCACTTCTTTCCTGATCCCAAAAGTCATTTACTTTGAGTAACCCTTTATTGTCAGTTTCATTCTTGAGATTGACAAATTCTTCTTTTAACAGTCTAGGTTCCTGTTGCCAATTATCCTCCCAAAACCAAGCGAGGTTTCCATCTCTGATTTCCAGAAACTGTGTTTCTGAATTATGGCTCTATTTTCCCAAGCTTTGTTCCAAATGTGGGAGCCTTTGATGAGGCCTGTCATCCTAATGTAATCCATTTCTTGCCAATTTATTGCATATTTTGTTTCCATATTTTGTCCCAAGGGGAAACCAATTCTTTTAGCCATCTCCACCATAATTACACCCTCAATACTTTTCTTAGTGTTTTAGTGTCATCAAGTCCCAATGCTCCATGTATCTTAGGCTTACATATTTTATCCTAGGCTACCAAAGCCCATTTCTTTTTCTCTTCCCCTTTGCCCCAAAGTAAATCCCTTTGGATATTCTTGATGTGTTGCATTACTCCTTTAGGAGCTAGAAGGACTGAGAGCATGAAGATGGGTACAGTTTGTAGGATAGCTTTTGTAAGAACTAGCCATCCTGCTATATTCAAGGATCTAAAAGTCCATTTTCTGATTTTGTCTTGAAGTTTATTAGTAACTGGCTCCCAAACTGCCTTGTTGATAGGTTTGTCTATTAGAGGTACTCCCAATATCTGGAGGGTAGCATATGTCTTTGGAAGCCTAGAATTCTGGTGAGGTTTCTCTAAATAGAAATGTTAGTATTAAAAAAAGAAAAAAAAGACTTTGATTTCCTTAGGCTTACCTCTGTCCCCGCAGCCATAGCAGAGTCATTCAGGATTTATTTGAAGGCTTGAGCTTCCTTGACTGTGGGTGTACCCTGCAACATGGTGTCGTCCAAAAATTGTTGATGGTCAAGGCATCCCCATTTAAGGTGAGTTTGACACCCTAGATTTTTCCTTCTCCTTTGGCATGTTTAATTGCATTGCCTAGTCCTTCCATCATTAGAATAAAGAGGAAGGGTGAGAGCGGATCACCTTGTTTGAGTCCTCTCGAGGGTTTAAAGGTCTTTGATGGTGAGCCATTTAGCAGGATTGAAAAACTTGGGGTGGTTGAAAACGCCAATACCCAACTTATTTAGTTATGGTCAAAACCATATGTTATCAGTACTTCTTGGATGTAAGCCCAACTCAGCTTATCATAAGCCTTTTCTAGGTCAAGTTGAATGATCATACCTACTTACTTATTACTCTTAAGTGAGTCAACCACCTCGTGAGCTTGAATGATGTTATTAAGAATTTTCTTGCCTTCCACATATCCATTTTGCTCCTTAGACATGAGAGTTGGGAGCAGGGGATTAAGTCTGTTCGCAATTACTTTTGAAATAATTTTATACACCACATTGCATAATGCTATGGGTCTAAATCTGATAGGTGTGATAGCATTCTCCTACTTTGGAATCAGGGCTATTAAAGAGGAGTTGAGCGCCTTCAGAACAATTTTGTTTTTCCTTGAGTCCTCCACCACATCAAGGATATCTTGCTTGACTATTTCCCAACATGCTTTGAATAAGTCAATGTCGAAGCCATCTGGACCTAGAGCTTTCCAATTTTTCATTTCATTGATGACTTCGTTGATTTCCTCTTCATTCACTGGCTTGTTAAGATTATAGTTGTCTTCTCTTGTCACTAGCTTAGGGATGTGCTTTGTGAAGTCCTTGATAAATTGAGATCTGTTATGAGGGGCTCCTTGGCAATGCCTTGAAAGTGATGAACTAGAACAATTTCTATTTCTTGGTGTGTAGTGATCTGTTTTCCATGAGTATCTTTCATTTTTGAAATCTTGTTTTGCGACCTATGATCCATGGTAGATTTCTGAAAAAACCTTGTATATCTTTCGCCTTCTTTTAACCATTGTACACTCGATTTTTGTTTTCAGAAAATCTCCTCTTGCTTGCATAAGCCTTCCCATTCTTGTTGAACATAATCAGCTTCTTCCTTACTCTCCTCGGTGAAGCCCTCTATAATTAGGGTTTGGTTAATTTCCTATAGTTTCAGTTTTGCTGCTTTTTTGGCTTCGAATATATTACCAAAATCATTCTTATTCCAATATTTTAGTATTTTTTTTACATGTTTCAATATCTGATGCATAAGAACGTTTTAGTACCTTGAATTTTTGTATCCTCTGTCCACCATCTTGCAATATTGCTGATGAAGTCAAGATGGATAAGCCAAATGTTTTCAAATCGGAAAGGTTTATTTCTTGGAGTTCCTATAAAGGACGCTTCAAGTTGAATAGGCCAGTGGTCCGAGCCTCCAAAAGGAAGTATCATTGCGGCTAAGTGATGGAATGTGAAGATGAGGTCCTCTGAGATATTTAATCTATCAAGTTTAGAGGCCATTTTAGACGCTCCTCCCCTCTTAGTATTCCAGGTAAAGACTCCATTACTTGTTTCTGTATCTACAAGCTTCATGTTATTTATGAAATTCTGAAATGCTATAGAATCCTACCTAGTGATCTGGTTCCCCGTTTTTTTTCATTAGAGATCTAATCATATTGAAGTCCCTTCCCAGAATCCAGGGGATACTTGGATGTCTTCCTCTTAACTCCTCCAATGAGGTTAGAAGTCTAAGTTTATCTTATGGCTTTTATGGACCATAAACATTAGTGAGAAAATAAAATTCCTTGTCCCCCAAAGGTTGGATGACCACAGATAAATAGTTCCTGGATGCTTCAGCATCTTGGATACCAAGTTTCTAAGGGTTCCAGAGTGTGAGACTCCCTCCTGCTGCTTTGTCTACTTTAACTTCTAGATATTCATATTTCATAAGCCATTTGCTATGTATCTCTTTTATTCTTTTTACTGAACATTTTTTTTTGTGGATGAAAATCATATATGGTTTTTCTTCTTTCATTCTATTGCTAAGATTCCTTTGTTTCCTTTTACTTCTTAGACCCCTAATATTCCATGTTGTGAGCTTCATTAAGAAAGATTTGTAAATGAGTAACTAGTTAGGTCTTTCATCTTACTTGAATCGATCATGAGTTTTCCACTCTATCAGCAGCTCATTCTGTTTTTTCCTACCTCTTTTCCTGCTTGGGTTCCTAGGAGCTAGTCCCAGTGTTGCCTTCATTGTTTTCACCCCTTCGGTGTCCTGACTATCATGGTATCTTTTGACTCCTGAACCTTTTTCCTGAGTTCTCCATAGGAATAGCTGTTTCACTCTATTAAACTCCTCTTGTGGTAGCGAATCCATTCCTTTGGTGGTTCCCTGTTCCAGGAACTTTTTCCAGATCTAAATGCTCCCTATCAAGAATATCCTGCAGTTCATGATCTTCTATTCCCACCTCACTCGGGGTCATATCTTGGTCCCTATCAAGTTCCATAGTGCTCGGTAGGTCCTCCTTCTTTTTTTTGTTTCATGTGTATCCTCCATGCTCTCTTCCTTTTCCTTCTCTATAGGGTTGTCCTCTAGCGTCTGGTTCACTTTATCATGCTCCTCTTCTTCCTCTAATACCTTGTACCTATTCTGACTTAACTTCCTTTCCTTGTAGATTTTCTTTTGGTACTTTGTCCCTCCTTTACATATGTTCCCCACTTTGTTAAAGCTTTCAATTTCTTTCCCTAGGGTGGATTTAGTTATTCTTTTTAATTTTTTTCATTTTAAGGGTCATTGGGCATTTTAAAGAGGCCGCAATTTTGCCTATCTGGTGGTTGGGTTCTGGCAACCATTGCAATTTGTAGGACCATTAAACCTAGCCCACATGGAAACTTTGACCAAAATTTTGATTAGCTCTATCTCCTCCATAGGAGCTCATATTTGAGTGGCATTTACACCGTTGGAATTAGGGCAATAAGCACTTTGATATGGTGCTGGTTTGAGATCAATCTGACCACTTTTAATTTTGACCATTTCTGAGCCCTCTTGGGTTTCTTCATGTGTCTGGAGACACCTAGATCAATCCTCCCCACTAAGGAGCTTTTTGTTCTCCAAATGCATGGAAAAAATAATCTGCAGCTTCTTTGTACTTTGTCTGCACCACAAGTGTTTGATAAGTCACCTTTCCTTCTCCTTCACCTTTGTCCTTCATAGCCATAAGAGATGAGTCGAAACCTGCATCCCCTGCAACCCTGTAGTACATTATTTTGAAAATCACATGCTTGATTTGCAGGACCAACTAATGACCCAAGAATCCCATACTTGACACGAGTTTATATCACATACTCGGTGGTCAAGTTTACATCAAAATGGAAACAATACCCCAACTATCAAAACAAGGCCCAAATATCATTGTTGCTCCAACAAGTGATGGAGAACACATCATCACTACAACACATGATTTACAAAAATAAGGACAAACATTATTGTTGCTTTAACAAGTGATGGAGACACATCATCACTTTCATTGTTTAAAATGCAACACAAAATAAGGCCAGACATCATTGTTGCTACAACAAGTGATGGAAAACACATAATCACTTTTACAGATTAAAATGCAACACTTGATTGGAAAAAATAAGACCGTGGCATTCTACCACACATAGAAAAACCATCTTTCACTTATCAAAGTGAATGGGTTGTCTCCCTGTGGCACATTCGTTGGTCAAACAATTGTTTCACCTAGTTGATGTACAAATGCTTTGTCCTTGTGACACTACTTTGGATGGAGCCTCCAACATGTATCCCTTTGATGACCACTTCTATTGCAATGACTGCAATAAGTATTCTTCCTCCATATCTACTTTACCTTCTTTTTTACCTGCTGTTGAGAGGGTCTTTCACGCCTCATCCTTTTTTGTGCTGCTATTCTTTTCTAGCACTCAACAACCATATGGTTATGTAAACCACAAAAAGTACATGTTTTTTGATGCCATTATTTAAATTCATCATTAACAACATGATTGTAATCAGAATAAACATTTGAATATTGAGACTTGTTATACATTTCCTTGTTGTCGCTTGTGTAATTATGGCAATGAGAGCTTTCCTCAACTCTTTCCCTTCAATGGGCACTGCCATCGGATGATGGTGATGTGTTCCCATCATTCTCTTCCCTTGAAAATTTCAACAATGTCTTAGAAGCATTTGAAACCCTTGAGAATTCTCCTTCAGTGTATCCTAAGCTAGCAAATCGAGGTCTTTGCAGGACCTCTAACGGTTGAGTTATGTGTTGGCTATTAACACCAAGTTCTTCTTCTTCTTTGTACCTCATCCTGGTAAGGATCCTCAAGTTTTTCACTGTAATTGGTATCTCCACATTTCCAATAGAAATTATACTATGTGAAGATGACACTTAAGGGAAATCAACATCTTTTACCTCCATTTTCGAGTTGGAAAGAACTAATGAGGGCTTCTTGTTAGAAAAATATTATATATGACAGAGAAATGAAAGACATATAATATGCAGAAAAACACAAACACATAAAATCAGTGAGACACGGATATACGTGGTTCACCCAGTTTGGGCTACGTCCACCCCGAACAGCCAGTCCTTCCTTTCTATTATCCAGTAAAATGAAAAGACACAACCTACAACAGATCCACTGTAATATCCTTTGTTTTCTCTCACAACCTCATCTCTTTGTTTCTCGCTCGGAGAATACACATCTATTACACAGCCTAAATACAATACTCTCATACAAAGAGAGGGGTTTCCTTCTAGGGAAAAAAACCCTAAACTAAACATAAGTTCTACCATCAGATCCTCTGCCTAATGAATGGCCCAAATTGATTAGAAATTACTATACTTTTACAAGGAAATTTTACATCTGTTTTTAGCTTCAAGGGCACTGCCCCCGAAACCACCACCGGGGGACTGCTGGCCCCAAAACCTCCTAGCTGGGGGAGATCGTCCCCCCCCTGAACCCCCGCAGGGGGGACAAGTCCCCCTTGCACTCCCCTGCGTGGAGGGGTGTACAATCTTCTTGTGGTATACATCCAGCTGAAACAAAGACCTCTAAAGAATCATGCTCCACACCCAACAATCTCCCACTTGGAGAATGATTGTAGCAACTCCACCATTGCTTCATTTGCTGGACAATGACTCCTCTTTGGACCTGGATATTTCTCATATTCATCGTCATCCTTGAAGACCAATTAAAACTGAGCATATTCTCAGTTTCTCCCTGGTTACAACTTTTGTTAGCTTATCTGCAGGATTCTGGCTAGTGTGTATCTTTTCCAACTTCAACTCTCCATCTTCCAATTCTGATCGTATGAAATGGTACTTGATGTATATGTGTTTAGTCCTGGAATGAAATGCTGAGTTCTTTGCAATATGAATGGCACTTTGGCTATCACTGTATAACATGCCCATATTATGCTTCTTCCCCGATTCATCCATAAACCTTTGTAACCAAATCATTTCTTTACTAGCGTCTGTACCAGAAACATACTCTACTTCTGTTGTTGAAAGTGCAAAAACACTTTGGATTTTTTAAACCCAACTAATAGTTGTTCCACCTACAGTAAATACATATCCTGTAGTGCTCCTCCTGTTATCTCTGTCACCTACCATATCAGCGTCAACATATCCCTATAGAGAAATGTTTGAACCACCAAAGCATAATTCTTGATTTGTGGTACCTCTCAAATATCTGAGAATCCATTTCACTGCCATCCAATGTTCTTTTCCTGGATTGTTGATCTACCTGCTTACAACTCCCACTGCATGTGCAATATCAGGCCTTGTGTAGACCATTGCATACATTAAGCTTCCAACTACTGATGCATATGGAACTTTAGACATATAATCCATGTCTTCATGGATCTTTGGGCACATCTCCTTACTAAGTTTGAAATGGCTAGCAAAAGGTGTACTAACTGGTTTTGCATTGTGCATATTAAATATTTTCAACACCTTTTGTATGTACTCATTCTGAGACAATGTTAATTTGTGATTTTTCCTGTCTCTATTTATTCTCATACCAAGGATTTGTTTTGCAACTCCCAAATCCTTCATTGCAAATGAATTTTCGAATTTTCTTTTGAGCACATTTATTTCCTACATGTTAGACCCTGCAACAAGTATGTCATCTACATACAATAACAATATAATATCGCTGCCATCATTTTGCTTTTTCAGATAAACACAATGATCAGAGTGACATCTAGTATAACCTTGTTCAGACATAAACTTGTCAAATTTTAGACACCACTACCTTGGAGCCTGTTTTAAGCCATACAAACTCTTCTTCAACTTGCACACTAGTTTCTCCTTCCCTTTTACCTCATATCCTTTTGGTTGTTGCATATATATCTCTTCCTCCAAATCCCCATGGAGAACAGCTGTATTTACATCTAACTGCTCAAGATGCAAATCTTCAACTGTTACTAGACTTAAAATAGTTTTGATTGAAGTCATTTTAAAAACAGGAGAAAATATTTCATCAAAATCAATACCTTTCTTCTGTGCAAACCCCTTCACCACAAGTCTAGTTTTGTACCTATGTTTTCCTCCATCTTCTTCCTTCACCCTGTAAACCCATTTATTCTGCAATGCAGTTTTACCTGCAGGCAACCTGACTAAGTCCCAAGTCTGGTTATGCATTAAGGAGTCCATCTCTTTTTCCATGGATAGCTCCCACTTCTTCCTGCTTTCAACCTGCATTGCTTCTTCATAGCATTCGGGTTCACCCGAATCAATCAACAATAAATAATATAATGAAGGAGAGTATCATTCAGGGGGTATACTTATCTTGGTAGATCTTATAACACCAATTTCAGGTGTTTGGGGTGCCTGTTGCTATTGTGGTGGCTGCTGTTATTGTGGTTGTTGTTGTTGTGATTGTTGATTATTGTTATTTTAAGGCACCTTTACTTTTCCAGTGATCCCATCAAGAACTGTGTATTCCTTGTTTTCTTTTTCTTGTTTCTTTTCCTGGAACTGATTCTTATATGATACATTTTCATTGAATATTACATCTCTGCTCCTAATGATTTTGTGATTTTCATAATCATATAAGCGATAACCAAAATCATTAACACCATATCCAATAAAGGTACATTTCTTTGATTTTGCCTCAAGCTTTGTTCTATTTTCTTTATTAATATGGACAAAGGCCTCACAACCAAAAGGCTTTAAAAAAGAGTAGTTTACCTTTTTACATGTCCATGCTTCCTTTGGAACACCACCATCCAAGGAACTTGAAGGCCCCCTGTTTATTAGTGAAACAACAGTATCTACAACATCTGCCCAAAACTGTAAAAGCAATCTTGCATGCAATCTCATGCACCTTGCACGCTCCATGATTGTTCTGTTCATCCTTTCTAACACACCATTTTCTTGTAGTGTTCTTGGAACTGTCTTTTGTTTGCAAATTCCATGCTCTGAACAATACCTATCAAATTCTTTGCTGCAATATTCACTTCCATTGTTTGATTTGAGACACTTCAATTTCTTTCCTGTCTCAATCTCAACCAAATATTTCCATTTCTTGTAAGTATCAAATACATCATATTTATTCTGAATATAATAAATCCAAGTTTTTCTAGTTGCATCATCAATAAAAGTAACATAATAACAAGAGCCACTAAGAGATGATAGCTAAGCAAGTCCCCATACATTTGTATGCACAAGCTCTAATTTTTCACTCTTCTTTTCTTTCCTGACTCTGAGAAATCTGACTCTCTTCTATTTTCCATAAATACAATTCTCACAGAAGTCCAAATCAACAATCTTCAAACCAAACAACAAATTCCTTGAGCGAAGAATATTCATCCCCTTCTCACTCATGTGTCCGAGCCTATGATGCCATAATTCTGCATCTATTCCTTTGGAAGTTAAAGCATTAACAAAGTTTGAAATACCATTGCATAAATACAATGTACCAACCTTTTCACCTTTTGCTATTACTAGGGCTCCTTTGGTGACCTTCCAAGATTTATCTGTGAAAGTTGTCACACAACCTTCACCGCCTAACTGCCCTATTGAAATAAGATTTTTCTTCAGATTTGGAACATGCCTTACCTCCTTTAGTAGCCATTGGTTTCCATTCTACTGTTTTACAAGAACCTTACCCATTCCAAAAATTTTATAGGGTTTATCATCACCCAAACGGACTTGTCCAAAACCTCCTTGAACATAGTCATGAAAATATTTCTTATCAGGTGTGGCATGGAATGAGGCCCCTGAATCTACCATCCAGGAATCAGTAATATTGTCGAAAGAAAGAAGCAAAGCATCTTGTAACACCTCACCTATCACATTTGCTTCATGATTGTTTTCTTGCTGTGCATCTCCTTCTTTTCCCTTCCGAGATCTACAGTCTTTCTTTAGGTGTCCTTTCTTTCTGCATTTCTAGCACACTATCCCTGATCTGGACTTGGATCTGCCTTTCCTTGATTTATTGCGATATCCTAAGCTCTTTCCTCTTTCCATTTTTCTTCCCCTAGATTCTGCACTCAAAGCATTACCCGATGTCTCATCGGAGCTTTTCTGTCGCATTTCCTCGCTAAGGATAGCACCGACAACATCATCAAACTTTAAAGTACTAGATCCAGAAATAGAGTTACTAATGGCCATTGCTAAACCATTCCAACTTTCTGGCAATGAGCACAAGAATAATAGAGCTCTAACTTCATCATCAAAGTTTACCCCTACAGAACTTAATTGAGTTGTAATAGTATTAAAATAATTTAAATGGTCTGCAACAGATCCACCTTTTGACATCTTCATATTAAATAACCGTTCCATAAGAAATACCTTGTTTGAGGCCGAGGGTTTTTCATATAGTTTCGCAACGCCTTAATCAAACCCATTGTCTTTGTTTCCTTAGAAATGTTGAAGGCAATCGATGCTACGAGGCACAACCATACTGTTCTGAGTGCCTTTCTATTGAGAAGGTTCCATTCTTCATCTGTCATACGCATCGGCTTCTTTTATTTTTTGCTCAATCGTAGGTACAGATCTTTCTGATACAAATAATCTTCCATCTGCATCTTCCATAGTGAGAAGTTTTGGCCGTTAAATTTCTTGACCCTAAACTTACCATCTTCTGCCATTTCTCCCACTCGAATGAGGAACCCTTCTTTTCTTCGAGTTTATCATCCAAATAGACCTTTGGCTCTGATACCAATTGTTAGAAAAATATTATAAATGACAGAGAAATGCAAGACATATAATATGTGGAAAAACACAAACACACAAAACTAGAGAGACATAGATATACGTGGTTCACCTAATTTGGGCTATGTCCACCCCAAACAGCCAGTCCTTCCTTTTAATTATCTAGCAAAATGAAGAGACACAACCTATAGCAGATCCACTGTAATATCCTTTGTTTTCTCTCATAATCTCACCTCTATGTTTCTCGCTCAGAGAATACACATCTATTACACAACCTCAATACAATACCCTCATAAAAAGAGACGGGTTGCCTTCTAGGGAAAAAAACCCTAAACTAAATGTAAGTTCTACTGTCAGATCATCTGCCTAATGAACAGCCCAGATTGACTAGAAATTACTATACTTTTACAAGGCAATTTTACATCTGTTTTTAGCTTCACGGGCATTGCCCAGAAACCCCCGCCAAGGGATCGTTGGCCCTCAGACCCCCCAGCCTGGGGGGATCAGCTCCCCCGAACCCTCGTGCGGGGTACAAGTCCCCCTCACACCCCCCTACATGGAGGGGTGTACAATCTTCCTAGGGTACACATCCGGCTGAAACAAAGACCTCTAAATAATCATGCTCCACACCCAACACTTATCATCATCTGTTGTTGGTGGTTAACTGGTTGTCTTGGTGCATTCCCCAACTTCATTCCCCGCATACCCAAGTCATGCCTGACAGGGTGATTCCTCTACTTTGATGGGGTTGACAATGCCCAAGCCTTTTCCTTCATCCCCCAATCTCTTGAGTAGTTTGGAGCCAATTCTTGTGGTATGATTTTCAAAAGCAGTGAAATCATAATCAGGAAACGTACATGAAGTTGGATAATTACTTTTTACCTCACAGGGGTCATGTTGCAGCTTTTCCAAGGCCTTTTCCTTTAATTTAAGTTGTCGTAGCAACCTCTGCTTCTCCTCTTTCTCTTCTTGTAGAAGCATCTTCAATTCAACATTATCTTCTTGAAGACTCTGGTTGATGTGCTTCAGTTCTTCCAGGGCCTCTTCTGTCGCTCACAATTGAAGTTGCAATCACTGCTTTTCCTTTGTCTCTTCTTGTAGAGCTTCATACATTATGTTCATCTTTTTAGACACTCTGAGCATGGTCTTGTACATCTATTTTTCATTCTCCATTGCTGCACGATACATTATTCGCGCTCGCAATTCACATCCATGCGAAGACTGCTCCGATACCAAAATTGATCCGAGTTGACTCAACTTTTGGATTTAACCAAGATATTTTTCTTCTGTGATGTAGTTAGAATTTCATTTTATAAGAGCATAAATGAATATATATGCATGCTTAACCAAACAAAATCATAATTATGATAAATAAATCATAAACAAGAGACATTGATAACTGAGTTCGTCCGTTGTGGACTATGTCTCTGGACCTAGTGTCAAGATGGTGTTGGTCGCTTCATTCAGTGCTAGAAATGGTGAAGATGTACATGGACTATGTTTTTTGTAATACAAGGACATGTTCCCTCTACATGAGTGGCAAAGTCTCTCCACGAGACATTCCACTATGGGAACTATCACTCATAATAGACCTCCTATCAATATGACATATTCCTACACGTGGTGATGATGAGTATCCTGCCATCATGGCATCAAAGGGATCTCAATCAAAACATATGTAACAATCCATGATGAATACATCTCACATGAAATAGACACAAATATTTTGCATCATACATCAAGGAGGAATCGAAACAACATAGTACATCTCACAGCAAATGATCAAAGAAGTATATGACACTCATATACCTAAACTTTGATGTTGATTGAAGAATAGAATACTTAGCTGCTGGATTTGAGTGCACCATCGAAATTGTGGCATTGAATGGCATAGAATCGACTATCCACACTGTGAAATCTGACACCGTCACCCCAATCTAGAAAATGGATGAACAATGGAAGGCCCAACGACAAACACTAACTGCACCACTAAATATGTGTTATCGAGAGGTGTAAAATCGACTATCCATTGTCGAATTCTGACACCGGAAAAATCTAGGCCTGTAGGAGTCTTTTAGATTCCCTCGTGATTCTCCAATGATTCCCTCCTTTGGGTTTACTGGAGATCTACTACTCAAATCATGAATTTGATCTTTCCATCATGATCCTTATGAGATTCTAAGACTTTTGAGTATAAAGTTGGTTGTATTTTGACTCTCGCGAATTTTTAGCCTCCAAGGAATCTAGAAGATTCCTTCAAGATTCTTGAAGATTTTCCTCCACTAGGAATCTATAAAACAACTTCTCAAAAGGCAAATTTGACCTCGCCATTGCATTCTGTGCAAAAATCTAAGAAAAATGAATGTAAAGTTGATTATATTATGATCAAATGTAATTTTGTCTCACAAGGAATCTTCGGCATCAAACGAATATTCCTCATCTCGAAAAACGTGTCAAGGTTTTGCCTCATGGAACTGCATCATGCTTCCACCTAGGCATGGTTCCGCTGCATGAAACTTTTTTCTTGGGCCTTCTCATTGTGTTGGCGCCCTCTCTCCATTCTGTCTCTCATTCTCCTCCCATGGTCGAATGTGGTCAGCTTTAATAAAAGGACATGGGCGGATTTGCCAAGGCATGTGGTTATTGGTGCAATGGCTAACGTTGGTGGATGGCATGGAGGTGGGTCAGGTTCAAGCCCTACTCGATCCAAAATAGAATACATGAAATATAATTTTGTTAACTATTATGGGGGCGCATTTAAGTGGAGGCAGTAATGTGTCGTTTACATAGCATGGTTTTCTTTGCAACGGTTATATATTAAGTTTGGGTGTGGAAGTGCCCAAGAGGCAGGCCAACCAGGCTGGCTGGGGGGGGTTTAAGCCCCATTGCCTCTGGTTCTTTTCACATGGCAGCTATGTGGGGGCTGGGCTTGCCGACGTGTAGCTTGCCCGATATATATGATATATATGGTATGTTGTTTTAAATCGTTTCGTGTTGTTCCACCGGGGGTGGCCCACTCCCAACCACCATTTATATATATGCCATGGTTCAGTCCAGGGTGGCATGGTTTGGCCACTTTCCACCCCAATTAATTGCAATATTGACTGATGGAGGTGGCCGGGTCATGGCCTGCCACCTATTTTTTTAAAGAATTATACATTTTTTATTTTGCCGATTTTAAGGGTCATTAGGCATTTTAAAGAGGCCACAAATTTGCTCGTTCGGTGGCTATGTTTCAATGACTTCTGCCAATGCAATTTGTAGGAACTTTAAACCTGGCCCACATGGCAACTTTGACCAAAAATTTGACTGGCTCTATCTCCTCCATACGATCTCGGATTTGAGTTTCGTTTACATCGTTGGAATCAGGGTGACAAGCCCTTCGATCTTGTTTTGGTTTGAGATCAATTGGACCACTTTTATTTTTTACCATTTCTTATACCTCTTGAGCTTCTGCATGTGTCTAGTGCCACTTGGATCAAGGACTGGATAGTTGCTTCACAGAGGGAAGTTTGATTTGCTAAGAAGGAAATTTGTTCTTAGTTCCAGTGGTAGGGTCGAGGTTCTAGGGGGGCAGAGAGACAATTTTCTCAGCAACATGAGGTAGAATGACTTCATCAGAGACTAGTCATAGGCTTGACTTCAAATTTATTGTGTAGAGAAGCAAAGAGGTTGATGGAGAGGCTTCAGGAGGCCTTTTATTCTAAAAGCAAGTTGTGACGGGATTTCTTGTGGAGGAAGGATAATTCCCTTTGATAATTTTTCCCATATTTTCTCGCTGTGGATTTCCATTTTGAGGCATCAAGATTGTACTCATATTTTTGTTGTTGCATAATAATAAAAACACTCATTATTGCACCAGTTTTCCCAACTTGGGTGTTTTCGGGGACATTTTTCTTAAAATAACTATGCAATTTTATTGTGTGTGTGCTAGTATTTTCTCAGTTCCACCGCTATTTATTTTTCATAGCTTTATTTTTGAAGGTTTCAGTGTGATTTATTCAGCATTTTCCATAGCAAACAACAAATAAATTGTTAAATAAAATTAGAAATTAGGAGAATAATTTCTAGTTACTACAATAGGATTATGATATTGGAATTTTCACAAAAGGGAGGTGAAAGGTCACAGGTTGCATGTGATGAGTAAATTGAAGGAAAATTAAGGAAAATGAAGAATTTAGAGGCATCAATAATAATAATACATTAGAGCATCATTTTGGGTCATTTTGTCAGTACATTTTTGTAATTAGTTTTAGAGAGGAGAAGAGCATCAAGAGGAGAAGGAAAGAAAGCAAGAAAAGGAAAGATAAGGAAAGAAAGGATAAAGTAAGGAAAGGTTGGATCAATCAGCTTCAGCAGGAATACTTACAGGTAACAGGTTGCATGTATGATTTCCTAGATAGTTTTGGCATGCATGGTATGTGCATGTGTGTATTTGGTCCATTTGTTGTCATTGCCATTTTTCAACACTGGTTTTAGCCTTGCATTTCTATTTCCAGATAGCCATGTTTTAATGGGATTCTTTCTTGGTTGAGCTCTGGATTTCTGAAAGGTTTTGTATCCGGGTGAGATGGTTTTAGGAAGATCCCAAGGGTTGGGGGTGGAAATGGTTTTCTCTGGGAAGCCCTTAATAGGTCGGTGGAGACAGGAAAATTCATCAAGGGATGGTGAAGGAATTTTGAGGAATCTAGGCTCGGTTTTCTTTTGTGATCTTAGTACCAGTTTAGGGGAGATCACTGTATGGTGAGGGTGGATGTGGTTTAACCTCTAGATTCCCTTTGTTGTTTATGGATTGGTTTATCCCATGATATCCCACATTCATTATTGGAATATGACACAAGGGTGCTTGGTTGAAAGAAGGATTTGGTTCAGTGCAATCTATGGTGAATTGGTTAGCTTTTTCATATGGTTAATAAGAGCTAAGCTCCTCATGTATTTGATGAGTAATAATACTTGTTATTATATGGCTTCAATGCTTTTTCTATCCTTGTTATCTACTTGGTTATATGTTAGTTACGAGCATGGTTATATGACATATTTAAGTATGGACCTTATCATATTTTAATTAATGAATGACTGGTTAATAAATGCATGACCTAATTGGTGTTATGAAAGCTATTGTGAGAAGGAATTGGTCCTTCTTACTAAACCTTACATAATTTTCAAATCCCTATGTTCAAATATGAATTCATGACCTATAGGTTGCATGTTTATCATGTGTTTGATGGAATTCTTGTCCTAGTTGGGAGGGGTCAGTTCAATTCCTTGTTCAAGTTTCTAGTTTACAATATTTTTTATATGTTAGTTATCATCTCTAGAAGTTTTAATGAGTTCTAGGTAGAGGGATGAGTCCTAGAACTGAAAAAGTGACTCAAAATTTGGGGTCACTAGCATAGCATTGACTCGAAAATTCCATAGTCGCTAGGAAGCAGGCCTATGGGAGCAAGATTGGAGGCTTACAATTGCTTGGAGGCCTTGTTAAGGGAGTGACTGAAGCTCTATGTCAGTGAAAAGGAGAGTTAGCTCAAGATTGGACACTTGGAGGGGTTGTGTAGATTTTGGAGGTCCTGTAACAACTGAGGGAAGTCAGTAAGGTCTTAAGTTGTTGACTCCATTTCCTTAAGGTCATATAGGAGGTTGAGTCTCATCCTAGTGACCCTCAACTCATTTTTACCCCAAGAAAATCAGTGAAATTGGGTAAATGTGGGAGGAGGCAGTTATAGGGTTGTATCAAAGCAGGTTGCACTCTCTTTGGGTAAAATATAATGTTGTCAAGGTTATGGTTGTCATGCGTGGGGTCATGGTATACAGTTTCTAAAGACATGCATGATGTTTTTGTATTGATTTAATTATTATTGTACATGTATCATGCTAATGTGGACTGATTTTTCAAATGAGATAAGCCTCCCTTGAACGTCAATGTGGTATGGTTTTATTTTGGTATTAATTTGGTTTCTCTGACATGACCTACTTGCAGGAAGAATAGAATTAGAGATGATGAGAAAAAAAGGAAGACTACAGTTCCCATGACTCTACCTACAAATTAGTTAGGTAGCAAGGAGATGAGTATTATCCTCGTATAGCAGATAAATTGAGGAGTTTGAGGGCAGAGATCATAAGTTGTAAAGAAGACAATAACAGGTTGGTTGAGGCTTAGCAAAGACTTGCAAGCGATCAGGAAAAGCAGGCAGAAGTCAATGCAGCAATTCTTTAGAGCTTGTCAAATTTGGATAGAGAGGGACAATTGAGGATCAGTCAAGAGAAGGAAGTTAAAACTAATGGAGCCTACGGTAGCAGGTCTCAGTCTAGATACAAGTTGGATAAAGGGGAAACTGTCAGACGTGACAAATCACTGGATACACCTGACAGGATGACTAGTATGTATGGGCTTCATTCTAGTTCATCATCTAGTAGAATTATCACCATCATTACTGTCATCATCCATATAGGAGTAGTGAGTACTTTCCTGAGGAGTTCAAGAAACTCAAGCTGCCCACATTCGATGGAGAGATGAAGAAGTCACAAGATGCAAAGGAATGGTTTCTTGGGATGAAGAATTTCTTCAGATTGCATAACTACTTAGAGAACATGAAAAACAAAATAACTATCTTCATTCTTAAAGGGAAAGTAGATATCTAGTGGGAAGATGAGAATAATGTCAAGGGTATTTGAGAAGAAGAGTTGATGTGGTATGAGTTGGAGAGACTCTTCAAGAGAAAGTACCTATCAGAGAGGTACTATGATGATAGGGCTAAGGAATTTTATGAGCTACAGATGGGTTCTATGACAAATGATGAGTATACTAGCAAGTTCCTGGAGCTATTGAGGTATGTTCCTTGCTTCAAGGATGAGAAGGCTAACATTGAGAGATTCATCAATGGGTTTCCAACAACATATACAGACTGGATTGAGTTTGATGAGCCTAAATCATTAGAGGAGGCCATTTGGAAGTTGAAGCATTGTTATGAGCAGTTAAAGTGCAAAGCTGAGCCTAAGCATGATTTCAAGGGGAATGAGAACGTAAAGGGAAGTGGCCATCGAAGTGGGGAATACCTCAAGATGAAGGTTAGAAAGAAAATTTTTCTCCTTACAAGAAGTTCAATGCAGTTGAGAAGGGAAATGGGTCACAGCGTGGAGAGCAGTAGAATAGAGGTGATGGTAGGGAACAATTCCAGTGTTGGATATGTGGCAAAGATCATTAAAAGAAGGAATTTCCATTGTACCAGGGTGGGAGGCCTCTTATATGTAATGCCTTGGAGGCACATATAGTTGGGGATGTCTTCCATAGCATTCCTAATATTTATGTAATTGTGGACAATAAGTATGAAGATCACCAAGAATCCATTATTGAGATGAAAAGTAAGCTTTATCGTCGATTTGTTTCTATTTTGATTGATCCTAGATCTAATTATAGTTATGTTAATCCTAACTTGGTGGATAAGTGTGGCTTGAGAAAATAAGTGCATGCAAATTCTTGTTTGGTGTAGTTGGCTATAGGTATAAAGAAAAGAGTTAATCACTAGGTAATAGCTTGTGCATTTGAGCTTAATGGTATGACTACAACAACACATCTGCATGTATTTCCATTGGGATCATATAGTATGCTTTTGGGTATGGATTGGTTGTGCCTTCATAGGACCAAAGTAGATACTTATGACAAGTCCATTGAGTGCCTGGATGATACTGGAGAAAAGAGAATCTTGAAGGGAAAGAACAAGCCTACATCATTTAGGATGGTCACAACTATGCAGGCTAGGCAAAGTTGCAGGAAAGGGTGTGTAATGCTTGTAATTAATATTTCTAGTGACAAGGGTAAGGATGTTTAGGATGCATATATTTTCAAGAGGTACCCTACATTACAACAATTTTAGGATGTGTTTCCAGCAGATATTCCATAGTTTCCTCCCTACAGGGAAGTGGAATTTTCTATTGAGTTTGTATCAAGAGCAGCACCAACATCAAAGGTACTGTTGAGCCCTGAAACTACATATCTCGTACACACTTTCCTAGACATTTTCCCCTCACCTGGACCTCCTAAGCTATCAAAAATCATTGCATATTGATTCTAAAAGAGCATTGAAATGGTTTTATAACTATGTTTTTTTGTTTGCTGTTTGACTTAGATTTTGCTCATGAGCTACATAATGCAGCCACTTTCTACAGCTGATTCAACTTTCCACAGTTGTTTTTGTTAAACTCTAGGTTGCAACTGTCATCAGGCAAAACAAGGCATGTGGGCAAGTTAGAAATGAACTAGACATGGATCAGGTCCTATTGGTTCAGCCGGATTCATTAAGGAAAACTGTGGTCAACGATGGTCAAATGGTGGTCAAACGAAGGAGTCCTATGGCAACATGACTCTGTTTTCAAATACGTGAAGGATTCGTGGTTGTTCCTAGATCCCTGGGGTCATGTTGATAGTGGTAGACTGCCCCACGATGCGAATCCAACAACCACGTTTGATAGATTAAATAATCTCGACAACCAGTATGCTAAGCTTACGGATGTTGTCCTTTTATGTGTCCTCAGTTAAATATGTTTCATAGGAAAACAGTTATGAATTTTTGTTATAAATAACGCGTTTCCAAACGCATAGAGTTAGTCTTTGTTGATGTAATTTTGTTGTTAAAGCTTACTGTGCCATGACACTAGTCCCACTGTGGTAACGAGAGGATTCTTCCTCTGTTTTGAAATATAAAGAAGACTGTGTTTCTATATCACTGCATGAGCATAATTCTAGACTAATAGCCTGTTGACCAAGGCCGTGCAGAGGGCCCATGCATGTTGAGGTTTTGTTTTCTTTATTGCTGTAAACTTTTTATGTATTGTTTCCTTACTTCTATTGCACATATCTCATAGTTATCCACCAGTGTATATTTCATTTGTTATGGTATTAATATTTCATTCCTATACATGATCTTTCAAGCTTTGTATATTGTTGTTAACACTGATTAGTGTGTGTATGTTTCAGGATAGAGTAGGCTTGGGCATTTTTACACAATTTTTGCAATAACTAGTGACATGGGATTAGCCTCTCTGCTGACTTTGATTTTCTTAGTTTTTTTTAATTCCAGTCATGCTTTGATTCCAGTCTTATTCACTTGCTTTATTAGTTAGTTTAGATATCAATTTTCTCATATCATTGACGTTATCTCCTAAAGCCATAGCTTAGACTACCTGGCGTGCTATTAGACTATGAATGATGTGATTTGATTTTAGTTTTACTTTTCTGCAATTAGATATCAATTTGCTCATATCATTGACGTTATCTCCTAAAGCCATAGATTAGACTACCTAGCGAGCTATGGGACTATGAATGAGGTGAATTGATTTTACTTTTATTAGTTTGCAGTTTTTGATTTGTTGAGTGTAGTAGCTTAACTCATTTTTCTTTCTGTATTTAGATAAGCAATAGAGATAATGGTTTCATGATCAGTAGTTCATTATTTGTTTAATTTGAATAGCAGCACATTTTTCATTCTTGTTCAAGTATTAATTTCATCACTAGTATGTTATAAGTGTTGTTGGGAAAAGTATCCAATACGGAATGACCCTATCCCACTCTAAGGGTGATAGTACCTCAGCAACAATCAAAGCAAAGCTATTCGAGATTACTTCTTTATGAGATGTAAGAGAGGGGAGAAAGAGATCCACTAACCGTTGTCTTCTGCTAATGATTGATCCAATCTTCTCTCTTTGCTGCTTGCTCCCAGCCCCTTGCTCTTTCACTGGCCCACAGCTACACCAAGATCCTGCAAAATAACAAGAAGGGGAAACTACAAGAAGCATACATTCATAATTGATTCAAGGATTAGAATAAATCAAATATACAAGTATCAATACGCCATTGAGACACATGCATATAGAAGAACCTCAAATGCTTTATTAATGGAAGAAGTAAAGTTCAGGAAGTGATACAACCATAAAAGGCCCAATCCAGCATCACCTCCCAGCAGAAAGAAATCTCCTCTTCACCTCCTTCAAGCAAATCACCCAATAGTTCTATACTCAAACCAACAACACTTCCTTACATTCACAAGATTCCAGCCCCCATAGACCTCATGAGAGAGCTCTATATATAGGAGTTTTGGAGAAAGGATGAGTCAGCTTGAGCTTGGCATGGAGCTGACTAGTGTCCTCTCCCACTTTAGTTATTCTTCAGTTCTTGAGTCCACTTGGAGTTTCTTGCTTCCACTTGGAGATCTAGATCCTCTTACTCATCACAAGGCGAATTCCCTGATCCAAGTGTCATTTTGGAAGCTTCTTGGGCATTGACACCTTGAGGAATGACTGTGCCACTTGGCCAAACTCACCCAGCGCAGGTAGCCTTCATTATAGTTGACATTCAGCGCAGGTACAGAGTGGAGCAGTTGACATTCAGTGCAGATGCTCAGTGGAGCAGTTGACATGATCCAGAATTAGCTTGTTTTTGAGTGTTTTCAGGTGGAGAACTGATATTTAGTGCTGTGGTTTGCTGACCTTGTTCCTCTAGGGGTAGGAACAACATGTTTAGGGACTTTGGATCCCTTAGATTATTGACATTTCATGCTTCATGCTGTAAGGCACAAAAATGTCTATAACAGTTGCCCCCTAAAGTATGAGGTCGTTTATCGGGTGAAATGCTTTATCAGGAGGATCCGAAGTTCATTCAATCGCTGAGAGGTGACCTGTAATAAAATACAATACAATACTTTATGATTCATTCTGCTTTCATGATCTAGCTGAGGCGGGCATTCCCATGCTCAGCTTTATAAATTCATTTTGGTACATAGAACAGACGATCGTCTAATGGTAGACTGATAATTCTCTGCTGAAATTATCATCCTTTGAGTAGGATGATCATCTGCTGCAATGATGTACATATCAAATGTCTTTATATTTCCTGAATATATATCGCAGCCCGGATGGATGAAACTAGATCCGGGGTCTTCAAACTCGTTCGATCTTCACTCTAGGTACAAGTCGATCCATGTGAGAATTGCGGAACATGGAAAGACATCGCTTGATTACCGGTCAATAATGTAAACCATTAACAAGCGCGAGAGGAATCACCGATAATGATAATGACCCTCAAGGTACTGCAGTACAATTCACGTGGTGTGAATAAAGGACTTGGTGTCGAACACCACGCAAAATATTATGGTCGAAGGTCATTGATGTATACCTGTCGCCGGAAGTGAGAAACTTGCCATTGAGGCATGCAAGCTTCAAAGTTCTGAGGGGGGTGTTCCTAGATCAACTTCTTGGATAATGAGGTGAAGTCGACAAGAAGCGATTTGTCAAAGGAGGGCCTTAATGAATCCCACATCAGTGACACGGAACGGAGCTAATGATTTTAGTGGAGGTGAAAACAATCTGTGAAATATGATTCAGGGTGGCGATCATGGGTGGATGAAGGATAATGTATGGCAATGGATGGGACACGGTCGACTCTTTCTGAACAACATCTCTTGAACATATAACGACACTGATGCGATGGATCGGTAGCATTACCCCAAATGTGGATGGTTTGGCGAAGACCATGGTGATGAGACCAGTGAATGAAACAACCCAACCCGATGTGATACGGAGGAAAAGTGTCATGTTCAAGAGTGACTTGCTACCATTAAAGCTTTGAGGTTCTCCCAATTTTTCCCCAGTCATTTCTGACCAGTACCTCTTTATTTTTGTCAAGCTTGAGGAGGATAACATATGCTTGTTCTATAACCTGCCCTTCGGGCAAGCCCATCGCTATGTTTTAACGAGCCTAGCGATAGGGAAACTCGTTCTCGTCTAAAGACAAGTTTGTCGCTATTTAATCATTTTAACGAGTCTAACGACAAGGAAAACTCGGTCCTTTTCATTTTTAGAGAGTCTGAAAAGGTACAGAAAGTTAACTCCAAAATTCATTTTTCGTCATCTAATCCCTTAAGTCCGAAAAAGTATAAAACAATATAGAAGGGATGAGTTTTCGATAATTTTAACGAGCCGAATAAAACAAGCGCTCGACCTTTTTGTGTAATAATCCCTCAGGTCCAAAAAGATTAAAATCTAGAGGAGGGATAGCTCTTCCGGTCCTTTTAACGAGCTGGAAGGCCAAAACTCGGCAAACTTTTCATATTTTACGAGTCAGATGAAAAGAGCTCAAAGAAGACTCGTCTTTTGAGGAACGAGTGATAAACAGGGATAGCAGTAGATTCCAGGTACAGGTTGGAATTTTCCAATCACGGCAGTGTCACAAGGATGGATAGGTGAAATCAGTCTTCGCAGTTGTTCCTCAAAATGGGTAAACAATCATATGGAGGTGAACGATCGGCCAAATGGAATCGAGGTGGCAGGTGTAAACACGACCAAGGCTTTTTATGGCTAATAAATTTACGATCACAATGGTTATTTACCGGTACTGGGTTCATTTTTTAAAGAGCTTGAATGCGCCAAAACGCTGCTCAATCTTATGTTTATTTTTTAACGAGCATGAACTATGTGCTAAAACTGCTCGGAGATAAGTTCGCATGCCCCCAGCATAATAATGCAAATCGAGGTGCACGCCCCCCAAGCTTCATTGCATTCAACTCGGTGGTTGGAATGAAGGTTTACCTCGGGGATTTGTTTCATTTTTTAATGAGGTTGACACAAGATAGGAACTATCCTCGAGACTCCTTGTTTCATTTTTTAACGAGGTTGACACGAGATAAGAACCGTCCTCGGAGTTTTAGATCCATTAGAAATAGAAGCTTTCATATTCCACTGTGGCCACTTCCGCCAGACTACTTGGAGGCAGTAGGGCAAAAGTACCCATTAAAGAAGGGTATTTTAGGAGACCTACTCCGATATTTTGGAGCGAATGATTCTTTCCATGGATCATTGGAATGCTTCCCGTAACTTGTGAACTGTTGGGGAGAAATGTTTGTTGGTCGAAAATTGTAATTCCTCCTTGGAAAGGAAATGCAATCTTCCTGAAGCAGGTCGACACAACTACGGCCATGGCATATATCCAGGGCCTTCCCAGTAGGATGTTGTAATCGAGGTTTCCATCGATTACTTCAACATCAACTTCTATTGTTTTGCCCCCCAGTTCAACTTGCAAGTTACTTAAAATCCCATATGGAGCGTACGATCGTCCATCAAATTCTTTTAACGTCGTTGATGATTTCGACAAGGGTGGTGAGCCTAAATTTTTCCAGCAACTCATCGACATAAGACATGTAGATGCCCCCTCATCAATAATTGTTCGTTGAACAGTTTTGTTGAGGGCTTTCACTTGAATAAGGAAAGCTAGTTGAGCTGGTAACTGAGGGTCATATCCTTTATGATCAAAGGCCACAAGATTGGAATCCATTGGGTCAATCCCACCTATTGCTGATAACAAAGCTTGCTCTTGGGAGGGGCAATTTTGCGGTACCTCAAGTGTCGACATAGCGGACGACGATTGGGCCAGGTCCTCTATCCGTGTTATTTTCGCACAAGGATTAAATGTCGATTTGTGTACTGCTCCCTTTTGCGACTTTATCATTGGCTCAGGAACGATGGGTGGCACAACTTCGGTTAAAGTTGTTGTCGAACTACTAGGTTGCTCATTAGCCTTGTTATTCGACAGCCGTGGATTCCCGTAATCTTTATTCCTTGTCAAAGCATCATTTTGCTGCTTCGAGACAGACAACATAAGCACTTGGGATCGGGAAGCATTTTGATTAGCAACCAGATTTTGACCTGGGTTGGGAAACGGATCAGTCAATACTGCTGGGGTTTTTGAACTCTTAAAGAGTTTCTTAACTTCAGCTATATGTGGACAATCTTTCGTCCAATGATCCTCATCGCATATATGACACCCTGCCGGGGGTTTCCTTTTTCTCCCTTTCTTTTTCTTCTTGCCCCCTGGCTGCTTCAGTTGTTTGCCCTTTTCGGTCGACATGGTATTTACTTCTGAGGCAAGAAGTTCTTCATTTGCATTTTGACTAGAAATTTTGTGTTTTCTAATCACGCCATCGCCGGCGTGAGAGTCATTGTCTAATTTAGGAGGAGGAGGAATTTAGAATTCCGGTCTAGGGGCGTCAGGTATTTTGTCGTAGAGCGTGCCGGACTGAGTATAGACCAAGTCCAGATATTGCACACAAGCGATAACCTGCTCTTCCGTTACGACTCCCCCCTTTGCCACATCTTCCGTGATGGCAGGAAGTAATGACTTGATAAACCATTCAGCTAATAGCTGATCAGGAACGTACGTTTTTACCATCCTACGACGACGTCGCCACTCATGTATATGATCAGATATGTGGGTGGCAGTCGTTTGTTTGAAGTTGGTAAGGAGTTCTGTTCCCGTTTCATACCTTATTGGTAATTGAAAATGGGTTAAAAAGGTTGTGGCTAAGGTACTGAAGTTGTCGAACGAAGCTCTAGGAAATTCAATGTACCATTTTGCCGCTGGACCCGTTAACGTCCTCTGAAAGAGGCGAAGTCGTATCGAATCATCATTCAGGGTGTTTGATGAACACCATAGATGGAATGTCATCACATGATTCGACGGATCTTCACCTGGATTTCCATTAAATTTAGGAATGTCTGACGGAAGTTTATGCGGAATCGCTGGCCACCAAGGGGCATAAGCTATTGGATCATTCGTCAGCCGGTTTAGATCAGGTAGTTCTAGAGTTGCTACAAAGGGCAACTGTTGGTTTAGGTTAGGCGAAGCATATCCAGGATAAGATGGTATCGCCTGAGCAATGGGTCTTTGCAGACCAGCATAATGCTGACAACTTTGACAAGGTTGATGGGCATAACCATTATAGTATGGTTTCCCATTACTTACAAAGACTTGTTGCTTAGGTCCTTGATATGATTGCTGGAATGGCGGTTGTTGAGATTGAACCAGCTCTGGTTGTTGGACCATTTGCTGTTGACCAATACTGGATGATTGACCAAGATGAGGAGTCACAGTACTTGTTTGAACCTGAGTCGCTCCAGATAAGGAGGCACTACCCTGAGATCGTGATTGAGTCGTTGAGACAAGAGGCTGTTGTATTGCAACCTGAGAAATCTGGGGTTGACATACAACAGGTAGCGCTTGTACTTGCGACGCATTCACCATAGCAGGCGTGGTGGGAATATTCGACACAGGGTGTACTGGTTGCATTGAATATACAACCCCTGCTTGTTGAGGCAGTATTGGTATCCAACCGCTGGATGTAATTCCAGTTTGACCTGAACTTTGTTGTAAACTCCCATATGGTTGTTCTCTGGGAGGGAACAATGAAAGAGCATACTGCCCTCCATATGGTGGAAATCCAATACTTAAAGGGTAAATTGGCCTTTGAAGACACATTGGATCAATTTGTTGAGTTTCAACATAAGAAATACCAGATGATAATCCGGATGAAGAAATAGGAACTAACCATGTCGTCGTCCCTGATTGGACTCCGGATTGTTGTTGACAATTTTCCGGGACAGATGGTATACCAGCGAACATCGTTGGAGTAGCAGCAGGAGGCTCTACTGCTGCTGTGTCGGACGACACAGTCCTAGACGTCGACGGTTGTTCAGACATATCTAGTCTATCCAACAGATTTCTTAGCGATTCTACAAGAACTTATGATGCCAAAAGACTAACTTCGAAGATCAACGAGGGAATGGTGATGATTATCCCGTTTAAAATAAATTTTAACGACGCTTAGACACAACTTGCTTTTTCACTTTTAAAGAGTCGAGAAAAAGCTAAACATGACTCTAGTCTCCTTCAATGTTTTAACAAGCCCGAAGTGACAAATGCTCGGATGGACTTTTTCAGTTATAGAGTTTGAAAAAGGCCAAAAGAAACTACTCTGGAGTTCTAGGCAGAGGGTGTGCCAAACTTTTCGCAAAACCACAGAATACGTTTTACGGTACGGGTGGTCGATCTTCGTGAATGCTGTGTTCACTGCATTGCGGTCAGTAGGGCGGCCGACACGGTTTCCTATGGATAAAGGCTTTATTCCTATAGGGGTCTCCCAATATATACGCAACGGTACGTGGGAGCACAAGTCTGTATTGATACTTATCGCTTCACCGTGGAGGAATCACCCAACCACTCAATGCTAAGATATCACGTTTAACGACGCCGGAACACGTCTCTAGCTTAGACCTCTATGTGTTTGCGTTATGTTTCAATGCGTTGTTATGTAAATTCAATTTATTCTAAGGTTGATCTTGTTTAGCAGTTTGCCTTTATGGATCACCGCGAGATGTATGATAATACTCCTAAATGCAGTCTAAGATGATAAGCAAGCTTTTCAATCTTTCAACTTTGAAAATCTTAACTACTGAGGGAAAAGAAAGACATCATCTTTTCACACAGATCATAGAGCACACACTAATGCACTTTTTCCTAAATCAACACACAAACTGTCAAAATGCACATGCACAATGCAGGTATTTCTTTTCTCTTTCTTAATGTTTGTGCGATACAAAAAGAAAGTTGTTGTATAACTTTGAATTCAATTTCAAGTGAAAGCAACCAGGTTTGTCCAAAATCAAAAGACACCTTAAGATTTACTTGTTTTGACACTAGAAATATATAAATTCAAACCATATGACGAAAGCAAAAGCTCAATCAGCTATGAACAGCAAACAAACTAACTCTTAAGATCAAAACGACACTTTATCACAAGTCTAGATCTAAGAGGCCACAGCAAGACTACTTCACTTTCGTTATGGGAAACTGCAAATGATATAAGAAATACACAAAGAACAAACACAGTTCCTTTATACAACCGAGGCGGAATAGTGGTAATGAAAGTTGGTTTCAGATAGGTACATTGACTGGTAACAGGCTCCAAAAACAAGGGTGAAAACAGGGCAAGAAACAGCAGGAAACCCCAGTAGCACAAGGCAAGACTGGTTCAGCGCAGGTAGTACACTGTTAGTTTGACATTCAGCGCAGGTAGCCCCTTCGGGAACTGCACTGAAATGCAGACAGCCTTCACACAGCCTGCACTGAAGAACGAAACTTTCGTTTCTCTTGGTTTCCGGGTCACAGATTGCTCAAAAATTCACAGTTTTTGGCCAAAGCAGAAGCTATCAATCAAGTACACACTAAGGGATGAAAAGGAGGATGAAAAGCTATCACTAAGAGCTTATTAGAGTCCTTTTGGATCAGCTCTTCAAATCATAAACTTGCCAAGAAACTGAGCTAGAGTAGCTGCCCTCTACTTTGCATTTGAAAGATCCAAATGCAGTTCGATTCGGTACTCCCTGTGTTTATGAAATGAATAGCAAAAACACAAACAACCAACAAGATACGATCCCCAGCGGAGTCGCCAATTTGTTGTTGGGAAAAGTATCCAATACGGAATGACCCTATCCCACTCTAAGGGTGATAGTACCTCAGCAAAAATCAAAGCAAAGCTATTCGAGGTTACTTCTTTATGAGATGTAAGAGAGGGGAGAAAGAGATCCACTAACCGTTGTCTTCCGCTAATGATTGATCCAATCTTCTCTCTTTGCTGCTTGCTC
The DNA here is from genome assembly GCA_031772625.1 of Pinus tabuliformis. Taxonomy (NCBI): domain Eukaryota; kingdom Viridiplantae; phylum Streptophyta; class Pinopsida; order Pinales; family Pinaceae; genus Pinus; species Pinus tabuliformis. The sequence continues at coordinate 37,120,211 of CM062806.1, read as the reverse complement.
CTAGCCCCTTGCTCTTTCACTGGCCTAGCTACACCAAGATCCTGCAAAATAACAAGAAGGGGAAACTACAAGAAGCATACATTCATAATTGATTCAAGGATTAGAATAAATCAAATATACAAGTATCAATACGCCATTGAGACACATGCATATAGAAGAACCTCAAATGATTTATTAATGGAAGAAGTAAAGTTCAGGAAGTGATACAACCATAAAAGGCCCAATCCAGCATCACCTCCCAGCAGAAAGAAATCTCCTCTTCACCTCCTTCAAGCAAATCACCCAATAGTTCTATACTCAAACCAACAACACTTCCTTACATTCACAAGATTCCAGCCCCCATAGACCTCATGAGAGAGCTCTATATATAGGAGTTTTGGAGAAAGGATGAGTCAGCTTGAGCTTGGCATGGAGCTGACTAGTGTCCTCTCCCACTTCAGTTATTCTTCAGTTCTTGAGTCCACTTGGAGTTTCTTGCTTCCACTTGGAGATCTAGATCCTCTTACTCATCACAAGGCAAATTCCCTGATCCAAGTGTCATTTTGGAAGCTTCCTGGGCATTGACACCTTGAGGAATGACTGTGCCACTTGGCCAAACTCACCCAGCGCAGGTAGCCTTCATTACAGTTGACATTCAATGTAGGTACAGAGTGGAGCAGTTGACATTCAGCGCAAATGCTCAGTGGAGCAGTTGACATGATCCAGAATTAGCTTGTTTTTGAGTGTTTTCAGGTGGAGAACTGATATTTAGTGCTGTGGTTTGCTGACCTTGTTCCTCTAGGGGTAGGAACAACATGTTTAGGGACTTTGGACCCTTAGATTATTGACATTTCATGCTTCATGTTGTAAGGCACAAAAATGTCTATAACAATAAGACCCTCTGAAGTGTTAATTTTTGGAAATCATTATAGAGGACATAATTGCCTTAAAAACTGTATCCATAATTGCCTTCTATAGTATTCTTAAAACTCAAGGATAGGATTTCCATTCACATTAGGAGAAAAATGAAGATAAAAACCCCCAAAACAAAATAAAAATCGAAAACAACAAAAAGTAAGAAGGAGGTTGTCTTGCACATATAGTGCGCCACACTTCATGAGTTTACGACTCTCAGATTGATAATTAATGTAGCAATTTAGACTTACTAAATTGAATAAGCATTTTGGTGCTGTTGCCGAGGAAGTGTAACTAGGTAGCCGATCTCTTACATAAAGAAAAAGAAAACAAAAGAAGGGAAAATTGATAACTTCTTGAAGTATGCTCTCCTCTTGCAGCTAGTGTGATCTGGAGGATCAGAAAAGAGAGTTATTAGTTCAATAATTTCTTGATTATGCTCTCTTCTTGCACCTCGTGTGATCTGGAAGATCAGAAAGAGAATTATTAGCCCGACTTGAAAAAAATAAAATGACATGCATAGAGCAAGAGATTCTAGGGGAAGGTTTATAGCTAGGACCAAGAGTTCGATTTTCACAACTCCAGCTACTTCAAGGCATAGACAAGATTCACCCCCATCTACTCCCAGCCTTAGGATTCCTAGAACTCAAGGAGCAGCAGCTGAATTAGAGGATTCTGCCACACTATCTACTAAATCTGATCTAGGAGAAGAACCTTTCTTCACTTCTACAGGGGAACATATTATAATCAAAGAAGTAGAATCACTTGAAGAAGAAGGAAAGGGAGAAACTCTCTCTCATCCACCCTTGATAGAAGAACCAGAAGACTCTGAGGAAACTATCATGACAGAGGAAGTAGTAGATGGATTTGGAGGAGGGGGTAGAGGTAGAGGAAGAGGAAATAATGGAGGAAACAATGGTGGAGGTAGAGGTAATAATGGAGGAAATAGGGAAGGAGATAACTCATTTGGATTCCCTATAGTTGATGAGGAAACCCATACAACAATGAAAAAAATTTCACCATCTATCCTCCCAAACTTTTATGGGTTGCGAAGTGAGGATCCTGAAACATTTCTATTTGAGTTTGAGGTCGTGTGCTGAACCTATGACTATATGGATGAATCTAAAAAACTCAAACTGTTTCATTAAACATTGAAGGGAGCTACTTTGAAATGGTTCATGGGATTAGTCACCCAATATGTTAGGACTTGGAATGATATGAAACAAACATTTTTGGATAGATACTTGGACTATTGCATGCCCACCAATCATAAGGATGAGGTATTCAAAATGATGCAAAAAGAAGATGAAAACTTGGAGGATTTACTTGAAAGATTTCAATACAACTTAAAGAGAGAGAAAATGAGTAATTTAGACGAGGAAACCTTGAAAGCCCTTCTATTGAAAGCCATTAGAGATGAATGGATAGACATTTTAAACATGATGGGGAAGGGAGAAATTTCTCAACTTCCACTTCGTGACATAGCAGAACTATGTGTCCATCTCTCGAGGGGAAATTCTAAAATAGGAAAAGGGCCTAGAGATCCTTCTATTATTAGAGCAAACAAATCTGCAACTGGATCAGTAAGCAGGGCAGAGATTGACAATATGCTTGATGAGTTCAAAACTGATATTCTAGGGAGCCTTAGTGAACAACTAGACACCCTTAACATACAAAACAAGCAGAAAATAGAAGCTGATGCCTTGGCCATCTTTTATCCAAAATGTAGGAAGAAACATGCTCTAAGGGAATGCCCCTTGGATGCAAAAGTTGTAGAAACATGTATGATTTGCTCAGAAAGTCATGAGACCAAGGATTGTCCTTCAATTCCTAGGCTCAAAGCTGTCTTTCAAGAAGATCCAAATTCAGTAGAGTCCCTTTGTTTTGTTTCAAGAAGACCTTGGCAGGGGAAAACAAATCAAGGATTTAACAACCCTATGAACTTTTAGCCCCCGCCAAATTGGAATTCTTGGCAACAACCTTGGCCCCAACCTCAAAATCCATATCAATCATGGGCACAAGGGATGCAAAATCCTTATGGGATATTTGCTCAATTTTATCAATATCCTCCATCTTTTCAAAATCAACAAAATCCACAACTTCCAAATCAAAACCCACAACTTTCATTGCCATTCCCACAACAACAACCTTCTCAACAAAATCCAAATCCTCAACTCTTGCTTTCATTTCAACAAAAGACAAATCAACTACCAGCCCAGCCATTGCCAAATCCTAACAACAAAAATCCTCAGAATGCTTACATGGTAGAAGGAAAACAATTTCCTACCTATATGATTGTTCCTCTTAATGATGTACAATTCAGGTCTCGTAGAGTTCTAGAAAAACATTCTATAAATGTTTAAGAGCAAGGTACTTATGAGGAGGATTCTCTTAAAGTCAATAAAGGTTCTGAGGAAGCATCTTCTCAAAACCAAAACATTCAAAAAGAAAAAGAAAAAGAGTCAACCCCCACAACTCCTATAGTTGAGCAACCGACATCTTCATCCACACCTCCTTTCCCTGAAAGATTACAAATTGACAAAGGGGTGGAAAAACAAATCTTGTTGCCTGACTATTATTTTCTAGATGAATTAAAGAATGTCTGTATCAAGATTTCCTTGCTACAAGCCATTAGAGAGATTCCTATTCTACCAAAAACAATAAAGGAGTTGAGTCTTAAAAGACCAGGAAGGAAACCAAGAGATACAAGAAGAATCCACCTGGTAGGAAAAATTGCAGATATCATGATGGGAAAAATTACTATGCAGAAATATGTGGATCCAGGTAGTCCAATTGTCAAGACACATATAAATGGGATAGAAATTCCAAATACTTTGATTGACTTAGGGGCTGTTATAAACATTATGAGTAGACAGACTATGGAACAGCTTAAACTTCCTAATATTCTCTTTACACCCACCTTACTGCAACTTACAGATAGATCAGTAATCAAACCAAATGGTGTATTAGAAGATATTTCAGTCTCCTTAGATTCTTGGGAATATCCAGTAGATTTCATGATTTTGACTCCCCTGAGCAATTTAGGAGGGCACCCACTCATCTTAGGAAGACCTTGGCTAGCCATAGCTGATGCTTTCATTAATTGTAGATCTGGGGATATGTACATTTTTGATGGTAGTTCAACAAAGAAATTCAATTTGTATCCTCCAGGAAAAGCAATTACAAAAGTAGGAGACAATGAATGGGTCAATGATGAGAAAAATATACAACCTGTCTTTACCATTTTTTAAATTAGTGAAGATAGTCAAATTTTGAACACATTAGAAAATTTTGAAACATCTTCAAAATATGACCACACACAATTTCAGTTATATTTTGACATTGAGTATTTATCATCAAGACAAATGTCTCTTTACTCTATGGAAGAGTTCGGTCGTTCTACCATTGAGATTTTTCCAGGTAAAACATTGAATATCAACAAAAATTTGGAAAAATCACAACAGGAAGAACTAACCAAAATCTTGCAAAAACATTCTACTACATTTGCATGTGAGTATACTGATATGAAAGGTATTGACCCTAAGACTTGCATCCATCATATCTATATTGAGGAAAAAAGTAGACCAATTAGGTAACCTCAGAGAAGGATGAATCCAAATCTTAGGAAGATAGTGAAAGAAGAGCTCCAAAAACTACTCAACTTCATTTATCCAATTTTAGATAGCTGATGGGTTTCTCCTTTGGTTATGGTACCTAAAAAGAATGGTAAATGGAGGGTATGCATTGATTATAGGGAATTGAATAAAGCAACTTTGAAGGATCACTTTCCCTTGCCCTTTATCGATCAAGTATTAGATACATTAGCAGGCAAAAAGTACTTCTCATATCTAGATGGTTTTAGTGGTTATAATCAAATTCAGGTAGCACCTGAAGATCAGGATAAGACCACATTTACCTATCCATTGGGAAATTTTGCTTATTGAGTGCTTCCTTTTGGATTATGTAATGCACCCGCAACATTCCAGAGAGCAGTACTAGGAATTTTTTCTGATCTAATCCATGATTGTGTAGAGGTTTATGTGGATGATTTTACAGTTTATGGTGATTCGTTTAAAGTGGCATTAGAAAATTTGGAAAAAGTCCTTATAAGATGTAAAGAAACGAACCTTTCATTAAGCCATGAAAAATGATTTATGATGTTTACTGAAGGTATTGTTATGGGACATCATATTTCGGGGGATGGAATTAAAGTTGATAGATCAAAAGTTGAAGTAATCTCCAAGTTACCTATTCCAAATTGTCAAAAAGATGTTAGAAGTTTTCTAGGATTTACTGGATATTATAGAAGATTTATAGAAAAATTCACTAAAATAGCATCTCCACTCTTCAAACTTCTTACAAAGAACTATGAATTTAAATGGGGTCCTGATTGCCAATCAGCATTTGAAACTTTGAAAACAAGAATATCTGAAGCGCCTATCTTAAGAGGACCAGATTGGAAACTTCCTTTCCATATTTCTACAGATGCTTCAGATACAGCTCTAGGGGCTATGATGGGACAAAAATATTTAGTTCCTTATGCCATTTACTATAACAGTAAAAATTTAACTTCCACTGAGTTGAACTATACTGTGACTAAAAAAGAGTTTTTAGCTGTTGTACATGCAATCAATAAGTTCAGACATTATATAACAGGCTATGAAACTTTTATTCATACTGATTATTCTACAATTAGATATCTAATGAACAAACCTATTACTAATGGCAGAGTTACAAGGTGGTTCTTACTTTTACAGGAATTCAATATTACTGTGTTAGATAGACCAAGGAAACAAAATATAGTAGCTGATTTCTTGTCTAGGATTCAGAATACTTAAGAAGATTCTCTTGTAGAGGACAAGTTTCCTAATGAATATTTATTTGCAGTAACTACTAAGACCCCTTGGTATGTAGATATAGCTAACTATTTGGTTACAGGGAAACTACCTCCACATTTAGTTCCCGGTGAAAGAAGAAAGATTATTCAGGAGAGTTCAAAATATTCATGGATTTCTAACGAATTGTTTAAAATAGGGCCAAATCTTGTGATCAGAATATGTGTTAGGGAAGATGAAATGCCTGATATCCTCAAAGCATGTCATGATGAACCATGCGGCGGACACTTTGCTGAAAAGAGGATAGCCTATAAAATCCTCTCTTTAGGATATTATTGGCTATCCCTCTTCAAAGATGCAAAGCAATATGTCAAAAGGTGTGACAGCTGCCAAAGAGTAGGGAAACCTACCCTTTCAAATGAAATGCCATTGCAGCCATAGGTACTCATCGAACCCTTTGAAAAATGGGCTTTAGACTTCATTGGACCTATTAACCCACCATCTAAACAAAGAAAGTATATATTGGTATGTACTGATTATGTCACTAAATGGGTAGAAGCCAAAGCATTATTTTCTGCTACCGAGCATTCAGTTATTAGTTTTCTTTATGAGGATATTTTTACTCGCTTTGGTGTTCCAAGAGAAATTGTGACAGATCAGGGAGGTCAATTCACATCCAACCTGGTGGAGAAGCTGATGGAAGAATACAAAGTCAAGCACAGAAAATCTACTCCTTACCATCGGCAAGCAAATGGGCAAGTAGAGTCTACAAACAAAGTTCTTGAAGGTATCATTACCAAGACTATTCGTCTACACAGAAGAGATTGGGCAGAAAGGCTTCCTGAAGCCTTATGGGCCTACAGAACTACATGGAGGAATACAACAGGACATTCTCCCTATGAACTTGTTTATGGGAAAGAAGTCCTGCTCCCCATTGAGTTCCAAGTTAAAACTTTCAAGATGGCAGTTCAATTGGGAATGGATCTATCGGAAGCCCAGAAGCATAGAATGGAGTAGTTGAATGAACTAGATGAGATCAGACAAGAAGCAATCCTAAGAACCGATCTAGTTCAATATCAAAGAGCTAAGTGGCATGACAAATACATCAAAGAGAAAACTTTTCAAGAAGGAGATTGTGTATTGCTATTTGATTCCAAGTTCAAAGATTTCAAAGGTAAATTTCAGACTCATTGGCTTGGTCCATATGAGATTGACAAAGTCTTTAGCAATGGAGCGGTAAGAATCAAAACCATTGATGAATATCAAACTCCTCTTATTGTGAATGGTCACAGATTAAAGATCTATCATAAGCCACTCTCAAAGGAGGAATTTGTCAAAATATTTCAGGATAATTCTGCAATAAGGCTGGTGAAGAAGAATCCTTCTTCTCCAATAACCTAGTCCTTTTTCTTGTTCTGTTCTTAAAAAAAAAAATGTATAAGCCTGAAAACCAATCACTGATTGGTAGTCTTATACAGAAAATACAGGGCGAAAATCAGAACCTGTTGACGCCCTATATTTTCCAAAAAAAAGGTCTCTCTCTCATTTCACAGTTTCATTTCACTTCACTCCACTTCACTTCATTTAACTCCACTTCACTTCATCTCATTTCATTTTATCATTATATTCTGCTAATAAAATTCCTTTCATGACCAGTTTTCATTCACTCAGTCATCATTCATCCATCTCCATTCAGTCATATGTTCACTGTGTCAGTTTCCGCAGCTGAATCCTATTTCTGCAGCTAGTTGTTGATTTCGCAGCTAGCACTCTGTTATTCAACAATGATAGTCAGATGTTAGCTAAATAATAAAAAGAACCAAATGCAGGTATGACAAAGGAAATATTTTGAAGATATGAGGCACCTAAAAGCATCAACAGGGAGCAGCTAATCAAAGGTTAATGGACGAAAGTGGAAAAAATTCCAAGGTATGAGTAAGATTCATTTCAAATAGCATTTTAAAGCACATTTTATATACTTATGAAACCATGACTCCATTATATGTAATGATTGGCATTGATATCTTCCATAATCGTTCCATGATTCCTCCACGAACCTTGCATTAATTTTTAAATGGCCTCATGATCAGCCTTCAGATTTAACTCGTGTTTGGTTGTACTTTGACACTCCACCTGTTAAACCAGGTAATTATGGGGATGTAATCATTTTGATCATGGATCTTCCCCAATGCAAAAATTTGTAGCCATTTTGAAAACATACTCACGCCTATTACGCAACCTTTTATCTCAAAAGCCGAGTTCACTCTATTCCCATACTATTCCATTTGTCATTTTTGACCTGTTTACTCGAGAACTCATTCTCATTACTTGTTCTCTAGTCTTTCGTTTATGACTACTGGTTTTCCTCCATAAACCTCTTCCATTCCCCGCTAACGTAGCCGTTTCGCCTCCGTTCATCCATTACTCACGTAGACGTATCTTAAGGCAGGGGAAAGGAATGGGTCTTTTGTTAAGAGCATAACCGGAAGGGCCGAAATTCATGGAGGGTATCTGCAATTGAAAAGCATACTAAGGAAGGCACGGTGGCTACATTTTATCCACAAATTCAGAGGCTACAATAAAGAAATTACGAAGACTTTTGCAAGGTCTTTTAATGGTGTGGAGGTTGAGGTTGGAGACCTTAAATTTTCTGTCGCAGAGGCATCTATAGCAGCTGCAACGGAACTCCCACAGGAGGGGGAACGCTGGTTCAAAACAAAAGCTTTGACGAGAGGGCCTGGAGAGTTATCTTACGCAATCTAGGTATGGATATAACTATTTTCAAATGAGGAATCCTTGTCTCCACTTTAGAATAAAAGTGGGCTAGTCTATTATTGATAATCCAAAAGTTTATTACCTGTGAAGGACGATTTGGGTCCATGTATATGTAGCACACTCGGTTGCTGATGAATTTTCTAGAAAATCAAACCATTAATTTGCCTTACTTTTTATTGAATAGTCTAAAAAAGATGTCCATAACTGTCCAAAAGAATGTGGAGGGCATAGAACCCCACATATACCATCACGGACTTATGAAAATTTTAATTGAAAAACAGTTGAAGGAAAAGAAGGACACCTGGGAACAGTTTTTGGTTAGAAACTTCTTTCAAGATACACTTGAAACACCAGAGAGCAGCTTAGCAAGTAAGAGTAGGAGAAAGAAAACAAGTGTGAGAATTCAAGACACCCCTACTAACATAGCTAAAGAAGTTAATCAAGAGGAAAGGCTGTCTGAAAGTAAGAAGGAAAGAACTGAGGATAGGAAGCAAAGAAAATTAAAGGGGAAAAGAAACATTGAAGCTGTCTATCAAACCCCAGAACCTTCCTCAGAAGAGGACCACCAAATACTGTCTAAAAGACTAGTTTATCTTCAGGAACAATTAGCTGCAGCAAAGAAGAAAGGGAAAGAAAAACAAAGTGTGGAGAAAGAGGACACTAGCTCACAAAATTTAAGGAGGAGCTCCAGACTTAAAGGGAAATTGAGGACAGTACAAACTAAAGGGCCCCACTTCATTGACTTAGGAGGGGAAACACCGGAACAACCTTCAGCAATCTCTCTTGGTCATAGCCCACACCATACTCTTATTTCTCAGCCAGATTTTGACATGAGTCCTTCTCATCCAGATTTTGAGATCAGTCCTTCTCAACCGGATTTTGTGGTCAGCCCAAGAAAGACTACACCAAAGATAGACCCAAACTAGCAAGAAATGTATGATTATATCGAGTCATTGGAGAAGACTGCCATAGATCTAGGCACTTCATCTACCCAGCCTAATGCAGCATAGGAAGCTCTAATCCAATCACTGAAACAAGAGGTTTTTGAACTAGAGATCTTAAATAGACACATTAAAAGAGAAAATGAGACATTGAGGGTACAAAGAAGATTGGATAAAATTATTCACGACAACACTATGTTGCATCTTGGGCTGTGGCAGAAGAAGAATTGGAAATTGAAGAAAAAGAGTAGGAAGCTGAGCAGAGATCTTATCAACCTCAAATTCAGGTGCCTCACGAGAAAGCCTAGGATGATAGTGGTACCAAGAAAGAAGAGAATAAGGATGGATGTGCTAGTAGAGGTCTCTGAACACATGAATTGAAGGGAGGATGGTCAAATTTTTGGTTGCATGGGGACATGCAACACCTTCACAGTGGGGGTATGTTGAGCCCTGAAACTACATATCTCCTACACACTTTCATAGACTTTTTCCCATCACCTAGACCTCATAAGCTATCAAAAATCATGATATTGATTCTAAAAGAGCATTGAAATGGTTTTCTAGCTATGTTTTTGTGTTTGCTGTTAGACTTAGATTTTGCTCATGAGCTGTGGAATGCAGCCACTTTCTGTAGTTGTTTCAACTTTCCGTAGTTGTTTTTGTTAAACTCCAGGTTGCAGGTGTCATCAGGCAAAACAAGGCACGCGGGCAAGTTAGAAATGACCTGGACATGGATTAGGTCCTATTGTTTCAGCCAGATTCATTAAGGAAAACCATGGTCAAAGGTGGTTAAATGGTGGTCAAACGAAGGAGTCCTATGGCAACAGGACTCTGTTTTCAAACGCGTGAAGGATTTGTGGTCGTTCCTAGATATCTGGGGTCATGTTGATAGCTGTAGACTGCCCCACAATGTGAATCCAACAGCCACTTTTGATAGATTGAATAATCTCGGCAACCAGTATGCTAAGCTTACGGACGCTGTCCTTTTACGTGTCCTCAGTTAAAGATATTTCATAGGAAAACAGTTATGAATTTTTGTTATAAATAACGCATTTCCAAACGCACAGAGTTAGTCTTTGTTGATGTAATTTTGCTATTAAAGTTTACTGTGCCGTGACACTAGTCCCACTGTGGTAACGAGAGGATTCTTCCTCTGAGTTCAAATATAAAGAAGACTCTGTTTCTATATGACTGCATAAGCATAATTCTAGACTGATAGCTTGTTGACCAAGGCTTTGCAGAGAGCCCCTGCACATTGAGGTTTTGTTTTCTTTATTGTTGTAAAGTTTTTATGTATTGTTTCCTTACTTTCGTTGCACATATCTCATAGTTATCCACTTATGTATATTTCATTTTTTATGGTATTAACATTTCATTCCTGTACATGATCTTTCAATATTTGTGTATTGTTGTTAACACTGATTAGTGTGTGTATGTTTTAGGATAGAGGAGGCCTGGGAATTTTTATACAATTTTTGCAATAACTAGTGACATGGGATTAGCCTCTCTGCTGACTTTGCTTTTCTTAGTTTTTCTAATTCCAATCATGCTTTGATTCCAGTCTTATTCACTTGCTTTGTTGATTAGTTTAGATATCAATTTACTCATATCATTGACGTTATCTCCTAAATCCATAGCTTAGACTACCTGGCGAGCTATCGAACTATGAATGATGTGATTTGATTTTAGTTTTACTTTTCTGCAATTAGATATCAATTTGCTCATATCATTGACGTTATCTCCTAAAGCCATAGCTTAGACTACCTGGCGAGCTATTGGACTATGAATGAAGTGAATTGATTTTACTTTTATTAGTTTGCAGTTTTTGATTTGTTGAGTGCAGTAGCTTAACTCATTTTTCTTTCTATATTTAGATAAGCAGCAGAGATAATGGTTTCATGATCAGTAGTTCATTATTTGTTTAATTTGAATAGCAGCACATTTTTCATTCTTGTTCAAGTATTAATTTCATCACTAGTATGTTCTAAGACCCTCTAAAGTGTTAAGTTATGGAAATCATTATAGAGGACATAATTACCTTAAAAATTATATCCATACTTGCCTTCTATAGTATTCTTAAAACTGAGGGATAGGATTTCCATTGACATTAGGACAAAAACGAAGATAAAAACCCCCAAAACAAAATAAAAATCGAAAACAACAAAAATTAAGAAGGAGGTTGTCTTGCACATATAGTGCACCACACTTCATCAGTTTACGACTCCCGGATTGATAATTAATGTAGCAATTTAGACTTACTAAATTGACTAAACAGGTACCTTACAAGATGAGCACACCAAAGTTAGTAGAGTTGAAGTTGCAACTAAAGGAAATGCTTGATAAGGGATATATTAGGCCAATTGTATTGCCTTGGGGTGCACCAGTATTTTTCGTGGAGAAGAATGATGGTACTCTCAGGTTGTGCATTGATTACAGGTAGTTGAACAAGGTGACAATTAAGAACATGTACCCACTTCCAAGGATTGATGACTTGTTTGATTAGTTGAAGGGAGAAGCAATGTTCTTGAAGATTGATTTGAGATCAAGATATCATCAAGTGTGCCTCAAAGAAGAAGACATCTACAAGACTGCTTTTAGGACCAAGTATGGGAATTATGAGTTTTTTGTGGTTCCTTTTGGGTTGAATAATGCCCCAACTACTTTTATGAGCTTTATGAATAGTGTGTTATGTCCTTATCTAGACAAGTTTTTTATTATGTTCATTGATGATATATTGATATATTCTAAGAATGCGGAGAAGCATGTTGAAAATTTAGTAGCAATATGGAGATTGTTAGGAGAGCATCAGTTGTATGCCAAGCTTAGCAAGTGCATTTTCTTTCAAAAAAAGGTACATTACATAGGACATGTTGTCTCCAAGGAAGGCATAGCAGTGGATCTAGAAAATATTAGAGCTATCATGGAGTGGGAAACTCCTAGAAATGTGGATGAAGTTAGATCATTCATGGGGTTAGCAAGTTACTATATGAGGCCCATCAAGGACTTCTCATGCATTGCATATCCTATTACGTCGTTGCAAAGAAATGTAAGAAATTTGAATGGATAGGGGAATGTGTAGCCAATTTTGAGCAATCAAAGTAGTTCTTAACAAATTCGCAAGTGCTTAATATCGCATATCTAGATAAAGAGTTTGTGGAGAGTACAGATGCTTGTAAAAGAGGACTTGGTTGAGTCTTGATGCAGGAGAGAAAAGTGGTGTGTTATGATTCTGGGAAACTTAATGAGCACAAGTAGAACTATGTTATGATTATGGGAAACTGAATGAGCACAAGCAGAACTATGTGACTCGTGATCTTAAGTTCGTACCCATTATTCATGCCTTGAAGATGTGGAGGATTAATATTCTTGATAGGAGGTTTGTATTGATGTGCGACCAGAATGGGTTAAGATATTTGTTTGACCAACCAAATCTGAATGTCAGGCATGCCAGGTGGTTGGCCACGATCAATGAGTTTGACTTTGAGATCGCATATATTAAGGGAAGGGAGAACAAGGTTACATGTGCTATCAGTAGGAGAGTGCATATGAAACAAGTTGCAATTGTGAGCTCGTATGACATAGATTTATAGGATCATATCTTATAGGAAAGACAACAAGATGACAGGTATAGGGACCTTAGGAACAGGTTAGAGAAGGGTACACGTAATCAGGATGTGGACTATCATCTCATGGAAGATGGTTTTGTGACATTCAGAGATATGATTTATGTGTCAGATGAAAGTGGGCTCAACAAGATTATTTTGAGGGATTTTCATGTCAATCCATATTCAAGTCACCCAGGATATCAAAATATGTTGAAAGAAGTGAAGAAGTTCTACTATTGGTCAAATCTAGAGAAGGAAGTGGCAAAGTTTGTGGCTAGCTATTTGGACTGTCAGTTGATAAAAGTAGAGTTTAAGCATCTAGGTGGGTTTCTTTACCCTATTCTGATTCCAAAATGGGAAAGGGTGGTCATTTCCATGAATTTCAATATAGATCCTCCATCGAGGAAACACAATTCTATCATGGTTTTGATTGATAGGTTGATAAAGTTAGATCACTTATGACAGTGAAGACTACTTGTTTAGCTAGTGAGGTGGAATTATATTGCATGGTGTTGTGAAGAATATTGTGTCGGAAAGAGATGCTAAGCTCACTTCCATGTTTTGGAAGGACTTCATTGCAGGTTTAGGGATAGAGTTGGCCTTAAGTACAACTTATCATCTACAAAAATATGGTCAGACAGAGAGGGTCAACAAGATTCTAGAGGATATTTTAAGGATGTATGTCATGCACAAGTAGAGGAGATGGGAGGAGTACCTTCCATTGGTCTAGTTTGCTTACAAAAGTGTTTATCAAGAATCACTAAGGATGATTCCATTTGAGGCACCATATGGGTGAAGTTGTAATACTCTCATTAGTTGGAGTGATCTAGTGAACAAGATACTTATTGGACCAAATATGTTGGCAAAAATGGAACAAGAAATGTAAGTTATAAATAAGAATCTAAATGAAGCACATGAATATCAAAAGAGTTATGTAAACTAGCATAGGCTATTTAAGGATTTTTAGGTTGGGGAGCATGTGTATTTGTGCATCAATCCCAAGAAGAGCTCCTCAAGGATTGAATCATGTGCCAAGTTGGCTCCGTGGTATTGTGGACCTTTCAAGATCCTTAAGAGCATTGGACCTGTGGCCTACAGACTTGCAGTACCTCTGATAGTGAAATTCCATGATGTTTTCCATGTTTCATTGCTTAACGTATATGTGAAATATGTTGATCATGTTATTGATTAGTTTGTATTGCAGGTGGAACCACAAGGAGAATTCTAGTCGGAACCTCAGTGCATATTGCAGTGGAAATAGCTCATGCTCTGGAACAGAGCAATCGAGCAAGTTAAAGCGTAGTGGAAGCACTTTGGGCTCGATGAAGCTATATGGGAGATGCTTAATCAAATGTGGGCTATGTATCCTTCATTTTTTGTCAGTAAAAGCAAATGAGTTTTTGGTATTTTTACAATTTATGTATGGTTGTTATTATAAATAACACAATGAGTTGTGTTATAAAGCTCCAATAAGTAGTATGGTTGTCAAGTTGTCATGTTTGTCATGATGGTTTTGATTTTGAGCAGGTTTTTCTTGTAAATACTACAATGATCTAGGTTATAAAGCTCCATGGGCAGTATGTTTTTGTTTTTAGTGGTTTTTCTACTTGTAGGTGTCATAGAACATTGAGGACAGTGTTCCCCTAGGGGGGGTCTATAACAACCCTTGGTTAAAAGTTCATGTAATAAAGTTAATAAATGCAAAATAATACCAAGGTCATGGGACACATATTCCAAGTTTAATGTTGGGAAAAACATCCTAGTGGGCATCACTTGTTGTGTATTATGGCCAAGGGGAAATTGGTAAGGCAAATGGAAGAGGCTTTGGAAAGGAAAAAAGGCATTATTAGTATTTATTTATGAAAATAAAGGAAAATAGGAGAAAAGGGAGGTGAAAGGTCACATGTTGCGTGTGAGAAGGAAATTGAAGGAAAATGAAGAAATTAGAGGCATCAATAATAAAAATACATCAAAGCATCAGTTTGGGGCCTTTTTTTAGTTCAATTTTGGAATTACTTTCAGAGAGAAGAAGAGAACTAAGAGGACAATGAAAAAAAGAAAGAAAGGGAAGGACAAAGAAAACAAAGGAAAGCAAGGATCAAGAAAGGAAAAGTTTGATCAAGCAACTTTAGCATTAATACTAGTAGGTAACAGGTTGTATGTGTTATTTCCTAGCTAGTTTTGGCATGCATGGTATGTGCATGTGTGTATTTGGCTCATTTGTTGTCATTGGCATGAGTTTTCTTGAGTCTCTATAGTGGTTTTAGACTTGCCTTTCCATTTCCGAATAACCATGGTGTGATGGGATTCTTTCTTGGTTGAGATTTGGATTTTCAAAAGGTTTTGGATCTGGGTGAGGTGGTCTCAGGAAAATTCCTCAAGGGATGGTGAAGGAATTATGAGGAATCCAAAGTTCAGTTGGTTTTGTGATCTTGGGACCGGTTTAGGTGAGATCACGGGAAGATGAGAGTTGAGGTGGTTTAACCTCTAGTTTCGCTTGGTTTTTTATGGACTTGTTTATCACATGAGATCCCACATTCATGCTTGGAATATGGCATAGGAGTGGTTGGCTAAAAGAAGTATTTGGTTCAGCCCAAACTATGGTCGGGCGATACGTGGATGTCCATTACTTGGTTGGATTTTTCATATGATTAGTAAGAGATAATTTCCTCTTGTCTTTTATGAGTAATTATACTTGTTATTATGTGTCTTTAATGGTTGTTCTATCCTTGTTATCTACCTAGTATATGTTGGTTATAAGCATGTTTATATGATAAATTTAAGTATGTCTCTTATCATATTTTAATTAATCAATGATTGTTTAATGAATGCATGTCCTAATTGGTATAATGTCAACTATTATGAGAATGAATTGTCCTTCTTGTTAAACCTTATATAAGTTTCATATCCCTATGTTCAGATATGCATTCATGACCTACAGGTTGCATGTTTACCATGTGTTTAACAGAATTCATGTCCAAGTTGGGAGTGTTAAGGTCAAATCCTTGTTCAAGTTTTTAGTTTAGAATATTTGTTTCTATGTTATTTATCAAATCCTCTGGAAGTTTCATTGAGTTCCGTCTAGAGGCTCAAGTCCTAGCCCTGAAAAAGTATCTCATAATTTCGGGCCATTGGCATAGAATTGAATAGAAAATTCCATAGTCGTTGGGAAGTAGGCTCGGGAGTAATTGGAGGCTTACAGTTGCTTGGAGGCCTTGTCAAGGGAGTGACCGAGTGATCCAATATTGATCATAAACTAAACTGAAGTAGAATTGATTATTTGCCAACAATGAATTGATCGTTAACCTTAAGTGTTCAATGTGGAAGACTGAAAGAAAAGAAATTGATTTAAGACTTACTCAAGAACTTAAGAAACATAATTAAACATGAATTTGAATAAAAAACATAGATAGAAGACAACAAACATTGATTACAGAGTTCGTCCTTGATGGACTACATCTATGGGTCCGCTTTCAAGATGGGTGTCGACTTTATGAGGATTGATCAAAAGTGGTATTTTACACAGAAAAAAATATAATGAATGTGCATGCAGGCACTTTTGGTCTCTGTCAACATAAATCTCTCTCTCTTAGCTTTCCAACACCTATCTTGGTTCCCAATTCCGCCTTCGAACGACCAAGATACATTGAAAACAAAACTACCTCTCTCTCTTGAAATCTAAGTACAAGTCTTCAAAACCTCTAATATCATTTCCCCATGAACAAAAGGTTGAATTTATAACTCCTTAGGTTCATTCAAACTCTCTCAGGCTAAGATAGGCATGAATCTGTTTCATTGAAGGTTTATTGGCCTTGGTCTTGTCACATTGTGGCTTTAGGCATTAGTTACATGGTGGTTGAATTAAAATAGCATAAAAGCAACAAAAGAAACCCAAAATAAACTGTAAATTAGTGTTGGATGCTGATAGTCTGAAACCGGCATGGAATAGTTTGATCGTTGGCATGTGACTGGGTAGTTTAACCTCCGGTGGCCAATTGGTAGTCATCTCTGGCAGTTCTGGCTAACGGCGTGGTGACTCCTGTTCACATGACAGCTGTTTGAAGTGGTCGTTTCACTAACCCTCTGCATAATATCCGACTGTTTGCATGTCCTGGTTCCGTTGCAGTCTAAAATATAGTGACTAGACTATCATATACCTCTCCCTTCACATGCGCATTCTTTGTTGGGCATGGGATCTCCCCAAGGCATGTTTAGGGGTTTAAAGCCCAAGTTTTGACTAAGTCCATTGTAAAGACTCAGTGATTTTTGGGCGCGGAGCATGAAGTCATAATAGAGTCATAGGGTTGTGCACCCTTTTTTTTGTAAAGTAATGTCAATTTGAAAGATCTACAATGGTCTGTGGACCATGGGATTGTATAAATCAAGCGAGGCTCTAGGTGTAAAGAGATAATATCAAAGGATGGATCAATGAATCTAAGGAGTCAATGACGCATTGAGTCAAGGTGTAAGTTGTGTCTTTGGGTCATAGAATAGGAGAAGGCTCTGTAGCTAACTGCGCAAAGGCCTAGTAGTCCACAGCTGAGTGCATAGGGCAGGTCAAGTTTGTAACTTGTTGGAAGCATTAACAAAGAGAATTTTTACCATATTTATGTGTATCTTTCTTGTTTATTCATTGAAGTATATTGGATATGAATTGCAAGTTTACTATTATGTTGTTGCACGAACTTATATAAATGTGCTAAGTAAGTAAATATAATAAAAGGTAACTATTTACATGAAGATAACTAACTGTCATAAGAAGCTAAGTAAGGTCCATGGTGTGAATTGGGGAAACAGTGCATATCAATGCTCCAGCAGCGCGAAAGCCCCACAGCCCCTGGGTGATCTGAATTAGATCCCCAAATAATTCCATGATTGTTAAGAATCAATGATAGACTTCAAAAAATCTTATAGCTATCAGAAATAACCTTTGAATAATGGTAATTTGCAGCCAACATGGAACAACGAGGACCTTTGGTCAAAGCGCGCTGACCATTGGCCCATTGTTTCTGGGAAAACTATTATTCCTAAAGAATGCTAGCCCTCTAGGTTTGGCAGCTACCCTAGAAACAACAGTTTAAAGCAATTCAATGATTTCTTCTATGTGTAGCAGATAAGAGAAAAATAATGGAACCAACCTGGAACTTTCGCTTAATCCCTTGCTTTCTCTCTCTCTCCTTTGATAGATCCTGCAACTCCTCCTCATACTTAACACACTTGGATAGTACCTACACATGTACAACAACAAAGAACCATCAAAGCATTGTGATCTATTACAACATAAACATTACAGAATCATATATATAATGAAGAAATGATAACAGTCACAATTGCACAGTCATATCGAAGAAAACTTGAAGAGCTTTATTAATAGAAAGGAGAATTGCAACCCAGTTGTCTGATCCACCATCATCCTCCCAGATTCAATCCTTCTTCACCTCATGAAATAGCAAGATCATACCAATGAGAATACAATACTCTTTCCTCAATTACAAACTATCAACACTTCCCTGCAATTCACCATATTCCAGCTCCTAGATCTCTTGGATGAGGGATCCATTTATAGATGTTTGCAAGGGTGTGAGTCATCCATGGGGTTTGATTAGTGTCATTCCACTTGTTACAATTGGTTCCACAAGAGAAGGGATTGGAGATTTTCTTAGATCCCTTATTCATCCTTGGGCGAATTCAGAGAGGCAAGTGGCACAGGGGAAGTTTCTAGAAGAGTGTATGAGCAACCACTTAGAAAATTGTCCCAGACATTTGTCCATCCTCACCCATTGCACCCTATAGAAGGCTTAAACAGTATGCATTGTACCCTGGTAGTGTACCACTCAGTATGCATCGCACTTTGCCAATGGAGCAGTCAGTATGGTTCAATTTAGGCAATTTCTGGATGGTTTCTCAGATAGACATTTTGGGGAATGATGTATTGAGATGACTATGTTCCTTTAGGGTATGAAACAAATCTTTTAGGGTTTGATGAGCCCTAATACATCGACATATAAGTTTGGGTTTGATGCGCCCAAATATGTTTATAACAGTTGCCCCCTAAAGCATGAGATCGTAAATATTCATGTTAGGTGAAACGCTTTATCATGAGGATCCAAAGTTTTGAATTGGAAGGTGACCTGCATCAGTTACAATACAATACATTATCATAATATGATTTTCATGATTGAGCTAAGGGAGGCATTCCCATGCTCAGTTTTATAAATTTCATTTCATGTACATAGATCAGATAGTCGTCTGTAGATACAGACTGGTGATTCTTCAGATATAGAGTCATCATCCATGATTAGGATGACAGTCTGTGCGGAGCCTTTGTACATTTGATGTTTTTATATTCCTGAATATATCACAGCCCGGATGGATGAAACTAAATTAGGGGTCTTCAAACTCGTTCAATCTTCGCTTGATGTACAAGTCAATCCATGTGAAGAGATGTTCTGAAGTCGAACATGGAAAGACATCGCCTGATTACCAACCAATGATGTGAACTATTGACAGACGCAAGAGGAATCACCGATAATGATAATGATCCTTAAGGTACTACAGTATAATTCACGTGGTGTGAATACATGATTCGATGTCGAACACCAGGCAAAATATTTTGGTCGAAGGCCATTGATGTCAACCTGTCACCGGAAGTGAGAAACTTGCCATTGATGTATGCGAGCTTCAAAGCACTGAGAGGGTTGTTTCTAAGTCAACTTCTTGGATAATGAGCTGATGTTGATAGGAATTGACTCGTCATAGGAGAGCCTTCATGTATCCCACATCTATGACACGAAATGAAGTAAATGATTTCTGGAGGTGAAAATGAACTGACGACACAAGGTTCAAGAATGGTGGTCATGAAAAAATGAAGGTTGGAGGTATTGTAGTGTATGGGACATTAACTGGATGGTGATTTCTCAACTGAATGACTTCTCTTGAACATGTCGGTGACATTGAGATGAATTGGTAGCATTAACCCCAAAAGATGGATGGTATGAAAGACAAATGGTGTGATGACCGGTGAACAGAATAACCCAACCCAACTCAATAATGGAGATGAAGTGAAAGTGTCATGCTCAAGAGCGACTTGCTACCATAAATTCTTCAAGTTTTTTCCCTTTTTCACCAGCCGCTGTGGACCAGTACCTCTTTATTTTTTTCAAGCTTGAGGAGGATAACATATGCTTGTTCTATAATTCACCCTTCAGGCAAACCTATCGCTATTTATATTTTAACGAGTCTAACGATAGGGAAACTCGGTCTTGTGTAGATGGACAAGTTTGTTGCTATAGTTTTAATGAGATTAACGACAAAGATAACTCGGTCCTTTTCATGTTTAGAGAGTTTGAAAAGGGACGAAAAGAAAACTCCATAAGTTCTTTTTCATAAATTAATCCCTCGGGTTTGAAAAAGGATAAAATAATACGGGAGGGATGACATTTCCAATACTTTAACGAGCTAGAAAAGACAAGCGCTCGACAATATTTTCATATTTAACAAGTATGAAAAGGGTTTAAAGAGGACTCTATAGCTTTCTTTTCATTTTTGAATCAAAGCTCGAAAAGAAGACAAAAAGTTTGCTTGGTAGTCAAAGATGTTCAATTCATTGTTTAGCACATCAGATTCTTTCATTAGTCATTCAACCTACTCAAAACTCCATCAAATCGATTAGAAATACATATATATGGATGAAAAATGGACTAAAACTAACATTTCACTTTGAAGTACATGAATAGTAAACATAAAAAGTAGTTTTAACATTTCGTTTTCATCATTTCATTTCAAATTTGGGATTTTGGAGTTCTGAAGCGGTTTTCCCTCTCAAATTTCACCAATCGATTTCGAGAGATCCTATGGACCATTCTCTGCATCGTGAGGACCAGGTAGAAGCTATCCTTAAGCTCTTCATTTTCGTTCCCTCTTTTCTTGATTTTGAGAAATATTTTTCACTTTTTTGGGCCCCTGGGGTTTAAATATTTTTTTCCTCAGTCATCGTACCTAGCTAGTATCAAAATGTGTGATGCATACTGAGCTACCCATAGGCAAGTTAGTATGCATCTCACCTTGCTCAAAGGCAAGGTGCAATGGGCACATAAAGGAAACTTTATACAATGTTTTTTCATCAAGTTTTTACTTGTTTTTGCTCAAAATTGGATCATAACTCATCTATTGTTTACATTTCAGATATTTTTTGGATCAAGATGCTTGTCCCATGGCGTGAATGAGAACATGAAGAGGAGGATATGATTGCTTTACATGACTAGGGCACATTGGATGCATTAAGAAACTGTGGTTTACTAAAGTTTTTATGCACACAAATAAAAAAAATGCTAAATGAAAATGCATGTATTTTTTTTGCTTTCCTTAATGTGAAAAATGCCAAAAGGAAAACTAAATGTAGCAAAGATTTGAAATATTTCACTCAAAATGACATTTTCGACAATTTCTTCTTCAAAAGAGAAAGGAAGACTAAAAACTGACACTTGCAATTTTGAACAAAAATGCTTTCAACACTTTGAATGTAAACAAATCAAATCAAATGCATCAAGAAAAGTTCAATCGATTATCAAGGGAAGGAAGAATTTACGACACTTCTCTTTTCGACAAAAATGACAATTACGACACTTTTGTACCAAAGCGACAAATCGACTAAAACAAATTTTCGACAAAGGATTGTAAATGATAAAAAAATACACAAAAACATTCACTAATCCTAATGTAATTGAGGCTGATCTAAGTGATGCAAGTTGTTGTAGATCTGATCCAAAGATATTATGATAATAGAAATAACCCAAGAATAACAAGATCAAATATAGATAAATGCTTCTTTATTAATCTCAAAACCCTTATGGTAGGGCAACACCATACATTCACTCCTTAAGGAAGGAGAACACTCCACAAGCCATATGCCTGTTCATACAAGAATACTTCTCTTCATATCCTCCATGTGGAGTTTCTAGCCTCTATATAGGCCTCATACATTCAATACCATGGGTCATTACCATGGTTCCCTTATACCATCAACTAATACCATGGGCCCATTACATTATTATTAACTACTTGTGGTCCCTTACATGACATGGGTTAACCACCTTATTTATTACTATAGCCCATCCCATTATTACATTATTACCTTGGGTACCTCCCTTGGTACCCCATATTAGCCCCCCTAGGTATATAACATTCCACCCCCCTAAGCATGTTTCGTCCTCGAAACATGGGAAGAACACAAATAATAAGATCTACTCAAAGGAGTAGTCTACTGATACCATGCACATGCATCTAGCCATCCAAGAGAAAGGTGAACCCTCGATCTCACTGGTGCCTCGCTCGTTTGAGATGGAATTTGACCGTGACAGCTCTTCTGTGTTGATGTGCAGTGGGTGGATCTTCTCTCCTCGCGATCTGTCATGTGACGACTTGGTTTCCATCTTGATGGTTGTCTCGTGGGGTGATGTGGGTGATGATATGTTGAAGTTTTAACCCATGATGGCTTTTTCTTGACTTCACCCTGCTGTGGTGCCTGTTGTGCTGTCTTCTTTGTCAATATGACTTCAACCACTGAGCCCTCCTCCGATGTATCATCACTTGTAACCTTTTCTTCTGCAGCCTCTGTTTGTGTTTGATTGTCGATCATCAAAGGCTCATCATCTGATATGTCAGTCTCTTGAACATCTTCTTCTTCAGCCTCCATGTGCTCTACCAGTTTATGGATGGAAATATCCTGTAATGTAATTTTCTTCTTTTTATACCAGAGCTTCAGGAATTTCTTCTGCACATTAATATTTATGGTACCCACTGATTCCATCCAAGGGTATCCCAAAACAACATCCATGTTACCATTACCGAAGCATAAAAATCACCATGCAACACATATTTATCCCTAGAAATCTTCAAATCCTTGTACACTTGAACATCCTCATTATCAACTTGTGCAGTTTCAATGAGTTTTTCTGGAACTTGCAATCTTTTTGCCAAATTAACACTTAAAAGATTTTGCTTGCAACTAGGATTTATAGTCACAACGATTTTCTCCTTCTGAATCAATCCATGAACCTGCAATAAGGAGACACTTGTAGAAAATAATCCCTTATGTTTCGCATTCTCCTTTTTTCTAGCCCTAGACCATTTTTCCAAAAAGACTTTTTCAAATTTTTCATCTGAAAGTTTGGTCAACTGCTTTTGGTCAAGTGATGACCACCAATTTACAGCCTCATCTCTCAGATTGAGCGTCATTGAAACCTTCCGATATGGCCCATTTATGGACTTGTAACCCTGTATAAATTCTTCAATAGTAGGATCATCATCTTTCCCTGTAAAATATAGCATCTCCATGAAGAGGGTTTGAGAAAAATTCCTCACTTGGCGAAAATTTAAAGTGGCCACAGTTTAGTCAATATTGCTCAGAATCTTTATTATGACCTGTTTTCGGAAATGGAATGACCATTCTGCATCTGCCCATGTGATAGAAATTCTGATCCAGGCACTAGAATTCCAGATCTGCGCTGCAACTCTCCCGCTGTCACCAAAAGTTTTGCAAAAAAGAGCTGATTTTAAATCAGCGATATCTCCCTCATCCGGACTCCGATTCGACTGATTTTTTTTTTGAAATTGGGTGATTTTTCTCAAAAAATTCAGATCTACAATTATATTTTGTACATCTTGCATCAGGACTTCTAGATCTGCGCCGCAAATTCGCTGCCCCGAAAATTGTCTGCAACCCTACTGATTTTTAAATCAACGATATCTCCTTCATCCAGACTCCGATTCAACCGATTGTTTTTTTGAAATCGGCTATTTTTTCACCAGGAATACAGATATGCAATTATATTTTGCAGATCTTGCACCAAAATGTACAGATCTGATCTACGAATTCGCCACCCAAAAAATCCCTGCAAAAAATGAAAAAAAAAAAAATCTCCACGGTTTGCCCAAGAAAGTGCTCTGATACCAATTGTTGTAGATTTGATCCAAAGATATTATGATAATAGAAATAACCCAAGAATAACAAGATCAAATATAGATAAATGCTTCTTTATTAATCTCAAAACCCTTATGGTAGGGAAACACCATACATTCACTCCTTAAGGAAGGAGAACACTCCACAAGCCATATGCCTGTTCATACAAGAATACTTCTCTTCATATCCTCCATGTGGAGTTTCTAGCCTCTATATAGGCCTCATACATACAATACCATTGGTCATTACCATGGTTCCCTTATACCATCAACTAATACCATGGGCCCTTTACATTATTATTAACTACTTGTGGTCCCTTACATGACATGGGTTAACCACCTTATTTATTACTATGGCACATCCCATTATTACATTATTACCTTGGGTACCTCCCTTGGTACCCCATATTATCCCCCCTAGGTATATAACACAAGTAAGTTTCAGTAAAGAGTCACTGTTCATTTGTAGCAAAACAACCAAACAAAACTAAAAACAGGTCAAAAACCCTCAATTTCTAGATGGAAAAAGTGTTCAGTGAATCATCGCACCTAGGCTTCAAAAAAATTGAGATTCATCACACTTACTGCATTCGGGAGGTGCTATGCATACTAAGGCATGGTGGAAGACAGTGCGATGGTCCAGGGAGTGCAACTGAAATGGGTTTTGGCTCAACAGTGGAGCTATTTTCAATGTATTAAGCTAGGTTTTGATGAACAATGATGAGCAAAGTATGATGGAATGTCTTGAGAGGTTACTGAGCTACCAAAAGGGTATCTAGATGTGCTTGCAAGTCAAATTTTTAATTCATAAACTAAAATAGAGATTAACTGAAGCAGCATTCATCTACTATGCAATTGCAGAGCAAGAGAAGTTCGAAGGATACCTGGCTGACTTCAGACTCTGTCTAGAGTTTATCAAATTGAACATAAAACAAATAATAACAACAAAAAAACATCTTTTCACTCCCCATCTGAGTCTCAAATTTGTTTCGAGGAAAAATAGTATTCCTAAAGAATGCTAGCCCTCTAGGTTTGGAAGCTACCCTAGAAACAACAGTTTAAAGCAATTCAATGATTTCTTCTATGTGTAACAGATAAGGAAAAGGTAATGGAACCAACCTGGAACTTTCACTTAATCCCTTGCTTGCTCTCTCTCTCCTTTGATAGATCCTGCAACTCCTCCCCGCACTTAACACGCTTGGAGAGTACCTGAACAAGTACAACAACAAAGAACCATCAAAGCATCGTGATCTATTACAACATAAACATTATAGAATCATATATATAATGAACAAATGATAGCATTCACAAATGATAACATTCACAATTGCACAATCATATGGAAGAAAAGTTGAAGAGCTTTATTAATAGAAAGGAGAATTACAACCCAGTTGTCTGATGTAGCATCATCCTCCCAGCTTCAATCCTTCTTCACCTCATGAAATAGCAAGATCATACCAACAAGAATACAATACTCTTTCCTCAATTACAAACTATCAACACTTCCTCGCAATTCACCATATTCTAGCCCCTAGATCTATTGGATGAGGGATCCATTTATAGATGTTTGCAAGGGTGTGAGCCATCCATGGGGTTTGATTAGTGTCATTCCACTTGTTACAATTGGTTCCACAAGAGAATGGATTGGAGATTTTCTTAGATCCCTTATTCATCCTTGGGCGAATTTAGAGAGGCAAGTGGCATAGGAGAAGTTTCTAGAAGATTCCATGAATAACCACCTAGAAAATTGTCCTGGACATTTGTCCATCCTCACCCATCACACCCTATAGAAGGCCTAAACATCATGTATCACACCCTAGTGGTGTACCACTCATTATGCATCACACTTTCACAGTGGAGTAGTCAGTATGGTTCAATTTAGGAAATTTCTGGATGGTTTCTCAGATAGAACTTTTGGGGAATGATGTATTCAGATGACTATGTTCCTTTAGGGTATGAAACAACTCTTTTATGGGTTGATGAGGCCTAATACATTGACTTACAAGTTTGGGGTTGATGTGCCCAAATATGTCTACAATAGTTGCCCCCTAAAGAATGAGGTTATAAATATTCATGTCGGGTGAAATGCTTTATCATGAGGATCCGAAGTTTCAAACTGGACCTGCATCAGTTACAATACAATACATTATCATAATATGATTTTCATGATCTAGCTGAGGGAGGCATTCCCATGCTCAAATTTATAAATTTCATTTCATGTACATAGATTAGATAGTCGTCTGCAGA
Organism: Pinus tabuliformis; assembly: GCA_031772625.1. NCBI lineage: Eukaryota > Viridiplantae > Streptophyta > Pinopsida > Pinales > Pinaceae > Pinus > Pinus tabuliformis. The sequence goes on along the minus strand of CM062806.1, from coordinate 37,093,955 downwards.
TACAGACTGGCGATTCTTAAGATATAGAGTCATCATCCATGATTAGGATGACCATCTGTGCAGAGCCTTTGTACATTTGATGTTTTTATATCCCTGAATATATCATAGCTCAGATGGATGAGACTAGATCTTGGGTCTTCAAAATAGTTCAATCTTCACTTGATGTACAAGTCAATCCATGTGAAGAGATGTTCAAAAGTCAAACATGGAATGACATCACCTAATTACCAACCAATGATGTGAGTTGTTAACAGAAAATCACCAATAATGATAATGATCCTCAAGGTACTGTAGTACAATTCACGTGGTGTGAATACATGATCCGATGTCGAACACCACACCAAATCTTCGATCGAAGGCCATTGATGTCAACCTGTCGCTGGAACTGAGAAACTTGCCATTGATGTATGCAAGCTTCAAAGCACTAAGAGGATTGTCTCTAAGTCAATTTCTTTGATAATGAGCTGATGTCAACAAGAAGTGACTCGTCATAGGAGAGCCTTGATATATCCTACATCTATGACACGAAATGAAGTAAATGATTTCTGGAGGTGAAAACGAACTGACGAAACAAGGTTCAGGAATGGTGGTCATGAAAAAAAGAAGGTTGGAGGTATTGCAGTGTATGGGACATTAATTGGATGGTGATTTCTCAACTAAATGACTTCTCTTGAACATGTCAATGACACTGAGATGAATTGGTAGTGTTAACCCCAAAAGATGCATGGTATGAAAGACAAATGGTGTGATGACCGGTGAATGGAATAACCCAACCCAACTCAATAATGGAGATGAAGTGAAAGTGTAATGTTCAAGAGTGACTTGCTACCATAAATTCTTCAAGTTTTTTCCCTTTTTCCCCAGTCATTGCTAACTAGTACCTCTTTATTTTTGTCAAGCCTGAGGAGGATAACATATGCTTTTTCTATAATTCACCCTTTGGGCAAACCTGTCGCTATTTATATTTCAACGAGTCTAGCGATAGTGAAAACTGGTCTTGTCTAGATGGACAAGTTTTTCATTATTGTTTTAACAAGTTTAACAACAATGATAACTCGGTCGTTTTCATGTTTAGAGAGTTTGAAAAGGGATGAAAAGAAAACTCCATAAGTACTTTTTCGTAAAGTAATCCCTCAGGTATGAAAAAGGATAAAATAATGTGGGATGGATGACATTTCCAATACTTTAACGAGTTGGAAAAGACAAGCGCTCAACAATATTTCCATATTTAATGAGTCTGAAAAGGGTTTAAAGAGGAATCTATAGTTTTCTTTTCATTTTTGAATCAAAGATCGAAAAGAAGATAAAAAGTTTGCTTGGTGGTCAAAGATGTTCGATTCACTGTTTAGCACATTAAATTCTTTCATCAGTCGTTCAACCTGCTCAAAACTCCATCAAATCGATTAGAAATACATATATACGGATTAAAAATGGACTAAAACTAACATTTCACTTTGAAGTACATTAATAGTAAACATAAAAAGTAGTTTTAACATTTCATTTTCATCATTTCATTTCAAATTTGGGATTTTGGAGTTCTGAAGCAGTTTTCCATGTCAAATTTCATCGGTCAATTTTGGGAGATCATGTGGGCCATTCTTTGCACCGTGAGGACCAGGTAGAAGCTATCCTTAAGCTCTTCATTTTCATTCCATCTTTTTTGATTCTGAGCAAGATTTTTCACTTTTTTGGGCCCCTGGGGTTTAAAGATTTCATTCCTCAATCATTGCACTTAATTAATATCGAAAGGTGTGATGCATACTAAGCTTCCCATAGGCCAGTCAGTATGCATCTCACCTTGCTCAAAGGCAGGGTGTGATGGGTGTAGAAAGGCAACTTTATACTGTGTTTTTAATCAAAAGTTTATCTATTTTTGCTCAAAATTGGATCATAACTCATCTATTGTTTGCATTTCAGATATTTGTTGGATCAATATGGTTGTCACATGGTGTGAACGAGAACATGAAGAGGAGGATATGATTGCTTTACATGACCAAGGCATAGTGGATGCATTAAGAAACTGTGTTTTACTGAAGTTTTTCCACAAAAAAATAAAAAAATGCTAAATGCAAGTGCATGTATTTGTTTTCACTTTCCTTATTGTGAAAAATGCCAAAAGGAAAACTAAATGCAACAAAGATCTAAAATATTTAACTCAAAATGACATTTTCGACAATTTCTTTTTCAAAAGAGAAAGGAAGACTCAAAAACGACACTTTCAATTTTGAAAAAAAATGCCTTCGACACTTCGAATGTAAACAAATTAAATCAAATGCATTAAGAAAAGTTCAATCGATTATCAAGGGAAGGAAGAATTTACAGCACTTCTCTTCTCGACAAAAAACGACAATTACGACACTTTTTGTACCAAAGCGACAAATCGACTAAAACAAATTTTTGACAAAGGATTGTAAATGATGAAAAAATACACAAAAACATTCACTAATCCTAATTTAATTGAGACTGATCTAAGTGATGCAAGTAAGTTTCAATAAAGAGGCACTATTCATTTGCAACAAAACAACCAAACAAAACTGAAAATAGGTCAAAAACCCTCAATTTCTAGATGGAAAAAGGGTTCAGTCAATCATCGCACCTAAGCTTCATAGAAATTGAGATGCATCACACTTAATTCACTTGAGAGGTGCTATGCATACTGAGTCACAGTGGAAGACAGTGTGATGGCCCAGGGAGTTCAACTGAAATGGGTTTTGGCTCAAAAGTGGAGCTGTTTTCAATGTATTAAGCTAGGTTTTGATGAAAAATGATGAGAAAAGTATGATGGAATGTCTTGAGAGGTTACTAAGCTACCAAAAGGGTATCTATATGTGCTTTCATGTCAAAATTTTAATTCATAAACTAAACCAGAGATTGACTGAAGCAACATTCATCTACTATGAAATTGCAGAGCAAGAGTAGTTCGAAGGCTACCTAGCTAACTTCAGATTATCTCTATAGTTTATCAAATTGAACATAAAACAAATAATAAAAAACAAACATCTATTCACTCCCCAATGGATTCGCCAATTTGTTTATGGGAAAACTAGTATTCCTAAAGAATGCTAGCCCTCTAGGTTTGGCAGCTACCCTAGAAACAACAATTTAAAGCAATTCAATGATTTCTTCTATGTGTAAAAAATAAGAGAAAGATAATGGAACCAACTTGGAACTTCCACTTAATCCCTTTCTTTCTCTCTCTCTCCTTTGACAGATCCTGCAACTCCTCGCCGTAGATAACATTCTTGGAGAGTACCTACACAAGTACAACAACAAAGAACCGTCAAAACATCGTGAACTATTACAACGTAAACATTACCGAATCAGATATATAATGAACAAATGAGAGCATTCACAAATGTTAACATTCACAATTGCACAATCATATGGAAGAAAACTTGAAGAGCTTTATTAATAGAAAGGAGAATTACAACCCAGTTGTCTGATCCAGCATCATCCTCCTAGCTTCAATCCTTCTTCACCTCATGAAATAGCAAGATCATACCAACAAGAATACAATAATTTTTACTCAATTACAAACTATCAACACTTCCTTGCAATTCACCATATTCCAACCCCTAGTTCTCTTGGATGAGGGATCCCTTATTCATCCTTGGGTGAATTCAGAGAGGCAAGTGGCATAGGAGAAGTTTCTAGAAGATTCCATGAGCAACCACCTAGAAAATCGTCCTGGACATTTGTCCATCCTCACCCATCACACCCTACAGAAGACCTAAATAGTATGCATCACACCCTGGTAGTGTACCAATCAGTATGCATTGCACTTTGCCAGTGGAGCAATCAGTATGGTTCAATTTAGGCAATTTCTGGATGGTTTCTTAGATAGAACTTTTGGGGAATGATGTATTCAGATGACTATGTTCCTTTAGGGTATGAAACAACTCTTTTAGGGGTTGATGATCCCTAATACATCGAAATATAATTTTGGCTTTGATGTTCCCAAATATGTCTATAATAGTTGCCCCCTAAAGCATGAGGTTGTAAATATTCATGTCAGGTGAAATGATTTATCATGAGGATCTGAAGTTTTGAACTGGAAGGTGACCTGCATCAGTTACAATACAATACATTATCATAATATGATTTTCATGATCTAGCTATGGGAGGCATTCCCATGCTCAGCTTTATAAATTTCATTTCATGTACATAGATTAGATAGTCATCTGCAGATACAGACTGGTGATTCTTCAGATATAGAGTCATCATCCATGATTAGAATGACCATCTGTGCAGAGACTTTGTACATTTGATGTTTTGATATCCCTGAATATATCGCAACCCATTTGGATGAAACTAGATCCGGGGTCTTCAAACACGTTCAATCTTCGCTCGATGTGCAAGTTAATCCATGTGAAGAGATGTTCTGAAGTCGAACATGGAAATACATCACCTAATTACCAGCCAATGATGTGAGTTGTTAACAGACGCGAGAGGAATAACCGATAATGATAATGATCCTCAAGGTACTACAGTACAATTCATGTGGTGTGAATACATGATCCGATGCCGAACACCACGCAAAATTTTTCAGTCGAAGGCCATTGATGTCAACCTGTCACAAGAAGCGAGAAACTTGCCATTGATGTATACAAGATTCAAAGCACTGAGAGGGTTGTTTCTAAGTCAACTTCTTGGATAATGAGGTGATGTCGAAAAGAAATGACTCATCGTAGGAGAGCCTTGATGTATCCCACATCTACGACACAAAATGAAGTAAATGATTTAGGAGGTGAAAATGAACGAACGACATAAGGTTCAAGAATGGTGGTCATGAAAAAATGAAGGATGGAAGGATTGCAGTGTATGGGACATTAACTGGATGGTGATTTCTTAATTGAATGACTTCTCTTGAACATGTCGATGACACTGAGATGAATTGGTAGCATTAACCCCAAAAGATAGATGGTATGAAAAACCACTGGTGTGATGACCGGTGAACAGAATAACCCAACCCAACTCAATAATGGAGATGAAGTGAAAGTGTTATGTTCAAGAGCGACTTGCTACCATAAATTCTTCAAGTTTTTTCCCTTTTTTCCCAGTCATTGTTGACCAGTACCTCTTTATTTTTTTCAAGCTTGAGGAGGATAACATATGCTTGTTGTATAATTCGCCCTTTGTGCAAACCTGTCACTATTTATATTTTAACGAGTCTAGCGACAATGAAACTCGGTCTTTTCTAGATGGACAAGTTTGTCACTATTGTTTTAATGAGTTTAACGACAAGGATAACTCAGTCCTTTTCAATTTTAGAGAGATTGAAAAGGGATGATAAGAAAACTCCATAAGTTCTTTTTCGTAAAGTAATCCCTTAGGTCCGAAAAAGGATAAAATAATACGGGATGGATGACATTTACAATACTTTAACGAGCTGGAAAAGGCAAGCGTTCAACAATCTTTTCATATTTAACGAGTCTAAAAAGGATTTAGAGAGGACTGTATAGTTTTGTTTTCATTTTTGAATCAAAGCTCGAAAAGAAGACAAAAAGTTTGCTTGGTGGTCAAAGATGTTCAATTCACTGTTTAGCACATCAAATTCTTTCATCAGTCATTCAACCTGCTCAAAACTCCATCAAATCAATTAGAAATACATATATATGGATTAAAAATGGACTAAAACTAACATTTACTTTGAAGTACATGAATAGTAAACATAAAAGTAGTTTTAACATTTCATTTTCATCATTTCATTTCAAATTTGGGATTTTGGAGTTCTGAAGCGGTTTTCCCTCTCAAATTTCACCAGTCGATTTCGAGAGATCTTGTGGACCATTCTCCACGCCATCAGGACCAGGTAGAAAATATCCTTAAGCTATTCTTTTTCATTCCATCTTTTCTCAATTCTGAGAAAGATTTTTCACTTTTCTGGGCCCCTAGGGTTTAAAGGTTTCGTTCCTCAATCATCACACCTAGATAGTATTGAAAGGTGTGATGCATACTAAACTACCCACAGGCCAATTAGTATGCATCTCACCTTGCTTAAAGGCAGGGTGTGATGGGCGCAGAAATACAACTTTATACAATGTTTTTTCATCAAATTTTTACTTGTTATTTCTCAAAATTCGATCATAACTCATCTATTGTTTTCATTTCAGATATTTGTTGGATCAAGATGGTTGTCACATGGTGTGAACGAGAACATGAAGAGGAGGATATGATTGCATTACATGACCAGGGCACGGTGGATGCATTAAGAAACTATGATTTACTGAAGCTTTTCCACACACAAATAAAAAAATGCTAAATGAAAATGCATGTATTTTTTTCTCTTTCCTTAATGTGAAAAATGCCAAAAGGAAAACTAAATGTAGCACAGATATGAAATATTTCACTCAAAATGACATTTTTGACAATTTCTTCTTCAAAAGAGAAAGGAAGACTAAAAAACGACACTTCCAATTTTGAACAAAATTGCTTTCGACACTTCAAATGCAAACAAATCAAATCAAATGCATCAAGAAAAGTTCAATCGATTATCAAAGGAAGGAAGAATTGACGACACTTCTCTTTTCGACAAAAAATGACAATTATGACACTTTTTCTACCAAAGCAACAAATCGACTAAAAAAACTTCTTGAAAAAGGATTGTAAATGATGAAAAAATACACAGAAATATTCACTAATCCTAATTTAATTGATGTTGATCTAATTGATGCAATTAAGCTTCAATAAAGAGACACTGTTCATTTGCAGCAAAACAACCAAAAGAAACCGAAAATAGGTCAAAAACCCTCAATTTCTAGATGGAAAAAGAGTTCAGTAAATCATCGCACCTAGGATTCATAGAAATTGAGATACATCACACTTATTACACTCAGGAGGTGCTATGCATACTGAGTCACAGTGGAAGATAGTGCGATGGTCCAGGGAGTGCAACTGAAATGGGTTTTGGCTCAAAAGTGGAGCTGTTTTCATTGTATTAAGTTGGGTTTTGATGAACAATGATGAGAAAAGTGTGATGGAATGCCTTGAGAGGTTACTGAGCTAAGAAAAGGGTATTTGGATGTGCTTGCAAGTCAAATGTTCAATTCATAAACTAAACCAGAGATTGACTGAAGTAGCATTCATCTACTATGCAATTGCAGAGCAAGAGCAGTTCGAAGGCTACTTGGCTGACTTCAAACTCTATCTATAGTTTATCGAATTGAACATAAAATAAATAATAACAAAATACAAACATCTGTTCACTCCCCATCGGAGTCACCAATTTGTTTTTGGGAAAACTAGTATTCCTAAAGAATGTTAGCCCTCTAGGTTTGGCAGTTGCCCTAGAAACAATTGTTTAAAGCAATTCAATGATTTCTTCTATGTGTAACAAATAAGAGAAAGATAATGAAACCAACCTGAAACTTCCGTTTAATCCATTGCTTGCTCTCTCTCTCCTTTGACAGATCCTACAACTCCTCCCCGTACTTAACATGCTTGAAGAGTACCTGCACAATTACATCATCAAAGAACCGTCAAAGCATCATGATCTATTACAACATACACATTACATAATCAGATATGTAATGAACAAATGATAGCATTCACAATTGCACAATCATATGGAAGAAAACTTGAAGAGCTTTATTAATATAAAGGAGAATTACAAACCGGTTGTTTGATCCAGCATCATCCTCTCAGCTTCAATCGTTCTTCACCTCATGAAATAGCAAGATCATACCAATGAGAATACAATACTCTTTCCTCAATTACAAACTATCAACACTTCCTTAAAATTCACCATATTCCAGCCCCTAGAGCTCTTGGATGAGGGATCCATTTATAGATGTTTGCAAGGGTGTGATTCATCCATGGTGTTAGCACCTAAATCTGCCTTAGGCTGAAGGAAGGAAAAAATCAGGGTAAGCACAAACCACGCTCAGTCTGGTAGCTAGCCCTACCAGAACAGGAGAAGGCTTTCTCCAAGTCACGCTCAGCGAATAAATAAACGGAATGGTCTGAGATGAATAACAGTGAAATATTGATCTTAGGCTAGTAAGTAAATATGGATACAAGAAGCAATTTTTTATGAATGATTGAGTTTCTGGGATGGTATGGAACCAAAGGACAGCAATGAGCAGAGAATTTAATACAAAGGCACATATTACTTTGTGAGGCAAGATAGGCGGAAAGTCTAGCAATTTAGTTTGAAATAACGCGGAATGGAAGAATTTCTTAGGAGGGTGAAAAGGGCATAAGTACGTGAATCCTTTTCAATAGAAGAAGAACACTGAACATGAAATTTTCCCACAGGCAGAGCAATAAAAATGAATTCTGCCTTATCTAACTTAGAAAATTTCACTGGAAATGAATATGAATGAACTGTGAAACATAACGAAATACATATGCAACATAAAGAGAACAAATTTGCTACACTCACAACCACATGAATCTCATTAAACAGAGCCGCTGCCTTTCATTAATCCTCTGTCAAAATATACAATGCAGAACTGAGTTTCTCTCCCACAGTCTCCCAGAAATTACAAGCCAACCAACCTTTTGCAAGCAATTTGCATACAATATATAGAATGTGCCATGAAGAGGTAGAATGCCCAAGGGTTGGGGAGTTACTCGAATCATTACAAAATGGAGGTGGAAAGCCAACCATTAGCTACAGGTGCAGCATTACAAACATGACAAATGGCTTTGAGTGACTGTTTGCCTTCCTTTTGCCACTTGGATAGAAGCCAATATGGAGTGAAAATGCTTTAAATGCCATCTTAGGTGCCGAAAAAGTGAAATTTAGATGAGCAGGCCCACTTGGAGAAAGTCGCGAATCAAAATTTCGCGAAACGGGCGCGATTTTGGCCTTTTTCCTTATATGTGCCGCGCCCAAATCTATATGCACCGCGCCACTTTGGAGGCTACTATGAGGTACCTGCAGGAGTCCAAATTATTCCCAAGTCTACTTGTAGAAAAGCCTAGCCTGTCTACTTTCCAACCCAAGTGGAATTTCTGAATTTGGTGCTCATTTTCCCCTCCAAATCTTTGTCTCCCAAGACTGCTTCCTGTGTGTCAAAATAGGGGCAGGGAGGTCATTTTTTGCGTGTTTTTGACCTCCTAGAGACTCACATCGTGCCCAAATTTCTTGTCCAAGCACCAGTAGTCGTGATTTTGCATGTTGAATCCAAAAGTGCAAGCCATTTGTTATTTGGAGCTCCCAATCCTAAACGGAGAAAAACCCTGTTTTGTGACCAAAAGTTTTCCATGTGACCAAAATTGCCCCAAATTTCTTGAAATTTGGGCTGGAGCTTCCTTATCAAGTGTTATGCTGGGCCAAAGAGGTTTCGGCCAATATCTAAAGTCGATCGAGCTCCCTTTGCCTCTTTTACTTCTTGATTGCCTTCCTCAATTTCGCCTTCAGGCTCCTAATTCTCGCTTTGCAAATCTTGTTCCGCGCCATGTAGTGGAAAGCCATGTGTCTCAGCAGTGCAATGTACCTATTGGCCTTGTCGAGCAGTCTCTCCAAGTGGATGTTGACTCTCTCAAGATTAGGCTCCCGATCCTCATTGATTTGTTGCTCTAATGAAGTGAATTCAATTCTACTCCTTCGGGCAGCTTGTCGAGTTTGTCGGATGCTTTGTAACTCCCTCACCTCCTATTGATCCTCAAGTTCTTTGTTCCTCTGTTCCAAGTATGTTATGACCCACTCATATTTATCTAAGTTGTGAGTCAAGTCCTTAATGTCTACCTGCTGCTCCTCTATGATCTCTCTAAGTTGTGCATCTTACGGGCGCATGTCTATGTCATCCTCCTGAATGAGAATGAAGTCAGTCTCTCACTCACCTGAAGGCCCCTCATCATGCATTGGCTCCTTGCCTCTGTCCTGTACGTGTGTTGCTAATGTTGGAAGTGAGGCACCTTCCACCCCAGGTGGAGATAACACTCGCTTTGCTGCTGCAAACAAATGTCTAGCACCCCTCTGATATGTGATGAAAACCGGCACACTAGCAGTCTCATGGCACTCATACCGATGAGAAGGTTCACCCTCATGCTTAACCTCTGATAATACTTGTGAAGTGCTGAAGAGGTCACAAGAGATGAAATCATCCCAAGTAATGCCCTGCAATCCCAGCTGATGAACCACCAAAATCTTAATAAGAGCAAAGTGATAAACACTGTTAAGTTGTTGCTGAGGGGTCTTGTGCTACATGAAGGTGTTCATCCTCTCTATGTTCCTGCAAATGAAAAATGGGATGTTCATCATCCGTACCCTGGTAAAGTGCATGAGCAACCTGATGTGATAGGCATATAAACGAGAGAACCTCCCCTCACAGCTTAAGTACTTCATGATCAACTTCATGAGTGGAGCATATTCATCTTTCAAATATCTGAATGGAAAGACTCTAGTGAGCTGCCGCAAGCAACTGGCCTTAATGTAAGCCTCATAATGCTACCGATCAACTTTCTGTTTCTTGTGCCATGGTTCTCCAACATTCGGTATGTCGGTTTCTGTTATAGACATTTTTGTGCCTTACATGATGAAGCATGAAATGTCCATAATCTAAGGGATCCAAAGTCCCTAAAAATGTTGTTCCTACCCCTAGGGGAACAAGGTCAGCAAACCACAACACTCAACAAAAGTTCTCCACCTGAAAACAGTCAAAAACAAGGCAATTCTAGATCATGTCAATTGCTCCACTGAGCATCTGCGTTGAATGTCAAGTGATCCACTGTCTACCTGCGTTGAATGTCAACTGCAAAGAAGGCTACCTGCGCTGGGCGAGTTTGGACATGTGGCAGAGTCATTATTCAAGGTGTCAATGCCCAGGAATCTTCCAAAATGACACTTGGATCAGGGAATTCGACTGGTGATGAGTAAGAGGTTCTAGATCTCCAAGTGGAAGCAAGAACCTCCAAGTGGACTTAAGAACTGAAGTGGGAGAGGACACTAGTCAGCTTCATGCCAGCCTCAAGCTGACTCATCCTTTCTCCAAAACTCCTATATATAGATCTCTCTCATGAGGTCTAGGGGGGCTGGAATCTTGTGAATGTAAGGAAGTGCTGTTGGTTTGAATTTAGAGCTATTGGGTGATTTGCTTTGAAGGAGGTGAAGAGGAGATTTCTTTCTCCTGGGAAGGTGATATTGGATTGGGCCTTTTATGGTTGTATCACTTCCTGAACCTTACTTCTTCCATTAATAAAGCATTTGAGGTTCTTCTATATGCATGTGTCTCAATTGGATTGTTATACTTGTGTATTTGATTTATTCTAATCCTTGAATCAATTATGAATGTATGCTTCTTGTAGTTTCCCTCTCTTGCCATTTTGCAGGATCTTGGTGTAGCTGGGCCAGTAAAAGAGCAAGGAACTGAGGGCAAGCAGCAAAGAGAGAAGATTGGATCAATCATTAGCAGAAGACATCGGTTAGTGGATCTCTTTCTCCCCTCTCTTACATCTCATAAAGAAGTAATCTCAGATAGCTTTGCTTTGATTGTTGCTAAGGAACTATCACCCTTAGAGTGGGATAGGGTCATTCCGTATTGGATACTTTTCCCAACAACAAATTGGCGACTCCGCTGGGGATCGTATCTTGTTGATTGTTTGTGTTTTTGCTATTCATTTCATAAACACAGGGAGTACCGAATCGAACTGCATTTGGATCTTTCAAATGCAAAGTAGAGGGCAGCTACTCTAGCTCAGTTTTTGGGCATGTTTATGATTTGAAGAGCTGATCCACAAGGACTCTGAATAGCTCTTAGTGATAGCTTTTCATCCTCCTAATTACCCTTTAGTGTGTACTTGATTGATAGCTTTGATTTGGCCAAAAACTGTTGATTTTTGAGCAATCTGTGACCCGGAAACCAAGAGAAACGAGAGTTCCTCTCTTCATTGCAGGCACTGTGAAGGCAGTCTGCATTTCATCGCAGGTCCCGAAGGGACTACCTGCGCTGAATGTCAAATTGACAGTGTACTACCTGCGCTGAACCAGTTTTGCCTTGTGCAACTGGGGTTCCCTGCTGTTTGTTGCCCTGTTTTCATCCCTGTTTTTGCAGCCTGTTATCAGTCAATGTACCTATCTGAAACCACCTTTCTTTGCCACTATTCCGCCTCGGTTGTATAAAGAGACTGTATTTGTTCTTTGTGTATTTCTTACATCATTTGCAGTTTCCCATAACGAAAGTGAACTAGTCTTGCTGTGACCTCTTAGATCTAGACCTGTGATAAGTGTTGTTCTGATCTTAAGAGTTAGTTTGTTTGCTGTTCATAGCTGATTGAGCTTTTGCTTTCGTCATATGGTTTGAATTTATGTATTTCTAGTGTTGAAACAAGTAAATCTTAAGGTGTCTTTTGATTTTGGACAAAAGCTTGTTTGCTTTCACTTGAAATTGAATTCAAAGTTATACAACAACTTTCTTTTTGTATTACACCAACATTAAGAAAGAGAAAAGAAATACCTGCATTGTGCATGCGCATTTTGATAGTTTGCATGTTGATTTAGGAAAAATTGCATTAGTGTGTGCTCTATGATCTGTGTGAAAAGATGATGTCTTTCTTTTCCCTCAGTGGTTAGGATTTTCAAAGTTGAAAGATTGAAAAGCTTGCTTATCATCTTAGACTGCATTTAGGAAGTTGTATTATACATCTCGTGGTGATCCATAAAGGCAAACTGCTAAACAAGATCAACTTAAAATGAATTGAATTTACATAACAACGCTTTGAAACATAACGCAAACACATAGAGGTCTAACCTAGAGACGTGTTCCAGCGTCGTTAAACGTGATATCTTAGCGTTGAGTGGTTGGGTGATTCCTCCACGGTGAAGCGATAAGTATCAATACGGACTTGTGCTCCCACGTACCGTCGCGTATATATTGGGAGACCTCTATAGGAACAAAGCCTTTATCCATAGGAAACCGTGTCGGCCACCCTACTGATCGAAATGCAGTGAACACAGCATTCACGAAGATCGACCACCCGTACCGTAAAACGTATTCTGTGGTTTTGCGAAAAGTTTGGCACACCCTCTGCCTAGATCTCCAGAGTAGTTTCTTTTGGCCTTTTTCAAACTCTATAACTGAAAAAGTCCATCCGAGCATTTGTCACTTCAGGCTCGTTAAAACTTCGAAGGAGACTAGAGTCATCTTTAGCTTTTTCTCGACTCTTAAAAACTGAAAAAGCAAGTTGTGTCTAAAGCGTCGTTATAAAATTTATTTTAAACGGAACATAATCACCTTCTATTCCTGCATTGATCTGTAGGTTGAGAACATGGAATGCCCCAACCAAGGAATTCCCCATGATGGAAATCCTAGTCCTTTCTCCTCTTGGGGAGAAGTTGGTGCGCCCCACATGGCCACATTGTCGCTTCCAGGACTGACAATTGGCCTGCCAATTTGGTTATTCTCAACCAATGTAGTTCAGAACACCATTGTTCCTGAACAGTCGAGTCAACCGTTAGATCAGTCTAGAACTGCCCACCAGCCTTCTACTTCCTATAACTCTTCATCCAATCCTTCATCTTCACAAGGTAGAGCCGGCAAAAGCCAAGCTCCCATGGGGAAGAAGGAGAAGAAGAAGAGAGAGAAGAAGAAGAAGGAACCTAAGGCGACTGGGGCAAGCAAAAGACATCTGACAAAAATCCACACACAGCACAGACCGGGCCTAAATCGCCATGTGTCATATGTAGAGGAGACCACTTCCATAGAGAGTGTCCCTGTATTCCCCGGATACTAAGGGACTGGTCCCCTCGTTTGCACAATTCGGAAGCATCAACCTCTGATAGCCATGTTGAATGCTTACCGTCAACCAGCGAAAGTGAAGGTTCAAGACAAAGAGGGGGAGCAAGATCCCCCTGCAGACTGTGTGAAGGCAATCATGCCATCCACCGTTGTCCCTTCGTAGACGAAGCGAAGAGAGTTTTGGAAGATCGTCCGGTTTCACCATTGAGACTTCCTCCTAGATACAAAAAACTCGTGCCAAGTCCTTCGTTGGTTGAGAATACAGCTGGCCTGCTCAAGTGGTCAGCTGAAGCGTCAGTCATTGAAAATGAACCTACTGAATCCAGACCGGACGAAAGTCCAAAGGTCGAAACGGCAGTTGACCCGGTTCTTCCTTCAGAAGTTTCATCATCAAATGACACCATCACCGAAGAGAATAAGGATGACACCATCTAGATTCTTTTCATCAACACAGACTCTGATGAGCATCAGGGCAATGCACCCATTGCTTTATCGCAGGAAGGAACATCGTCAGGGTCATATCCAGCCGTATATTCGGTCCCACCACCAAGCAACCTGGTTGTATCCTTTGATTGGAATCAACTAGGCAGACCCCGGTTGCCAGCCAGTATACCATTCAAAATCATAGTCCAAATATACAGAATGGTAATGGCTGGCACTATCATTGATGAAGGGGCATCTGTGAGTATCCTTTCCTCTATTGCTTGGAAAGCACTGGGTTCCCCGGCGCTTTTGCCTGAGATAAGAAATCTCCCGGGTTTCGATAAAGGAACCAGTCGACCATTAGGGATCCTCCCCAATGTGGCTGTTACATTGAAAGGGAAGACCGTTCAAATGAACGTGATGGTCGTTCAAGGACCCTTGGATTATAACCTACTCCTTGGACGAGACTATATATATTGCATGGGAGCAATAGTCTCCTCACTCTTTAGAGTAATGTGTTTTCCACACGAAGGAAGAATGGTCAAGCTCGTAGACCAACTTTCATTTCCGGGATCACGCATCACAAATAGTCACATACCAACCCTGAATGGTCTATTCAATCAAGAAATGTCTCCACCCCCAATCCTCCTTCCCGATGAGTGCGAGTGATTCGGAAAGATGGGACTGGAACCCAGGGGGCATGCATCCTGGTCTGCTTCGGGCAGAGAAAACTTTGGGTATAAGGTAGAATTTCCGCAGGAGAATATGACTAGTCCGTACCCCATCCGTGGATGGAAGAGGGGTTGTTCTGGAATAAGATTCTTTTGTCAAGGTTACGTGTTTGACAAAGGTCATTCACCCTTGTCTATTTCGGTAGACATTGCCGAGAAAGTGTTTTGTTGAAAACATAACAAGACAATCTTTGGGTAACCAGAAAGAGGTAAGCCTCCCTCAATAACACAAATGTTTTGTCTTTGAGTAGTGTTCTTCTCTTGTCGCAAGTAGCTGCTCTCATATCGCAAGTAGATGTTCTCTTGCGATCTTGCGAAAGATCTATTAAAAGTTGGGCTGACGAGAAGACAAGTATCGCATAAGACCCATTAAAAATAACGAGAAGACAAGTATTGTTAACATTAGACTGGCAAGACGACAAGTAGCTGTGAACACCCAAAGAAAAGCAGAGGTGGGAGGGAGGAGGGGCAGCCTTGAAATTGTATTTTATACCTGGGGTCATGCAAACCTTTTGGAGTGCAAGCTAGGAGCGGTTATTTATCTATTTTTTGGGTTAGCCGTTTCCGAACTTGCATAAAGAAAGGATATGGAGTAAAGCTTAGTGAAGATGAAACTCCTTAAAAAATAGAGATCTCACAGGGGACATTTCTTATCTTATGACTGGTATATCGAGCAATTTTAGCATAAAGTTCATGCTCGTTAAAAAATAAACGCAAGATCCGAGCAGTTTTAACGTGGTCTTCATGCTCGTTAAAAAATAAATAAAAGCAGTGAGCAATGTTTCCCCTAGAGTTTAAGCTCATTTTTAAATAAAAAATGAACCTATTCCGGTAAATAACCTCTGTGATCGTAAATTTATCAGCCATAAAAAACCTTGGTCGTGTTTGCACCTTCCACCTCCACTTTCATTTGGCCGATCGTTCACCTCCATATGATTGTTTACCCATTTTGAGGAACAGCTGCGAAGAGTGATTTCACCTAGCCATCCTTGTGACACTGCCGTGATTGGAAAATTCCAACCTGTACCTGGAATCAGTTGCTATCCCTGTTTATCACTCGTTCCTCAAAAGACGAGTCTTCTTTAAGCTCTTTTCAACTGACTCGTAAAATATGAAAAGATTGCCGAGTTTTGGCCTTCCAGCTCATTAAAGGACCGAAAGAGCTATCCCTCCTCTAGATTTTAATCTTTTTGGACTTGAGGGATTATTGCACAAAAAGATCGAGCACTTGTTTGATTCGGCTCGTTAAAGATATCGAAGACTTATCCCTTCTATATTGTTTTATACTTTTTTGGACTTAAGGGATTAGATGACGAAAAAGGACCTTTGGAGTTAACTTTACGTACCTTTTCAGACTCTCTAAAAATGAAAAGGACCGAGTTGTCTTTGTCGCTAGACTCGTTAAACTGATTAAATAGCGACAAACTTGTCTTTAGACGAGAACGAGTTTCCCTATCGCTAAGCTCGTTAAAACATAGCGATGGGCTTGCCCGAAGGGCATGTTATAGAACAAGCATATGTTATCCTCCTCAAGCTTGACAAAAATAAAGAGGTACTGGTCAGAAATGACTGGGGAAAAATTGGGAGAACCTCAAAGCTTTAATGGTAGCAAGTCACTCTTGAACATGACACTTTTCCTCCGTACCACATCGGGTTGGGTTGTTTCATTCACTGGTCTCATCACCATGGTCTCGCCAAACCATCCACATTTGGGGTAATGCTACCGATCCATCGCATCAGTGTCGTTATTTGTTCAAGAGATGTTGTTCAGAAAGAGTCAACCGTGTCCCATCCACTACCATACATCATCTTTCATCCTTTCATGACCGCCACCCTGAATCATATTTCACAGATTGTTTTCACCTCCATTAAAATCATTAGCTCCGTTCCATGTCACTGATGTGGGATTCATTAAGGCCCTCCTTTGACGGATCGCTCCTGGTCGACATCAGCTCATTATCCAAGGAGTTGATCTAGGAACAACCCCTTCAGTACTTTGAAGCTTGCATGCCTCAATGGCAAGTTTCTCAGTTCTGGCGACAGGTATACATCAATGACCTTCGACCAGAAGATTTTGCGTGGTGTTCGATGCCAAGTCCTTTATTCACACCACGTGAATTGTACTGCAGTACCTTGAGGGTCATCATCATTATCGGTGATTCCTCTCGCGCTTGTTAACGGTTTACATCATTGACCGGTAATCAAGCGATGTCTTTCCATGTTCGACTTCAGCGCAATTCTCACATGGATCGACTTGTACTTAGAGTGAAGATCGAACGAGTTTGAAGACCCCGGATCTAGTTTCATCCATCCGGGCTGCGATATATATTCAGGAAAAATAAAAACATTGACATGTGCAGCAGATGATCATCCTACTCAAAGGATGATAATTTCAACAGAGAATTATCAGTCTACCATCAGACGATTGTCTGTTCTATGTACAGAAAAATGTATTTATAAAGCTGAGCATGGGAATGCCCGCCTCAGCTAGATCATGAAAGCAGTATGAAAAATAATGTATTGTATTGTATCTTATTACAGGTCACCTCTCAGCGATTGAATGAACTTCGGATCCTCCTGATAAAGCATTTCACCCGATAAACGACCTCATACTTTAGGGGGAAACTGTTATAGACATTTTTGTGCCTTACAGGATGAAGCATGAAATGTCCATAATCTAAGGGATCCAAAGTCCCTAAACATGTTGTTCCTACCCCTAGGGGAACAAGGTCAGCAAACCACAGCACTCAACAAAAGTTCTCCACCTGAAAACACTCAAAAATAAGGCAATTCTGGATCATTTCAACTGCTCCATTGAGCATCTGCGCTGAATGTCAAGTGCTCCACTGTCTACCTGCATTGAATGTCAACTGCAAAGAAGGCTACCTGTGCTGGGCGAGTTTGGACATGTGGCAGAGTCATTCTTCAAGGTGTCAATGCCCAGGAAGCTTCCAAAATGACACTTGGATCAGGGAATTCGACTGGTGATGAGTAAGAGGTTCTAGATCTCCAAGTGGAAGCAAGAACCTCCAAGTGGACTTAAGAACTGAAGTGGGAGAGGACACTAGTCAGCTTCATGCCAGCCTCAAGCTGACTCATCCTTTCTCCAAAACTCCTATATATAGATCTCTCTCATGAGGTCTAGGGGGGCTGGAATCTTGTGAATGTAAGGAAGTGTTGTTGGTTTGAGTTTAGAGCTATTGGGTGATTTGCTTTGAAGGAGGTGAAGAGGAGATTTCTTTCTGCTGGGAAGGTGATGCTGGATTGGGCCTTTTATGGTTGTATCACTTCCTGAACCTTACTTCTTCCATTAATAAAGCATTTGAGGTTCTTCTATATGCATGTGTCTCAATTGGATTGTTATACTTGTGTATTTGATTTATTCTAATCCTTGAATCAATTATGAATGTATGCTTCTTGTAGTTTCCCTCTCTTGCCATTTTGCAGGATCTTGGTGTAGCTGGGCCAGTAAAAGAGCAAGGAACTGAGGGCAAGCAGCAAAGAGAGAAGATTAGATCAATCATTAGCGGAAGACATCGGTTAGTGGATCTCTTTCTCCCCTCTCTTACATCTCATAAAGAAGTAATCTCAGATAGCTTTGCTTTGATTGTTGCTAAGGAACTATCACCCTTAGAGTGGGATAGGGTCATTCCGTATTGGATACTTTTCCCAACAACAGTTTCTAATGAGATAGTTTCGGGTGTCAGTGTGAAGGTGACCCCAGCCAAGATAGACTGACCTCCATGTAGGTGAAGCACAAAAAGATGGGCCAACTCATGATGAACTCTAACATTAGCCACCCTTTGACAAAATTCAAAACATGCTAGGTGCTGGAAACATGACATGGCAAGAGGGCATGCTTGTAATTCAGTGATGGTAGTGGGTTCATCCCTAACATGTTTGCCACTCTTGTGATGTCTCCTGGGAGCTTGCTCTTCCGAGGATGAGTCACTTTGTGTCTCCATCTCATACTCTAATGAATGTTGTGATGCCATGACTGCTATGTGTACTATATTTAGGCTGCCCTTTGATGATGGTGTGAAGTTGGGTGCTTATGTGATATCTGCCACCAAGGGGAACAATGAAACAAAAGGGAGTATTAGGAGGGGAGTAATGTGATGGGAATAGGGGTTATGGGGAGAAGTTTGTTTAGGGATATGTAGGAGGTTTGGGTATTTGATAGGGTAGGTTTTTGGGGTGTTATGTTGACAAATAAGAGGATGGGAAAGAGAATAGGGTTTGGTAGTGTTTTAGGGTAGGGATAATAGGAAAAAATGAGAAAGGGAGGATAGGGAAAAATGGTAGGTGAGGGAAAAATGGTGGGTGAAAATGGAACCTTGGCCTCAATACCACAATTATGCAACCCTAGCAACAATGGCCTTTGGTGTTTTCTTGTGGTTGATTTTATGAGTTTTGTTGCATTCAAACATAGCCATAAACCACCATATCATTTATAAACTTTGATGAACAAGTCATGTCATAGAGCCTACCTTTCAATTTGATGGGCTTCACAAGAAATTTGAGGTGATTTGGCACGGTTTTGGCCCTTTGTGGGTGTGCGCCACGCGCCAAACCCAGTGCACCGCACTCTGGGTGTGAGCTGCACCCATTGAAAAAAAATACACCGAGGGATGGCTCTGTGTGCACCGCACCCTCTATGTGCGCCGCGCCCCTGTGTATATGTGCCACGCTCCTAGAAACTGTCTCCAACTCTCTCCAAACACGCACTTTGCCTCTCAAACACTTTGAAATTTCTCCCTATGCAATTGATTTGAAAAATGCCTCTAATTTTGGTGAAAGCTTGTATATAAAGACTTGGAAGTCATGGGTTAAATTTTTTGCTTCTCCAAAAACCCATTTTTCTAATGTTATGGTTTGATACTTTTTCACTGACTTAAAGTAACACTGATTTTCACTTTCCCTTTGAAATTTTAGCTCAAATGATGAAATTTTCAGCACTCTTTGCAGGGATTGCACGACAGGACATTTGGCCATGGAAACCATGCCTGCATCTGAAGAAATAAACTGACGAATTTTTTGAAAATTTTATCACCAATGGCACTGTTTGACTTTTCTTCAAAACAGAGTTTTTAAGAACAATCTAAGTTTATCAATATGACGATGAAACTCTTTGATCATTACTTTTTAAGGGCCTCACTCTGGCCTACATGGCTTTATTGGACATATTTAAAGACCAAATTGATTAATCCCTAGACCTAATGATCGAAAATGACTCTTGTCCATTAAAAGATCAGACCTTGACTGTCATGGACTTTGGTGATCATTGACAAAAGACCTAAGCTAGCAGGAGCCAGAAATGGAGGGAAATGACTAGCAATGACCTTTTCCGTCAGATTATGGCATGCCCCTAGAAGAATGCAGTTGAGTGAATGGAGCGAGATTCCTAAAAAATGAAATGCATAAAGAGTTTTGATCTCTGACAGAGGACTAACTAGACCGACACTAACACATGGGGTTTGATTAGTGTCATTCCACCTGTTACAATTGGTTCCACAAGAGAAGGGATTGGAGATTTTCTTAGATCCCTTATTCATCGTTGGGCGAATTCAGAGAGGCAAGTGGCACAGGAGAAGTTTCTAGAAGATTCCATGAGCAACCACCAAGAAAATTGTCCTGGACATTTGTCTATCTTCACCCATCGCACCCTATAGAAGGCATAAACAGTATGCATCGTACCTTGGAAGTGTACCACTTAGTATGCATTTCACTTTGCCAGTGGAGCAGTCAGTATGGTTCAATTTAGGCAATTTCTGGATGGTTTCTTCGATAGAACTTTTGGGGAATGATGTATTGAGATGACTATGTTCCTTTAGGGTATGAAACAACTCTTTTAGGGGTTGATGAGCCCTAATACATTGACATATAAGTTTGGGGTTGATGTTCCAAAATATGTCTATAACAGTTGCCCCCTAAAGCATGAGGTCGTAAATATTCATGTCAGGTGAAATGCTTTATGATGAGGATTCAAAGTTTCGAACTAGAAGGTGACCTGCATCAATTACAATACAATACATTATCATAATATGATTTTCATGATCTAGATGAGGGAGTCATTCCCATGCTCAACTTTATAAATTTCATTTCATGTACTTAGATTAGATAGTTGTCTGCAGATATAGACTGGTGATTCTTAAGATATAAAGTCATCATCCATGATTAGGATGACCATCTGTGCAGAGCCTTTGTATATTTGATGTTTTTATATCCCTGAATATATCACAGCCAAGATGGATGAAACTAGATCCGGGGTCTTCAAACTCGTTCAATCTTCACTCGATGTACAAGTCAATCCATGTGAAGAGATGTCCTGAAGTCAAACATGGAAAGACATCACCTGATTACTATCAAACGATGTGAGCTGTTAACAAACGCGAGAGGAATCACTAATAATGATAATGATCCTCAGGGTACTGTAGTACAATTCATGTGGTGTGAATACATGATCTGATGTTGAACACCACGCAAAATCTTTCGGTCGAAGGCCATTGATGTCAACATGTCGTCGGAAGTGAGAAACTTGCCATTGATGTATGCAAGCTTCAAAGCACTGAGAGGGTTGTTTCTAAGTCAAGTTCTTGGATAATGAGCTAATGTCAACAAGAAGCGACTCATCGTAGGAGAGCCTTGATGTATCCCACATCTACAACACGAAATGAAGTAAATTATTTTTGGAGGTGAAAATGAACTGATGAAACAAGGCTCAGGAATCGTGGTCATGAAGAAATGAAGGTTGGAGGTATTGCAGTGTATGGGACATTAACTAGATGGTGATTTCTTAATTAAATGACTTGTCTTGAACATGTCAGAAACACTGAGATGAATTGGTAGAGTTAACCCCAAAAGATGGATGGTATGAAAAACCAATGTTGTGATGACCGGTGAACGGAATAACCCAACCCAACTCAATAATGGAGATGAAGTGAAAGTGTCATGTTCAATAGCGACTTGCTACCATAAATTCTTCAAGTTTTTTACCTTTTTCCCCAGTGATTACAGAGCAGTACCTCTTTATTTTTGTCAAGCTTTAGGAAGATAACATATTCTTGTTCTATAATTTGCCCTTTGGGAAAACTTGTCTCTATTTATATTTTAATGAGTCTAGTGACAGTGAAACTCGGTCTTGTCTAGATGGACAAGTTTGTCAGTGTTGCTTTAACAAGTTTAAAGACAAGGATAATGTGGAGCATTGGAAAGGTATGTTTTTGACAAACAATTTAGTGACTTTTCAGTAAAAATTGTAACCCTTTCTGCATAATGAACTTAAAGAAATAAAGAATTTTAATAGAATGTGTGAGAATTAGTATGGAAAGCTTAATCACTGATAATTGTTATTTTTCCATGCAGGAAAGGGTGGAAACGAAGGGCTGCCGTTCGAAAGGAAAAGACAAAGGAGGAATAACTGTTGTCCCTTTAGAAGGGAACCGGATGCGAACGAGATCGAATAGATCGAAGAAGAACGACCCAGGAAAGAAAGAAGGGTTATCAATTCGGCGGAACAGGGAAAGAAAAGTAAAGGATTAACGACTTGGCGAATCCCTCAGGATCTCGGTGGAACAGGGAAAGAAAAGTAAAGGATTAATGACTTGGCGAATCCCTCAGGATCAAAGATCCTGAGGGATCGCTGTTTTGCTTATTTTTGCTACCTAGATACCTCCGCCGTTAATTTTATAAAAAGGAACAACATCGTTAAGCAAAGGGACCTTTTTTCATATATGTAACTGTGAATTTCAGACTCAACTTTGATCATCGACTCTCACTAAGACTTGGTTTGCTGTACATTTGTTGATGCATTAATATAAAAGACTTGGTGTTTATTTAATCTCTGCATCTGGAGTAATCTAAGGTGGTGTACCATTGGAAGCTAAGGGCCCGGCTCCGAAGGACACTTGCTTTTGTATCATTATAATTTGGTTCTTGTGTGGTTTGTTTATCTTTATAGTTTGGTAATTTGACATGTTTTTCATATGTTATTCCATGCTCTGTTACGATTAATTCATTAATGGTTTCTTCAAGAGATTTATGTAGTGACTCTGTATTGTATGAGTGAATCTTTTCAGAGTTGATCGCATGTTATCAATCTAAGCCAACTGTTTCTGTTACAGAGCCTTCATATTGAATATTGCTGTATTGGATTCATTTGAAATCTCAATTATTGGAATCCGGAAGTAATGTTATTCTATTTGGAAACATAGTCATATTCTCTTTAATCATCAGATTGCTATATTAAGCGTGTTGTGTATATATGGTTGATGATTGTTGTTCCATAATTCATTTGTGAATACTGTTCCATAAAGTACAATCCATCGAAGTTGCTTTAAGAGAGGAGACTGCTATTTTATTATAGAGTGTGAGTTTGGTTCAATAGAACAAGTTTAGTTCGGACTTGCGAGGCTTAGTTCCATTTATTGCTATTCCATTTACTGCTGTTCCATTTCAGATTTGTTGTTCCATTTGCTGTTTGCTGTTCCATTTTACTTTCCGCCGTTCCATTTACTTGCAATTGCTGTTTTGGTGTGAGAGAAGGTCTAAGGCTGTAGTGAGCCCCAGCAGTCGCTTCCTAGCTCCCAGACCTATGGTCCATGCTCTAACTTCCTTTCCATCAGTTTTTAGAGGGATGGGTTATCGCTTCCGCACCCTTGACTGATAAGCTGCCTTGTGTGATTTTATTCTTTTAGAGAAATTTAGTCATAGTTTAGCATCCGTTTACTCTTGTATTTTCTGAACACTGTACTACTAAGAATTACTCTGACGAATAGCCTCGGATTGAGATACTCTTTGCAATAACAAAGCGTTCCCGGATTGACTTATTAATGTGGCATAACTAGAGGTGAAAGAGACCCTTGTTACAGCTCTACATTTTGGCGTCGTTGCTGGGGAAAGAGTATAGCCTTTTGTCTTTTACAGAGTAGTGTACGAGTCTACTAGGGGAGAGTTGGATTTTAAAAATGGAAGGTAAGAACCTGTGTACGGAGCATGTAAAAGCCCTGCTCCACCGTCCGCTCTCCTGGCAGAATTGTGGGTTGAATAGAATTTGGTAGTTTATAGAGTGCATGACTAAGCAGAAAAAGCCAGAAAAAATTATCAAACCTCCATTCAAACCCGAAAAAGCCAAAGGGCCGGTGACCCTTGGCCGAACAACCTTCATAGATGAAATCTATAAGAAAAATGAATCTCAGCCATCAGTAGGGTTCAGGAAAACCAATTCTAAACAACCTACTAGCTCCCTTCAGGCCACAGGATCACCATCTGTAGCCTTCCCTAAGGTGCATAGTCAGACTGATGAACAGAACTTTCAAGAAATTGAAAATTCTATTCCAGAACGACTGCAGGAAGGGAATCTAAGCAATCTTTGTGAAGGAGAAGGGGAAACAGGAGAAGTTGAGGAGCCAAGATCTCCTCCTAGAATAATTTAGCCATTAAAAAGCCCAGATAAAGGAAGCGCTGCAAAAATCATTGTTGAAGGGATTCAATCTCCTCAAGCAACAGGGACTCTTGTTATTCCAGACGAAGGAAGTGTTATTAAAACAATCCCTGTTAAGGCCGTTCCTTCTCCGCCTAAGAATACCCTCTTAGAAATCCCGGAAGGTTACTGGCACATATTCGATCCCATGGCACAGAATCAGCCAAACACTCAAACTTCTACATTGCAATATCCTATAGTGGATTACGCAGCAAATACTCCTATGAAAGCAATTCCCCTTCAACACATTCCTACATTTCACGGACTTACATCAAAGGACCCCGATGCATTCTTATTTGAATTTGATGTATTATGCAAGGGATATGATTACACCACTGACCCCCAGAAATTAAAGTTGTTCCCCTCCACTTTGAAAGGAGCAGCTTTAAGATGATTTATGGGTTTAGGTGGTGGGGTTATAAATAACTGGGAGAAAATGAAAGAATCTTTCCTAAAGAAATATCAAGATTACTGTAGGTCTAGAGAACTGAAAGATGAAATATTTCAGATGACAGCTAGACCAAATGAAACACTAGAAGAATATGTAGAACGTTTTCAGTATAATTTACAAAGATCTCCATATGCATCACTACCTCTGCCTGATAATGTGTTAAAAACAGCATTGATTAGAGGCATGAAGGAACAATGGATTGAAAGATTAAATATCATGGGAAAAGGGGATATTTATCAAGAAAATTTTGCTGACATCATCGATTTATGTATCAGGAGCTCGAGAGGTAGCACAAGGATAAAACCAGCGGAATATGATCGGTTTGTTAGAGATAACAAAATATCAACAGAAGGAGTAACACGTGTAGAACTTGGAAATTTATTAGAAAATTTTAAAACCAATATCCTGGGGACATTGACTACACAACTTGATATTGTGCAGGCTAAATAGGAGCAGATAGAGGCAGAACAGAATTTGGCGATCTTCTGCCCCCGATGTAGAATAAAACATAGCCACAAGGAATGTCCACTGGATGCAGTTCAAACATGTGCTATCTATTCAAAAGATCACCTTACTGAAAGTTTCCCCTCACTTCCTAGATTGAAGGCAGTATATAAGGAAGCAGAAGAAGAGCCAGAATCAGCATACTTCATTAACCAGCGTCGCCAATGGAAACCAAGGCAATCGGGTATGTTTTCAGACCCAACTTCTTCTTTTCAGCCTCCACAGTATAACATTCAGCAATATAGTATGTGGCAAAACCAATCTCAACCCCCATTTCCGAACTGGTCATCACAACCGTTTCCTTCTCCAAATCCATGGATGAATCAGCCAAGCCAATTTGGTTGGCCGAATTTTCCTTGCGCCCCACCATATTGGCAGAATAGCTCATATCCTCCATAATGGACCCCCCCTACTTCACAAGGTTCACCCTGGCAGACAAATTGGCCAAGATCGACATATCAGCCAACAGGAACTATTTCGCTCCCTCAACCGACTCTGCCAGCTTTGTAACAAAATCCCCAGTCTAATCTGAGACCGCAACTCCCAGCCCAACCCAATCCTAATCCTAATAATAGGCCGGTCCAATCCCTCCAAATTATAGAATCAGCAGAAATCGGACCTGAACTGAGGGAGTGAAATGATCTTCAGTTAAGATCTGGACGTATAATAGGAACAGAGGGAGATAAAACAGTTCACATTGAAGATCAGTTACCAATAGAACAGCCGTTACAACAAGAGGGTGCAAATAAGGAGCAGACTCATCATCAAGCAAATACACCCTCTCCTCCCTTCCCAGAACGATTAGTCATACCATGACCTGTACAATATCTAGACTTTGACATTTTGGGAGAGCTACAAAACCTGTACATACGAATTCCTTTCCTCCAAGCCATTCAAGACATCCCTATATATGCAAAAACTATAAAAGAATTGTGCATAAAAAAACCAAGGAGGAATGTAACCACTAACCCAAGAGTCCAAGTAGTCGGTACTTTATCTGACCTGTTATCAGGAACACCCATTAAATATGAAGATCCAGGAAATCCAATCGTAACTGTTCAAATCTATGGTCAGACTCTGACTAATGCTTTAGTTGATTTAGGAGCTGCAATTAATATTTTGACAACTTCTACTTGCCAAAAGCTCGGTATTACATCGGTAGAACCCACTTCTACTTTGTTAGAATTGGCTGACCGATCTGTAGTTCGACCAGAAGGAACTCTATACGATGTCATGGTCTCTATAGATTCTTGGGAATACCCAACTGATTTCCTGGTAATTAATCCAAAAACCCGACTGGATGGACAC
This sequence comes from Pinus tabuliformis, assembly GCA_031772625.1. Lineage (NCBI taxonomy): Eukaryota > Viridiplantae > Streptophyta > Pinopsida > Pinales > Pinaceae > Pinus > Pinus tabuliformis. Next base: position 37,067,375 of record CM062806.1, on the reverse strand, counting down.
CCGCTAATTTTAGGTAGACCTTGGCTTGCTACCGCCGATGCTTACATTGGTTGCCGGCAGGGGAATATGACCATAACCAGAGGACCAGATATTAAAAATCTAGTTCTATACCCTCCAGCACAGCCAAGTCTTACAATGATAAAAACTAACTAGCATCCTGTATCATACCTTACTGACAATATCAGATCACCATTGACTATACAGAAGGCCCTAGACTTTAAAGACCAAACAGAAGATGATGCTATCAATAACTTCATTAGTCAAACTGAATCTAGACCTCACACACAATGTTTCATGATAGAAGCTGCATTCGATAGTGAACTAGAAGAAGATCCCTTGAAAGATACACATGACCAAACAATACCTGTGACTTCTGTTGCCAATAGTAAAGTAGTGGAAATTGAACCGGGAAAAACTCTAAACATCAATGCCAACCTTACACCGGACCAAGAAATAAAACTCATCCATCTGTTACGGAAGCATCAAGAAGCATTTGCGTGGGATTACCCTGATATGAAAGGGATTGACCCCCAATTGTGCACCCACCATATTTATATAGAAAAAGATGCAAGACCTGTTCGTCAACCGCAAAGAAGACTCAACCCTCATCTAAAAGATGTTGTAAAAGCAGAACTTCAGAAGCTTTTAGATGTTAATTTTATCTATCCTATTTCTGATAGTAAGTGGGTCTCTCCACTTGTGGTTGTACCCAAGAAGAATGGGAAATGGAGGATTTGCGTGGATTATAGAGAGTTAAACAAAGCCACACAAAAAGACCATTTTCCCCTCCCATTCATAGACCAAGTATTGGACACTTTAGCAGGAAAGAAATTCTTTTCTTTCCTAGATGGCTTCAGTGGATACAATCAGATTCAGATTGCCCCTGAAGACCAGGATAAAACTACCTTTACTTGTCCTTGGGGAACGTTCGCCTATAGAGTTTTACCCTTTGGCCTATGTAATGCTCCTGCCACATTCCAAAGGGCTATTCTTAGCATCTTTGCAGATCTAATAAATGATGGACTTGAAGTATACATGGATGACTTTACACCATATGGAGATGATTTTGATCCAGCTTTGGACACTCTAGAAAAAGTCCTACAGCGTTGCATTGCTACCAGGCTTTGTTTAAGCCACGAAAAATGTTATATGATGATGACTGAAGGGCTTATTCTAGGACATTTTGTCTCAGCAGCTGGCATTCAGGTAGATCCGGCCAAAATTCAAATACTTTTGCTTATCCCACCCCCACTACTCAGACAGAGGTACGCGGCTTTCTTGGATTTTTTGGGTATTATAGACGATTTATAGAACATTATTCACACATTGCTGCACCTCTATATGCACTAACTGGTAATGTTGATTTCATGTGGACAAAGAAATGCGACCGCGCTTTCCAGGAATTAAAGAAGCTTGTATCAACAGCTCCAGTCCTTCGAGGACCAAACTGGAATTTACCATTCCAAATCTCGTCTGATGCCTCAGACACAGCAATCGGTGCAGTCCTTGGGCAGGAGGAGGATAAAAAACCATATGCTATTTATTATATCAACAAAAATTTATCCCCTTCTGAATTAAATTACACTGCCACCAAAAAAGAATTCCTCACTGTAATACATGCTGTCAATAAGTTTAGACATTATATTACAGGCTATCCCGTTGTTTTATATACAGATCATTCTGCTATCAAATATTTAGCAAATAAGCCTGTTACAAATGCTAGAATAACGAGATGGTTGATCTTATTGCAGGAGTTCGATATCACAATCAAGGATAGACCCGACAAGGAAAACCTTGTAGCTAATTTTCTCTCACGAATACCAAAATCAATTGAGGCAGCAGTAGTGGAAGATAAATTTCCCGATGAGCACCTGTTTGCTGTTGCTGTTCAAACACCCTGGTATGCTGATGTTGCCAATTACCTTGCAGTAGGTAAGCTACCAAAAAACTTAACCCCTAATGAACGTAAGCAGGTTGTTCAGAAGAGTACTCGGTTTTCGTGGATCGGGGGTTATTTGTTCCACACAGGGGCAGACATGCAAATTAGGAGGTGTATTCGAGAAGATGAAATTTTCGACATCTTAAAAGCTTGTCATAACGGACCATGTGGGGGACACTTTGCCGAAAAAAGAACAACACATAAAGTATTTGATGCAGCCCAGGCCACTCCCAAGCCACTTCTACTAGGATCCTCTGATCACCATGCGTATAAAACACGCTCTTCAATACACGCCAAAGTATACATTTGAATTAGCGGAAGCTTACTTTTGTTTCGTTGTAATTCATGACTTATACAATCCATGCTTGGACTTGAACATACAGTGCTATAAAACCGGACTTGGTTAACATATGGTTCTTTTCAATTAACTTCTTAAAAGAAACCTGGCCACGCACATATGTATATCTATATATACTTACTTCCCCATATCTGCAGAAGTTCTTTGGTACCGGCGCTGGATATATATATGTCGCACAGGTTCTGATTACACACGGAGTTATCGCAGCAAAACTATATACCTCTGCCCTTCTCTACACAGGTTCGGTCAACGTAAACATAAGTCGCATATATACCTTGGATAAGGCGCACGTACACTTCTGCTGTTGCGCACTATTTCTATCTGCGCATATTCATAAGTCGCATTGCATATATATAATTACATGCAGCCTCCTAATGTGGCCCAGTCCATTGTGTGATGGCTCCGACAATGACTTCCGCTCCTCCGGAAGTGATACTCCCATATGCCTGCTATTCGGCAATTGATTTAATTAGTCATGGCTCCACCTAACAGCAAACCACCATTAAATTCAGATGAAAACCCGTGGTCTCTCTTACTCTACGATATAAAAGATCATACGAACTGTTCCAAGTTTCTGACGCCGATAGTCTCAAACAATTGTCAATACAGAACATATAACGGTATCCAAATATGGGACAGCTGCAATTATAGGCTGGCACTATCATGTACAAAGCTCAGAACTCATGGACCGACGGATATACATATCCGCTCGCTATGCTGTCTCGTTGATATATATATATAGTTCTGTAATAGCCCAAGCAACGAGCTTCTTTCAATTGAATCAACGGTCCTCAAGCGATCACCAACACGCCATTTAAAAAGAAATCTTCAGATAACCAAGGCTTCTGCTCTTTTTGGATAGCATATAGACCGAAGTTACACAAATTTTCATGGCTTCAACATTTGATTGAACGCAGGGCTACACGTTCCAGCTCCACTTATCCGAGGTTCTTTTACCAACGGACTCATCATGATACTAGGCTGTAAGATCACACATAAAAGATTCCAAAATCCAACATTCATTCATCACATGCAATTAACTAAACTTAAAAAACTTGAATCTTCAACCAGAACTATTCTCGCTCTGATACCACTAATGATGGTGGGGATGCAAGCGTTAGGGACAGTCTCTCCAGCCGATCAGAAAGAAGAAGGGAGGACATACCGTGGGTGTAAGTGGATAGCTATGTATATTGTATGCTTGAGGCATATCGATTCAGATTTTGAAATAAGTCTGCTATATGTCCTGGTCGTATGCGTTGGCTTAATTGCTGGAGAATTTAGAGAAGAGCTGTTATATGCGGTGACTTGTTATTCAAGAAATGCTAGAATAATTAATGACTGATGCGCCCAGGATAGGAGAGACAGAAATTGACCAAGCCATAGTAGAATTATCTGAACGGCTAGAGAGACTGTCCCTAACGCCTGCATCCCCACCATCAGTATTGCAGACGGGATACTACTGGCCTACAATTTTTAAGGATTCGAAGAAATTTGTTCAAGCCTGTGACAGCTGCCAGCGAGCAGGACGACCTGGTCAAGCCGACGAAATGCCTCTCAGGCCACAATTAGTCATTGAACCATTTGAACGATGGTCTCTTGATTTCGTTGGACCCATCAACCCATCATCAAATCAGAGAACATATATCTTGGTAGCCACAGAATATGTTACCAAATGGGTTGAGGCCGAAGCGTTTTCTAGAGATACAGAAGATTCGGTAGTACAGTTCCTGTTCCATTTGTTTGTATGTTATGGCCTTCCGAGAGAAATAATCACAGATGGAGGACCACAATTTGCCAAAAATAAATTAGCTGCAACACTTAACAATTATCACGTCCAACATAAAATTACTACCCCATATCACACGCAGGCGAATGGGCAAGTAGAAAGTAGCAATAAGGTAATAGAATCAATTTTAACAAAATCCATTGCTTCACATAGGCGTGATTGGGCCGCCCGACTACTTGAAGCAATCTAGGCTTATAGAACCACATGGAGAAGTACCACTGGTTATTCACCTTATCAATTAGTGTTTGGGAAACAACCTATTTTCCCCATAGAATTCGAAATCCAAACACTACGAACTGCACAGGAAGTTGGCCTAGATTTAAGTGAGGCACAAATCAATCGACTATAGCAGATTAACAAATTGGATGAAATAAGGCTCTCTGCATTACAGAATATAACACTTATTCAACAACAGCGAGCTAAATAGCATGATGCACTTATCAAGAACAAAGTCTTTCGCGAAGGAGACTGGTCTCTGTTATATGACTCTCGGTTTCAGGATTTCCCTGGGAAACTGCAGACTCGTTGGTTGGGGCCATACGAAATCTAGAAAGTACATGATAATGGGACCCTTACTCTGATCACAATTGATGGTTCTGGATATGCATTCAAGGTAAATGGCCACCGAGTTCGTCTCTATTGCAGGCCACTCACTCGGGAATCCTTCTGTCAGCAGCTACGTTAAGACACTGACATGGAAATTTTAGGAGAGGAAGTAAAATCTTCCTCACCTATAATTCAGTAAGGAACGCATTTTTTTGACTTGTATATACGTTTTCTTAACATTTCTTTGATATTTCTTTTTTAATTTTGCTTTTTACAGTCAGCGTGTCTTTGCTGTTCCTTTTCCAAAAGGAACAACAGTTGCTTGTTTTCGTGTTTTTGCTGTTCCTTTTTCAAAAGGAACAACATTTGTGAGTTTTTGCTGTTCCTTTTCAAAAGGAACAACATTTCTGAGTTTTTTTTGTTCCTTTTCAAAAGGAACAACATTTGTGAGTTTTTGCTGTTCCTTTTCAAAAGGAACAACATTTGTGAGTTTTTGCTGTTCCTTTTCAAAAGGAACAGCATTTCTGAGTTTTTGTTGTTCCTTTTCAGAAGGAACAACATTTGTGAGTTTTTGCTGTTCCTTTTCAAAAGGAACAACATTTGTGAGTTTTTGCTGTTCCTTTTCAAAAGGAACAGCATTTGCGAGTTTTTGTTGTTCCTTTTCAAAAGGAACAGCATTTCTGAGTTTTCGTTGTTCCTTTTCAAAAGGAACAGCATTTGTGAGTTTTCGCTGTTCCTTTTCAAAAGGAACAACATTTGTGAGTTTTCGCTGTTCCTTTTCAAAAGGAACAACATTTGTGAGTTTTCGCTGTTCCTTTTCAAAAGGAACAACATTTGTGAGTTTTCGTTGTTCCTTTTCAAAAGGAACAGCATTTGTGAGTTTCTGCTGTTCCTTTTCAAAAGAAACAACATTTGTGAGTCTTTGCTATTCCTTTTCAAAAGGAACAGCGTTTGTGAGTTTCTGTTGTTCCTTTTCAAAAGGAACAAAATTTGTGAGTTTTTGCTGTTCCTTTTCAAAAGGAACAACATTTGTGAGTTTCTGTTGTTCCTTTTCAAAAGGAACAACATTTGTGAGTCTTTGTTGTTCCTTTTCAAAAGGAACAACGTTTGTGAGTTTCTGCTGTTCCTTTTCAAAAGGAACAACATTTCTGAGTTTTTGTTGTTCATTTTCAAAAGGAACAACATTTGTGAGTTTCTGCTGTTCCTTTTCAAAAGGAACAACATTTGTGAGTCTTTGTTGTTCCTTTTCAAAAGGAACAGCGTTTGTGAGTTTCTGCTGTTCCTTTTCAAAAGGAACAACATTTGTGAGTTTTTGTTGTTCCTTTTCAAAAGGAACAACATTTGTGAGTTTCTGCTGTTCCTTTTCAAAAGTAATAGCATTTGTGGGTCTTTGCTGTTCCTTTTCAAAAGGAACAACGTTTGTGAGTTTCTGTTGTTCCTTTTCAAAAGGAACAACATTTGTGAGTTTTTGTTGTTCCTTTTCAAAAGGAACAACATTTTTGGGTTTTTGCTGTTCCTCTTTAAAAGGAACAGCATTTTTGGGTTTTTGCTGTTCCTCTTCAAAAGGAACAGCATTTGTGAGTTTTTGTTGTTCCTCTTCAAAAGGAACAGCAGTTGAGAATTTTTGTTGTTCCCTTTTTCAAAGGAGACAACACTTATGATCTCCAGCTGTTCCTTCTCAAAGAACGGCATCTCAACTATTTGTTTGCATGGATTCTTCTCTGTTCTTTTTTTTTTCAAAAGGAACACTATAGCCATGTTTTTTCCCTCTGTGATGATTCATATTGAGGATGCTTTTCGCCCATGTTCTCTCCAGTCTTTAAGATACAGCTACGCACTTATGCAATGAACATAAATTACGACATACCTATGTCAGCAGATCATAAGATCACTATCTTTATAGAGCCTAGTATTGATAAGAGGACAAGAGGAGGGACATACTTACTTCTCATCTCCATTGTCATTGACTTATTCCCATTGTTTTGGTTGGTTCTCTTTATCATGGCGATTTCCCTAAAAATTTTCTTTGATTATTACTCAGGAATAAGAACAGAGGATTTATATCTTCCTGTTGGGATGATAAGACTTCTTCCACCATTCCCACTCTTAAGGAGTGTTGAACCACCCTTATGTGTAAATATATAAGAAAAAGTGCTTTGCAAAGAGGAAAAAAAAATGATGATGAATATGGATTATTAATTGTCAAATGTAGGATAGGGGGTCTCATCAAGAGCCAGCCTACCATGATCATCAGGTTGAAAGCGAAGTGGCATTCCCAGTATGGCCACCACACCAGGGATATGGTCCAAAAGGTACACTAAATAAACAGACCTTGGAACAGGGGGTCTCATCACGAGCCGGCCTGTCCACGTTTCGCATCTTCCTCGTGAATGGCATTATGGCTACCTGGTTACCAAGCTAGCATAATGGCCTGCATTTTGACAAAATACTTTTATACACACAAAGGATCATGGTTCCGGGGGTGAAATAAACAACTCTGCCAAGGTTATGAACACCTGTCGGCAGCAGAGCTCTGTTAATGGTATCGAAGTCATAATGGTTACACCAACAGGGATGATATTAATACCTCTTTGTCTCTTCTATCCAATGAATAATTCATATTTTATTTCCCGATGAACATATCACATGAACACTCATTACTACCAATCATGCCAAAGGAACTGACAATGACCTCTGGGGATTTCGTACGATTGACAGACGTCCCATCCCCCGGCCTCGCATCATATTACGCAGGCTCTTATGTAAAACGTGATCCACCTTTTTTCCTCGATTTCGGTATTTCGTTGTCCATCTAAAACATGGCGTAATTTTATATGTTGTTCTTTTATGACTGGTTACACGATGGCTGCTGCTCCTCTATTTGACGACTAGGGCAGCCTATCACATCGCGGGGGGGGGTGGGGGGAAGATAATCTCATTACTCCACGAGTTACGTGTCAGCACACCATTCGGGGTAGATAGTGTACGAAGGTATGGCATGGTTTAACGGTATGATAATTCTATTTTACGCAAAGTTGCCATCCACAATCCATTTTTGTTGCATACTCTGTTTTTTTTCGCGACGATCACCTTTTCTGCGTCTTAAAACAGCACAGGCAGTTGCTGTTCCATTGGAAATCCTTAGTAGAACCATGGGAGGAAAGGCAGTTCAAAGCGAACCTCAGGAATTGGCAGTTTCTGCTGCTGCCCGGGAGATCCTGGAAAAGGCTGGACGGCTGAATTATTTCAGTCGCCTACAAGAATCAAACGAGACAGTGGCATTGGAATTTCTGAAAAACTTGCAGGAGGACTACTCCATAGTAAGAGAAAGGCGGATAGCGGTCACTGACGATGTAATTGCAGAAGTCTCAGGACTACCAGCCACCGGACCTGTATGGACACTGAGGAAAGAAAGACTACAAAAGATTATGGAGATTTTTCAGGATGAAGGCCAAAGCTTGACAGTGAAGGGGAAGGGAAATCTGCCAACAACGTTAGGAGAACCTTGGACCGAACTAGCAAAGATAGTACAGAGCTACATTACTTGCGAAGGAAGGAAAGACGTGGTAAGACCACGTCATCTTAAAATCTTAGCTGTTTTGAAAGAAAAATGTTCTATAAATCTGCCTGCACTTTTAAATTCACTATTGCATGATGCGGCCCGAAGCCTGAAAATGGCACAGCACGTAGAAGCAGTTGTTAGCCACCATGGATTGATTCGATTGATAGTGAGCCATAGTCTCACTCAACAGCAGAGCAGCTGGGAGGAGCTCATTGCATTGATTGAGGGGGATTGGTTGCACCATCCCCAAAACCTAAACATTCCTCTAGCACACCGGAACGATCAAAGAAACGCAGAGAAGTGGCAGCAGGAAAACGTATTGCTCCAAAACGTAAGCATTCTTCAAGTACACCAGAGCGACCAGAAAAACGCAGAGAAGTGATAGCAGAAAAACCTATTGCTTGTACACCTGAACAACCTGAGAAACCAAGAAAATCAGTCCGGCTAGCTCGAATACGAGGGAGGCTGGAAAAGATTCGGGAAAGCACCAGCCAACCAATTGAGATTATAGATGAACCTCCAGAACCAGAAGGAGGACCTTCCGAAGAAAATGCTGGACAATCTGGGGGCGAGGCCGAGCAAGCCGGAGAAGGAGGTGAGGAGGGAGAAGTGCACTCCAAAACAGAAATAGAAGCTGAACACTCCCAGGCAGTCACTGAGCAGGACAATCGGGAGGAAGAAGTAGTACAGCCAGAAAGCAGCCCGCTGCGAGACCCTGTGGGCGAAGAAGAATTGGCCGCAATCCTGGCCAGTATGGGGGAATATGGCCAACCCTCTAGCCCAGCAGGTCCTCCCGATGGACCTCCAGAGGAAGACATACCTGAGAATTCACATGCAGAAAAGGAAGGAGAAGAAAACCCGCCCATTCATGAGGAAGAAATAAGGGACACCAACTGGGAACAATCTGTTCCCAAGGCACCAGAAGAAATTCTAGACAGAGTAGGAGCAGATTTAAGGGCCAGTCGTAAACCCTCTGCTGAGGCAAGGGAAATCAAGAAATTGAGGAAACAGCAGAGGCTGCTGAACACTATAGCCCGGTTCCGACAGCAAATTCAGATTCTGAAAGCCAGTCTGAGGATATGAAGGACCACAAGGAAAAGAAAGAGGACCACTGTAGCAAAATCCCATAGAACAAGAAGATGAAGGACTTATAGTCGCCCTGTTGGTCGAAACCCGGCTGGAAGACCTGCTGCTGTTCCAATTGTCACTGAAGAACAGACTGCTGTTCCAAATGATGCTGAGGAACAAACTATTGTTCCAATTGTCACTGAAGAACAGACTGCTGTTCCAAATGATGTTGAGGAACAGACTGCTGTTCCAATTGACAATGAGGAACAGACTGTTGTTCCAATTGATAATGAAGAACAGACTGCCGTTCCAATTGGGGCAGAGGGACAGGATGATGTTCCATTAACAGAGGAACCACAACAACCTTTCATTCGTTTTAAAAAAGAAAAGGAGAATAAGGAGATCCAAATAGAGGCACCGCCCTCAGGGGTGATCTGGGTTCTGAACTCCAAATAGTATAACAAAAAGGTTCAGGTAAAACTCCCGGCCTCTACGGCCCTATGGAAAAAGGATCCAAAAACAAGAACCTTGCACAAGATGATGAAGCAAGCTCAGCAAGAAGCTGAACAATTGAAGGAACAAACAGTCCCCCGGGAGAAATATGAAGAGTTGCAACAGCAACTTTGGGATATTAGTAAGTCCGAGAGCCAAGCCTTCGAAGGCTGGCAAAAGGAGCAAGAAAAGGTTGCAAAGGTAACTCGTCGATTAGATATTGTTGTTAGGCAGATGGACACTGTGTGTTCTTTGTATAATGACGTTCTGGCCTGTAGGGCCCCTGCTAAAAACTATGCTTTATTTTTTCTTGAACGATATTTACGATTAAAGATAAAAGCTGTCAGGGCAGGTGCCCCTATACAAATCAATACTGTTAATGATTTCATAGATTGTTGCAAGCATTATGGAATTAAGGTTCAAAGATTATTATGTGAATTTTACTTGCATAACCTCGTGCTAGACTAGGAAATTGATTTAAATCCTGGCCCTTTTGTTGGGGACATACAATTGCAAGCCTTCATTTCATTCGGGGTTAATCAGCTAAAATTGCTCAGGGCTTATAACACTTTTCAGAGACAGGAAAATAGCCTAGAATTGTGGGTAAGAGCCGAGCCTAGAGACCCAGTACTGTTATGGAAAGCACATAGGAACCTTATGAGAACCCCGGGTGTTATGGAGACATTAAGACCCATGGACGAGGAATTAATCCGACAAAATCTGGAATATTTTCTGACTATTAAAGACCTCGCCATCGATGCTGCAAAATTCCGATACCAGACTTCGAACCCAAACATCCAGCTCAGGGAACCGTTCAGATATGAAAATTTTGAGCTAGCTGACAGCCGATTGAACCTTTATGGCGAGCGTATTTTGCAAGCAGGGCCATCCTGGTTAGGGTATCGATTTCGTAGTCCAACCATTTGGCACCCTGCACCCGGATATCAGGCCTTGTATGAAATGCCTGAAGGTCAAACAAATCAGTTCTTTGATGATCTAGTTGCTCATCTCGGTTGTAGGCCTCCACATGAGGTTCCCTCTCCAGCCTATTCTCTTACCGCCTTGCATGTCAACTATAATTTTTTCATGAGGGCATGAAACAGGGTAAGCAGGGGGGTGTGTGGAGCACTGGAAAGGTATGTTTTTGACGAACAATTTAGTGACTTTTCAGTAAAAATTGTAACCCTTTCTGCATAATGAACTTAAAGAAATAAAGAATTTTAATAGAATGTGTGAGAATTAGTATGGAAAGCTTAATCGCTGATAATTGCTATTTTTCCATGCAGGAAAGGGTGGAAACAAAGGGCTGTCGTTCGAAAGGAAAAGACAAAGGAGGAATAACTGCTGTCCCTTTAGAAGGGAACTGGATGCGAACGAGATCGAACAGATTGAAGCAGAACGACCCAGGAAAGAAAGAAGGGTTATCAATTCGGCGGAACAGGGAAAGAAAAGTAAAGGATTAACGGCTTGGCGAATCCCTCAGGATCTTTGATCCTGAGGGATCGTTGTTTTGCTTATTTTTGCTACCTAGATACCTTTGCCGTTACTTTTATAAAAAGGAACAGCATCGTTAAGCAAAGGGACCTTTTTTCATATATGTAACTGTGAATTTCATACTCAACTTTGATCATTGACTCTCACTAAGACTTGGTTTGTTGTACATTTGTTGATGCATTAATATAAAATACTTGGTGTTTATTTGTCCTCTGCGTCTGGAGTAATCTAAGGCGGTGTACTGTTGGAAGCTAAGGGCCCGTCTCCGAAGGACAATTGCTTTTGTATCATTATAATTTGGTTCTTGTGTGGTTTGTTTATCTTTATAGTTTGGTAATTTGACATGTTTTTCATATGTTATTCCATGCTCTGTTACAATTAATTTATTAATGGTTTCTTCAAGAGATTTATGTAGTGACTCTGTATTGTATGAGTGAATCTTTTCAGAGTTGATCGCATGTTATCAATCTAAGCCAACTGTTTCTGTTACAGAGCCTTCATATTGAATATTGTTGTATTGGATTCATTTGAAATCTCAATTATTGGAATCCGGAAGTAATGTTATTCTATTTGGAAACATAGTCATATTCTCTTTAATCATCAGATTGCTATATTAAGCGTGTTGTGTATATATGGTTGATGATTGTTGTTCCATAATTCATTTGTGAATATTGTTCCATAAAGTACAATCCATCGAAGTTGCTTTAAGAGAGGAGACTGCTATTTTATTACAGAGTGTGAGTTTGGTTCAATAGAACAAGTTTAGTTCGGACTCGCGAGGCTTAGTTCCATTTATTGTTGTTCCATTTACTGTTGTTCCATTTCAGATTTGCTGTTCCATTTCCTGTTTGCTGTTCCATTTTACTTTCTGCCATTCCATTTACTTGCATTTGCTGTTTTGGTGTGAGAGAAGGTCTAAGGCTGTAGTGAGCCCCAGCAGTCGCTGCCTAGCTCCCAGACCTATGGTCCATGCTCTAATTTCCTTTCCATCAGTTTCTAGAGGGATGGGTTATCGCTTCCGCACCCTTGACTGATAAGTTGCCTTGTGTGATTTTATTCTTTTAGAGCAATTTAGTCATAGTTTAGCATCCGTTTACTCTTGTATTTTCTGAACACTGTACTACTAAGCATTACTCTGACGAATAGCCTCGGATTGAGATACTCTTTGCAATAACAAAGCGTTCCCGGATTGACTTATTAATGTGGCATAACTAGAGGTGAAAGAGACCCTTGTTACAACTCTACATATAACACGGTCCTTTTCATGTTTAGAGATTTTGAAAAGGGACGAAAGCAAAACTCCATAAGTTTTTTTCTTAAAGTAATCCCTTAGGTCTGAAAAAGGATAAAATAATATGGGAGGGATGACATTTCTGTTATAGACATTTTTGTGCCTTACAGCATTGAGCATGAAATGTCCATAATCTAAGGGATCCAAAGTCCCTAAACATGTTGTTCCTACCCCTAGAGGAACAAGGCTAACAAACCACAGCAATTCACAGAAGTTCTCCACCAGAAACTGCTCAAAAACAAGTCAATTCAGGATCAATTCAATGGCTCCACTAGCTGTCTGCGCTGAATGTCAAAGCCAACACTGGCTACCTGCACTGCAACGCAGGTAGAAGCACTACCAGGGTGCGTTGAGCGAGAATTTTCAAATGGCAAGTTCATTCCAAGAGGTGTCAAGACCCAGGAAGCTTCCAGAATCTTCCTTAATGACACTTGCCTCAGTGAATTCGACTGGTGATGAGTAAGAGGTTCCTAATCTCCAAGTGGAAGCAAGAACCTCCAAGTGGAATCAAGAACTGACAGAGGGAGAGGACACTAGTCAGATCTCAAGCTGACTCATCCTCTCTCCAAAAATCTATATATGGATCTCTCCTCCATAAGATCTAGAGGCTGGAATTTTATTATTGCAAAGAATTGCTGTTGGTTTGAGATTGGAATCATTGGGTGCTTAATGCTTTGAAGGGGGTGAAGGTAGGAATTCCATTTGCTGGGAAGGAGATGTTGGATTGGAGCCCTCTGGGTTGTATCTCTTCCTGAACCTTGTTATTCATCAATAAAGCTATCTTGGTTTCTACTATATATTGATGTATCTTTGATGTATGATTGCATTAGTATGTTTAGTTTATTTCTAATCCTGAACTAGTTATGAATATGAATCCATGTCTTGTGTAGTGTTCTCTTCTTGTGATCTTGCAGGAACCTCTTGAAGCTAGGCGAGCGAGAAGGCAAGTAGCTGGGAACTCTCCAAGAGAAGAGAAACCGGATCGAGGGACAAACGGAAGACACCGGTTAGTCCATCCATCTCTCTTCATTCTTAATTCATAAAGGAAGAATACTAGAATAGCTGTCTCTGTTTGTTGCTAAGGCACTGTCACACCTTAGGTGGATAGGATCGTCCTGTATAGGCATTTTTCCCCACAATAAATTGGCGACTCCACTGGGGAGATCTGTTTAGTCATTTTATTTGTGTTTCTATCATTGTTTGTTTCATAGACTCGACAGAAACAATCGAACTGCATCTGCTATTCCCAGATGCAAAGTAGACAATTGCTGCTTTGATCCAATCACTGGACTTGTCTATGATCTGAACAATGGACTCACAAATGATTTGATGATCCTTTGTGATAGATCTTAGTACCCGCTCAAAGCATCCCTTTGATTGTACCTTGCTTGTTGCTTTGATTTGGCCTGAAACTGTAGATTAATGAACAATCTGTGACCCAGAACCCAGTGAGAAACTCTTGTTTCTCCTTCAGCGCGACCCCTGTGAAGAGGTTCTGCATTTCAACACAGGTCCCGTGAAGGCTACCTGCGCTGAATGTCAAAACCCCTGTGTTGAGGTTGCGCTGATCCAGTTATGCCTTGTGCAGCTGGGGTTCTCTGCTCTGTTTTTCCCTGTTTTGATCTCTGATTTTTGCAGCCTGTAACCAGCATAGGTACCAGTCTGATAACTCCTTTTCTCTGCTTAAATTCCGCCTCCTTTTGTACAAAAAGACTGTGAGTGTTTTTATGTGTTTGTGGCGTCATTCGTAGTTTTCCTTTGCATGAGTGAAATAATCATCTTGTAGCCCTTGATTCAGATCTGTTGATTGTGATATTAGGAGAGAGTTCATTGGCTATTTACAGTTGATTATACATTTGCTTTTGCTTATTGGTTTGAGTTTGTCTCTTTTAAGTGTCGAAACAAGTATTCATTTCGGAAATCGTTAAGTGTTGTAATCTCTTCTACCCTCTCTGATTTCGGAAAAATAAACTTGTTTGTATTCCTCATTTAAAAGCAAATTCAAAGTTGTACAAAAAGCTTTCTTTGTAGGCATCAATACTAAGAAAGCGGAAAACAAACACCTGCATTGTGAATTTGCATTTTGATAGTTTGCATGTCTGATTTAGGAAAAGTGCATTAGAGTGTGTTGATTGCTCTTTGAGAAAAGATGGTGTCTTTCTTTTCCCTTAGTAGCTAGGATTTTCAAAGTTGAAAAGATATAAAGCTTGCTTATCATCTTTAGACTGCATTTAGGAATTGTATCATACATATCGTGGTGATCCAGAAAGGCAAAGTTTTAAAAAAAGATCAACCTAAAATAAATTGAATGAACTTAACAACGCTTTGCAACATAACGCACAACATAGAGGTCTAGGCTAGAGACGTGTTCCGGCGTCGTAAAGCCTGGTGACTGTCGATCTCGTGGATGGTGGGTGATTCCTCCTGAGGGACGATAGCGCCAGTACGGATTGTGCTCCCACGTACCGTCGTGTATATATTGGGAGACCCCTATAGGCATAAAACCTTTATCCTTAGGAAGCCGTGTCGGCCGCCCTACTGATCGCAATGCACTGAACACAGCATTCAGGAAGATCGACTGCCCATACCTTAAAGGTATTCTGCGGTTTTGCGAGAAGTTTGGCACACCCTCTACCTAGAACTCCAGAGCAGTTCCTTTTGGCCTTTTTCAGACTCTATAACGGAAAAAGTCCATCCGAGCATTTGTCACTTCGGGCTCATTAAAACATCGAAGGAGACTAGAGTCATCTTTAGCTTTTTCTCGACTCTTTAAAATTGAAAAAGCAAGTTGTGTCTAAGCGTCGTTAAAAATTTATTTTAAATGGAACAATCACCCCTATTCCTGCGTTGATATTTAGGTTGAAAAATGGAGCACACCAACCAAGGAAGTCCCCTTGGTGGAAATCCTAGTCCCTTCTCCTCTTGGGGAGATGTTGGTGCACCCCATATGGCCACATTTTCGCTTCCAGGACTGACAATTGGCCTGCCAGTCTGGCTCTTTTCAACCAATGTCGTTCAGAACACCACTATTCCTGAACAGTCGAGTCAACAGTTAGACCAGACCAGAGTTGCCAACCGGCCTTCTACTTCATCTAACTCTTCCTCTCCTCCTTCCTCTTCGCTTGATGGAACTGGTAAAACAAAAAACCAAGTTCCTAAGGAGAGGAAGGAAAAGAAGAAGAAAGAGAAGAAGAAGAAGGAGCCAAAAGCGACTGGGGGCAAACAAGTGTTGTCTGACAAAAATCCACACACAGTGCTGACTAGGCCTAAATCGCCATGCGTCATATGCAAGGGAGACCACTTCCACAGAGATTGTCCCTGCATCCCTCGGATACTAAGGGACTAGTCTCCCCGTTTGCACAATTCGGTAGCGTCAACCTCTGATAGCCATCTTGACAGCTCACCGTCAACTAGTGAAAGTGAAGCCACAGGACAGAGAGGGAAAGCTAGATTTCCCTGCAAACTGTGTGAAGGCGACCATGCCATCCACCATTGTCCCTTCTTAGACGAGGCTAAAAGAGTTTTGGAAGATCGCCCGGTTTTACCAGTGCAACTTCCTCCTGGATATCAAAAACTCCTGCCAAGTCCTTCACTAGTTGAGAACCCGGCTGGCCCTCCCAGGTGGTTAGCCGAAGGACCTATCATTGAGGATGAATCGTCTGAATCCATACCTGACGAAAGTCAAAAGGTTGGGGCGGCAGTTGACCCGGTTTTGCCTTCAGAGGCTCTATCTTCGAATGATACCATCACAGAGGAGAATAAAGACGACACCGTCCAAATTCTCTTCATCAACACAGACTCTGACGAACAAGGGGGCAATTTGCCCATTCCTTTATCACAGGAAGGAACTTCGTCAGAGTCATACCCGACCATCTATTCAGTCCCACCACCAAGCAACCTAGTTGTCTCGTTCAAGTGGAACCAACTAGGCAGACCCCGGTTGCCAGCAAGCATACCATTCAGAATTATCGTTCAAATATACATAATGGTAATGGTTGGCAGTATCATTGATGAAGGGGCATCTGTGAGTATCCTTTCCTCTATTGCTTGGAAAGCTCTTGGTTCGCCAACGCTTTTGCCTGAAATGAGAAATCTATCAGGCTTTGATAAAGGAACCAGTCGACCTTTAGGGATCCTCCCCAATGTGCCCATAACATTGAAAGGGAAGACCGTTCAAATGAACGTGATGTTCATTCAAGAACCCTTGGATTATAACCTACTCCTTGGACGAGACTATATATATCGCATGGGAGCCATCGTCTCCTCACTCTTTAGAGTAATGTGTTTTCCACATGAAGGAAGAGTGGTCAAGCTCATGGACCAACTTTCATTTCCTGGATCACGCATCGCAAATAGTCATGTACCATCCCTAAATGGTCTATTCACGCAAGAAATGTCTCAACCCACGGTCCGTCCTCCTGATGAGCGCGAGTAATCCGGGAGGATATGACTGGAACCTAGGGGGCATGCGTCCCGGTCTGCTTCGACAGGAAAACTTTGGGTATAGGGTAGGTTTCCGCGGGAGAATATGACTAGTCTGTACCCCGCCCATGCTGGAAGAGGGTTATTCTAGAATAAGATTCTTTTGTCAAAGTTATGTGAGTTGGCGGGCATCGTCGCTCACCTTTGTCTATTTCGGTATACATTGCCGAGGAAGTGTTTTGTTTGAAAGATTAACGAGACAATCTTTGGGTAACCTGAAAGAGGTAAGCCTCTCTCATTAAAACAATTGTTTTGACGGAAAAGAAGTAGAGGTAACCTTGAAATCGTACTTTATACCTGGGGGCATGCAAACCTTTTGGAGTGCAAGCAAAGAGCGATTATTTATCTATTTTTTGGGTTAGCCGTTTCCTAACTTGCATAAAGAAAGGATGCGAGGCATAGCTTTGTAAGATGAAGCTCCATAAAAAATAGAATCTTAATGAGACATTCTTATCATATGACTGGGTAATCAAGCAGTTTTAGCACACAGTTCATGCTCGTCAAAAAATAAATGCAAGATCCGAGCAGTTTTAGCACATAGTTCATGCTCGTTAAAAAATAAACATAAGATCGAGCAAATGTTTCCACCCACGTTTAAGCTCGTTAAAAAATGAACTATCCTGGTAAATAACCACTGTGAATGTAATATCATCAGCCATTAAAGCCTTGGTCGTGTTTGCACCGTCACCTCCACTTTTCCATTGGCCGATCGTTCACCTCCATATGTTTGTTTACCCATTTTGAGGAACAGCTGCAAAGAGTGATTTCACTAGCCATCCTTGTGACACTGTCGTGATTGGAAAATTCCAACCTGTACCTGGAATCAGCCGCTAACCTGTTTCATCACTCGTTCCTCAAAAGACGAGTCTTCTTTAAGCTCTTTTCATCTGACTCGTAAAATATGAAAAGATTGCCGAGTCCTTGGCCTTCCAGCTCGTTAAAGGGACAGGAAGTGCTATCCCTCCTCTAGATTTTAATCTTTTTGGACCTGAGGGATTATTGCACAAAAAGATCGAGCGCTTGTTTTATTCGGCTCGTTAAAACTATCGAAAACTCATCCCTTATGTATTGTTTTATACCTTTTCGGACCTAAGGGATTAGATGACGAAAAAGGACTTTTGGAGTTAACTTTATGTACCTTTTCAGACTCTCTAAAAATGAAAAGGACCGAGTTATCCTTGTCGTTAGACTCGTTAAATGCATTAAATAGCGACAAACTTGTCTTTAGACGAGAATGAGTTTCATTATCGCTAGGCTCGTTAAAACATAGCGATGGGCTTGCCCGAAGGGCAGGTTATAGAACAAGCATATGTTATCCTCCTCAAACTTGACAAAAATAAAGAGGTACTGGTCAGCAATGACTGGGGAAAAATTGGGAGAAACTCAAGAAAACTTTGATGGTAGCAAGTCGCTCTTGAACATGACACTTTTCCTCCGTACCACAATCAGGTTGGGTTGTTTCATTCACCAGTCACATCCATGGTCTTGCCATACCATCCATATTTGGGGTAATGCTACCAATCCATTGCATCAGTGTCGCCATATGTTCAAGAGAAGTCGTTCAGAAAATTCAACCGTGTCCCATCCACTGCCGTACATTATCCTTCATCCTTTCATGACCGCCACCCTAAATCATATGTCACAGATCGTTTTCACCTCCATCAAAATCATTAGCTCCGTTTCGTGTCATTGATGTGGGATTCATTAAGGCCCTCCTTTGACGGATCACTTCTTGTCGACATCAGCTCATTATCCAATAAGTTGATCTAGGAACAACCCCTTCAGTACTTTGAAGCTTGCATGCCTCAATGGCAAGTTTCTCACTTCCGGCGACAGGTATACATCAATGACCTTCGACCAAAAGATTTTGCGTGGTGTTCGACGCCAAGTCCTTTATTCACACCACGTGAATTGTACTGCAGTACCTTGAGGGTCATTATCATTATCGGTGATTCCTCTCGCGCTTGTTAACGGTTTACCTCATTGACCGGTAATCAAGCGATGTCTTTCCATGTTCGACTCCAGAACATTTCTCACATGGATCGACATGTACTTAGAGTGAAGATCGAACAAGTTTGAAGACCCCGGATCTAGTTTCATCCATCCAGGCTGCGATATATATTCAGGAAAGATAAAGACATTGACATGTACATCATTGCAGCAGATAATCATCCTACCCAAAGGATGATAATTTCATCAAAATTATCAGTCTACCACCAGACGATTGTCTGTTCTATGTATAGAAAAATGAACTTATAAAGCTGAGCATGGGAATGCCCGCCTCAGCTAGATCATGAAAGCAATATGAAAAATAATGTATTGTATTGTATCTTATTACAGGTCTCCTCCCAGCACTGGAAGAACTTCGGATCCCCTTGATAAAGCATTTCACCCGATAAACGACCTCATACTTTAGGGGTCAACTGTTATAGACATTTTTGTGCCTTACAACATTGAGCATGAAATGTCCATAATATAAGGGATCCAAAGTCCCTAAACATGTTGTTCCTACCCTTAGAGGAACAAGGCTAACAAACCAAAACAATTCACAGAAGTTCTCCACCAGAAACTGCTCAAAAACAAGTCAATTCAGGATCAATTCAATAGCTCCACTAGCTGTCTGCGTGGAATGTCAAAGCCAACACTGGCTACCTGTACTACAACACAGGTAGAAGCACTACCAGGGTGCGTTGAGCGAGAATTGCCAAATGGAAAGTTCATTCCAAGAGGTGTCAAGACCCAGGAAGCTTCCAGAATCTTCCTCAATGACACTTGCCTCAGTGAATTCGACTGGTGATGAGTAAGAGGTTCCTAATCTCCAAGTGGAAGCAAGAACCTCCAAGTGGAATCAAGAACTGACAGAGGGAGAGGACACTAGTCAGATCTCAAGCTGACTCATCCTCTCTCCAAACATCTATATATGGATCTCTCCTCCATAATATCTAGAGGCTGGAATTTTATTATTGCAAAGAATTGCTGTTGGTTTGAGATTGGAATCATTGGGTGCTTAATGCTTTGAAGGGGGTGAAGATAGGAATTCCATTTGCTGGGAAGGAGATGCTGGATTGGAGCCCTCTGGGTTGTATCTCTTCCTGAACCTTGTTATTCATCAATAAAGCTATCTTGGTTTCTCCTATATACTGATGTATGTTTGATGTATGATTGCATTAGTATGTTTAGTTTATTTCTAATCCTGAACTAGTTATGAATATGAATCCATGTCTTGTGTAGTGTTCTCTTCCTGTGATCTTGCAGAAACCTCTTGAAGCTAGGCGAGCAAGAAGGCAAGTAGCTGGGAACTCTCCAAGAGAAGAGAAACCGGATCGAGGGACAAACGGAAGACACCGGTTAGTCCATCCATCTCTCTTCATTCTTAATTCATAAAGGAAGAATACTAGAATAGCTGTCTCTGTTTTTTGCTAAGGAACTGTCACACCTTAGGTGGATAGGATCGTCTTGTATATGCATTTTTCCCCACAACAATTTCCAATACTTTAACAAGCTGGAAAAGGCAAGTGATCGACAATATTTTCGTATTTAACAAGTCTGAAAAGGGTTTAAAGAGGACTCTATTGTTTTCTTTTCATTTTTGAATCAAAGCTCGAAAAGAAGACAAAATGTTTGCTTGGTGGTAAAAGATGTTCAATTCACTGTTTAGCACATCAGGTTCTTTCATATGTTTTTCAACCTGCTCAAAACTCCATCAAATCCATTAGAAATACATATATATGGATTAAAAATGGACTAAACTAACATTTCACTTTGAAGTACATGAATAGTAAACATAAAAAGTAGTTTTAACATTTCATTTTCATCATTTCATTTCAAATTTGGAATTTTGGAGTTCTGAAGCAGTTTTCCCTCTCAAATTTCACGAGTTGATTTCGGGAGATCCAGTGGACCATTCTTCGCTCCATGATGACCAGGTAGAAGCTATCCTTAAGCTCTCATTTTCATTCCATCTTTTCTAGATTCTGAGCAAGCTTTTTCACTTTTCTGGGCCCCTGGGGTTTAAAGATTTCGTTCCTCAATCATCGCACCTAGCTAGTTTCAAACGGTGTGATGCATACTGAGCTACCCACAGGCCAGTCATTATGCATCTCACCTTGCTCAATGGTAGGGTGCGATGGGTGCAGAAAGGAAACTTTATACAATGTTTTTTCATCAAATATTTACCTTTTTTTGCTCAATATTCGATCATAACTCATCTATTTTTTGCATTTTAGATATTTTTTGGATCAAGATGGTTGTCACATGGTGTGAATGAGAACATGAAGAAGAGGATATGATTGGTTTACATGACCAGGGCACAGTGGATACATTAAGAAATTGTGATTTACAGAAGTTTTTCTGCACACAAATAAAAAAATGCTAAATGCAAATGCATGTATTTATTTTTGCTTTCCTTAATGTGAAAAATGCCAAAAGGAAAACTAAATGCAGTAAAGATCTGAAATATTTCACTCATAATGACATTTTCGACAATTTCTTCTTCAAAAGAGAAGGGAAGACTCAAAAACGACACTTACAATTTTGAACAAAAAATATTTTGACACTTCGAATGTAAACAAATCAAATCAAATGCATCAAGATAAGTTCAATCAATTATCAAGGGAAGGAAGAACTTACGACACTTCTCTTTTCGACAAAAAATGACAATTACAACACTTTTTGTACCAAAGCAACAAATCGACTAAAACAACTTTTCGACAATGGTTTGTAAATGATGAACAAATACACAAAAACATTCACTAATCCTAATGTAATTGAGGCTGATCTAAGTGATTCAAGTAAGCTTCAGTAAAGAGGCACTATTCATTTACAGCAAAACAACCAAACAAAACTGAAAGCAGGTCAAAAACCCTCAATTTCTAGATGGAAAAAGAGTTCAGTCAATCATCACACATAATCTTCATAGAAATTGAGATGCATCACACTGCCTACACTTGGGAGGTGCTATGCATACTGAGTCATAGTGGAAGACAGTGCGATGGTCCAGCGACCGCAACTGAAATGGGTTTTGGCTCAAAAGTTGCGCTGTTTTCAATGTATTAAGCTGGGTTTTGATGAACAATGATGAGCAAAGTATGATGGAATGTCTTGAGAGGTTACTGAGCTACCAAAAGGGTATCTAGATGTGCTTGCAAGTCAAATGTTTAATTCATAAATTAAACCAGAGATTGACTGAAGAAGCATTCATCTACTATGCAATTGCAGAGCAAGAGAAGTTCGAAGGCTACCTGGCTGACTTCAGACTCTGTCTATAGTTTATCAAATTGAACATAAAAAAAAAATAATAAAAACAAAAAAACATATGTTCACTCCGTAGTGGAGTGACCAATTTGTTTACGGGAAAAATAGTGTTCCTAAAGAATATTAGCCCTCTAGGTTTGGAAGCTATCCTAGAAACAACAGTTTAAAGCAATTCAATGATTTCTTCTATGTGTAACAGATAAGAGAAAGATAATGGAACCAACCTAGAACTTCTGCTTAATCTCTTGCTTGCTCTCTCTCGCTCCTTTGACAGATCCTGCAACTCCTCCCCGTACTTAACACATTTGGAGAGTACCTACACAAGTACAACAACAAATAATCGTCAAAGCATCATGATCTATTACAACATAAACATTACAGAATCAGATATATAATGAAAAAATGATAGCATTCACAAATGATAACATTCACAATTGCACAATAATATGGAAGAAAAGTTGAAGAGATTTATTAATAGAAAGGAGAATTACAACGTAATTTTCTAATCCAGCATCATCCTCCCAGCTTCAATCCTTATGGACCTCATGAAATAGCAAGATCATACCAACAAGAATAAAATACTCTTTCCTCAATTACAAACTATCAACACTTCCTTTCAATTCACCATATTCCAGCCCCTAGATCTCTTGGATGAGGGATCCATTTATAGATGTTTGCAAGGGTCTGAGTCATCCATGGGGTTTGATTAGTGTCATTCCACTTGTTACAATTGGTTCCACAAGAGAAGGGATTGAAGATTTTCTTAGATCTCTTATTCATCCTTGGGCGAATTCAGAGAGGCAAGTGGCATAGGAGAACTTTCTAGAAGATTCCATGAGCAACCACCTAGCAAATTATCCCAGAAATTTTTCCATCCTCACCCATTGCACCCTATAGAATGCCTAAATAGTATGCATCACACCCTAGCAGTGTACCACTCAGTGTGAATTGCACTTTGCCATTGGAGCAATCAGTATGGTTCAATTTAGGCAATTTCTAGATGGTTTCTTAGATAGAACTTTTGGGGACTGATCTATTCAGATGACTATGTTCCTTCAGGATATGAAACAACTCTTTTAGGGGTTGATGAGCCCTAATACATTGACATATAATTTTGGGGTTGAGGTTCCCAAATATTTCTATAACAAACATGGAGATCGTGCATGGCACAAAAATGGCAATTGGGAAGCTTAGATCCAGAAATGGAGGTTGTTTTTGATACACGATTAGCGCTATCAGTAGGAAAAACCCCTTGAAGAGGAAAGGCCCTAAGCACTCAATCACAAGGGAAACCAGAAAACCGTGCGAAAGTGCTAAAACCGACAAGGCGGGTTCTACTCTCAAAATCGGTAGAATATCGGAGGCATTTCGAGTGGTAAGCGGGTTTGGCCAAGGACCAAGAGATTCCATACACCGAGTGATGCGTGTCCAACAGATGAGAGAGAAAAACCACTTACATCGTGGGGTAATGGCCGATCAACTCAGCTGTGTGATATAAGCGAAGACCGTGAAATCTGGAAGCTCCAGATCAATGAAGAAGGTTCAACCCAATGGATGACTAGACTCGAGGGAGAAATAAACTGTGGCACATAAGATTTGAAGTCTGATTTGACCGATGAGTCGACAAAAGGATCCGTTTCATAGGCATCTGGGAAATAATGGAAAAAATTACCATTTAGTAAGAACTAACACTCAGTTCACAAAGAGATAGGTGGCCACCTCTCTGTGAAGCATTACACAACGATGATGACACAGGGTAGAGGAGTCCCAGTGGACAGAGGCAGGAAATCCAAAGAGCCGAGAAGTAGAAACGAACAGTCGGAGGAAGGAACTAGCTTTAAAGCCACGAATATGACAGAGGTAGGGAAGCAAATAAGAAATGAAGAAGCCAAAGGCCGAGAGACATAGAAAGAGAGGAAAAATTGTAGAGAACAGAGAAGTCGAGCTGACCATCAGAGTAAGGGCAACATCAAGCAGACAGAGACCAATTGAGGTCGAAATTCAGTAAGGGGAGTTTGTGAAATCTAAGGACTTTGGAATTCCAAGTGCCATCGCACTGATCATCCTCTGTCAAGTGAGACTCGGATTGACCTCCTTATTGTAAGACTCTATTTCAAACACATAATAAAAAGTCCACCACTAAAGGTTGGACCAAGAGACGTAGCCCAGGAGGATTGGGTGAACTCCTTATTAAATTTTGTTGTGTTTGTGTTTTTCTTACTGTGATCTCTTACTGTTTCAAGTGTCTGTGTATTTTGCAATCTTATCGATCAATTGCCTAAGATAACATACACACAGACACCAGCACATGAATCTATAATACCTTCCTTAATTTCCTGAGGTCACCTAGGGGTGATTTTAGATCAAGTGGTATCAGAGCTATAGGTTGTCAAGATTAGACAAGCTTGTGCTGGATTTATCTATTGAATTCTAACTAGATCAAAGATCAAATTAGGAGAAGGAGAGTTGGTCAAAACTAATCCTGAAATTGGAAGAGTCTATCCTCAGAAGAAAATGTTGGAGGAAGGTTCCATGGCCCGATACCCTCAATTTATAGATAGTTTCATGGCCATGAGATCCATGGTAGAGGAAATGTATAAGGACTTTAGAAAACATAAAGATGAACATTCATCAGGCTCCAAACAAGATAAAGGAGAAGAAGAGTCTCTTCTCCATGACCACTCAAAAGGCAAAGCGAAATAAGAAAACTTTCTCACACCTCCTAATAACCTTGAACATAAAAAGAAGACATCTTTGATTAAACTAGATGTTAAATTTTATTTACCAATATATGATGGAGAGTTGAATGTAGAAAAGCTGGACAATTGGATCAGACAAATTGATGTTTATTGCAGAGTGCAGAGTATCGACTCAGACAAGAGCAAGATTCAGTTGGCTAGCCTACGCCTTGGGGGCACTACCTTGGTTTGGTGGGAAGGCAAGATCCAAGCTAAAATGAAGAGACATGGTAAGACTCTTTCTGTCTGGAGCGAATTTGTTTCTGCAATAAAAAATCAGTTCTATCCACTAGCCTACATGCAGCAAGCCATGATGAGCTGGCAAACTCTTCGCCAATTGAAAGGGCAAAGTGTACAAAGTTACACCCAAGAATTTAGGAAGAGAGCTTTTATTCTAGGAATATCATTAGGCTCACCTGAGACTCTGTTGAAGTACATCAGTGGTATACACAGCTACATGAGGCACACTATCCACATGTTTAATCCCACTAGTATAGATGAGGTATATGTTCAAGCTACGCATCTAGAAGCTAGAGGAAATAATGGGAACCCAGAAGTTGGAGGATCATCCAAGCCCATTGCAAGCAAGAATAAGGAGAAAAGAAGACAAAAATGGAAAGAGAGGAAGGCCGACACTGCACAGAAAAGAAATTCCTCATGCACTCATTGTAAGAAGGATTGACATGATGATGAGCACTGTTGGATTCTGCATTTGGAGCTGAGACCTAAGAAGTTCGAGTGCAAGACTAAGAATACTGTTGTAGCTATTTAGAAAGATTTGGGGTCGGACTCAAGAGATGAAAGAACCATTGCAGCAACAGGTATAAAAGGCAAGAATTATGAAGCATCTACTAGTAATTTTGCACAATCTATTAACGATGAAGAAAATGAGAGAAAAATACATGAGCTTTTCCATATTCGAGTTATTTCCAAGAATCAAAAGATTGATACTTTGTTTGATAGTGGCTCACAAGTAAATTTAATTTCTAAAGAAATTGTAAAGAATTTGGGATTACTGACTACACCTCACAAGAAACCATACCCATTAGGTTGATTAAATGATAAGGCACAACTACAAGTGACTAGACAATGCAAACTTAAGTTTTCTTTTGGGTCAACATTTGTAGATGAGGTTGGGTTAGATATAGTTCCTCTGGATATATGTGGAATTGTTTTAGGAATTCCTTACTTGTATGATTATAGAAAAGCTATTTTCTATAGAGTTTAAAACAAGTATCTACTCGTTAAAGATGGAATCAAATAATTTGCAAGAGCTCATAAGCTCAAGAATAATTATACTCTCATAAACTTAGGGCAGATGAAACGAATTGTAAATTCATGCAATTTTTTTTTACTGATGGTTGTAAAGGAAAAGAAACTTGATAAAACCAATGTATTTGAGGGCTGTGATGCTAAAAAGCAAGCTGATTTAGAACAATTTGTTTCAGAGTATGATATCTTGTTTCAAGAACCTAAAGGTCTGCCACCCAAAAAGGAAATAGTGCATGATATTAATTTGCAGCAAGATGCTCCATTGCCTAACATTGGAATGTATAGGTTGTCCACTTTAGAGAATGAAAAATCAAGAAGCAGGTGCAGGAGTTGCTTGAGAAGGGGTTCATCAAACCTAGCACATCACCATGTGGATCTCCTATCGTTTTGGTGAGAAAGAAAGATGGCCCATGGAGAATGTGCATTGATTACCAACAAGGAATAAGATAACAATCAAAAATTGTTATCCCCTTTGTTGGGTCCCTATAATACTAGTGATTACCCCATTACTATTGTAGTTATACCCCTTATTTATATTGTTGTGCCCCTATTACCCCCATATTGTTATTTTTGTGCCCCATAGAATCCCTCTATTGTTATTTTTGTGGCTTTATATTATTATTGTTAGGTCGGCTAGATTATATTGTGACTCCTTAGACTCCTATATATAGAAAGGAGGTTTTGTCATTTGTATCATCCAAGAATTGTTCATTTATGTAATGTAAGGGAGGTTTCCCCGTCGAAGAGGCTGAATTCTAATGCGTTTATCTATCTTTTCTATCTTTTCTTGAGTTGGTTTCATAACATTTGGTATCAGAGCTTTGGATTCTAGGGTTTCGCTGCTCCAAATAGGTCATCGTGGAATTTTCGCTATAAAATTGTTTCTGTGATGTTTCAGACGTCACAAAAAAACCCATTTGACAAGAAATCGCGCTGAACCTTCGGTCCAAATTTCAGAGCTTTTAGCATGATATTTGCGGAGATATGATCTGAGGAAGTTGGTCTTTTTGCAGACTCCTGAATTACATTCAAAACAGGTGACCTGGGGAAAATTGTCATAACTTTTTCTCTGGGGATCGGATTGAAATTTCATAAGAAGGTAAAGAAAGAGGACGGAATTTAGTTTCTTGTGTGTGTGTTTCAGATTCAAAGGTTGAAACAGTGACTCGTGGCACGTCGTACAAGTTCGCTCTACTGAACCAGTCTAAAAACAGGTCACTGTGGGAGATTTCACATAACTCTTCCTTGGAGAATCCAATTTGGCTCAGACTTGTGGCATTGGAAAGAGGACGCAGAAGGCTACTACAGGTAGCAATTTCAGAATTGGATGATCCAAAATTACAGAGATACATCAGATTCAATATCAGGCTTCTATAAAGTGAAAAAAGGTGTGTAGTTTTTTTTTTAATTTTTTGTGTAAGCTTGGTTTAACGGAAATCAAAGGGCATAGTAAATCATTATTATCAGTAACTGATGCCCTGAGGAAAGAATATGCAAACACCTAGTAAGGCACCTGAAAGCTCTAGCATGACCCATGAAGAAGAGGAAGAAATGCTACATGATATATCAAAATTACAAGAACAAGTGCAACAAATGTCATGCTCACAAAAGCTAACAGAAGCTAAGATAAGTGGCGTGGAATCTAATATAAATGGCGTGGAATCTAATATAAATGGCATGGAATCTAAGATAAAGGGCATGGAAGCTAAGATGGATGATTCGAAGACAGATTTGAAGAGAGACATGGAAGATTTGAAGATAGATATGAAGACAGACATGGAAGAATTGAAGAAGTTGCTACAAGAAAGGGTCACTAATGGTGAAAAGGTAGTAAAGGAAACTCATGATGAGAACAAAAGAAATGTTAATCATGATTTCATAGATGCTAATGTTGGATCAAAGAATCACCATATTCCAAAAATCGATATGAGGAAGTTTGATGGCAAGGATCCCGCCACATGGATATTACAGATGGAGCAATTCTTCGATCTCAATAATGTGCAAAACGCACAAAAGGTACGTATGGCAACTGTATATTTGGAACCAAATCAGTTTGTATGGTATCAATGGCTTTGCTCTCTTAAACAATTTATCACTTGGGCAATTTTTACGGAAGAATTGATAGCACATTATGAAGATACAAAAAGCAACACTTTTTTTAGCCAATTGATAAGTCTCAAACAAAAGGGTTCAGTAATGGAGCACATTGAGGAGTTCCAAAAATTGAACATAAGGGTAAAAGATATTCCAGAGGAGCATAGGATTGATGTGTTCATAGGGTCTTTAAAGGATAATATCCAACATGATGTTCGCCTTTGGGAACCTGATTCATTAGAGAAGGCATTCAGGTTAGCAAGAAAAATGGAAAGCAAAATTATGGCAACCAGGAAGCATACCACTCACAACTATAAAGATGGAAGTGTTGTTGCCCCTAGTCTTCCACAACCTATAAGGTTGACACCACAACAATTGGAAGAAAAAAGAGCAAAAGGGCTTTGTTACAGTTGTGATAGCAAATACACTAAAGGTCATAAGTGTGCTGAGAAGAAATTATTCTACATAGATTGTGAAGAGGAAGAAGAAAAGGAGCAAGAAAGGTCAAAAGAAGAATATATACTTCAGGAACAAAGCCTAGATGAAGAACAAATAAATCCGACCATATCTTGTAATGCATTGGCGGGAATTACCACTCCTCAAACCATCAAGATAGAAGGACAAATCAAGAAGAAAAAGGTAATAGTGTTGATTGATTCAGGAAGCACCCACAATTTTATTCATTGTAGGGTAGCAAAAGAATTGAATTGCTTCCTATATCCAGCACCAGAGTGTCAAGTGATGATTGCAAATGGAGGAAAAATAAATTGCTCTGGAAAGTGCCATAATATCAAGCTATCCATGGGAGAATATGTATTGACTAGCCCAATGCTTTCCATTCCAATGGGAGGTGCTGATGTTGTACTAGGAGTCCAATGGCTACAATCCTTGGGTACAATAGCTTTTAATTTTCAAGAACTTTTCATCAAATTTTCTATGGAAGGAAAGGAAGTTGAATTAAGGGGTATTGCAGGGAAACCAGGAAAGATAATCAGCTCTCATGGTATGACAAAGCTTCTAAAAAAGGAGCAAAGAGGTGTAATTGCACAATTATGTTCGCTAGATGTTTCCACATTGGAATCATCTATTTCTCCAGATCTCCAAAAAGTCTTGGACAATCATTCCAAGGTATTTGAGACTCCCAAGGGTCTCCCACCTATGCGTGATCATGATCATGCTATTCATCTGATTCCAGGAAGTGTTCCTCCAAACATCAGGCCGTACAGATATCCCTATGTCCAAAAAAGTGAAATTGAACGTATGGTTGCAGAAATGCTAGAGGCTGGTATAATTCAACCGAGTCAAAGTTCTTTCTCAGCTCCAGTAGTATTGGTGCACAAGAAGGATGGATCATGGCGCATGTGTCCGGATTATAGGGAGCTCAACAAGCTCACTATTAAAGATAAGTTCCCCATTCCTGTTATTGATGAATTACTGGATGAATTGCATGGATCAATTTACTTCACCAAGTTGGATCTTCGTTCGAGATATCATCAAATCAGAATGAAGATTGAAGACATTCCGAAAATGGCATTTAGAACTCATGAGGGTCATTATGAATTTTTGGTCATGCCTTTTGGCCTTACCAATGCACCTTCAACATTTCAAGGTTTGATGAATTCAATTTTCAAACCATTCCTTAGAAAATTTGTGTTAGTATTTTTTGATGATATACTAATCTACAGCAAGTCTTGGAAGGATCATGTTGAACATGTTGACAGGGTGCTACAACTATTGGAGGAGAAACAATTATATGCAAAAAGATCCAAATGTTTCTTTGGAGTCCAGGAGGTGGAATATTTGGGTCATATTGTATCTCATGAAGGAGTTAAGGTAGACCCTAGCAAAATTAAAGCCATTAAGGAATGGAAAATCCCCACATCCATAAAGCATCTGCGAGGATTTCTTGGGTTGACAGGGTATTATCGCAAGTTTGTTAAGAATTATGGGAGAATAGCAGCACCTCTAACAACATTATTGAAGAAAGATTCATTTTCATGGACTCCGGAAGCAACAAAGGCCTTTGAACATCTTAAAGAGGCAATGTGCCAAGCACCGGTCTTAGCTACATCGGACTTCACAAAAACCTTTATTGTGGAATGTGATGCTTCAGGAAATGGAATTGGTGTTGTTCTAATGCAAGATGAAAGACCCATTGCTTTTGAAAGTCGTCCAATCAAGGGAAAGTTTTTAAGAAAAGCTATTTATGAGAAGGAAATGTTGGCAATACTCCATGCACTTAAGAAATGGCGACCCTACCTAATGGGAAGACACTTCAAGGTAAAAACGGATCATGATAGCCTTAAATACTTTTTAGAACAAAGATTATCCTCTGAAGAGCAACAAAAGTGGGTCACAAAGATGTTGGGTTATGACTTTGAAATCATCTACAAAAAAGGGAAGCAAAATGTGGTGGCAGATGCACTCTCAAGAAAGGATGAGGATGTGGAAGCATTGTTGTGTGCCATTTCTATTATCCAACCAGATTGGATAAACGAAGCAAGGGAGGAATGGAAGAATGACGAAGAAGTGTGGGCACTTATTCGAAAGCTACAACAAGATTCCAGTACTTCTGATACATTTAGCTGGAAAAATGATTCGTTATGGTACAAAGATCGCTTATACCTCTGTAAGAATTCCCAGCTAAAACAAAAGATTCTTATGGAATTGCACACTTCTCCCTTAGGAGGGCACTCAGGATTTTTAAAAACTTACCACAGGGTTAAGAAGGAATTTTTTTGGGATGGCCTTAAATCAGATATTCAAAAGTTTGTGGCGGAATGTTTGGTTTGCCAGCAAAATAAAGTTGAAACAATTAAGACACCGGGTCTATTACAACCTTTATCCATTCCAAGCCAACGTTGGGAGGAGGTTTCAATGGATTTTATCACAGGTTTACCCAAGTCTGAGGGAAAGAGTGTCATCATGGTGGTAGTTGACAGACTTACCAAGTATGCACACTTTTGTGCATTATCACATCCATTTAAAGCCAGTACAGTTTCTACTGCATTTATGGAAACAGTTCAAAAGCTACATGGAAACCCAAAGATTATTGTAAGTGACAGAGATCCCATTTTCACTGGAAATTTTTGGACAGAATTATTTTCTTGTCTTGGTACTCAGTTAGCTCATAGCTCATCTTATCATCCTCAATCTGATGGGCAAACTGAGATAGTAAACAAATGTTTGGAAGGATATCTTCATTGCTTTGTATCTGATAAACAGACACAATGGGTCAAATGGTTGCCTCTGGCTGAATGGTGGTATAACACTTCCTTCCATACAGCAACAAAAATGACCCCATTTATGGCACTTTATGGGTATCAACCACCATCCATCACATCATATTTAAGAGAAAATTCTAAGGTTCAGGCAGTGGAACATCACATCGAACATCAACAACAAGTCCTCCAACTCTTAAAGGATAACCTCGTGTTGGCACAAAATAGAATGAAACAACAGGCAGATCAACATCGCAGTGAAAGAAGTTTTGATGTAGGTGATTGGGTATTCCTACGGCTACAACCATATAAGCAAATGTCCCTAAAGCAAGCTAAGAAGGATAATAAATTATCACCAAAGTATTATGGTCCGTACAAGGTGTTGCAAAAGATTGGTACTATGGCATACAAATTGGAGCTTCCTGCAGCTTCTCGATTGCACCCAGTTTTCCATGTTTCATGTTTAAAGAAGGTTATAGGTGACAAGCTCCAAATTCAAAAAATATTTCCAGAACTTGACGAGGAAGGAAAAATTATATTGGAACCGGAAGCAGTCACAGAAACAAGAACTCGAAAGCTACGAAATCGATCAATTTCAGAGTATCTTATCAAGTGGAAGAACTTATCCACTGAAGATTCCACATGGGAGGATGAGAATTTTATGCAGAAGTATCCAGAACTACTCAAGCGTTGAGGACAACACTTTTTTGAAGGAGAGGGGCATGTTGGGTCCCTATAATACTAGTGATTACCCCATTACTATTGTAGTTATACCCCTTATTTATATTGTTGTGCCCCTATTACCCCCATATTGTTATTTCTGTGCCCCATAGAATCCCTCTATTGTTATTTTTGTGGCTTTATATTATTATTGTTAGGTTGGCTGGATTATATTGTGACTCCCTAGACTCCTATATATAGAAAGGAGGTTTTGTCATTTTTATCATCCAAGAATTGTTCATTTATGTAATGTAAAGGAGGTTGCCCCCTCGAAGAGGTTGAATTCTAAGGCGTTGATCTATCTTTTCTATCTTTCCTTGAGCTGGTTTCATAACACCCTTCCTCACATAGATGATCTATTAAATCAATTGAAAGAAGCTGTTTATTTTTCCAAATTAGACTTGCATAGTGGATATCATCAGGTCAGAGTTACAGAACAAGATGCATGGAAGACTGCTTTCAAAAGAAAGCAGGGATTGTATGAGTGGCTAGTTATGCCTTTTGGCTTAACTAATGCTCCTGCTACTTTCATGAGAATAATGAATGATGTACTCAAACCTTTTCTTGATGATTTTGTTATTGTATATCTGGATGACATTCTTATATTTAGCAAAACATGGGAAGAACATTTAAAGAATGTTAAGCAGACACTGGATGTTTTGAAAAGAGAAAACCTTTATGTTAAACTCTCAAAATGTGAATTTGGAAAAACATCTTTGAATTATTTGGGACATATAGTAGGGGGTGGTGAATTGAAGATAGATCCCTCTAAGGTGGCATTCATTGTAAACTGGCCTAAACCCAAATCTGCTACAGAAGTTAGGAGCTTCTTAGGAGCAGCACAATATTGGAGAAAGTTCATTTCTAACGTTTCCTTAATTCCCTTACATGCTTTAACAGGATTGAACAAGGTGTTTCAGTGGGGAGGAAAATATTAGAAAGCCTTATACACCTTGAAAGAAAAGATTAGTACAGCACCAGTACTAGCACTGCCTGATCTTCAAAGAACATTTGAGATCCAAACGGATTCCAGTGACTATGCCAGGGGAGCAGTGTTGATACAGCACAGTAAACCCATATGTTATCATTCTAAGACATTTAATTTTGCAGTGGTTAACTATCCCACATATGATAAAGAATTGTATGCATTAGTACAGAGTGTGAAAAAGTGGAAACATTACTTAATTGGCAAAGAAATAGTTATACATAGTGATCATCAACCACTTCAATATCTACACTCCCAAACTAAGTTGCAGGACTCAAGGCACTACAGGTGGATGGGTTTCTTACAACAGTTTCATTTAGTCATCAAATATAAAAAGGGTATACATAATAAAGTTGCAGATACGTTATCTAGACCCATTATAAATGCATCTACTATACTTAAGCATAATTCTGTATTACATGAGAGCTACATTGAACAATATGCTCAATATATGGACTTTAAAGATTTATATGAAACTTTAATTCAAGGAAAACAAGTAGAAGAATTGGATTATCACATTAAGGACCGACTCCTATATCATTGTGGGAAGCTATGCATTCCACAAACTGAAAAAGTAAAGATAATACGAGAGGCACACACTTCTCTAATATCAGTGCACTTTGGGGTAAGTAAAACAGTTGCACAGCTACAAAGATTTTGTTATTGGCCAAAAATGAACGAGACAGTTTCTAGATATGTCAGAGGGTGTACTATGTGTGCTAAAATCAAGCCCAGCAATAGAAAAATAGGCTTGTACACTCCATTTCTAGTTCCTTCTCATCCTTGGGAAAGTTTTTCCATGGACTTTGTTGGAGGACTGCCTAAATCTAGGAAAGGTCATGATTATCTGTATGTTGTTGTGGATAGGTTCAACGAAATGTGTATTTTGATACATTGTAATAAACAGATTACAGCTAAACAAACTGCAAACTTGTTCTTTCAGCATGTATGGGTTCATTTTAGATTACCCACTTCCATTATCTCTGATCTAGACACCCGATTTGTGGGGAAGTTTTGGTCAGGTCCGTGGGAAATGATGGACACCAAACTAAAGAAAAACACAACTTTCCATCCACAAACCGATGGCCAGATAGAACTAATCAATAGGATGGTGATCCAGTTGCTCAGGGGATATTGCAGCAAGCATACCAAGCTTTGGGATGAACATTTGTGTTATGCGTAGCATGCTTACCACCAAGCCAAACATTCTTCCACACAAAGATCTCCTTTTGAGACCTGTTTTGGTTTCACACCAAGGTCTCCCTTGGATTTTGGGGGGACACAACGATGTGGACAAGGCAACTAGGTTCATTGAACAAATCCAAGAGATCCATCAGGCAGTACAGGAACAACTGGAAAAGAGCCAAGCCAAATACAAGGCAAGGCATGACAAGCATCTAATGGAGCATAGTTTCCAAGTTGGTGATCAAGTCTGGCTGTATATCAACAAAGACAGGATGCAAGGTGGAGGTAAAAAGCTAAAACCAATAAGGTATGGACCTTTCAAGATCCTTGAGAAAATTGGTGAGAATGATTTTCAACTTGATTTTCCAGCTTATGTGCACATCTACTTAGTCGTCAATGCAGATAGCTTGAGACTATTTGAACTTTCGTTAATTGAAGATCCTAAAGAGCAGAGTCAACTACCTTCTATTGATGACCTGCTACCTGAATATATTAATGAATTGTAGGAAGACACAATTCTAGACAGGAAAGTGAGAACGACGTGCAGGGGATATGTTGAGTACCTTAGAATTGGGCTCAGGGGTTCAAAGCCAAGCAGTGCAAAATGGATAGAGATTGGACAGGTGAGAAAGTTGTATCCTCACTTAGTCGATGCTTGAAAAGCAACTTTTGGTAGTCCAAAAGATTTTTTAGTGGGAAGGTCGTGATCCAAATTGGATCCTCAAACAATTCCATGATTGTTAAGAATGAATGACAGACTTCCAAAAATCTTATAGCTATCAGAAATAACCTTTGAATAATGGTAATTTGCAGCTAGCATGGAACAACAAGGACCTTCAGTCAAAGCGCGTTGACCGTTGGCCCATGGAGACCACGCATGGTGCAAAAATGGCAATTGGGAAGCTCAGATCTAGAAATGGAGGCTGTTTTTGATACACGATTAGCGATTAGCGCATCACTAGGCAAAACCCCTCGAAGAGGAAAAGCCTTGAGCACTTGGTCACAAGGGAAATTGAAAAACTGTGGGAAAGCACTAAAACTGACAAGGCGGGTTCCGCACTCAAAACTGGCAGAATATCGAAGGCATTTCGAGTGGTAAGTGGGTCTGAGCACCAAGTGATTCCATACACCGAGTGACATATGTCCGGCGGATGAGACAGAAAAACTACTGACATCACGGGGTAATGGTCGAGCAACTCAATCATGTGATATAAGCGAAGACCGTGGGATCTGGAGGCTCCAAATCAATGGTGAAGGTTCAACCCGATGGAAAACTGAACTCGAGGAAGAAATAAAATACGACGCATAAGATTTGAAGTCCGATTTGACCAATGAGTCGACAGAAGGATCTATTTCGCAGGCATCTGGGAAATAACAGAAAAAACGAGTGTTCAGGAACAACTGACGCTCAGTTTGCAAAGAGACAGGTGGCCACCTCTTTGTAAATAATTACACAGTGATTATGATGTAGGGCAGAGGAGTTCTAGCGGACAAAGGTAGGCGATCCAGAGAGCCAGGAAGTAGAAATGAATAGTCGAAGGAACGAACTAGCTTTAAAGCCACGAAGCTGACAGAGGCAGGGAAGGAGAGAAGTAGTGAAGAAAACAAAGGCCGAGAGACACAGAAAGAGAGGCAAAATTACAAAGAACAGAGAAGTCGAGCTAACCATTAGAGTAAGGGCAGCATCAAGTAGACAGAGACCAATTGAGGTCGAAATTCGGTAAGGGGAGTCTGTGAACTCTAAGGACTTGGGAATTCCAAGTGCAATCCTACTGATCATCCTCTATTAAGTGAGACTCAGATTGAGATCCCTATTGTAAGACTCTATTTTAAAGACATAATAAAAAGGCAACCACTGAAGGGTAGACTAGGAGACGTAGCCCAGGAAGATTGGGCGAACTCCTTATTAAATTTTGTTGTGTTTTTGTTTTTCTTACTATGATCTCTTACTGTTTCAAGTGTCTATGTATTTTGCAATCTTATCGATCTGTTGCCTAAGATAACATACACACACACACCAACACATGAGTCTGGAATACCTTCATTAATTTCCTGAGGTCACCTAGGGGTGATTTCAGATCACTCGGTAGGGCCTCGTGAGGGCGACTATAATAAAGGCGTGAAGGCCTCATAGGATAGGAGAGTGTGCGAAGGACCTAGCGCAAAGGTGTTCACCGTTGGACTAAATTGACCCCTCAGACATCTCAAGGGTGCAAAAACCTAGTTCCAGCATCCTCCCATACTCCTTCGGGTGAGACTTCAGTCCAGGCTCCGTGGATTGTTGCCAAAAGGGCCAATAGTCTAGGGCTTTATTTGGCTATCTATCTCTGAACCTGGATCAAGCCCCAACAAGCCAACAAATGGTTCCATTGCCGGGACCAAAATCTGCATAGAGATGTATGATCTCATATCACTGAAATCCAACTAAGAAAGAAATTGAAGACTGGTTGGATAGGAATATTCATGAGTTCGCGGCATAGGAGAAAAGGAATCCATGACTATCAAAACAAAAGCGGTTAGACTACTACCTGTACATGGAAATCCATGAAATTTTCTTCGCATCTTTCCCTACTGAGCTGTACAAGTGGATCGCAAAGCTAGTAAATAGCCAAGGAAGGTGGAGACTTGATAATCCTATTTTGTGGACTGTAGAATTCTTGCACATATTGGAAGCAATGGAGGATAAGATCACGCACGCTATTGATCACTGGCTCAATGGGATTACAGGAGGATTCATTACTAAGTTTGTGGTAGATACTTCAGTTAGCTATAGCGAGGCAAACGATGCTTTTTCAAAGTACCGTGAGGTAAGTATGTTAAGTCTCTGAAAACTTGGATTAAAATGCTACTATGTGAAGAGTGGATTATGTGAATACATTGATGTTCTGGGCTACGCGAAGTGGAAGAATTTACAGAAACGAAGGAAGTGCAGAACTAGAAACTATCCCCTTGATTTCACCTCCAAAAGGGGGCGAGGAAGAGCTTGCAAAAGTATCACCAAGAAGTGTGATCAATTTTATAAGGCATAGGGTTCCATGCATACCAACCTCACCCACACCACCACCACTATCACTACCTTCAACCCCATCTTCACCCATACCACCCCCGCCACCACCACGAGTTGATATGGCAAGCACGATAAAGTTGCTAGTATTCAATGGAATAGGAAATGAAGATCCAGACTAGTTTTGGTTCAAGATAAGGGTT
This sequence comes from Pinus tabuliformis, assembly GCA_031772625.1. Lineage (NCBI taxonomy): Eukaryota > Viridiplantae > Streptophyta > Pinopsida > Pinales > Pinaceae > Pinus > Pinus tabuliformis. The sequence continues at coordinate 37,029,679 of CM062806.1, read as the reverse complement.
GTATCAAAAGCATAGGGAGTTACAAAAGATAATATAAATAAAGTGACACTGGTCAATGCTCTATAGGATCATGTGCTAACCTGGTATATTAAGTATTCTAATGACATTTCGAATGCAGGGGTCGCAAACATACAAATTGCACTGAACAGATAATTTAGCAGGTTGAATTCAAAGGCACAGTCCATCATTGGATTTAGGAGATCACAATGCTGCCAGGTGAGACTCCTTGGGAGTTGGATCAGAGACTGAAATGCACAATTTGTGAAGCCAATATGACTTTTATGGATGAACAACATTGCGAATGGTTTGTAGCATCGCTAACACCGCATTTGAGGAACGTGTTGTTACAAAAGAGGTTAACAACTCAAGAACAGGCCTTGGAGATCGTGATGAGACTGCATGAGACCCCGATATAGGATCCGAACCTAGGATTTTAGTAGATCCACATGCAGTTGAAAAACTGATGCCTTGAGATGCAGAGTCTGAAACAAGACAGGATAGTTCACCGAGAGGTGTGTGAGGAAATATGGTGTGTTAAATGTAAGGTCAGGGTCATGACAAGGACCATTTCCTAGTGTTTATGAATTACCTCACAGGAGGAGGGTCGATGCCATTAAGACTGGAGGGACAAGCAGGACCTATTTTGGCACCTACTTTGTGGTGCACGATTTGTCAAATAGGGGGAAAGCATATTACCGACAACTACCATCTGTTGCGGAAGTACACACAGAATTCGCAACAATTATTTTGTAATTTCTGTAGATTATTGGGACATGATGAGTGCACCTATAGCTATGAGCTGATGATGGATAGGACTCCTACCTATAGAGTTCAGGCCGAAATGTGGCCCCTTGACTAGAACGCAGGGATGGCATGAGCCAGATTTCAGGGGTGCAGAGGAGTCCAAGGTGGAGGAGGACCTGGAAGGGGTCGTGGGCAGCTAATATGTTACACCTCTGGAGGGCCAAGACATTATGCCCATGATTGTATGAATCCAACACAGCCGTCATGTCTATATTGTACATTGTTCAACCATGAGATAAAGGATTGTCCCACACGGATATCTAGCCTGTGCGACAAAGGAGTGCTCCAACCTCCCCCAACATAGAACTTGTAGATGATGAGGTCTAAGCCATGTGAGGAAGACCTTAACGTGATATTGTGGTCTGAGGTGGAATTACAACAAGGGATGATAAAGGCACGCAGCCTGAAGATAGTACTTGGGTTCACAAGGCTCTGACGAAAGAACCTGAGTTTGATTTGGAGTGCACTAAGGAAACCTTCATGGAAGCCAAGAAGAGCTTCGCTGATGCCTCCAATCCAGGAAGCAAAGACATACGAGAGCCAGAAATGGACCTATCAATGCTCACAACGTTCCTGGAAACATGCATGAAGCTACTGCATGATAGTAAGGATATAAAAGTATTGCAGTAACTCATTAATAGATGTGCTGGGACTGTGCTAGGAGAATCATGCAGAGTCTGGAAGATTGGAAAGCATGCAACGAGGACGGGAACAGAAATGAGGTTGACCACATAGATTGGGGAATACGAGATGGACCAAGTGATTCTAGATCTAAGATCGGATGTGAATGTTCTGCCAAAGTAGACTTGGGAGCACATGGGAAGGCCTACGCTACAATGGTATCCTATCCAGCTGTGAATGGCGAACTAGCAAAAGATAATACCTATGGGGATATTGCAGGGAATCACAGTGGATATTGAAGGAGTGAGTGCACTAGTAGACTTCGAAGTGATACAGATTGTAGATGACAATAATCCCTACCCTACACTATTAGGAAAAGATTGGGCCACTGACATGAATGAGGTGATAAACCTAAAGAAGCCCAAGATGATCTTTGAGAAAAAATCCCTACGCATAGTCATCCCTTTGGACCCTGCAAAAGGATCGCGCTACATGGAGCCAGTGCGTGACTATGAAAGTGATGACAAATTAGACTACATATACAAGATAACTACGTGAGAGCAAGACTGGGTAAATCCCACCACGGATGGACGGATCTCATGGGAGTGTGAAAGCTCCTGTACATTGGATTTTGATGAAGAGATAGAATGATGGCAGAAGTGGTTACATGAGGTAACCACACTAAAATGTAACCTGATGACGAGACCATTGCATTGCATAGTGACAGTGGTAAGGGATCTTCCTACCTATGATGGGTTAAGTGAGGTAGATGTTTTTTTGAATAGGTTTGAAAGAGAACTGTTAGAACAACAACGTTTCGAAGCTTTGAAATGGTTATTGTGTGCCACACCCATGAGGTGGTGGGGTACGCACCAAGGAAGCTTTAATGACTGGCGCGAATTCAAGAGAATGATGCACATGTGTTTCAGGAAGCCTCAGGCATGATTAACAAACAAGAAGGCCAGACGGAATGGTCCGCGTGCGCACCTGTCCAATTGGGTACAGGCCCATGTTAAAAAACCTGCGTGAATGCACATGGACTTTGTGTTTGGAAACACGGTCAATACGCATGGGTGGGCAAGGAAATTGCCTGAACGGTCCCTCCAGTTGGGACGATGGAGTGGGGAAAGAATGACTATGTAGGAGGATATCCACACATAAGCCTTTAGCGGAGTATGTGAAGCACTGAACAGGATATATATGGTGTAACAGAGGGATTGGGACCTGCGCATACCTGTAGTACTGTGGGCTTATAGGAAAACATGCAAGAAACTAATGGGATAGACACCTTTCCGGTTGGTCTATGGCATAGAAGTTGTCCTACCAATGGAGTATATTGTGCCTAGTCTACACATAGCAGTGCTCACGAGTATGATGGACCGCGAAGCCCTGGAGGAGAGGTTCATGTAGTTGGAGGAACTTGAAGAGGAACGTTTTCTGGTTGACTTCCATCAGCTGGTACAAAAGAAGCATGAAAAGGCTTGGCATGATCAACATATTAAGTTGCTTACCTTCAAGGTAAACGATTTAGTGTTACTATATGATAGTAAGTTTGATAAATTCCTGGGGAAGTTCAAGATGCATTGGCTGGGCCCGTACATTGTTAAGGAAATCACAGATGGAGGTGCAGTGCAGCTAGTCAAGCTAAATGGAGAACCTCTCCCAGGAAAAGTGAATGGTAGTCGGCTGAAGCCCTACATGGGTGGCCTGACTCTCTGACTAGCTAACAAAAGCATAGTCATCATGCCCCATGGAGCTGAAAGAAGGCATGCGTTCAGCCTTGGATCGACAAGGCCTTCATCATCACAACAACAATTGAAGGCAAGCTCGCGTAGATGCAGGGGATGCAGGACTAGATCTAGGGAAGTAGCTCCTACACTACGATCTCAGAACAATGAGTACATGAGATTCAGCAGGCAACCACTCAATGCGCTACTGACCTTGTAGATGTCCGAACATAGTTGGAGAGTTTCTGCGCGAAGATCTCTGCACCGACAGATTGACTCAAGGGCGAGTCACGATGTTTGTGTTGGGGGATTGTTGGGCATGTGATCTCCCCAAGGCATGTTTTGGGGCTTAAAGCCCAAGTTTTGACTAAGTCCATTGTAAAGACTCTGCGAATTGTGGGCATGGAGCGCAAAGTCATAATAGAGTCATAGGGTTGTCCTCCTTTGTTTTTGTAAAGTCATGTCAGTTTGAAATATCTACCCATGGTCCGTGGACCATGGGATTATATAAATAGAGCGAGGCTCTAGGTGTAAAGAGAGAAGATAGAAGGATGGATCAATGAATCTAAGGAGTCAATGAAGCATTGAGTCGAAGTGTAAGTCGTGTCTTTGGGTCATAGAATAGGAGAAGGCTCTGCACCTGAGTGCACAGAGGCCTAGTAGTCTGCAGCTGAGTGCCCGAACCCCTGCAGCTAAGTGCGCAGGGCAAGTCGAGTCTGTAACCAGTTGGAAGCATTAATAAAGAGAAGTTTTACCATATTTTTGTGTATCTTTTCTTGTTTATGCATTGAAGTATATTGGGTATGAATTGCAAGTTTATTGTTATGTTGCTGCGCGAACTTATATAAATGTGCTAAGTAAATATAATAAAAGGTAATCGTTTATGTGATGATAACTAACTGTCATAAGAAGATAAGTAATATCCATGGTGTGACTTGGGGAAATAGTGCAGATCATTGTTCCAACAACACAAAAGCCCCATAGCCCCTAGGTATGGCCGCACGAGGGCGAGTACAAAAATGGTGGGAAGGCCTCATAGGATAGGAGAGTGCATGAAGCACCCAACATGAAGGTGTTCACCATTGGATTAAATTGACCCCTCAAACATCTAAATGGTGCAGAAACCTGGTTCCAGCATCCTCCCATACTACTTCGAGTGAAACTTCGTTTGCACTCTGTGGATTGTTGCCGAAAGGGATAGTAGTCTAGGGATTTGTTTAGCTATCTATCTCTAAACCTAGGTCAGGCCCCAACAAGCCATCATTCTCCGACGTGGTCCCACTGCGGTTAGCCCCCGTGGTTAGGGATTGTGTATGTTTTTTTTGCATTAGTTTTAATACAAACTTTGAAAGGTTTACGTCTTAGGTTTATAACTTAGGTTTTTGTAGTAGGTTTTGTACCATAGTGTTTTCATATGTGCTAGGTCTTAGGGCTTAGCCACTTAGTATTATGACCTTAGATTTAGTACTTAGCATAGGATTAAGACCTTATTACATCACCATAGTAAAACCATTACAACAACTTTGTCACAATGACATTCCACCATGAAAACTTTAACCAACACTGGACACTGAAGAACACTAGTGAAGCTGACGAAGATGAAGATGACCTAAACTCTTTGGATACACTAGACTAACAATATCCTCCTGGATTAATCCTCTCCACTTGAAATATTTTGGACCACAAAAGTTTGATTTAAGCAGATATCAGGTGAGGGTACATTTCCCTCACTCTTCTGATCTCCATCCACCTTTCTTTGCTCAGATTCATGCCCTTGAGTCCCACTCGAATATATTCAACATTTCCATGGCTTGAATATCGAACCTTCCTGTCCAAGATGGTATGTTCTTGCAACTCATTCATATACTCAGGTGCCAAAACATCAATAGTCAGAATCTATGTATCTTCCTCAAGATCCATGATCATCGAAGGTTCATACAACTTCACATTTTCTACATTTACAAATGAGTAAATACGCATTTAAGGAGGTAAATCTAATCAAAATTCATTATTTCCAATATTCTCAACAGTCTTTAAAGGACCATACCTCATGAGTTTTAGTTTCTTACCTTATCCTTTCAACTTGTCTTTACTGATATAAAACCATACCTCATCGCCGACCTAAAAATGATGATCGACTCGATGCTTGTCATGGAACATTTTGTACTTGGCCTAACTCTTCTCTAACTGATCCTGCAGGGTTTCATGTATATGATGTATCCGTTGAATGAACTTAATTCTTTGTTTGCATCATCATGTTCACTCACTTTATCCTCTCCACCGAGCATGAATTCCACTGGTGACTCTGGTAGATAGCCAAAACATGTTTCAAATAGCGATCGATTAGTCAAAGAATGTAAGGCTCGATTGTAATAATATTGCACATAAGGTACATATTCATCCCAAAACTTAGGATTTTTACTACAGTAACCTCGAAGAATATGTATGATTGTCCTTTTCAACGCTTTTGTCTATCCGTCAGTCTAGGAATGAAAAGTTGTGCTCTTCTTCATCTTTGTCATGAGTCCCCACAAAGTGGACCAAAACTGTCATATAAAATGAGTGTCTCGATCATAATTAATGGAAGTAGGTAACCAAAAATGAACCCATACATGTTCGAATAACATCTTTGCAGTATGTTCAAGAGTCACTTGCTTTTTGCATGGAACAAGAATTCACATCTTTCTGGACATAGGAATTCCTCCAACAAAATCCATGGAAATGTTGTCCCATGGTCGCAAAGGAACTGGAAGTAGCATGTACAAACCGATCTTGCGGTTTCTTGGCTTGATGGTCGAACACATCACACATCCTTTAATGTACTTAACAATTATTTCATACATGTGAGGCCAATAACAATACCTTTGAATTCATTCCATTGTTTTGCTTACTCCAAAACGTCCTAAAATGCAAGAAGAATGTGCTTCCCAGATGACATGTGCTCTTTCTCTCTGTGGTATGAAAAACTTACCAAGATGATATAACAACCTATCATGTATATGATAATTGACTTCTTCCACCTAAGCACCATGAGTTATTGATTCATAAATATATTTGAAATCAACATTTGTACTATATTGTTCTATATAACTTTCATGTTTTAAAGAACTATTTTGTAGCACTACTGAAGCATTCAAAGATGGTCTAGACACCATATCAGCTACTTTGTTTGTGACACATTTCTTGTACTTAATTACCAAGTGAAATTACTCATCCATCTGTAATGACGAGATTGTTGCAACCTAGTTTGAGATTGAAGGTACTAAAGCGGCTGATGGCCTGTGTGAATCACTGTTTCCTTACCCATTAAATAATGTTTCCATTTCTTAATACTTTCAACCAAACCAAATAGTTCTTTATCATATTTTGGATAATTCATTACTGCCTTAGAAAAATTTTCAGAATGAAAAAAAATGTGTTTCCTTTTTTGAAGTAAGACTACACCCATTGCATAACAATCACTCTTGAAGATCTGGTAAAGTTAAGATTGGTGTTGTGACAATTTTCTACCTAAGTGTATCAAAAGATTTTTCTTGTTTTCCTGCCCACTGAAAGGGAACTTTAGAACCTGTTAAATCATGTAATGGAAATGAAATCAAAGAAAACTGAGCAATAAATTTTCTCCAATACTTAATTGCACCTATGAAACTTCTGACTTCAGTCAAATTCTATGGTCTTAGCCACTTAACAATCACATAGATTTTAGTTGGATCTATTTTCAAACTTCCACCTCCAACTATGTAACCAAGACAATTCAAAGATTTTTTTCCCAACTCACATTTGGAAAGTTTAAGGTATAATTTTTCCCTATGCAACAATTCAAAAACCCATTTAACATGCTTAACATGATCTTCCATACTTGAACTGAAAATCAGAATATCATCTAAGTACATTATGACAACTTTTATCAATGTATGGGTGGAATACATCATTCATAACCTTCATGAAAGTTGCTAGCACGTTACACAAACCAAAAGGAATTACTAACCATTCAAATAGTCTCTAGCTTGTAGTTTTCCAGATGTCATTTTCTGTTATGCGAATTTGATGATACCCACTTTGTAAATCTAACTTAGTGAAATAAACATTATTTTTCATTTAATCAAGTAAATCATCTATCCTGGGAAGAGGATACTTGCTTTTGATTGTGATTTTGTTTAAGGTTCTAAAGTCGACACTCATTCTCCATGCCCTTGTTGGAAATAATACTTAGCGAGGGGGGGGGGGGGGGGTGAATCAATATTACCATTCAATAATATTTTATTTCCTAAACAGATTTACATACGCTACTTCAATGAAGTGAACTTGTGTGTGCACACTACTATGTTTAGAGAAACTAGCGTATACCTAGAGAATTTATGATTTAGTCAAATTATCATGCGTTGAACTTTAATCATTGCATTAGTAACTTATTATACAGTAACTATGCCCAGTAATAACATAATAAACCATCACACATAAGCAACACACATGAACACCAAGATTTAAGGTGGAAACCCAATGTGGGAGAAAAACCACCTGCTATTGTCATCTCTGTCTTTCAATATAAATAAAATTTGTTTACAATCTTGTACTGGTGCAAACTCATACTGGTACGTAGGTACCCACCTGCAAAAGGCGACAAGCTCTTCTTGTTTTCCAGATGCTACTGGAAGGGAGCTACAACCCCCTAGCTCTTGTACTAGCCAATATGTTTACTAGCATGTAGGCATTGGCCTACAGAAGGCTTTGACATTATCTCTCCTTCCAGGGTCCATGTTTCATTAATTTTTAGACTGGATGCTCTTGGTACACAATAATACAAAATAAATGCCATGTTTCATCAAATTTTCATACTGGATCCATCAGAATCGTCAAACTACATCAACCAACAATTAGTTAATCTAAACAGTCATATCACTGTCACCAAAACATTATGCTGAACCCAGAAACCTGCATCATCATTCAGAACTAGCTGCAACCTCAAAAATCATACATCAGAATGTATACGCTACTTTACTGAACCCAACCTATGTGTATACACTACTTCCTTTAACAAAACCTATGTATACCTTCAAAACTACTGAATCATAAAAACTTGCGAATTAGATCTGTGTCAACTAGTAGTATTTTGAACATCTACTATCAATTTACAGAGATCTGGACAATCAGTAGCAAAGATAACCCTTCACACTTAATCAATCAATCAATCAGACACAAACTCCTTATGCATTTAGTTTTACTTTCAGATCTAAGAAGACTTCATTGACAGACAACAGTAAAAAAACAACACTGATAAAATAAATTAGTCATTTCTGAACAATAGGCTTTTCTTTTGCATACACTACTTTGAAGAGTCGAACCTGCCTATATACGTGCCTTTCCCAAGATGAACAAACATATAGATCTGTAAATATTAACTCACAACTTTGTTGCTATTCCAGACTTCAGATATACCTAGATCATGAAATTTAAAGAATAAAACATGTGTAAGCAATCATATCTAGCCCAACCAATATCAGATCATTCAATGATAAGTCATTTCAGGTTTCATGATCCTGATCCAACATTGAATTCAAAGTGCACAAAATATTTCAGATCATATCATTATCATAGCCCCTACAACATAAAATATACTTTGGATAGAAGTATTCTTGAGAAACCCTGAGTCACTTGCACACCTTGGCCCTTTAATCTTCTCCTCCTTATATAGTTTTTTGCCTTTCTCAATACCTTAGACCAAAAACACACTTAAGACCTGTGGTATTCTCGGATGGGATCAAATAGTCATTACTCTGCTCAATATTGTGCGCTAATATCATGGTATTGACCCTTGGTATTCTTTAATATTGTATTTTCTTGATTTTCCAACCTATATGTGCTTTTCCTCTTGTGAAAGTAAGTGCATACGTATATGCTATTTTTGTCCTCTGAACCTACATGTATACACCCCTTTGATAAAGTGGACCTGCATATACAGCTTAAACTGATTTACACCATCATTTTGCTTCAACTTCTTCATTCTGATCAATATACCTAAGTTCCAACTTCCTGTTCTTCTGTACCAATGCCCTATGACCTCTAAATTAACTTGTTACACTGTGAGTTTCCTTTTATCAAAACTGACTTGACCTGTGAGTGAGTTTCCATCAAGGATAACACATGTATCATAATGCCAACAATATCCCCTTTGGAATTGATGGAAACCATGTTGATGTTGATTACATCAAGCTGTATTAACTATTAAAGAGAACCAACAACACCAAAATACTCTCCCTCTTTGACATCAAGGGAAAAGGGTGGACCAATATATTCTCCCCCTTTGAGATCCACTATGTTGTCCATGATCCCCTTGAGTACATGCAAAGTCTGCAAAGAGATGTTTCAAAATAACATGACTTTATAACTCAACTAAGTGAGTATGACCTCCCTAAGACCAATGACTCATACATACATCAATCACCCAACCAAGTGGGGATACATAAAATGTGACTCATCCAGCCAACCAAATGGGGATATACCAATTGCTAATACATGACTGAAATATAGGAATTATTACATCATCCTTCCTATGCATAGTGGGAATACAAAATTACATCATATGTCCAATAATACTCATTCAAAAATAGACTATGACAGGCAAAGACATATTACACCCTAGATATTTTACATGACCTATGCAGCAATTGATATGAATATCTAAAACCATGGTTGAAGTCAGCAACCATAATGCCAACAATGCAGAATGTTTGTGAAGGCTAATGCTCCCCATGAACCTGTTCTACCTGTGCATTGTCAACAAATCATTCATCAATTCATCTTCGTCAGTCAGATAAAAATCAACGATGAACCACACTGGTTGGTTCGAAACGCGTCGACAAAAGGTTGATTATGTGATTTTGCCGAAGATTTCTAGACAATGTTATGGATCACAGAAGTCTAAATTCCTTAACAAAGAATATCGTCAGACTGTAATCATCAATATCAAACTGAGCACCCATATCAAAGTCTAACTCACTGTTTTTCTATCCGAAAAAAGTATACGCTTCTACAGCCAAAGAAACCTGTGTACATACATGACTATCCTTCATGAAACTCATGTGTATGAACCTATTGTGCTGTACAACAACCCCCCATTTCATAAAATTTTTAAACCAAATCATAATATGAAATGGGTCCCTTCTAAAATAAACTTAGATGTATAAATAAATTGGTATTAACCCATCATAAGAAAAACCCTTATCAAATGGCTTAATGTAAATGAAATATTTTAGAAGCCTTTTGAAAAGAAATAAAGTGTCGCTTTAAAACTATTATAAAACTCTTCGTTATTAGGATAAAGTGATCGGAAGATCGCATATTGAAATAACAAGGGAAACATATATAAAGGCACATTCATTCACTCCGATCTGAAAAACATATCGCAATCGGAAATTGGAAAAGGTAAATGCCAAAGCAGCGATGTAATAGAGCCTCCTAAATTCTCCGATGCGATAAAACATATCACCATCGGCAATCAGTAATAACAAGTCAACACATGATTAAAGGCACACTCGAATCCTTTGATGCGATAAGGCATATCACAATCGCTGATCAGCAAAATCACATTCACACGGCAATAAAACCCGAATCCATTCCCCGATTGCGATGCATTAATAACGTGTATATCACATGAACATATTTAAAAGGTTTGCAAGCATTATATCACCTTTTGATGGTCAGAGATGTTAAAACAAATATTAAAGCCTTTCCTTTCATTTGCGATTTACTTCTGATTATACATCAAAGAAATCTAAGCCATGCTTGAATGAATCATTCGGCATATAAACGACATGATGGACATTTAAAACATCCTTTACCATGATTGACAGGTTAAGCGGCTAATCAATGAAGCAGTTATGGTTAGATCCTTTCTTTAGATTTTATCTGCGGTAACCTTACTATAATCTGTTATCACCTGCTGATCGACGTAACTCTTTTTTATTTTCATATTTGTCTATAGTAGCATTTCTCTATATCACGGATTTTCTCATCGCTTGTGCAGAACTCCACTGAAATAAGAAATTTGAAACAAATGGGAAAGAAATCAAAGAAATCTACAACAGCGGCTCCTATAGCAGCAGTGTAGCTAGCCAAGGATCCCGGACCAAGAAAAAAAGGGTTAATTTCAGACACTACGTCCCTCAGTCTTGGAAATACTAGTTGGGAGAGCATTTACAATTTAATTGAAGAACAGGAGACTGAGGAAATATCAGAAGAAGCCACAGTTGACTCAACTAGCAAATCGGAAGCATCCCTCAAATATTTAGCTTTTTCATTATTTGCACAAAATAGTAGCACGAGAAAAAATTCTTCCATACACTGACGTAGTGAGATGGGTTGTAGAGGAAATTCTAGTTTCAAATAGAACATTTTGCACAGTTGACAGAAGTAGTTTTGGTTCGTTTCAGCCTGATGATCTAAGGAAAATGTATCACTTGCCTAAGCCTAAAAAGTGGTACAATAAAGCTTTCCTTCAAAATTTTTCAAATGAAAACGAATCGAAATCGGCCCCGATTAAGTAGTGGAGACATAATCCCGAGAAGCACAAACATGAATAATCAGGTAAGTACTCTGTGGACTCATTGGCTTCTCCTTACTATTATGTCAGGGCTATGATGTGTAGAATGTGGGGGACACATGACTCTGCTAAATTCACCATTGAAATGGTCCCTTTAATGGAAGTAATAGTCAATAGTTATGTGATGGACTGGGCAAACATTTTGTCCGACAAATTAACCACAACAATTCTTGAATTTAGATCAAATTCATGCAAAACTACCAGGACTATCCCCCTTTTTATTATAGTGCTTATATTATGGATACTCTCTATTTTAACTCTGAATATTCGATACTCGGATGGAGATGGACTCCCCAGGACCCTAAGCCAATCCATATTTATCATCAGATGTTATGGAAAGCTCACTACAAAGATCATTTGTACAAAATCTGTAATGGTTTTATGTTGCCTATCTACTATGATATTTTTGATAAAAGTGTCCCTAGGATTTCCGAGGAAGCAGGGATCGACTTAACTACAGTAGGAAATTGGTTGGGAGAAGACAAATTCACCTATATAAGGCTTTTTGGTAGCCTTACAAAACCCCATGTTCTTCCCCTATATGTGCCCGGTAAGCTATTAGCTCGAGAATTGGCCTACCAAATAACAACAAAAGGGACATCTAAAACCCTTAGAAATTCCAAGAAAAAACTATGGCCTACATTTCCTTTAAGATGCGGTGTTTTCACTCTCCATGATTACAAACATGTAAAAAGGATATGGAAAAAATAAAAATGCTCAATCCCGCAACAATTCCCAATAGACAATATGATCCAAGAAAAGTTGCCTATAATGTTCTTGAACAAGCCAAACTTGCAAATTTTGATCATGAAAAGGATGACTTTGATGACCTATTTTCCTCAGCGGAATCATTATTTCAGGTGAAAACATTGGCCAGGATCAAGTATCAAGATGAAGGGTGTAGAAACCTTTTCTACAATTATCTAGCTCCGATACCATGTAGAAACTTTTTCTACAATTATCTAGCTCTGATACCATGTAGAAATTTTGAATAATTTAACACATATTCAATGGAGATTATCCTGATCATGTACTAATGCGGAAAACATACACAATACATAAGCTCCTCTACGTTGATCAAGAATATAGCAGCATCAATAACAATAAAACATCAAGAGCATTCACACATTAACACAGTATGTATCACGGGGAAAGCATCTCGCTAAAAACCCCACACTATCTGTATATTAATGATTGATTCATGTAACATTACATAGCATAATACTTATCACAAGTATCTCCACCTCTGTTACACACAATACAGCTCAGATCTGATCTCCAAATCTCTTCCACTGCTTGCTTGCCTCCACTGCTCAATACCTGCTCAAGAACTGATGAGAATAGCTTCCCAAACTCGATTTTCACCTGCAAAATAGTCACTCACTCTTTTTTGGACGTGAGAAAAGGCTAAAATACGGGCCAAATACGTGAGCAAACTCATTGGCATACTCAATCCTTTGATTGTGCAAGATCTGGTGCACAACTATAGTCACAACTGATAGCAATCTGATTCTCTACCACCTGTCCCTGTTGAACTGAACATGCACTGACATGCAACTGAGTTAACTGATGTATTCTTTAGTTGTATTATGAGTTAATAATTAGTTTAACAACTCATCATTAGTCTATCTGCAGTTAGACTAACTACAACCAGTTTAACTAAGTTAAACTGAACACAACTCCATCAACTGTACCTCTAGTCCACTAAACTCAACTCACTTGAGTTCTAACTGAAGTCATGCATGCAACAACTCAACTGACTCATAAGAAAAACGAATTTCCTTCTGACAGCTGCATGTGCCACTTCCGTAGCTCAAACTGAAGTGCTCCAAGAGAATAAGATTAAGTTTATAGTCCAAATATTATTGTGAGATAATAATATTTGACTTTTCTATTTTTGACAGCCAGTCTAAAAATAGACTTGATCACTCACACTGTGATCACTCACACTTTCATCAAAAATAGAAGTCCATCTATTTTTCCCAACTTGATCAATCATCCATAAACATAGACATGATCCATATGTCTAAAAATAGACATAGTCTAAAAATAGACTTGCGCCAAAAATAGCCTGCGGGCCCACTTAGTGAAGGCGACTCTTTTTACTAAGCTCCATCATCTTGTTGCAATCTCAACACTCCCTCTCGACAAGATATGGATTATCAGCAACCCCTATCCTGCCTCGGTGGTACTCGAATTTGCTCCTGGTGAGAGCCTTCGTCAGAATATCAGCATCCTGATCCTCCGTTGGAATGTACGAAAGTAACATGATCCTCCGCTGCACACAATCTCTGATATGATGGTACCTGATGTCAATATGTTTAGATCTATCATGAAATACAGGATTAGCCGAGAGTTTAATGCAACTCTGGTTATCACAGTAAATCACAGTAGTATCCAAATGAGAACCGAACAAATCAACCAGGATCTTCCTCATCCATATAGCCTCGCATGCAGCCAAACTTGCTGCCATATACTCGGCCTCCGCTGAACTGAGTGCCACGGATCTCTGCTTCCTGCTGTACCAAGAAACTGCTGTCGATCCGATACTGAAGACCCCTCCTGATGTGCTCTTTCTGTCTGTTGGGCTCCCTGCCCAATCTGCATCCGTGAAGCCACATAGCTTCACCTCATCCTCCTGTCTGTACCACAAACCATATCCCGATGTGCCTCTCAAGTAGCGCAATACATGCTTGCCCGCCTTCCAGAAGAGCTTGGTAGGCTTAACCATAGCTTGTGAAAGCTGGTTAACTGCATAGCATATATCAGGTCGTGTATTGACCAAATACATCAGCGACCCCACCAACTTTCGATAAACAGTGGCATCCACTTCTTCTCCCGAAGTGGCATCCTCCTTCCTCCAACCTCCAGGAAGAGGAGTATCAACAGGCTTGCAGCCATGCATGTTGAACTTCTCCACTATCTCCCGAGCATACTTGCCCTGAGAAACAAACAGTCCATCACTGCGCTGCCATATTTCCAATCCTAGGAAATAGTGAAGGAGGCCCAAGTCCTTCATCTCAAACTCTGTAGCAAGATCCTTCTTGCATGACAGTATCAACAGCTCATCACCCGTTAGAATCAAATCATCAACATACAGTACAATGATAAGCAACTTACCCTCCACCACAATCCGGTATAGGTTCGGATTCGCCTCGCTCTTGGAGAATCCAAGTCCTGTGAAATAGCTGTCTATCCGTGTGTACCAAGCATGTGGTGCTTGCTTCAACCCATACAGCGCTCTCTTGAGCCTGCACACATGCGACTCGCTGCTGAAGACTTCAAAGCCTTCGGGTTGCTCAATGTACACCTCCTCCTCAATGACTCCATTGAGGAACGCAGTCTTCACATCCATCTGATGAATGTGCCATCCCATCTGCGCTGAGAGAGAAAGAATCGTCCGTATGGAAGAATACCTTGCGACAGGTGCAAAGGTCTCCTCATAATCGATCCCCTCAATCTGTGAAAAGCCTCGGGCAACAAATCTTGCCTTGTACTTCTCCACACTCCCGTCAGCTGCCTGCTTAACTTTGTAGATCCATCTCGAACCTACCACTGATTTCCCTTCCGGTCTAGGAACAATCTCCCATGCACTGTTTCTGACAATAGAATCATACTCTTCCACCATGGCGTCTACCCATGCGGGATCCTCCACAGCTTCCTCGAAAGAGGATGGCTCAGTCACAACACACTTGCTCATAAGAGCCATGTATCCAGTGTACCGATCCGGTGACTGTCTCTGCCTGCGTTGGGCTGTAGGTGGTCCTACAACTTTCTCTGCATCTTGAGCCAGTCGCTCAGCTTCTGTCAAGCGCTTTCGCCCTCTGATGGTTGGCGCTGCATGAGTGGTCTCTTCCACTCCATGAACCCCGTCCTGTGGCTGATCCACGTCTTGAAGCTCATCCTTAGGAACTAATAGCTCCTCATCTGCATGCAAGTGTAGCTCCCTCTCAAGCGAACACTTCATGGCTTTCTCCTCCTGAAATTTTATATCCCGTCGCACAACAGTTTTACCACTGTCTGGCAAATACACACGATAGTTGTGGGGCGTATCAGTGTACCCCACAAATATCCCAACCTCTGCAGTCGGCTCCAACTTCTTTCTGGCATCCTTCGTCACATGCATGTAAACGTTAGCACCAAAAATCCTCAAATGAGAAAGATCAGGCTTCTTACCAGAATAAGCCTCCTCGGGTGTACTCATGCCAAGTATCCTATGAGGACAACGGTTCTGCACATAAACTGCTGTATTGCATGCTTCCGCCCACAAGTGAAGGGGTAGGCCCTGATCATGCAACATTGCCTGTGCAGCACCCACAATCGTTCTGTTCTTCCGCTCAGCTACCCCGTTCTGCTGTGGGTTATGGGGAGCTATGAGCTCTCTACGAATCCCTTCTGCCTTGCAGAAATCCTTGAACTCGTCTGAGATGTATTCACCACCATTATCGCTCCTAAGAGCCTTCACCTTCTTCCCCGACTCCTTCTCGACCAATGCTTTGAATTCACAGAACTTTGAATATGTCTCGCTCTTCTTCTGCATGAAGAAGATCCAGCACTTACGAGAGAAATCATCAACAAAAATCACATAATACCTGTGTTTTGCTGTCGAAGCAACTGAGAAGGGTCCACACACGTCTGTGTGAATTCTCTCAAGGATCGTCGTGGCGCGACTATCCTTCTCGTGAAAGGTGGCTTTCACAAAATTCCCCAAAGTACACCCCTTGCATTGATCTGACTGCGCAAGTGTGCCTTTAGGAAGCCCTGTAGTGATCTGTTGCAGTATCTTCAAGGCTCCATGGTGAAGGTGACCCAATCTCCTGTGCCACAACTCGCCATCATCCCGGCTCACCAATCCTTCTGCCTTGCCTGCCATTGTTGCGCATCCATCTACATGCAACTGATAAAGGTTCCTCACTCGAACCCCTATCTTCCGGGTCTCACCAGTTGTCTTGCTGCGCAGGAAGGCCTTTCCCTCGCTGAAAACAACATCATACCCCTTGTCTTCTAACATCGCCACTGAGATGAGATTGTTCTTCAATCCTGGAACATGCATGACTTCCTTCAATAAAAAGGGTTTACCAGACTCCCTCTCAAAGGAAATGGTACTGATACCGGTCGCACTGTATCTACCATCATCGCCCATCTCGATGTGCACTCCAAGATCTTTGTCCTCCAGATCAGAGAACAAATCTCTATCTCCCGTCATGTGAAAAGACGCACCACTGTCCAAGAACCACACTGATCCCATCACACTTGAAACCAAGCATGCGATCAATGAAAAATCAAGCTCAAACTGAGAAGCTAAAGCCTCTCCCCCTGCAGATCCAGCAGCTTGCTTGTTCTTCTTCTTCTGCGGACAATTTGTGGCATAGTGTCCATGCTGGTGACAGTGAAAACACTTCACCTTGGACATATCCTGCTTCTTGCCTTTCGCACCGGAATGAGAAGCTTTCTTGTTCTTCCCCTTCTTTGCTTTGGCAGCCAAAGCACAATTCTCTTCATCAGATACCTTTGATGAAGATCCATTCTCACCTTTATTGTTACTGAGTTTATCCTTGAGCGCCAGGTCGCTCTTGCTTTGGAATAACATTTGCAATCCGTTGAAAGACATTTCAACAACACTGCTGCAAATTCGATTTTCCACCAACAACCAACTCAACTGCTTCCAATCAACCCTCGCTTGATATCCTGTAAAAATCTCTTCTACAAATCAAGCTGCTCTGATACCATGTAGAAACCTTTTCTAAAATTATCTAGCTTCGATACCATGTAGAAACTTTTTCTACAATTATCTAGCTCTGATACCATGTAGAAATTTTGAATAATTTAACACATATTCAATGGAGATTATCCTGATCATGTACTAATGCGGAAAACATACACAATACATAAGCTCCTCTACGTTGATCAAGAATATAGCAGCATCAATAACAATAAAACATCAAGAGCATTCACACATTAACACAGTATGTATCACGGGGAAAGCATATCGCTAAAAACCCCACACTATCTGTATATTAATGATTGAGTCATGTAACATTACACAGCATAATACTTCTCACAAGTATCTCCACCTCTGTTACACACAATACAGCTCAGATCTGATCTCCAAATCTCTTCCACTACTTGCCTGCCTCCACTGCTCAATACCTGCTCAAGAACTGATGAGAATAGCTTCCCAAACTCGATTTTCACCTGAAAAATAGTCACTCACTCTTTGTTGGACGTGAGCAAAGGCTAAAATGTGGGCCAAATACGTGAGCAAACTCATTGGCATACTCAATCCTTTGATTGTGCAAGATCTGGTGCACAACTATAGTCACAACTGATAGCAATCTGATTCTCTACCACCTGTCCCTGTTGAACTGAACATGCACTGACATGCAACTGAGTTAACTGATGTATTCTTTAGTTGTATTATGAGTTAATAATTAGTTTAACAACTCATCATTGGTCTATCTGCAGTTAGACTAACTACAACTAGTTTAACTAAGTTAAACTGAACACAACTCCATCAACTGTACCTCCAGTCCACTAAACTCAACTCACTTGAGTTCTAACTGAAGTCATGCATGCAACAACTCAACTGACTCATAAGAAAAACGAATTTCCTTCTGACAGCTGCATGTGCCACTTCCGTAGCTCAAACTGAAGTGCTCCAAGAGAATAAGATTAAGTTTATAGTCCAAATATTATTGTGAGACAATAATATTTGACTTTTCTATTTTTGACAGCCAGTCTAAAAATAGACTTGATCACTCACACTGTGATCACTCACACTTTCATCAAAAATAGAAGTCCATCTATTTTTCCCAACTTGATCAATCATCCATAAACATAGACATGATCCATATGTCTAAAAATAGACATAGTCTAAAAATAGACTTGCGCCAAAAATAGCCTGCGGGCCCACTTAGTGAAGGCGACTCTTTTTACTAAGCTCCATCATCTTGTTGCAATCTCAACAAAGGGCTGGAAGTGTTTAATAGGCTTAGAGAGCAGAAGTTGCAAACTCTACCTCTAGACTTATTAGCCACCACCCCAGCAATCTAGTCAAGCGAGCCTGAACAATAATCTGTTGACAAACCTCCTATTGTGGAAAAAATTCCTGGGAAAGGAAAAGAGCCAGAACAAGAGAAAGAATAGGAGAAAGAACAAGAAAAGGGTAGTGAACACATGGATATAGATACTCGGATTGATCCCAAGCTCCTTAAAGAATGGCAACAGTTCGATTCCATTATAAGCAATCCTGAGAATTCAGAGGGTTTTAGCATGCCTGAAGTGACAGTTAGTCACAAGACAACAACAAATATGGTTCCAACTGAAATAATCAGTGGCCTACCCATAAGTAAAGATGTAGAGATAATTCCTAAGGATCCATTGGATGGAATTTTTTGCATATAGAAGAAATACCACCTTTAGATGTCTTTTACATCCCTAAGCATAGGGTTGTAGTAAAAAGACAAAGGAAAAAGATAAGGATTGATCAACCTTCCCTTTTACCTGCACAAATAGAGATGGCTAATGTGGTATGGAAAGAAGAATTCAATCCTTCAGAAGACCTCACAAAACTCTCTCAATATGCCAGAGCCTACTTGGCAGCCACTATGGATAAAGCATTAGAAGTGAGTAATTTACTCAAAGAAAAGGACCAAACAATTGTTTCATTGGAGGCACAGGTATCCGAAAGACAGCAAAGAATAGAGCAATTAGAATAGAAGTTAGCAGCACAGAAGCAAATAAATAACCAACTAAATGAGCAATTGCTCAAGGAGAAGTAGAGGATAGACCAAAGTGTAGTGCAGAAACAAAAGGAATTATCCACAACATTGGCCAAGCTGAAGACAATGAATAAATAGATGAGTAAAACGAAAGATGAGAAAATCGTTCAACTATCACAATAGATAGAAAAGTTGAAAAGTTTTCCACAACCAGCAGAGTTCAAGTCTGAAGCTCTCTAGGTCAATAAGGCATTGATTAAGTAGTTAAATTTACTATGTCATAATATTTCCCTTGCTGAGCCCTCTGTGATATTTCTTCGTCAATGATTGACAAATCAGTTGACGCCGGGCAGAATTTGGAACAGGCCAATCAGACTTTAATGAAATTTCTTGCTTGGAAAGAAACCAGCGAAGGGCAAGCCACAAATCTTCCTAAAATTCTAGAATTACACAAGGAAATTATTTTCTTAGAATGGCAATCACAATTGATGAAAGCAGAAAGGGAAACTTCAAGATGTAGATCGGAAACTGGTAATTTGATTGACTTAATTAATGACACTCTTTATCTGTCTAATCTAATTTCTTAGTGCACTCCAAGAAAACTACCATCAGCCCTTAGTGTTATAGCTCCAAATCTCACTCTTATGGTTTGTGATGCTGCACTCATGGCCTAGGGCAACCCCTCCTTCCAAACCTGGTCCAAAAATTTAAAAAACAGTGTTTTATTCCCTATACGCGACATTGCCCTGAGTTAAACGTGTGTACACGCGGGTATGTCATACCCAACCCGCATGTATCTATTAAAACACTTAAAAAAATAATAAATTCCTCTTTTTTGGATGGAGATCGCGGGTTTTACCTGCTGGATCACCTGTTAGTGCCCGTGGCCCAACTGTTCCCAACCAACTCCTAACTAAAAAACTACTTTGGAGAGGGTATAAAAAGACATCAATGGGAAGGCCAAGGGGAGAGAGAGAAAGGAGAGCAAGATTATTATGCTGAGATTTTCCCCTTAGACCAGGTCTGAAGTCCTTGGTGCTTTCTGCACTTCCCCCATCTTGCATAGGAAACCCTTGTTTCCATGTGTATTGGTGATCATTCATCCTTGATATCATCATTGAGTAAGACTTGGAAGGAGCTCTTGTTGGAGGCTTGAGGCTGGAACGAATCCGGGAGGAAGCTTGCTTGGAGCCTGCTGAAGGTGTTCAGGTGATATCTTTCTGATATATGTACTTTATTTGCCTTTATATATAAAGAAACATGTCTTTGTTCCCGAATAATCTTTCTTTATGCTTATGAGATTCTTGTGTTGAATTCTTATGAAAGTGGTTACTTAAAGATTTTTTATAACTAACTTTATAGCATAAAGATGGTTTATACATAAGTTTCTGTACATGTACTATTGTGTTCTTTGATTTGTTTCTCTTGCAGGTCAAAGAAAGAAGAAGGGAACTCCAAGAAGGGTTTGCACCCTAACGGTCTTCTCGAACGTAGGACCTTAGGTACGTGCCCTTAACATTCGAATTTGCTTAAAAGTAAAAATGATGGCTGTGTGTGTGTTTCTTTGAATAAGCAATTTTCAGTCTGGTAGAGTCTTAGCCCAAAGGACCCTAGGGGTATTTTCCCTTCAACCAGAATTGGCGACTCCGCTGGGGACAACACTCTTGTTGTTCCTAGTTTGGGTAGTCTTCAAGCCAATCAAGGCTCAGCCCCTCTGTTTGTTGGCTCTGGCTGTGTGATATTTTCTTGAACTCCAAGCTTTTCCAGTTTTTCAGTCTGTGTTTTTTTATTTTTCTTGAAAGACTTCAGATACGCCCTTTTCCTGGATTACAGAAGCGTATATACGCAAGTTTCACTAAGTGAACCCGCGTATACGCAGGTTTCCTTAGTTACAGTCGCGTGTACACGCATTCTGCAAATAATTGCAGGCGCGTATATCACATAATTTTCAAGATTTGTAAATTTTCTTTTGGCTGAATGTTTGTCTGGTAGTTTGGGTCAGTTTTAAGCAGTTATTTTCCAGTAACAGTTCTCTGTTTGACAGGGGGCATCTTGTTCTGAACTCTTTCTAGTTATAAGGAGTATTAGTCTTATTTTCGTTGATTGCAAGCGTCATTGATTTTTGACACACAAGATTTCTGTTTAAGAATCTTGATTGCTCTGTTTCGGCAGAGTGAGAAGATTGGGTTCAATCTTTGTGTCCATTTTTCCTTCATGACATTTTTGTTTGCTTAACGAAATCATTTTTTGTGACCATTTGCTCCTTCGTTTCGGGAAAGTTGTTTGTTATCACTTTCTTGAGACTTGTCTTTTGATCTTTTGGACTTTCATTGTTGCTTTTGATTGTCAAGAGCGATTTCAAACACATTTATTTTTGTTGGGTTTTCATCATTTCAAAGGTGTGAATTCGCAAAAGTGTTCGGTCGCCTTTTCTTCAATCATTAGTGTCAGTATTTTTGAGAGCATTCCTTGAAAAAGACTTCTTTGTTGTTTGAAAGAAAATCTTTTGAAAGTTTTGAGTTTCGCTTTCTTAAACTTGCTTTTCATTTGATTTCCTTTTTTGCGAAGTGAAAATGCTTTGTGTTTATCTTAGTACTTGTTTTTATTGTTTGGACGAAATGATTGGTAACACATCATCTTCTATCTAAGCATTTTAGTGGCAAGACAAAATTGATAAGTGAGCAACTTTCCTTCTTTGTTTGCAGAGTAGTCTTAAAATCTTGCATTCACATATAGTTCTTGCATTAGCATAGCTTTGCATCCATTTTTATGCATACATAGCTTTGTTAGCTTTTGTGAGTGTGGATTTTGAAAAGAAAGCAAAAAACTTTGTTTAATTTGAAGTACCTCTGAACCTCATAGAAATTGCTCTTCATCGAAACGAAAAAGTGCATGTGCATGTAGTTAGGATAGTTTCTTTTTGCGTCCTAAAAACACCACAAGTTTCACTTCCGTTACCTTCTGACTTAAAGAATAGCCTAATAAAATCAAGCGCTTAATTAAAATCCACTAGAACTTTTTTGTTTTAGTTATTACACCAACAAGTTTAGGATTTTAGGGCCTTGGATTAGGCGAGTGGAGAGTTAACTCTCCAAGGCCACATAAAACGTCAAACATAAGAGTCTGATTAACGAGAGTAAATCCAATAGCGTTAGGGAGACCAGGAAAGCTCCGGATCTGGGAGTCAAGCACGAGGGTCTATGAAGACAGGGAAGAGAGATACCCCCTCTCCTACTTGTCCGAACTTACCTCACGACTGTTCCGCCTGGCTTCTACGACGAGTTGGTACCCATAGTTTCCTCTCCTAGGGATCTGCATAGGTGGCTGCGAAGGGGAATCCTGTTGCACCTGAGGTCGACGTTGCATCACTCTCGACAGTACTACTGGAGGGCACCCTTGTGAAGCTTGGGGGCTTGCACCGGTGCAGGCTGTTGTTAGGAGGTCAGCGTAACTTCCTCTGATACCTTCGCTGATAGGACTGGGCCCTCATCATCCCAGACTATCTTCGGAAGACCCCTGACTCCACTTTCTTGTATTTTGGTGTCCGGTCCTCACCACCCGGAGCGGAAATACTTGGAAGTTGTTTGAATGGCTGTATCTTTAGGGACTTTATAGTGAGTGCTCTTTGCTCCTTGTATATAGTTGGCTTTAGGTGTTTTTGTCTAGTCACATTTGGACTTTGTGGTCTGAGTGACTGGCTTACCGCTCTACCGATCTTAAAAGGATTTTTGGTTGTTCTTTCGGAAGTTGTGGAGTTGCCTCCTCAAGGGAAAAGGTTTGGATTGCTTATCCATATTCTTTGAAGAGTTGTTTCTATATTCCCGCAAGGGAAAGGGTCTTTGGAACAGTTAGATATGGATAATATTCCTGTGGAAACCAACCAAGGTACCCTCCCAAAAGGGGATCCTTGTGCTTTTTCTTTCTTTGGAAACGTTGGTACTCCCTTGATGGCCACTTTGAATATTCCTGGGTTGAATGTTGGACTACCCGTTTGGCTGTGGTCCACTCCGAATATTTCAAATGCTCTTGAAGCTTCCCAGTTGAATGCTTTATTTCAGGGGCATCACATGGGTGCTAATTGTTCATCTTCTTTCAAAGAGAAATCTGGGATTCCTTCTTCTCCTCCTTCTTGTAACAAGAAATCTAGAAAAAGGAGAAAAAGGAAGTCAAAGAAGAAGAATAAGTGTAGCACTTCATCCTCAACCTCTGCTAGTCATGTTGGAGATGAGTCTTCAGCCGCTGCAAGGCATGCTGGGGGCATGAGTCTAGTCAATGCGAGTCATACTAGCGAAGAGTCACCGACCTCTGTAAGTCATGTTCAGGACTCTCCGCAAACCACTGCTAGTCATGTTGGCGAAATGGAGGTTGATAAGAAACCTGGACGTAGAAGTTTTAAACCTAAGTTCCCTTGTAAGATATGCAAGGGAGACCATCTTACTCATTTATGCCCTGGTATTCCAGAGGTTCAAAGGATATGGTCCGAGTCTGAAAGTACTTCTGCTCCTACATCTGATATGGTTTCTCATCAATCCCATCAACCATTGGTTGATAATGTGGTGCAGCCAGTACAATCGCTGGCCGATTACACTCCTCTTTTGGGGGGTGAAGTGCCTAACAAAAGAGTCTGTTTGATCTCTAGTACAGAGTCTTCTAGTATAGGGGGCATTCCGGTTTCTTCGAATGTTCCCCCTCCAAGTTCTAAGAGTGTTTCCTTTGATTGGAATAGTCTTGTTGAGCCTCGTCTTCCTTCCGCTGCACCTTTCCAAATAAAGGTCAGAGTTAATTCCACAAATGTCTATCGATGTATGGTGGATGAAGGATCCTCTACAAGTATTATGTCCTCTTTGACTTGGAGAGCTTTGGGTTCCCCAAAGTTGTTGACAGCTCAGAGTCAGTTGTTAGCCTATGATAGAAGGCCTGGTGAATCTATGGGTGTTCTTCCTCAAGTGCCTATCACTTTAGGTGGGAAGACTGTCTTAATCGATATGATGGTGGTTGATAGCCCTTTAGACTTTAATATGCTACTTGGGCGTGATTATGTCTATGCTATGAATGCTGTGGTGTCTTCACTCTTTCGAGTAATGTGCTTTCCTCATAACGGGAATATTGTCACTATTGATCAGCTTGCATCTGATAATCACCACCCTAATTCGAATTTATTGCAGAATGCCCCTTGGTTTGTTCCAAGTGTTCAAGTAGACTCTACCCCGCCACGGGTCAATTATGTGGCATTGAATCCTCAATGTTCAATTGCTTCTAAGAAGGATCCTTTGACTTATTATTCTCC
Source organism: Pinus tabuliformis (assembly GCA_031772625.1). NCBI lineage: Eukaryota > Viridiplantae > Streptophyta > Pinopsida > Pinales > Pinaceae > Pinus > Pinus tabuliformis. The sequence goes on along the minus strand of CM062806.1, from coordinate 37,004,920 downwards.
TTCTTGGGACTTGGTCCCGGCAGTTGACCGAGAGATTCTTCCTATAGGGACATGGGACCCTTTAATTCCCTCTTTTGATCCTTGTAGTTCTCATGATTTCTCAGATCTTGCTTTGCCTTCACAGGAGGAACTCTTTGAATCCATGAGTTATAACTACCAAAGGAGCCCTTGGCCTGAACCCTGCAAGGGGTTTGTTCAGCAGAACTATTATGCGTAAGCCGCAAGGCTGCGTGGTTCCCTGTACCATATTGTATATATGAGGTACGCATTTTCAAGTTTTGTATCCTATAACACAAAGATTTTATATGGAGTTTATATGTGGGATGTATTAACTTCGTGTCTAGTGTTCCTATTTATGTTTACAGAACTTGGAAGATTTCTCCTTTGGAAGTTTATGGTTGGTCCGTTCTGACAGGTATTGGTTCTCGAAACTGGCATATAGGTTAGGTTTTTCCACCTGCATTGTGCATTTATCAGTTTCCTTTCCCATTTTGGCCTTAGGATCGACCCCACCAAGTTATGGTGCGGAACCTTCTCATTGCTTAGAAGTATCATGACTTGTGTAGTAGAGCCTACCTTATCATGGGTGCCCTAGTTAGTACCTTGTTGTCACTTGGCACTCATGCTGATTTTTTGTCCTTAGGCTCGGGAGTCCTCTGTAGTCCCGCCATGACTTGTGCGTTGAAGACTCATTCCTCTTTGCTTCCTCGCTTCGTTCTGGCCTTATACCCTAGAGGCTCCTATGTGTGTTAAGTTGTACTTTTGCATTGCATGTTGACTATTTGCACCTTTTGGCCTAGAGCCGGCTTCACTTGGACTCATGTTTAAGCCAACTTTTGACCATGACGTCTGCAAAATCAACCTTGCATACCTTTGACTTCTGCAGCTTGACATACCTTGATCCGTGGAAGGAACATACCTTCGAGTGTCACCGACCAGTTTTCACCTCCCTGCATTGAGCATAGGAACGTTCCTTTCCCAGGAACTAGATCATCTGTTTCACCGACACTCGTTCTTTCCACTGTACCATAGCATTCTTTTATTCTTTTTCCGGCTTATCAGAAAAAGACAAAAAAATTAAATATTCCAAAAAGAGCGGGAACAGGGACGTTATTTCCATTTATTGATGGCAGCTAGAGTCAGTTGTGTCGCCCTTGAACAAAGCACTCAAAACAAAGTCTCCTCCGCATGGGTGGGATTTAGTTTGACTTAGGTATGCCATAACCTTGTTATTGAGTCAGTTCTCCCCCGATTGGTTATCTCTTCCAATCATATGGAGGGTTCGTTCGTGCCTCCTGCATGACGAACTTATACAGAGTCATCATATGCTGCCACATAGTCATATTGAGTCGTGCTTTTGTTCAAGGGAAGTTAGCCTGAGTCGGCCTTTCTGCGGTGTCTCTTGACTCATTTTTCAGTTGGCCATCCCTGGTTGTCAGTGTCATGTCTATCATCACATCAGTTATATTGGTCCTTTACTCGTGCCGGTTTGAGAAGGTCCCCATTGACTTCTTGCTGGCGGGTCTTGTCCTTATCGATGACGACACATTGCTCTGAGGACAGGCCTAGAGCCGCACCCTGGCCCTATTTTCATTATTGATAGGTCACCTTGTGCTCAGCATCGATCAGTATCATGGGTCTTTGACTGAGTGGTTTCCCTTGTGTTCGACATCAACATACATTATCACACATTGGGATTCGTGCAGTACCTTGGTTTCCATTTGACCCTATTGGTGGATACCTCGCCTCTGTGTCAGCTTTCATTATTGGTTGGTTCAGAGGGTTTCTGCCGTGCGCTAGCCACATCTTGTGTACGCCGGAAACGTACTTCGGTTGGGTTACTACATCTTTTTTTCGTCCGATTCCTTCCACATTATTGGCCTACGGGTTACACTCGCGCTAGATTGATGGAGGATGCCTTAATGCCTTCCTTCTAGCGGATCTTTCCCTATCGACTCCGACTCATTGCTCTAGGGCAAAGATCTAGAGTCCATTTGGCAGTACCTTGGGGTTTGCAGTCATTAGTGGCAGATTCCTCGCTATCGACAGTGGGAAACCATCGTTGTCTCCTGATTGATAGATTCTTACAGGTGTTCGACTTCAGCTCATTTATTCACACTTGTTAGATTGTACTGGGTACCTTGACGCTCATTATCATTATCGGTGAGTAGTCTCGCGTTTGTTAACGGTATACATAAATGACCGGTAATCAAACGATTTCTCACATGGTCGACTTCAGATCATTTATTCCCATGGTGTAGAAATGTACCACGACGGTCGGTGAAGACCTCAGGTTGTATCAGCATTCATTGGTTCACTTGACAGTTCCTCCTGTTGCTGCTAGTTGATACCACTCCACCTTATATGTTGCAGTCAGTCACGGCAACACTCTATATGCTGGCACCTGAGTTTGCAGTGTAGTACCATCCTATTCCGTCATGTTCAGTTGGTACCTTTTTTGGGATCAGTCTTTGATATCAGTGATCCGTTGCATCTTTCAGCATCATTGACAGTCTTATATGTGATATTCAGACATGTACTTACTCATTATGATCAGATGATCCATTATGTATTTTCCAGTCATTTATACTTGTATACTTAGTGGATCCTCTTTTACTTGATATGCGGACATGCTTTACTTTTCCTGAGCATGGGTATGCCCGCCTTAGATAGTGTTTCTTTCTGATCTCCTTTCGGTGGCTTGGCAGGCTGAATTCTGGTGAAGTCCTCCTCGTTTTTTCGGCAGAGTTCCTTTCCTTGTACTTACTTAATATATTTCGGCCATCATGTTCCCCTTCTGACCTCATACATTAGGGGGCATCTGTTATAGCTCCAAATCTCACTCTTATGGTTTGTGATGCTGCTCTCATGGCCTAGGGCAACCCCTCCTTCCAGACCTGGTCCAAAAATTTAAAAAACAGTGTTTTATTCCCTATACGCGACATTGCCCTGAGTTAAATGCGTGTACACGCAGGTATGTCATACCCAACCCACGTGTATCTATTAAAACACTTAAAAAAATAATAAATTCCTCTTTTTCGGGCGGAGATCGCGGGTTTTACCTGCTGGATCACCTGTTAGTGCCCGTGGCCCAACTGTTCCCAACCAACTCCTAACTAAAAAACTACTTTGGAGAGGGTATAAAAAGACATCAATGGGAAGGCCAAGGGGAGAGAGAGAAAGGAGAGCAAGATTATTATGCTGAGATTATCCCCTTAGACCAGGTCTGAAGTCCTTGGTGCTTTCTGCACTTCCCCCATCTTGCATAGGAAACCCTTGTTTCCATGTGTATTGGTGATCATTCATCCTTGATATCATCATTGAGTAAGACTTGGAAGGAGCTCTTGTTGGAGGCTTGAGGCTGGAACGAATCCGGGAGGAAGCTTGCTTGGAGCCTGCTGAAGGTGTTCAGGTGATATCTTTCCGATATATGTACTTTATTTTCCTTTATATATAAAGAAACACGTCTTTGTTTGCATTGGAACAATCATGCAAACAGGATTTAGAACAGAAGGAGAAATTGATAGTAGGCTTCCAAAGTTTAACTTGGGACACCTTTTGGTTCTTCTTAGTTAAACCATATAGTCAAAGGGCAGCACTGAAATTCTTAACTAATGTGATTGGTTACATGATTCCCAAAATTCATGATGCTACGTATTTAGCCCAACTGCATTCTCGCCTGAGTCACCCTCTAGAATTGCATCAAATGCTTGCTATCTGCTAGCTCAAGCCAAAGGATGATTGGCCGAAACAGTGAATCATTCTACCGACTGCAAATAGGCCTATTTCAAGGAGATTTTTATGATTTCGTTATACCACCTATTAGCATTTTTATTTCATAATCTGTTAGCTTAGATAGTATTTATAGACCCTTTCATGTCTTTAGAAAGGGTCCTTAATTTTTGTATAAAACTTGGATCGGGAAGTCACACTATTGTGCTTCTGATATAAATTTTTTTTATGAAGACTGGGCCTATATTCTGAATTTTAATGAAGAATGTTTTGATGAGATATGCACTATTTGTTTTTTGTGAGAGTATTTCTAAGCTAGAAGATGGAATCTGAATGCGATTGATATCAGGAGGGATCCAAATTACATATGGTACTATTATCTATGTCTTTGCTCCATTATTTTATATTTATCGACATTTATTTAATCTTGCTATCATTGGATATATGTATTTGTTTTAACAACAGTCCTTATACTTATCACTATTGAATGTTTAAGGAGTGTTATTCTTTCAATCATATTTATGTCAATGATATATGAAAAATAGTGTAATAATGTTTTAATGATTACTTTGTTCAACTACTTGAAAAAATTAATTATCATATAAATGAATGTCTTTGTTTATCAATGGAGTCATCTATATGCCTATTTGTAGATAAAAATCATCAAAAGTTACACTAAAGTGGAAATTTCCCGGGATAGATTAGTTGTTTATAATTTTGCATTGTAGAATAAATCATCCATCAATTATCATTAAACAATAGATAATCGACCATTTATCCATCTTATTTACAAACCATTGGGAAAAAGCTCCCATTATATCCAGTCGAAGCCACCACACCAAACGGAAAAGGAGCTGCCTTTAAGGTCCAGACCAGGTGGTTTTCCTCGATGTTGATGCCATGATTTTCGAGGCATCAACACTTTTGGTGCTAGAACGAGGGATTGAACTATGAATGGAAAGCAAAACCAAACCTACAACCCATTCTGAGAGTAAATCTACCTCCACCTCACCTCCGACCTCTCCTTTGCATGCTTGAACACCAGTCTTCAAACTAGAAGAAAAGGAGACAACTACCACTGCTCAACCCCAACATATCCCAGATCAATTAACTCTAAAGTCACCTGAAGTTTAGTCTCTTATCCATAAATGTCAAGGCTTTTCAATATCCCCATAGAAATTTGAGATATCTCAAGGTAGGGAGACTTCGCAATTCATTCCACCTCACCACCTCACCAGACTTCAGAGTGGAAAGCTTGGTATTGAACCTACTGAGTTGCCTTTACCCAAAAGGAAAAGGGCAAGAAAAAAAATTGAAGGATCTGATAGTGAGACTATCTCATCATCATCCTCCATTTCATCTTCTCCAGTGCGAAGTCAACCATCCACTCCTCCATTACACATTGTTGTTCAACAGGGATCAGGAACTTCAACATCTCAACCGCCTCAAACTTCCATATCTTCTCCTTCTCAAACATCTGGAATTTCATCAGCGATATCATCTAGTATTAGTTCTAAAATGGCTCAAAATCCATGGAATAATCTTGGTGTAGTCACAATGCTTGCACCATTGCATCCATTGCCAACACACCCTGAAAAATGGTTGTCGAAATTTTATCCAGATTCAAGAATACAAGTTGATGAGCATATTAACAGCTTCATGTTGGCAGTTAACTTAAAAGGAGTGACAGAGGAAGATGTTGTTGTTAGGCTTTTCCCTTATACCTTACAAGGATCAACTGGGTCTTGGTATTTTTCCTTGCCCTCAGGATCCATTACAAGTTGGAACATCTTTCAAGAACAGTTCTTAACTAAATATAGTGATGACAGATCTCTAGCAACATTAATCAATGATCTCTTGAATTTTAGAATAGAATCTAAAGAACCTATAAATGAGTTCAATTGACATTTTAATAAACTCTTGAATAAGATTCCAACTGACTCTAAACCAAGCGAGCAAATCAGAAGTGAATGGTACATAACAACATTACCTTCAAATATAGCTATTTTTGTAGATAGAGCTGCAAAACCAACTCTAGCTGAAAACATGAAAGAGGTACTTGCTGTAGAGAAATGCATTATTGCTTTAGAAAAGAAGGCTGCTCTTGAAGATAGAAAATCCAAAAAAGTTTCTTTCAAAGATGATTCAAAGAAGAAAATGCCTAAAGACCCATATGATATGGAAGGCCTCCAAAAAGTTCTCAAGACTATGTCAAACGAAATGATAGAAATCAAGAAGAAAGTAGCCGAGACTTCAACAAAAAGGTCATTTAGAAACTTCCAAAAACCAGAATCAAGGCCACCAAATGCTATATCCAACGCAGACTCATATCTCGAAGAAGAAGAAGAGGAAGAAACACTCTTATCATCCGAAGAACCTGAAGAAGAAGAGACTGTAGAATGTCATGGGATGTGGGACTTTATTTTTCCTAATTCCGATACAGAAAATGAATAGGAAGCTTTCCCTGTAACTACCAGGAGTAAGGGTACTCCTGAACCTGTTCAAATAACTCAGAAGAAAAGGAATACAGGTACTACTACTACCAAAGAAAAGGTTCCCACAAAGAAAGCTGTAGCGATACCATCCCAAAATCAGCCATCATCTTCAAATCCACCTCCAACATCTAAAACGTAAGTAGTTACAGATTCTATGGACTACAACATTATTGAAGACATGAAGAAAACAAAGGAAAATATCACTATGTTTGAGCTTAGAAAACTGAAACATAAAAAAAAATTGTTGCTTAAGGAGTTAAATCCTGAACCTTCTTCTCCTCTTCCTAATGCTGTATTGTCTAAAACTGCTAATGAGACAGGTAAACCACCTCCTGGTAGAGTAGAAGCTACTGATGCTGTTTTAATCGGAGATAGATAAAATTCCCATACTTCTCCATTCCTCTTAACCTACGAGATCTATAATAGAAATCTACACAACTGTTTGATTGACTCAGGGGCTTCCTCTATTATAATGCCAGCTTCAGTTTGTTCCAAACTAAACATTGAACCCCAAATGTCTGCAATTCATATAGTCCAGTTGGATAGAACTAAAGTCCAGGTTTTAGGAGAAATCAACTCAGTTGCGATTAGGTTATCCGTTGATCCAAGAGTGGTTCAGAGAATTGATATTTTAATTACTGATATACCTGAATTCTATGGCTTGATTTTGAGTAGAGACTGGTCTCAGAAACTTCATGGTTATATTTCCACTGATTGGTCTCATATGTGGTTGCCTTATAAAGGAAAGCCAAATCAGATCAATATTCATGGGGAGAAACACATGACCCATATTGTTACTGAATTCGAACAAGAAAATCAACCAACAGCATCCAATAACAATATTTTGGGGAATTACTCATTTGAATCATTCTTTGGGAATTTAATCGCTCAACCATCACCTTTCTCAGTTAATAATTTCACATCTTAAATAAAAAAACTTTCACAAACAAATACATCAAGATGTGTTAAAATTGCTGAGAAAACTGTAAATAAAACTGTAGATAAATCTTTGTTTTGGTCATTATATTTTGATGGGTCTAAATCTAGTGAAGGTGCAGGAGCAAGAGCAGGATGCATTTTAGTTAGACCTGAGGGAGAAAAGACCATGTTATCATGCAGGTTGGAATTTGAATGCACAAACAACATAGCTGAATATGAGGGCTTAATTAAAGGACTATATAAAGTAATTGGTCTTAAAGTTCAATATTTGAAAGTGTTCGGTGATTCAGAAATTGTTATAAAACAAGTCAGGAATACAATTCATTGCCTTTCTAGTCACCTTAAACATTATCAGTCTTTAATATAGGACGTTATATCTCAATTTTTAGCTTCAATATTCTCCCATCCCTAGGTCCCAAAATGTAGCAGCAGATTTACTAGCTAATGTTGCCTCCATGCTCCTTCCATCTGAATATTACAACCCAGATAAATTCTCAGTAGAGTTAATTTTTAGACCATCAATTCTTTATACTGTCACCAATTGGCATGTGTTCAATCACGATAAAGACATTTTGAATTTCTTAACTTCTAACAAGTCCTACGATGATCAAATTATTGATGAAAGCGACCATGACTAACAAATGAAGGAAAAGCTTCAAGAAAACTCAACACCTAAACCAGTGGTTAAACTTGAAGATCTTTATGACATCAATGACAGGTTTAAAAAAGTTACTAATTCAAAGCTCCAAAGTTCTACTTTGAGATTTGAATTGATAAACCTGGGTACTGAGAATAATCCACAAAACATCAATCTGGGATTAGGACTTTCTTCATAAGAAAGAATTGCATTTATTAGATTATTGCTTAAGTATAAAAATGTCTTCGCTTGGAAATATGATGATTTGAAAACATACGATACATCCATCATTCAGCATACTATTCCAATGTTTTGTAAACAAAAACCAGTACAACAGAAGTTAAGAAAGATTCATCCTAACTTAGAGAGTCAAATAAAAGTTGAATTAAACAAACTCTTAAAAGCTAAGATAATCTTTCCTGTTAGACATTCAAATTGGGTGTCCAATATGGTGCCAATGAGAAATAAAAATGGTGACATCAGAATTTGTATCGATTTCAGAAATCTTAACAAAGCAAGCCAAAAGGATAACTTCCCTTTGGCTACCATGGAGCAGACACTCCATTTAATAGCTGGTTCTGAATTAATGTCCTCCTTAGATGGTTTCTCAGGGTATAATCAAATCTTGGTCCATCCTGATGGCAGACTTAAGACTACCTTTAGAACCAAGTGGGGAACTTATGCTTATCAAAAAATGCCTCTCGGATTAATCAATGCTGGAGCTACATTCCAAAGAGCGATGGACATAGCATTCAAAGGATTGATCAATAAATCAGTAGTTGTCTATTTAGATGATATTACTGTATTTTCCAAAAAAAGATCAAATCATCTACATGATCTGAAACAAATCTTTGAACGTTGTAGAAGGTATGGTATCTCACTCAATCCAAAGAAGTCCTTTTTTGCTCCTAATCAAGGTAATCTCTTGGGCTTCATTGTTTCAATGAATGGCATTTATATCAATCCAGATAGAATCAAAGAGATTTATGATATTCTATTCCCTCACAATAAAAAATCCATGCAGTCATTTTTAGGTCAAATTAACTTTGTAAAAAGATTTGTTCCAGATTTCTTTCAGATTAGTTTTCCATTACAAACCATGATCAATAAAAATTCAATGTTTAAATGGGGGCCTGCAAAAAAAAAGGCATTTGATTCGATCAAACAATCAATCATAAATGCCCTTGCTTTAAGCACTCCTAATTTTTTGAATCATTTCATGTTATATACCCTTGCTTTTGATTCATCTTATGCAGCAGTGCTGACACAAATTAACGATCAAAACTTGGAAGCACCAATCTCATTTTATAGCTCAAACCTTCAAGGTGCTGAACTTAATTACTCACAAGTTGAAAAACAAGCCTTTTCTGTGTACAAAGCCATTAAACACTACAGACACTTTCTCCTAAAGGATCACACAAAAGTTATAGTCCCTTTTTCAGCAGCAAGACAATTACTAGTTCAAAGGGAATAAAGAGAGAAGTGAGAAAATTGGGTCACAACATTACAAGAGTATGACTTGGAAATTAAACCAGAAAAGATTGTCAAAGGCCATGGTTTTTTTAGGTTGTTAGCAGGAGCATCCAATATTCAGGAATCTGAAGGTGCAACAGATACTGAAGAAATCAATCAGATAAGTATCACTAATCCTAAATATCAATACGCAGATCTGATTTTCTATTTGAAAAATGGATATGATCCTTCTACTATTTCATATAGAAGCAAATGTGCCATAATATTGAAAGAAAAAAACTTCATAATTGTAGATGATGCACTATTTAGACGAAATTATGATTCAATTTTGCTAAGATGCTTAGAAAAACCTTAAGCACAAAAGGTCTTGCAGGAGCTACATGATGGACCAGCAAGGGAACACTTTGGAGTTGATACAACAGCTCACAAAATCATTCATGTTGGATATTACTAGCCTACCTTGTTCATAGATATTCATGAATATGTAGGGAAATGCCAAAGTTGTCAAACCACTAGTGGAAGACAAAGGAAGCCAGCTTTCCCTTTACAACTAGTCAACATTGAACAACCTTTTGAACAATGGGGATTGGACATCATTGGAGAGATCACTCCACATTCATCCAAACAGCATAGGTATATCCTTACAGCTACTGATTACTTTACTAAATGGGTTGAAGTAGTTCCTTTGAAGAAAACAAACTCTGATGCAATCCTTGAATTCATAGATCAGTTCATTATTACCAGGTTTGGTGTCCCAAATGCTCTTATTTTTGATAATGCATCTTACTTCTCTAGAAATTCTATATTTGAGTTTGCTATTAAAAGGGGATTTAATTTGAAGTATTATGCAAACCACTATCCTCAAGGTAATGGTTTCGCAGAATCCACCAATAAAAATCTTATCAAAATCATTAAGAGAACTATTGAGCAGAATCATAAAAACTGGCATAAATCTTTGATATCTGCACTGTGGGCTAAACGAATAACATAGAAGGCCTCCATGGGCACTTGTCCATTTAATCTAGTGTATGGTATTATCACTTAAGAAAAAATATTTCAAATTCTGAACATCAATTTTTTAAATTTGTCAAAGGGTTGGTGTTAGTTTTGGGTCTAGTCTTTTCATCTTGTTTTAGAGTCTAAGATTTTGAATAGGAGTCTTGTTAAGAGTCTTGTTGGTATGTCAAAAGGGGTCAATTCTCTGCTTTAGTCTATCATTGGTCTCATATTTCACATGAACATCATATGTCGAAACTCGTTTCAAAGTCCTTATGCGCTACAAAACTGTCTAGGTGATTTCGTAGCGCAAAAACCCAGTCTAGGTGATTTCGTAGCGCAAAACCCAGATTTTGCACTGGCTGCGCTATGAAATCGGGGATTCATGTAGATCCGTAACAAATCTTGTCTAGCTATCATATCTGTCAAAATCCGTTATTCTTACATCATCAGTGGTCAGTCCATACACTTCGCCGATCACATTCAACCGCTTATCCTCATCATTAAGGTTGTTAAATGTCTTGGTACGCTCAGATTGCAAGTTTCAAAAAGAGCCAAGTTGTCATACTCATCATTATGATTGGATTCATGCATGAGGAACGAATTGAGCAACCTTTCAATTTGAATTTCTTAAAGATCAAGCGAGGCAGTTTTCAAGCGAGGCAGCTTTCAAGTGAGGCAGTGATCGAAGTGTGAGACAGTGCCAGTCTTTCAAATTTTCATTCTGCTGGAGTTTCATGGAGGGGTCTGCAGAGAGAAAAGAACATAGGTCGGGCAGGTGCTTGAGGAATGAACCTGAGGGTTTAGACAGCATCCTAAAGAATGACGAAGTTGAACAAGCCTTCAAACAGGTTGGTTGTTGGAGGTTTTGCGAAAAACTTCAAGGAGGCCATATGCAAGTCACCAAGGAGTTCGCTTTAAATTTCACAGGATTGAATTCAAAGGTTGGGGTACTTGAGTTGCCAATCTCTCCAGAAGTTATATCGACAGTCACTGAGATTCCAAGGGGACAGGAAAAATGGTTTAAAAATTTCAAGTTTGACATGACCCCCTGCAAGGAATTTCTGAAACCGGAGTTCATTGATTCAGACTTAAACAAGTCCATGCCCAGAAGTTCTGTCAAAGATTCATATGCTAATTTTCTTACCTGCATACAGAGGTACTTCACCTGCGAAGGGAGGTATCATAAGGTGTATCCTTATCACTTCAAGTTGCTACTTCATTTCACTGGGGTGTATCCTTATCACTTCAAGTTGCTACTTCATTTCACTGGAATGATCTCTGTTGATTTACCCTTTCACTTGTTTCGTAGCCTGGGAAAAATGTGTGACAAGGTCCAGTTAAAGAAGGAAGCCTGTGAGACCTCGTTGTTTCATCACGGCTTAGTCAAGTTGATCATTCTGCATGAGCTCTAGAAGATAAATAAAGAATGGTCTGTGTTCATGTTTATGTCTGGCTTCAAGACTGAAACTGGTCTCAGTCCTCAGGCTACGAAAAGTTCTCCACCAGCAATCAGTCATCGTGCAGAAACAAGATCAAGGAGATTCATAAAATTGAAGGCTAGGAAACAGGTAAAGGAGCCCACCAGACCACTGGTAATCCAAGACACACCCCAGCAGTCCCAGAAACAGAAAACTCAGATCAAAGAGGGTGTACGTGAATCATCTACAGGTGAAGCAGTCCATAGAAGAATGACCAGGAGTCAATTAGCTAAAGAAAAAGGCAAGAGAGTGGTTGCTGAGGAAAGCCCAATTTCAAAGGGAAGTCTGAACGACTTGTTGCAAGCTATTGATATTGAAGAATCTCCCTTGGTTCGAGCAGACTTGATAGAATCAGGTAAAAACAGAACCAAAGGGATCAAAGCCTCGAAAAAGCTCAAATTTGATGATCAGGTTTCTAAGTTTGTCTTTAAACCAAGAAGACCTGTGACGAGGCGTTCAAAGGAGATACAAGAGGAGCTGCCACAGTCAAGTGAAACAGAGGAGTTAGCCAAAGCTCATGAAGAACCTGTGACTACATCAGAAACACCATCTCAGCTGCATAAAAACGATAAAGGTAAGGCAATTATCCCTCAAGAGGAACATAGTGTTGAAGAGTTGAAAAAGAAGTTGAAATTAGCAAACCTTGAAATTGCTAAACTGAAGAAAGCTTCAAGGAAACATGCAATTAAAGAAGCTCATTTTAACAAAATGGAGGCTCTGTGGGAAGACAAAACAATTGCAATACCCGAGGTGGTCGACTGTCATGCTCAATACTACACCTGGTCAGTACCTGCAATAAAAGAAGCAAAATTCATCAGAAAATTTAATACAAGACTGAGAGCGGGGATCAGAATCATGAAGAGGAAAATCGAGGATTTGAAGATACAGTTAAGCCAGCGGGAAAGGTTTCCTTAACTAAGGAAAGTCACGCAGCAAGTAAGGTTAAGTCCTCAAATTTTGATGATTTACCTTTTTGAATTTTTCCTTGAAGAATGATGCCTCTGCATTCAGTTTTGAACAACTTTAGGACAGATGAAAGGGACATTCCAAGATAAAGAAACTCAAGACAGTCAAATTTTGGCATTAAGCTGTGTTTTTGTGATTGCAAAGCAATTTCGTAGTGCTCTACGAAACTGTTGAAGATAATGGCTAATGCACAGCAGTTTCGTAGCATGCTACAAAACTACTGTAGCTGCATATTTTGATATATTTGACCAATTTTGAGGGACAAAAGGGAAACATTTTTGAAAGAGAGTTTCTGAAGAAGGATCATTTGCACAATACAAACATCCAGCAAGGGAAAAATAGGCAAAGGAAAAGCATATATGAACCATAACCCATTTGTTATAAAAGTGATCACAGCTAGTATTGTTCATCATACTTCAGGCAGCGTTGAAGAAGGTTTTGTCTTCATACAGGTGCATGAGCAAGGTCCACACATGAAAAACATGATAATCCAAAAAAAATTTGTGTAATCAAAGAAGAACAGCAGGGATATTTGATTTCGAATATCCTTGTGAAGACCAAGAGCAGAAAAACAGGGGCAGTTTCCTACTTTCCAGGAGCAGATAAGTGATGAGACATTAAGGGCCAGCAAGCAGTTTCAAACATCCACCAAAGCATAACTGATGAAGGCCATCTGTCAGAGAACGAATTTGGATTGTATTTAATGCTACTACCAACATGATGAAGAGTTGGAATCCTAATTGCTCTAGGTCTCTAAAACTGCTAGTTAGTTTTAAATGTTAATAGGTGTCACCATAGGAAGAATTCGAGTTCCCCTCATGCTGGAGGAGGAATCTCAGTTATCTAAAGAGCTCTATATATAACAGAAGAGCTGATGTACAAGAGGTTGGAAAATTATTCAGAACAGCTCTCATATTTGGTTTTATGTAAAGATTTTGTTTTAGTAATACAATACTTTGGCTTTGCTTCTCAGGAATCAAAAGGAATTCAATGCTCTGAATGTCTTGTATTGTTCTCTTCCTATTATCTACAGTGGTATGAATGTGTGATTACTTAGAAATCACTGACAGTGCTCTAATTTCCTTCATGCATTTGTAAATTGTGTTGGTCCTATGTGTTTCTGATGTATCCTACATGCATTGAATTCTAAATGCCCTGACTTCTATGTGAATCTAACCTTATTGTCAATACTGAAGCATATTTGACTCCATAAGCCCAATGGATACTTTCTAATTGTGTTTCCACCATTTACATTTTTACATTTTTTTCATAAGAGTTAGCCATCTTACTCATAATCAGAAATCATTAATCCTTTGAGAGAGCCCTCTCAGGTTGAGGAGGCTAAGCCTCAGCCAAAAGTAGGTTTGAAATAGTTACTTAAGGTCTACCTGATCAGCAGCCTGTCAGGGTTTGATTTTGAGATAACATATGGAAAGGAAACTGTCATACCAGCAAAATTTTTACTCACATCACTAGCTTTAGTGTAGTTTATTGAGGAAAGTCCTTCATCTTCTATTCAACTAAGACATGATCAAATCTTGAAACTAGAAGAAGAAAGCGAAAAGTTTTGAATTATACATGCAAAACATCAACAGATTATTAAGTCATCTTTTGATACAACTTCAACCGGCTCAAAACATTTACAAGTTGGTGATATAGTTTTGAAGTGGGAAAAAGCCCATGAGGATAAAGGAAACCACACTAAGTTCCAAAAAATGTGGCTTGGACCATTCCAAATGAGTGAGAAGATAGGCCCTTCTACATTCATATTACAAGATCTATCAGAAAAGAGAGATTCTCTTCCTGTTAACGACCTTATCTTGAAAAAATTCTTCAATTGAGGAGGTAACCCCTTCTCGCTCTGTAAATATTCAATTTTCAGTAGAATTTGCGTGAATAACTTATTTTGTTTAATATCCTAGGAAAATAAAGTTGTGAAAAGCCTCTAATTGGTCTTTACTATATTGAAAAAGTTACTCAAAAGAAAATATTTTTGATATTTAATTTTAAGAAATGGAAGCCTTAAAGGAAAAGGAAATTTCTAGGAAATTAGGTATATTTAGATTTTGAAAACCCCATTTTATTTTTGTGAAATCTTCTCAAAACTTAGAAATACTGTAAATCATTTTAAAGTTTTAGTAGCCTAAAAAAGGTTATCAATACAAAACAGAGACTGATTCAATCTTAGTATCTTCAAACTCTTACCCTGTCATCCATATTATCTTAAGGAGAAAATCATTCATCCCATCCATCAAAGTTTATAATTACTCAGAGTGTAATTCTAAAATATATTTGATAAAAAAGATAAGAGGTCTTATTATAAGCCTACTTACCATGATCATAGGGGAATAGTTCAACTGACATTACCAATACTACAGGGTAATGGCTTATAATTATAAGACAAGGGGTCTCATCATGAGCCAAGTTGTTCAGTTAAATTACAACTAGTGAATGGCATTGTCAACAACTAGCCACCAAACAAAGACAATGGCTTTTTATCTTACAAAATAAGGAAAGAAAAAGAAAAAGTAATACAAAAAATATGGAAACACATCTTTTGGATTCATTCTTTTTAATTATACTCTGAAATGGATGGAATAATGAATGATCAAATGGTTAAAAGGTAACCCTGTCGAGACTATAGACATTTACTGGCACCAGAGGCTCTACCTATGACAAAGGAGTTATTATCAAAGCTAAGTTGGAATAGTCTTTTTTTTTTATCATTATCAACCAATTAAGGTTTACCTAAAATCTTAGAATGTATTTAATTCTAAGAACAGAAGGAAATAGCAAAAATAGTTATCATTATGTTCAAAATTTATGGTTACCTAGTTATATTAGATTTTCTCTATCAGGTAAGATTTATAGATTAAGAAAGTTTAAGAATTTTAATTAATTTCTCAGAGATAACTATTTCTCTCAGTGAATCACCAATTGTTGTTCTGTACAACAACCCCCCATTTCATAAATTTTTTATACAAAATCATAATATGAAATGGGTCCCTTCTAAAATAAACTTAGATGTATAAACAAATTGGTATTAACCCATCATAAGAAAAACCCTTATCAAAAGGCTTAATGTAAATGAAATATTTTAAAAGCCTTTTGAAAAGAAATAAAGTGTGGCTTTAAAACTATTATAAAACTCTTCGTTATTACGATAAAGCGATCGGAAGATCGCATATCGCAATAATAAGGGAAACATATATAAAGACACATTCATTCACTCTGATCCAAAAATCATATCACAATCGGAAATCGGAAAAGGTAAATGCCAAAGTAGTGATGTAATAGAGCTTCCTAAATTCTCCAATGCGATAAAGCGTATCACCATCGGCAATCGGAAATAACAAGTCAACACATGATTAAAGGCACACTCGAATCCTCTGATGTGATAAGGCATATCGCAATCGGCGATCGACAAAATCACATTGACACAGCAATAAAACCTGAATCCATTCCCTGATTGTGATGCATTAATAAGACGCATATCTCGAGAACATATTTAAAAGGTTTGCATGCATTATATCACCTTTCGGTGGTCGGAGATGTTTAAAACAAATATGAAATCCTTTCCTTTCACGTTTTTTTTTTCTCAGTAAAAACTAGCTAATCGATTATATTATATCCAGGTAACATTACATGCAGAAAAACAGTTTGTCCAGGGCCAACTGTGGCACCTTGGAAGACCTTTCTTGACACATAATTTGCCCACGCAGGGGCATCACCTCCATGATAAACCAAAACATCTGACACAGACTTGAACTTGGACAGTTGTTTACCAACCCGCGCAGGGGCATCCAGCAAAAAGACTCATAGTGGACCTTGCCATGACACATAACAGATGGACATAAAGTATGAAAAAGAACTAAAAGCATACAAACATAGCGAGAGAAGGAAACCAGAGAGTGCCTCTGAGGATTAGTCTTCAGGCTCTTCCTCAATGATATAGCACCATCCTTGGCCTTCAGGAACACCAGCCCACATTGCCCCGGGATCCTTCTCAATGGCCGGCGGAATCTGCTCTGGAGGCTGAGGAGGGGCTTGCTGCGGCTCCTTCCCTGCATTGCCCTTTTCAATTGGAGGCTGCAACACTGGACTATCCTCGCTATTTCCTTCAGGAGGCATCTCAGCCGAAACCGGTTGCTTTCCTTTGTCATTCTCCTCCGGAACCTTCGTAAAGAGGACTGATATATGAGCATTGATGTCTGTGTTTCCCTGCGAGCTGCCCAATGTGAAAACAACTGAGCCAAAAGCTGGAAGCACGGGCTCACCTTCACTGGAGCTGCCCACCTCCAAGAACTGATTGGCCGGAACTGGTAAGGCTTTCGCCCTCCTGTAGCAGTAGCAGCAGCAGCAGTGATGGTGTTCATCTGCTGCAGGGGTGCGAGAAGATGTCCCGCGTCCAGGTCCCCTCCTGCTCGGCTGTCTCTCCCGCAATCGCACCATAATTTCCACAATTCCTTCAAATTGCTCCAAGAACGAACTTGTGGGTTTGAAATCCCAACTCTTTCTGCTGCCTGAGTGTCGTCCCCAACTCCAAACAAAGCCGAGTTCAATTGCCCAGGTACCACGCACAGGATGAGCCAGCAAGAAGCAAACGTCGCCCAGGTGAACGCCTTCACCTCCCGCCTCAGATGCGTTCCTTCTGCCCTCAGAATTCTGTGTTGCTGGCTTGGCTCTCTGAGCCCTGAGCAGCAACATTCTTTCCCATTTAACCTTGCATTCATTCTCTTGGGATTTGCAGGCATTGAATTCCCGCTGCGAGCTCTCCATCGTTCCCAGCGTCGCCATAAAGATCTCTGCCGCGCCTCCCCCTTCTTAACGTTTCGGCGGCCCTGGACATTAATTCCCTTCTCTCTTTACGTGGCAGCACATGTTGAGCATGTAGCACGCCATGCCCAGTGGCACCCGCATCCGGGGTGATGGCCTCTTCTTGGATCAGGCTGTCTAGTTCCTGAGCCCTTGAAGTGTCCGGTATAATGTCTATGGATCCTGTAAGGAGATAGTGATCATTGTCTGCACCTATGTTAGCTAGACAGTCCGCAACCTTGTTACCTTCTCTTTTGGTATGGGTGAAGGTAATTGCTCTATTGCTGCGGAGAGCTTGTTCAATGGCCTCTAGCCGGGCAGCAAGTCTCCAGCTATTGGTGATTTTTCCAGCCTGTGAGCCATTCTGAAGTCTCCTGGCCATGTTTATGAGAATCTGGGAGTCTCCTTCCACGATTAGCGGCTTAAGATTGAGATTCCCTGCGAGAAGAATTCCTTGCCATAGGCCTTCGATTTCTGTCGAGTTGTTGGTGTCCCAGCCCAAAGATCCGAAGTATAACTGCAAGGGTGTGCCTGCTTGATTCCTGATGATGCCTCTGAAGCCTGCTTTTCCCGGGATGCCTTTGGAGGCCCCATCAAAGTTGAGCTTGTAAGAGTTCATTGGGGGGGGCCTTCCATGTGGCTTGAGTGGTGCTGCTGCTTGTGGAAGTACTTCTAGAGTGGGGGATCTGAGGTAGAGTTAAATTCCAGTTGCTTAGAATGCCTTTCTCGAAGTCTAGAGATGGGAGATCTTCCTGTGTCCAGGAGTGGAGAGCCAGCGTTTCATTGAGGTTGCCGCATATTCTGGTCCATAGATCATCCATCTTCGAGCTCTGATTCTTGAAAATCCTCTTATTCCGTTCTTTCCATATACCCCATAGGATGAGGCCTGGTAGAAGTTTCCAAAGGAAATTGAGGAGCGCGATTTTGTAGGGGTGCTGCGGCCAATGTCTGAGGGAGTCCGTTATGTCATCCATTGTTCTGAATTTCTTTTGACATCTGAAACTAGCCTTTTCCCACAAGTGATTGGCTAGGGGGCATGAGTCCAATAAGTGTTGGAGTGTTTCACGTTACCGATTGTCGATTTTCAATTTACTTCTGATTATCCATAAAAGAAAGCTAAGCTAGGCTTGAATGTATCATTCGGCATACAAATGACATGATGGACATTTAAAACCTCCTTTACCATGATTGACAGGTTAAGCAGCTAATCAATGAAGCAGTTATGGGTAGATCTTTTCTTTAGAGTTTATCTGCGATAACCTTACTATAATCTGTTATCACTTGCTGATCGACGTAACTCTTTTTTATTTTCATATTGGTCTATAGTAGCACTTCTCTGTATCAAGGTTTTTCTCATCACTTGTGCAGAACTCTGCTAAAATAAGAAATTTGAAACAAATTGGAAAGAAATCAAATAAATCTGCAGCAGTGGCTCCTACAGCAGTAGTGCAGCTAGCCAATGATCCCGGACCAAACAAAAAAGGGTTAATTTCAGACAATACGTGCCTCGATCTTGGAAATACTAGTTGGGAGAGCATTTAAAATTTAATTGAAGCATAGGAGCTTGAGGAAATATCAGAAGAAGACTCAACTAGCAAATCAAAAGTGTCCCTCAAAGATTTAGCTTGTTCATATTTGCACAGAATAGCAGCACGAGAAAAAATTCTTCCATACACTGACATAGTGAGATGGGTTGTAGAGGAAATTCCAATTTCAAACAGAACATTTTGCACAGTTGACGGGAGGATTTTTGGTTCATTTCAGCCTGATGATCTAAGGAAAATGTATCACTTGCCTGAGCCTGAAAAGCGATACAATAAAGCTTTCCTTGAAAAATTTGCAAATGAAAACAAATCGGAATCGGCCCCAATTAAGTAGTGGAGACATAATCCCGAGAAGCACAAACACAAATCATCAGGTAAGTATTTTGTGGACTCATTGGCTTCTCCTTGCTGTTATGTCAGGGCTATGATGTGTAGAATGTGCGGGATACAAGACTCTACTAAATTCACCATTGAAATGGTCCCTTTAATGGAAGCAGTAGTCGATAGTTATGTGATGGACTAGGAAAACATTTTGTCCGACAAATTAGCCATAGCAATTCTTGAATTTAGATCAAATTCACGCAAAACTACCAGGACTATTCCCCATTTTTATTACAGTGCTTATATTATGGATACTCTCTGTTTTAACTCTCAATATTCGATACTCGGATGGAGATGGACTCCCAAGGACCCTAAGCCAATCCATATTTATCATCAGATGTTATGGAAAGCTCACTACAAAGATCATTTGTACAAAATCTGTAATGGTTTTATGTTGCCTATCTACTATGCTATTTTTGATAAACCTGCCCCTAGGATTTCCGAGGAAGCAGGGATCGACTTAACTGCAGTAGGAAATTGGTTCAGAGAAGACAAATACACCTATATAAGGCTCTTTGGTAGCCTTACAAAACCCCATGTTCTTCTCCTATATGTGCCCGGTAAGCTATTAGCTTGAGCGTTTTCCTACCAAATAAAAACAAAAGGGACATCTAAAACCCTTAGAAATTTCAAGAAACAGGTATGGCCTACATTTCCTTTAAGATGCGATGTTTTCACTCTCCATGATTACAAACATGCAGAAGAGGAGACAGAAAAAATAAAAATTCTCAATCTTGCAACAATTCCCAACAGACAATATGATCCAAGAAAATTTGCCTATAATGTTCTTGAACAAGCCAAACTTGCAAAGTTTGATCATGAAAAGGATGACTTTGATGACCTATTTACCTCAGTGGAATCATTATTTCAGGTGAAAATATTGGCCAGGATCAAGTATCAAGATGAAGGGCTGGAAGTGTTTAATAGGCTTAAGGAGCAGAGGTTGCAAACTCTACCTCTAGACTTATTAGCCACCACCCCAACAATCCAGTCAAGCGAGCCTGAACAACAATCTATTGTCAAACCTCCTGCTGTGGAAAAGATTCCTGAGAAAGGAAAAGAGCCAGAATAGGAGAAAGAATAGGAGAAAGAACAAGAAAAAGGCAGTGAACACATGGATATAGATACTTGGATTGATCCCAAGCTCCTTAAAGAATGGCAATAGTTCGATTCCATTATAAGCAATCCTAAGAATTCACAGGGTTTTAGCATGCCTGAAGTGACAATTAGTCACAAGATAGCAACAAATATGGTTCCAATTGAAGGAACCAGTGGCCTACCCATAAGTAAAGATGTAGAGATAATTCCTAAGGATCCATCGGATGAAATTGTTTTGCATATAGAAGAAATACCACCTTTAGATGTCTTTTACAGCCCTAAGCGTAGGGCTGTAGTAAAAAGACAAAGGAAAAAGAGAAGGATTTATCAACCTTCCCTTTTACCTACACAAACGTAGAGAATTCAATCCTTCTGAAGACCTCACAAAACTCTCTCAATATGCTGGAGCTTACTTGGCAGCCACTATGGATAAAGCATCAGAAGTGAGTAATTTACTCAAAGAAAAGGACCAGACAATTGTTTCATTGGAGGCACAGGTATCCGAAAGACAACATGTTGGAAATAATACTGAGAGGGGGGGTGAATCAGTATTATCAGATCAATAAAACCTTTTCAATTTCATACTCAGAAACATATACGCGACTTCAGTTAAGTGAATCCGCGTGTACACGCGACTGTGTCTAAAGCAACTAGCGTATATGCAGATATCTTATGATTCAGTTAATCTTATCTTCAGTAAATGCATCAAAACATTATTAAGCAATTTAACAGTAAACAGGTGCAGTATAACAGAACAGAACATCACACAAGAGCCACACACATGAACACCATGATATAAGGTGGAAACCCAATGTGGGTGAAAACCACCTGCTGCAATTCGTCTCTTTCTTCTTTAATGAGAAACTTCTTTTACAATATACTGGTGCAGTCCTTTACCAGTATGCAGGCTACAACCTGCAGAGGGCTACAACCCTCTCTTTCGTTTTCAACTACTTCTGGAAGGGAGCTACAACCTCCTCAGCTCTTGTACTAGCTGATCCATTTACTAGTACGTAGGTGCTGACCCTACAACCTTCAGGGACCACGTTTCATCAATTTTCAGACTGGATCCAAGAGTACAAAGCAAACATTACCGCAATACAATCATCAACTTATACTTGCATCATAATTCATTAAACAACCCAATACCGAATCACTGAAACCCTGTCATCAAGAACACAGAACCCAAACCAGAATCTAGAACTCTGCAACAACCACCAGAATCAGCAACAACCTGAAATATCAACCATTATCATGCATACGCTACTTCACTGTACCAAAACCGCGTGTATACGCGCTTTCTCCAAAGGCAACCCGCGTGCAGATCTAGAAATGATTACTTCTGCCTTTGCTGTCAGATCCGACCCTTGCCAAGCGTCCCGAACAGATAACCAGCAATACCAGATCCTCTCACTGCGTCAGACACCCACACGCCTATCTTTGCCTAGTGATCTTCTCCTTATATAGCCTTAGGCCTTGTTCAATACCAAGAGCCAAAACCATAGAAACACAATACCATCAACTTCAAAACTAGGGATCGACACGCCCGTCGAGACACAATGGTCCGAAACCATAGGCACAACTTCCAAGGACTAACCGCCATGGACCAAAGGTACTTTTCCACATACACGCTCTTTTTCTGAAGCCAACCTGCGTGTACACGCGACTTGGGCTTAACAAACCTGCGTGTATGAACTTCCTTGTACTAGGATTTGTCTTCTGATTAAGTTGCCATTACCTGTACCAACTTCTGAGCATCTGTACCAACCTCTGAGTGAGTTGCCATCAAGGACAATACTTGAATCATAATGCCAACAATCTCCCCCTTTGGACTTGATGGCAACCACTACACCAAGTCACTCTCCCCCTTTGACATCAAGGGCAAAGGGCGGACCAAGATATTCTCTTCTTTGGTATACCTTCTGCTGTCCATACTCCCCTGAGTACTTGCTGAAATCTCCAACTGTGCTCCCCCTTTGTGTATGCCAAAGTGTACCAATCTATCCATCCTGCTCTTGCTGAATTGTGCTGTTCATGCTCCCCTTGACTGTAGGCAAGATCTGCAAAAGATGTTCTTCAAGAAGAACAAGGACTTATACATCATAGAAGACCTTCCTATCACCAAAAGACTCAACATACATTCATCATTCATCCCAGGCATAGTGGGGAAACCAACATAGGCCGTTACATGACCTTGACACCATAAAAAGAGATATCACAAGAGATACATGACATAGAGATGAAATATCTAGACCAAGACTTATGAAAGCCACCAACAGCATCATGATCTGTACCAAAAGACATCAGCCTGCAATCCCATTCCTAAACAGTAAGATGTATCATTTAGCTTCATAGACTTTATCAACAACTTCTAACCATAATGCCAACAATGCATTATTTGAAGAATATTCTCCCCCTGAGTGTGAGCCAACCATGTCTGAACCATTTCCTGAGTCTGTTCTGCTCCCCCTGAGCCTGAGCCAACCATGACTGAACCTGGGTCTGTTCTGCTGCCCTTTCTCCATATACGCGACTTTGCAGCCTGTAACTCGCGTATATACGCGACTTGTCTTCATTATCTCAGCGTATGCAGGATGGAATACTGAATCTCATCACTTTCAGATTCCCCTGTGTCTGTTATGTCAGCTGACTGAGTTGTCCCACACCTTTCTGTCTCTGTCTTCTTCAATTCCTGCAACTGTGATGATGTATGGTCCCCTTGTCTTGAATTTTGAAATCTGCTCCTGCATTCCCTTGCTTTATGCCCATAGTTGTTGCATGTATAACACCTTATATTTTTCATGTTCCTTCTATCACAATCAATTGCTTTGTGTCCATATGCATTGCAGGCAAAGCAATACCCTCTGAAATACTTGGGATGCGATGATCTTTCTTGAACCATTCTACTTCTGCATCTGGCTGCAACATGTCCAAGATTATGACATACATAACATTCAACATTATTCAGCGGAGGAAATAATCGTCTATCACGTCCATAGTTAGGAGTAAAGGATCTTCCTTGAGGAATTTCTTTCCTTGGTTGTTCCTTGAGCATTTCAGATTTCTCATTAGAGTTTCTTGCCTCACCTTGTGAACTAGATTCACCTTCACCATATTCATGAAAACCAAGACCAGTCTTGATAGCAGGAGATCTTTGACTATTAAGAATATCATCCAAGACTTTAGAACTATCTTGAAATCGTAAGAGCTTATCCTTTTCTTCTAGTTTACCTTTCAAGATATTTACCTCAACCTGATGTTGTTCTTCCTTTTTCAGATACTGCTTCCTTAGGTCTTCTTCAACTTTTCTCCCTTCTTCCACTTGTCGCTTTAGTTTGATCACTTCATGTTCTTGATCTTCAAGATCTTCTTTTAGAGAGAGGATCTTTGATTCAAGTCTCTGAATAGTTGTGCTCTGATCTTTTGCTATATCCTGCAATCTCTCCCTTACCCTGGTTTCTGTTTCCAATAGTTCTTTTAATTTGGCAGCTTCTTCAGTTTCTGCATTCTTCTCTTCATGTGCCATGAGACTTTTAATATCCTCGCTATTATTGGATGAAGCATTCTTCTTCTTGTGCGCCATGAGACTTCTAATATCTTCACTATCATTTAATGAACTTTTAATGTGGGAATAATAGCTTCTACCATCTTCTTCATATATCCTTTCTTTGTTATGAGGACATCTAGCAGCATAGTGACCAACTCTACCACATAGAAAACATTTGAAAGGCAGCTTATCTTTGAACCGTCCAGTTCCCCGTTCAAGATTCTTGACAAAATTTACCTCATCTTCTTCCTCTGACACTTCGAATGCGGCCTCTGGTGGTACCTCTTGTCGCATTTCAAAAGCAGTTAAGATCCCGTGAAGCTGTGACATGGTAATTTTCCGCACATTCTCCTTTTCTTCTATGGCAGATACTTTAGAATCAAATTTAGTAGACAGAGATCTCAAAACCTTTTGAACTAAGACAACTTCCTCAAATTCTTCACCCAGATCCCTCATACAATTCACAATCTCATCCATACGCAGGAAATAATTAGCTACGCTTTCATTACTTCGCATTTTAAGAGTTTCATACCGGATTCTGAGAGTTTGAAGCTTCGCTATTTTTACCTGATCATCTCCTTCGTAGCTTGTAACGATTTTGTCCCATATTTCCTTAGCTGATTTGAGATGCATGATCTTCATAAATTCTGATTGAGTCAAAGTACTCAATAGGACATTAACTACTTTGGCATTGAGCTCATATTGCTTTTTCTCTGCTGGATCTGTAGGAGTTGCTGATGGGAATTTGTATCCTCCTTCTACGAGTCCCCAAACTTCTGCTCCAAGAGACTGTAGATATGCAGTGGTTCTTATCTTCCAGTGAGTAAAATTGTTCCCGTCAAAGACTGGTGGCCTGATGTGTGCCTCTCTTTCTGGATTAGCCATTTTGATGGATCTTTTCCTTCAAGCGATCAAGCTTCCTCTGAAGGACCTGCTCTGATACCAATTGTTGGAAATAATACTGAGAGGGGGGGTGAATCAGTATTATCAGATCAATAAAACCTTTTCAATTTCATACTCAGAAACATATACGCGACTTCAGTTAAGTGAATCCGCGTGTACACGCGACTGTGTCTAAAGCAACTAGCGTATATGCAGATATCTTATGATTCAGTTAATCTTATCTTCAGTAAATGCATCAGAACATTATTAAGCAATTTAACAGTAAACAGGTGCAGTATAACAGAACAGAACATCACACAAGAGCCACACACATGAACACCATGATATAAGGTGGAAACCCAATGTGGGTGAAAACCACCTGCTGCAATTCGTCTCTTTCTTCTTTAATGAGAAACTTCTTTTACAATATACTGGTGCAGTCCTTTACCAGTATGCAGGCTACAACCTGCAGAGGGCTACAACCCTCTCTTTCGTTTTCAACTACTTCTGGAAGGGAGCTACAACCTCCTCAGCTCTTGTACTAGCTGATCCATTTACTAGTACGTAGGTGCTGACCCTACAACCTTCAGGGACCACGTTTCATCAATTTTCAGACTGGATCCAAGAGTGCAAAGCAAACATTACCGCAATACAATCATCAACTTATACTTGCATCATAATTCATTAAACAACCCAATACCGAATCACTGAAACCCTGTCATCAAGAACACAGAACCCAAACCAGAATCTAGAACTCTGCAACAACCACCAGAATCAGCAACAACCTGAAATATCAACCGTTATCATGCATACGCTACTTCACTGTACCAAAACCGCGTGTATACGCGCTTTCTCCAAAGGCAACCCGCGTGCAGATCTAGAAATGATTACTTCTGCCTTTGCTGTCAGATCCGACCCTTGCCAAGCGTCCCGAACAGATAACCAGCAATACCAGATCCTCTCACTGCGTCAGACACCCACACACCTATCTTTGCCTAGTGATCTTCTCCTTATATAGCCTTAGGCCTTGTTCAATACCAAGAGCCAAAACCATAGAAACACAATACCATCAACTTCAAAACTAGGGATCGACACGCCCGTCGAGACACAATGGTCCGAAACCATAGGCACAACTTCCAAGGACTAACCGCCATGGACCAAAGGTACTTTTCCACATACACGCTCTTTTTCTGAAGCCAACCTGCGTGTACACGCGACTTGGGCTTAACAAACCTGCGTGTATGAACTTCCTTGTACTAGGATTTGTCTTCTGATTAAGTTGCCATTACCTGTACCAACTTCTGAGCATCTGTACCAACCTCTGAGTGAGTTGCCATCAAGGACAATACTTGAATCATAATGCCAACACAACAGAGAATAGAGAAATTAGAACAGAAATTAGCAGCACAGCAACAAATAAACAACCAACTAAACGAGCAATTTCTCAAGGAGAAGCAGAGGATACACCAAAGCACAGTGCAGAAACAAAAGGAATTATCCACAACATTAGCCAAGCTGAAGACAATGAATGAACAGATGAGTAAAATGAAAGATGAGCAAATCGTTCAATTATCACAACAGATAGAAAATTTCACAAGTTTTCCTCAACCAGCAGAGTTCAGGTCCGAAGCTCTCCGGGTCAATAAGGCATTGATTAACCAGTTAAATTTACTATGTCATAATATTTCCCTTGCTGAGCCCCTTTGTGAGATTTATTCATCAATGATTGAAAAATTAGTTGATGCCAGGCAGAATTTGGAACAAGCTGATGAGACTTTAACCAACTTTCTTGCCTGGAAAGAAACCAATGAAGGGCAAGCCACAAATCTGCCTAAAATTCTAGAATCACATAGGGAAATTCTTTTCTTAGAATGGAAATCACAATTGATGAAAGCAGAAAGGGAAACTTCAAGATGTAGATCGGAAACTGGTAATTTGATTGAGTTAATTAATGACACTCTTTATCTGTCTAATCTAATTTCTCAGTGCACTCCAAGTAAACTACCATCAGCCAAAGCATTGGAACAATCATGTAAAGAGGATTTAGAATAGAAGGAGAAATTGATAGCAGGCATCCAAAGTTTAACATGGGACACCTTTTGGTTCTTCTTAGTTAAGCCATATAGTCAAAGGGCAGCACTGAAATGCTTAACAGATGCGATCAGTTACATGATTCCTGAAATTTAGCCCAACTGCATTCTCGTCTGAGTCACCCTCCAGAATTGCAACCAATGCTTGCTATCTGCTAGCTCAAGCCAAAGGATGATCAGCCGAAATAGTGAATCATTCTACCAACTGTAAATAGGCATATTTCAAGGATATTTTCATGATTTGGTTATACCACCTATTAGCATTTTTATTTCATAATCAGTTAGCTTAGATAGTATTTATAGACCCTTTCATGTCTTTAGAAAGGGTCCTTAATTTTTGTATAAAACTTGGATCGGGAAGTCACACTATTGTGCTTTTGATATATTTTTTGTTATGAAGACTAGGCTTATATTCTGAATTTTAATGGAGAATTCTTTGATGAGATATGCACTATCGCTTTTTTGTGAGAATATTTCTAAGCTAGAAGACATAATCTGAATGCAATTGATATCGGGAGGGATCCAAATTACATATGGTACTATTATCTATGTCTTTGCTCCATTCTTTAATATGAATCGACATTTATTTAATATTGCTATCATTGGATACATGTATGTGTTTTAATAGCAGTCCTTATACTTATCACTATTAAATGTTTAAGGAGTGTTATTCTTTCAATCATATTTATGTCAATGATATGTGAAAAATAGTGTAATAATGTTTTAATGTTTACTTTGTTCAACTACTTGAACAAAGTAATTATCATATAAATGAATGTCTTTGTTTATCAATGGAGTCATTTATATGCCTATTTGTAGATAAAGATCATCAAAAGTTACACTAAAGTGGAAATTTCCCGGGATAGATTAGTTGTTTATAATTTTGCATTGTAGAATAAATCATCCATCCATTATCATTAGATAATAGATAATCGACTACTTATCCATCTTATTTACAAACCATTGGGAAACTGCTCCCATTATATCCAGTTGGAGCCACCATACCAAATGGAAAAAGAGCTTCCTTTAAGGTCCGGACCGGGTGGTTTTCCCCAATGTTGATGCAGCAATTTTCGAGGCAACAACAGAACCTTCCTTTGAAAAACTGGATTTAACAGCAAGATAATGCAACAACTATTCCCAGCTTTTGTCTGAGATATCCAAATGTTTCTCTCGGAAGCAGTGTGGTGACTATATCAGCAACTTGTTCTTTGGAGGGAACATACTCCAATTTAACCATTTTTTCAAGCACTTGTTCTCGTAGAAAATGGTTCTTAATGGGTATGTGTTTGGTTTTGGAGTGCATGAGTGGATTTTTCGAAATACTGATGGCATTTGTATTATCACATAGAATGGAGATGGGTGTTGTACATGTGATTTGAATGTCTTGCAATGTTTGCATCAACAAAAGTAGTTGTGTGAAGCAAGATGCAACAGTCACATATTCTGCTTCAGCTATAGATAAGGAAATAGAACTTTATTTCTTGTTGAACCAAGACACTAATCATGAACCCATATAGAATGCACCTCCACTAGTGCTTTTTCAATCATCAACATTTCTTACCCAATCTGCATTTGTATATGGTTGAAGATTAAGATCTATATCTTTAGGATAGCATAGACCAAAGTCTTGAGTTCCTTGAAGATATTTGATTATTCTTTTTACTACCTAAAGATGTGATTCCTTTGGATTTTCTTGGAACCTTCCAACAATTCCTACTACATGCATGATATCATGTCTGGTACCTATTAGATAAATCAGACTTCTAATCATAGATTTGTAAGTTGGTTGGTTTACGGTTGGATATTCATCGTTAGAAGTATTGAGACTGCATCCTGTTACCATTGTAGTACATACTAGTTTAGAATCTTCCATTATGTACTTCTTCAAGATCTTCTTGAGATGTTTGGTTTTTGAAATAAAAATACCATATTTTGTTTGTTGTACTTGTATACCAAGAAAATAAGTAAGTTCACCAAGTAAGGACATTTCAAATTCTTGCTACATAACCAAAGCTTAGTCCTGACTCATATATTCTTCATTTCTAGCAAAGTTGATATCATCAACATAAACAACAATAATTAGTAGTTTATCATTTTCAATCTTTGTATATAAGTTGTTGTCTGCAGAACCTTTTGTGAAACCTTGTTGTTGTAGATATTTGTCAAGGCGATAATACCAAGCCCTTGAATATTGTTTGAGTCCATAAAGAGCCTTTTTGATTTTTCATACAAGTTTTGCATCATTTCCTAGAATGAATCCTTTTGGTTGCTCAATATAAACTTCTTATTCTAAATCTCCATTTAGAAACGTTGATTTTACATCCATTTGATATACTTTGAATTTTTGAAAGCTAGAAAGAGCAAGAAACATTATTATGGCTTCAAGTCTAGCAACAGATGCAAAAGTTTCTTCAAAGTCTATACCTTCTTGTTGAGCGTACCCTTTACAAACAAGTCTTCCCTTGCTTCTAATAGCCTCTCCATTTTCATTCAACTTATTCTTAAATATCCATTTTGTTCCTATAACATTTTTATCATGAGGTCTAGTAACTAATTCCCAAGCATGATTCTTTTCAATTTGGTCAAGTTCTTCATCCATGGCCTTAACCAAACATTTATCTTTTCTAGCTTCATTTACATTTTTTGGTTCTATGGAGGATAGTAATGCTAGATAACTTGAGGTCCCCGTAAAAGTTCCTCTTGTCTATACTCTAAACCCTTTTTCTCCTAGAATTTGAGATTCTGGATGATTCTTTTGAACATACCTCGATGAAGTCTTTTCCCTGTCTATTATATCTTCTTCTGGTGCTTCATTGGTTTCTTCCTCTATATCATTTTGATTTGATATGGGAAATCATTCATCATGTTCCTCATTGTCATAATCCTCTGTTGATTTCATTTGTTCCAGATTTCTGCATGCTTCATCGATTACAACATCAATGCATTCAACAATTTTCTAAAGTCTTTTATTATAACATTTTATCCTTTACTTCTAGATGAATAACCTTGTTACACAGTAATTTGTCACTGTCTCCCTGTCAGTCACCCTACTGCGTCAAGAATTCACAATAATCAAGTTCATGCATTCTGAACTGGCCAAAAACCCATTTTTCCAAAGTTTTCCTCATCAGCGCGTCTGTTTCTAAAATATCCGCGATGACTGGCGACTCGTAGTGTATTCAGTGCGCTGCCAGCGCGGAAGCACATCACTTTTCTGCGCTAGTCGCATTTCATGAGCCAGCGCACCCCTCCTTTGTATTGGGTCATGCTGACATGACTTTCCTAGTTATTGAGGCGCGGCGACAGCGTGTCAGTTACCTTATAATCCGCGCTAATCCTGTTTGAGCGAATTTGTTCCAACTGCCAGCCTTCCAGATGACTCCAGGCTTGGTTGTTGGCTTTGTGAATATCGACTCCCTTCTATAGCATGTATGTTCAACCCTTTGCAACCACTTCCCTTGAAGATAAGCTCATCCTTCCACCCTTTTAGGAGGCTCCTTCTCCTATATAAACTTCCACCATTACCATGAGCAGCTAGTTTTGGATAGCTTGGATTGTATAGAGCTTATAGTGCTCAGATTGCTACTACTATAGGTATTTGGTGTGCTAGGTGTGGAAGTGATTGATTGCTTAGGGAAGGTTGTTTTGTGTTGCTTGTGTGAGAGAGAGAGTTGCTTGTTTTGGGAGAATCATTTCCAAAGGTGAATGCTTGAGACACTTGCTGACCGGCCCCTCCTGAGAAGGTTACCAACGTTAGAACATTTGGTTGTACTCTTCTCTGTTTGATTAATAATAGATGACTGCTATTATTGTTCCATTCTCATTTGTCTATGCAATGGTTAAATGTGAATTACATCTTTTCTGACCGATGTATAGTTACTTTTATTAGATTTCACGCTTGTGTTTGTTTCCTCTTCGTGTGTGCAGGTGTCTATTCACGGAGATCGCGAAGGATCGTGACCAGCCAAAGCGAAGGAGCGAAAGCGGCATCTCTTCGTCAAACAACAGTGCTGGAATCCAAGTAGGTGCTCTTTACCTCTTGTTCAATTGTAATTAGGAACATGCATAGCAGCATTGACTGATTATTGCTAGACCCTTGCTAGGCTAGTAGGGATCGCCTCTATCCGTAGAGGGGATTTACCTCTCCAACAATTTGGCGACTCCGCTGGGGATCAGCCTTTTTGTCTCTTGTGTCCACTCTTTGTGCTTGAGTTTGACTTTTCTCTCTTTTTGAGTTTTGGGGATTGATTTTCTGCTTGTAGCTTTCCTGGGTTCATCTGGGAAGTGTCTTGATTGTTAAAAGACTTTCTACCTTTGGTTTGGGAGTTTTTTGCTTTGATTCTACTTGTTTTCACCTTCGTCGTGGTTTAATTCAGAACAGATGCGCTGACGTCGCACCCCTGTTTCTGTGTCATCATTGTGATCGCGCTTGCACGATTAATAGTCGCGCTGACCTCGTTTTTAGAGACAGCGCACTTTACCCGTGTGCTTCCGCGCTGACATCGCACACCTGCTTCTTTGTTCTCCTGTCATCGCTTCTGTGTGATTAATAGTCGCGCTGACCTCGATTTTTTGAGACAGCGCCCTTTATCCATGTACTTCCGCGCTGACGTCGCAAAGTTGCTACAGGCCTCCTCCTGTCAGCGCCGAGTTGCTGAAGGCTACCCACGCTGATCCTGTAGAATTCATTTCTGTCCATATTAGCCTCCTGAACTTGTTGCTTGAGCTTTCCCCCCTTCTCTCCACTTGGTTTGTGACTTGTTTTTCATTACCTAAATTCTGAGCTGCTTTTTTACGAAGTCTTGTTCCACAGGGTTTCGTTTTTGCTCATTTTTCGGTTTTGCAAATACCTTCCTCTTTGCTTTCGCTGCTTGGTTTGTATTTCCGCCATCACTTTTACAGTCACTGGTTTGTGTTGAATCTTTAATTGACTGGTTGGGACTCTTATCCTCCGGGTGTTTGCTTTTCTCCATTGATTTCGCACTCTAGCCCTAGGGCATCTAGTGGCCGTGTGTGTGTCAAGCCTTCCGTAGGGATCTTGTTTTCTTTTGAACCAGCCAACTTCAGGTTTGTTTTTGCACTCGTTCAGTGATTGTTGAAATGTTTTTGGTCGTGTTTCCGAGTGGTTTTTTGCTTCCTCCTTGTTTGAATCCTTGCTTGTCTTGCCGAGCTTAGATCACATAGCTCGTGCGGAACTTAGTTTTCCTTTTGATTTGGAAATCTTTGTTGGATGTTTTGGGAACTTTGTGTGCTTTCATTGAGTGATTTGCTTGGTGTTCTGGTTCCTCCAAATTCATTTAGATGCTTTGTGCCATTGAAAGAAAATCAAACTAGTAGCTTTGCTTTTGAGAATTGAAAAGGAAAAGAACATTTCGTTGATTTGCATTTTCAAAAGAAAAAGTTTCCTTTCCTTGCTTTTAGCTGCATTAGGTTGCTTGGTTGTTTGTATTCGTTTTGTTTGATCGAAATCTCTTTACCCTTTCATAGCTAGAATTCATCGAACAAAATGGTTTTCTTTGCCATGTAGTTTGCATCTAGGTAATTGTGAGAGAACATACGATAGGGCCTGAAATCGAAACTTAATTTCAAGATCAACTATAAAATCAACCGAATGAATCTAAAAACGCATTGGAACTAAACGCAAACATCTAGAGGTCTAGGTTAGAGACGTGTTCCGGCGTCTTTAAACATAGTCACTATTGTTTCACATTACGGTTGGGTGATTCCTCCTTCTGTGACTCGATAGTGGTCTAACACGGACTGCGCTCCCACGTACCGTCGCGTATATAGGGAGACCCCACTAGGCTTTTATCCTTTATCCATAGGAAGCCGAGTCTGCCACCTTGTGAACCGTAACGCACCGAACACAACATTCGGGAAGATTGACTGCAGTACGGAAAGTCCTTGCCTCTCATACGATTGCTGAGGTGTATAAGCAGTTTTACGGGTTGCTTGGTAAACCTTATACCTAGAGTCTCCAGAGCAGTCACTTTTGATCCTTTTCGGACTCCCTAAATGAAAAGGTGCCTGTGAGCGTCTTGTCACTTCGTGCTCATTAAATATTCGAAGGAGACTGGAGTCATCTTTTCGTCCTTTTCTCGACTCTCGAAACATGAAAAGGTCAAGTTTGGTTCTTGTGTCTTAAAATTAATTCGGCCACGATAACATCACCTGATTAGATCTTGTGTGCGTTAGTTTTGAGTAGGGTCTTAATCGTTAGTTTGCTTTAGGTTTTCTAAGGGGTCTTGTCATCCTGGCTGACCCGTCAACTCCCGGTCCAAGTGATCAAGGTTCTCCATCTTCTGTTTCTCCAGAGGTACCAGTTGTAAGCGGTGCTCTTCCCATTGTTCCAAGTATCCAGCCTATCAACGTACGTGCCCTAGGCGACGAAGATTACATAGAAGATTGGAATCCTATCTGGGAGCCTGACAGCGATTATACCCCTCGTACCCCTCGTACTCCTCTCGGTATGTTGCCTCTAATGTCTACTTCCCCCATGGATGAGACAGCTTCCAGCACAGGTGAGACGCCCGTGGTGACGGACATTGAGACTCCGATCCCGGCTTCCTCTCCACTCCCTCCACGATATCAATCAACGAGGGACAGGATAGCCGCTAGAACTACTTCCACGACTATATGGGATCCTAGTCTTATTGCCACCACCGGACCTTTTATTTCGCGACCTCTTAGTACACCTCTTACTTCAGGGCTTAACACGCCCGTTACCTCAGTTCCCACCAATCCAACCGTTTGTGTAGCACGCTCGACTCCGGTCATCAGTGTTGTACCAGCATCCTCATCTGTAAACCTTGAAGCTGGGCCCTTTCCTGGTGGCATTCCAGGAGCAGGGCCATATGATGCCCACGGGCAGCCCATTGTGGACCCAGATTACGATGGTCCACTCTTTTATTATGATGCGAACGGCGAGTACCTCGAGAACGTTTCGGGCCTTCCTCGTTGTCCTTTCGAGGAGAACCAGGAACCGTTGAACGTTACGTATGATCCCGTTACTCATGTTTTTCATGGGAGCCGGGATCCTCCCGGACAGCCCCAAGGACCACCCAATCAAGGCCAGCCGCCTTATGTGCAGACCCCTCAGGGGCAACCACTTTATGGCCCGCCTTACCCAGGACAATCTGGGGGCCCACAGGGACAACCCTACTAGGGACAACCCTCGGCCGTTGGAGGTCCGTCGTATTCATATCAAGGTCAACCTACTAGATATCCAGGGCAACCTGGTACCCAGCAAGGTTACCCAACTGGACAACCCGGGCAGCCTTACATTCAGCAAGGCCAACCCGGTTTCCAGCAAGGGTACCCATCTGGAC
Source organism: Pinus tabuliformis (assembly GCA_031772625.1). Lineage (NCBI taxonomy): Eukaryota > Viridiplantae > Streptophyta > Pinopsida > Pinales > Pinaceae > Pinus > Pinus tabuliformis. The sequence continues at coordinate 36,970,513 of CM062806.1, read as the reverse complement.
AAACTGGGTCAGTTTATAATCCTCAAAATCAACTAGCAGTCCAGCAGGGATATCCTCTTGGGCAGGGGGGCCAACCCTACTTACAGCAGGGCCAACCTACTGCCCAGTCTGGTCATCTTTCTGGGCAGGGTGGGCAGCCCTATGTTCAGCAGGGTCAACCCACTGCTCAATCCATGCACCCTTCTGGGCCAGGGGGGCAGCCTGCTATGCAGCAAGGCCAACCCTCTGCTCAGCCTATGCACCAAGGAGGGCAGCCCGCTGTACAGCAAGCCCAGCCCTCTGCTCAGTCTGTTCACCCTGGGGGGAAAACGGGCCAACCTTCTATGCAGCAAGGTCAACCCGCTGTCCGCCCTAATCGTCCATCTGGACAAGCTAGCCAACCTCATCGTCAACTAGCTATCCAGCCAGCTCAGTCATCCGTTCCGCAAGGACAACCCTTGGTGGCACACGGACAACCTGGTACCCAGCAAGTCTATCCTGCTGGCCAACCAGGTCCATCTCAAATCCAACCAAGTCAACCTTCGGGACAGATGGTTCAACCCCAGCCGGTTCAAGGACATTACTCTGGGCCTCAAACTAAAACGGGTTATCAACCTTCTTACCAGACGCAGCCTGCCTATCAGGCTCAGTATGGGGCCCAGCAACCATATGGCTACCAGCAACCCCAGGGGCAAAATCAGTTTGCTCCTTATCAAAATTATCAATAGCCAGAGGTCACTCCTTACCAAAATTATCAATATGGTGCACCTGTGGGGCAAGCTTCTAATACATGGGGAGCTGGGGGGCAGACACAGGGACAACTGTCCTTATATGGCCAGAATCCGTATGGACAGAATCCCTACGGGCAAGCTCCCTATGCGCCAGGCCCTTTTGGGCCAGGTCCATCGGGACAAAGTTCTTACGCACCAGGCCCTTTTGGGCCAGGTCCGTCCGGACAGAGTTCGTGGGGGCAACCACCATCTGGTTGGAACCCTAATGTCGCCTCGAATCCGCAGCCACAAATGTCCTTTAACCCGCAGTTACCATTCTTAGCAACGTTGGAACTGCCTGATGTGTCCAAGTTAACAAATGATCCTATTTTGCATAATCCGTATTGGCCACCAGTTCCAACCAAAATACCAGGTGATTGCCCAAAGTTTGATGGCAAAGCTGGTGAAGACCCTCAGGCCCATGTAATGACTTATCACCTTTGGTGTTCATCTAACTCATGGTTTGATGATTCTATCCGGCTTCGCCTCTTTCAGAGGACTCTCACTGGTTCAGCTGCTAAGTGGTACATCGAACTGAATCGCGGCATGTTTTCAGATTTCAACTCATTGGCTATGGCCTTTTTGACTCATTTTCAGTTACCCATTCGGTACGAGACTAGGACTCATCTTCTCACGTCTCTCAAACAGGATACGACTACGCACATCTCTGATCATATACATGAATGGAGAAGGCACCGTCACTTGATTAAATTTTGGATTCCTGATCAACTCCTGACCGACTGGTTCACGACTTCCTTTGTCCCTAAGATTGCCAAAGACATCGCAATGGGAGCATGTGTAACTGAAGAGCAAGCAATCGCGCGAGCTCAGTACCTCAACTTAGTCTACTCTCAGTCGGGTACTTTGTATGAGTATTTGCCAGATGCCCCGAGGCCTGGACAGCCCAAAGCTCCACCAAAGCCTTCTGTTGATGGAGTCATTGGTTCTGTGAACTCGTCATCTAAAAAATCGGCCGCGAACCCTGGGAAGCAGAAACAGAACACCTCTAATGAAAATGCTCCTCAGGGCCAATCTATTTCTGGGACTACCTCCGAGGTAAACGCCGTCCAGTCCACCGCGGCGGATAAATCCTCGAAAGGCAAAAAGAAAGGGAAATCTAAAGACAAATCTGGACAGCCCAAGTAGAACCTTCCTAAACCTCCCTCCGAGGAAGGAGCTAGACGAAAGCCTAAGTATCCTTGTCTCATCTGCGATGAGGATCACTACACCAAGGATTGCCCAAGGCGGTCCGAGGTTAGTCGACTTTTGAAAGGTGCTCCAGGGCCTCCTGCTGTGCTAAAAGAGCCTTTCCCTTCCCAGCAGATGCATCAGGTGGCATATCCCTCTCAATCCTCTTCTTCGTTTGGTTCTCAAGTGTTCATGGCTGGAACGATTCCCATCCATGTTTCAACTCGAGCGAAAGATTATCCATCTCCAGCCGGGAAAGAGCCGGAGGTTCCCTCCAGCGCTCCTCCATCCAGTTCTGGTCCCCTTCACATCAAACGGCCCAGCACTGAGACGATCCCCCGACCCCCTCCCAAAGGTGTACTCAGGAAGTCATCTCATAACCCCAATGCTCGTGCTGCCCAGCACTATAGCATTGTCGAGGACTTAGCTCAGGCTTCGTCTACTATGTCCGCGTTAGAAGTCCTCCAGAGCTGCCCCTCCCAGAGGAAGTCCCTGCTATCAGCGATTGGTGGCATAGACCCGGTAGATTCGGATTTAATTTCTTTTGATCTCGAGGGTTTCACACAGAGATTGCCTCATTAGGTGGCTTTCCTTATACAGGTCCTCATCAACGGCAAAACAATTCATCGTACAGTCATTGATGAGGGTGCCTCAACCTGCATCATGTCAGTTGCTTGCTGGAAGGCTATTGGTTCTCCTGCTCTGAGCCAGTCTCCCACGACCCTGGAAGCTTTCGATGGAAGAGAATCGCGTCCATATGGTATCCTCCCACGATTGCCTATCTCTTTAGAAGGGAAAACCGTAGAAGTAGAGGTTGAAGTTGTTGACGCTAATCTCACTTACAACCTCCTCCTTGGACGAAGCTGGACATATGCCATGCAAGCCGTGGCTTCCTCCTTGTTCCGTGTCATTCGCTTCCCCCATCAAGGAAGAATCGTCACGGTGGACCAGCTGTCCTTTTTTGCTTCCTCTTCTGAAGGGAATGTGCCATTCGTGGAGCATACCTCCAAGTCGTTAGTGAGTGTGGGTGTTGGATTGTTCAAAGATCCCTCATTAATGGGAGTCTTTCCCCTCCCACCTCTGAATCTCGCCCCTGTTAACATGATTTCAGTGCGTTCTGATCCATGGGTTCTTCCTCCCTTGAATCAGGAAGACTCTTGGGGTGAGATGATGCCGTTGAGTCCTTCCGAGCTCAACTACATCGAGATTGTCGCTGCATCGGCTCCCCCTCCTGAATCTGCTTTTCTAAGTAGTGTTCCCGATTCATATGATCATTTCCCTTGGTTGGGAGATGAGGCCACTTCGGATCCCCTGAAGGAATCATTTCCCTCCGATGAGGCTATCATTGAGACTATGTCTCTCGAAGAGCTCCCTTGGTTAGATCACCACCATCGCTCTTCGTTTCTCCCTCCACATTCAGAAATGGTCGCATGTCTCGAGCGGTTTGCTTCATGTGTCCCATCTCCGCCTCTCCAAACGCCTGTTCAGCTATATCAAGTGTCTTCGGAAGGCAATATGGGTAACATCACGCAGACCCAGGCCATCGACATCTCTGTCAAATCAGGGATTGTCGAGAATATTTTCATTGGAGTCACATGCACTCCTGAGGAAGTTCAACTTTATACCGCTTTATTTCATGAATTCCGTGATGTCTTCGCATGGTCTTACGAGGAAATGCCCGGCATCGACCCTAGTATTGTGGTGCACGAAATACCTACTTATCTAGGCGCTAAGCCTGTTCGTCAGCGCTTACGTCCAGTGCACCCTCGAAAGGCTGCAACCATCAAGGCCGAAGTTGAAAAGCTTCTTCGCGCTGGTTTCATCTATGCCATTCCCCTCACGGAGTGGGTATCCAATATAGTCCCTGTGAATAAAAAGCAGGGTACTATCCGGGTCTGTGTTGACTACCGCGATATTAATCGTGCCTGCCCAAAAGATAACTTTCCTACGCCTTTTATTGATTAGCTTATCGATGACTGCGCAGGGAGTAAGATTTATTCGTTTATGGACGGCTTCTCTGGTTACAACCAGATCAACATAGCCCCCGCAGACCAGCATTAGACAGCTTTCATTTGTCCTTGGGGCACCTTCGCTTATAAGAAGCTACCTTTCGGTCTCAAAAATGCCGGTGCCACTTTCCAGTGTGCGATGTCGTATGCTTTTCATGATATCTGACACATCGTACAGCCTTACCTAGATGACCTTCCAGCTCATTCAGCTAAACGTGAAGACCATCCATATCATTTATGCGAAATCTTTCTCCGTTGTCGACACTACCGTATTCGACTCAATCCGCATAAGTGTGTCTTCTGCATAGAATCTGGCCGACTACTCGGGTTCATCGTCTCCCGGGAAGGCATCCGTCTGGATCCCCTCAAGGTCGAGGCCATTTTGAATCTTCCTCCCCCTGCCTCTTTGCAGCAATTGCAGAGCTTACAGGGAAAAGCTAATTTTCTCAGACGATTCATTCCGAATTATGCCGAGGTGGCTAAGGGTTTCACACGGTTGCTAAAGCGAGACACACCCTTTCGTTGGGATGCTATCGCCCAGGAATATTTCGAGCGCCTTAAAGACCTTCTTGTCTCAGCTCCGCTCTTAAGACCTCCGAATTACCACCGTGACTACACTCTCTATCTTGCTGCTGCTGACACCACCATCGGCATGGTTCTAGTGCAGGACGACGATGCCGGCACCGAGCACGTTATCTATTATCTTAGTCGCAACCTTTTGGATACGGAAACTCGCTACGCATATGTCGAGAAGTTGGCATTGGCAGCTATCTACGCCGTCCAACGATTCCGGCATTATATCCTGTTGCGCACAACGACCGTGATCTCTGATTGCAACCCCATGACCTACATTTTGTCACGTCAGCTACTAGGGGGAAAATACTCGAAGTGGATTGTAATCCTCCAAGAGTTCGATTTGGAATTCACTGCCGCCAAGTCTAAGAAATCTATGGTCTTTGCTGAACTACTCTGTTCCTTACCATCCCACTCTGCACCATCTCGTTCGGAGGAGCATATCCCGGATGAAACTTTGTTTCTCATCAGCACCCTCGACCCGTGGTACGGGGACATTATCGTATATTTACAGACATCTTCTTTCCGTCCGAATGTATCGAAAGATGCTCAACGGCGAATTTGACACCAAGCTCAACCCTATCGCATCTTGGGCGATACCCTGTACCTCCTTGGCGTTGATTCTGTACTGCCACTCTGGCGCTTGTGGCGGCCATATGTCCGGATATGCTACCGCCCAGAAGATCCTCCGTGCTAGTTATTTCTGGCCTTCCATCTTCAAGGATTGCATCCTTGCCGTACGTGCATGTCATGAATGCCAGGTTTACCACCGGAAGATGCGTGCACCTGTTGCACCACTGCACCCTGTGGTCACCGTAGGTCCATTTGCCAAATGGGGCATCGATTACACGTCCTGTAACCCTCGTTCGGCCGGGGGGCATCGGTACATCATCGTTGCTGTGGATTATTTCACCAAGTGGGCCGAAGCGATGCCTACATTGAACGAAGACGGTTACACAGTGGTGCATTTTTTATTCAATCATGTTATTACTCGTTTCGGAGTCCCTCGGGCTATTGTCACGGATCACGGAAAGCATTTCCGTAATCACATGATGACAGAACTAATGACCCAACTAGGCTTGTGTCAAGATAGTTCGACACCATACTATCCACAATCCAACGGACAAGTTGAGGCAGTGAACAAAGTTTTGATCACCATGCTTCAATGCACCGTCAATACGCACAAGTCTAATTGGCATCTAATGCTGTTCCCGGCCTTGTGGGCCTACTAGACTTCTGTGAAGGACACCACCGATTTCACTCCATTTCAGTTGGTTTATGGACTGGAGGCCACCCTTCCTGTCGAATGTGAGATTCCTTCGTTGAAATTAGCTGTCGAGTTGCTTCCCAACACCACTCCGGTGGAGGAACGGCTTCTGTACCTAGAACGGTTAGACGAGACTCGTCGTTTAGCTTCTCTGGCTATCGAAGCGCAAAAGAAAAGAGTCAAAGCTCACTTTGATCAGAACATTCATCCTCGTTCCTTCGTTGAGGGAGATCTAGTACTGCTCTACGATCAAGCTAAAGATAGGCTGGGGGCAGGAAAACTTGAGTCCATGTGGCTAGGTCCCTATATCGTGAAAAGAGTTTTCAAAAGGGCGCATATGAGCTAATTGATTACGAAGGAAATCCTCTTGACAAGCCCCGCAACGGGCTGTATCTGAAGAAATATTATGCATAAATTCGTGCACTCAGTTTGTACATACGCGTGTTTAGTGTGTTTTGTGTGCATGATTTCATGTCTTGCTTTGGTGTGAAGACGTGTTTGCCTCTTATTGTGTTTTCTTCTTCTTGTGCAGATGTCTAGTGCACCTTATGTTGGTTTCGCTGATGGTGCCTGCCGTAGTACCTGCAATTTGTCCTCTGCGGCGTGGGCGATCTATGATCCTCATGTTGGAAATAATACTGAGAGGGGGGGTGAATCAGTATTATCAGATTAATCAAACTTTTTAAATGCCCAGAACATATACGCTACTTCAGTTAAGTGAACCAGCGTGTACACGCTACTATGACGAAGTAAAACAGCGTATAAGAAGAAAACTCACAATTTAGTTAGCTTATTCTTCAATTAAGTGCATCAGGACATTATTCATCACATTAACAGTAAACATGTGCAGTATAACAGAACAGATAAAAGGCCACACACATGAACACCAAGATATAAGGTGGAAACCCAATGTGGGTGAAAACCACCTGCTGCAAGTTGTCTCTATCTTTCTTTAATATGAAACTTCAGTTTACAATCTTTTGTACTGGTGCAGCCTTATACCAGTACGCAGGCTACAACCTGCAGAAGGCTTCAACCTTCTCTCGTTCTCCAAACTTCCTTGGAAGGGAGCTCCAACCCCCTTTGCTCTTGTACTAGCCAAGATACTAGTACGTAGGTGCTGACCTACAATCTTCCTTCTTTCAGGTATCACTTTTCATACATTTTCAGACTTGGATATTCCTGAAGCACAACATTACAATCTGAAGACCACAATTCATTCAATTTCCACAACAGATCATTGAAGCATAAAACAGCCAAACTTTGAATCACTGAACCACTGAACCCTGTCAATCACCAGTTACCAGAACACAGAGCAGACTACAGAACTCTGCAATAACAGTCAGACCCCACTGTAAACCCAAAATCAAGCTTCAAAAGATATACGCTACTTTAATGAGAAGAACCCGCGTATACACGCTCTTTTACCGAAGCCAACCTGCGTACAGATCTAAAAATAAACTTTCTCAATTTGCAGCTGTACCAGACATTAGTTAGACCCAGAACGTAACATTGCGACAATATACAGATCTAGAAATACGCATAATCAACCATATCATGATAGTGCATTTCAAACCATTAGATCCTGATCTATCCTTAGCTCTAGTCTTCCATCAACCGATGTGATCTCTCCTTGGCTTAGATCAAGCAACTCAGAACCTGCATATCAGATCTCTTTCTCTCTTAGATATTCAAGCCTTGTCGAAAGATGATCTTGCCTAATGATCTTCTTCTCCTTATATAGCCTTAGGCCTTTCTCAATACCAAGAGCCAAAACCATAGTAACACAATACCATCAACTTTAAAACTAGGGATCGACACACCCGTCGAGACATAATGGTCCGAAATCATAGGCACAACTTCCAAGGACTAACCACCATGAACCAAAGGAACCTTTCCACATACACGCGCTTTTTCTGAATCGAACTAGCATGTACACGCGACTTGGGCTTAACGAAACGGCGTGTATGAGCTTCCTTGGCATGCTGTACTGAGATCTGTCTTCTGATTAAGTTGCCATCACCTGTACCAACCTCTGAGCACCTGTAACATCCTCTGAGTGAGTTTCCATCAAGGACAACACTTGAATCATAATGCGAACAATCTCCCCCTTTGGACTTGATGGCAACCACCACACCAAGTCACTCTCCCCCTTTGACATCAAGGGCAAAGGGCTGTGCTCCCCCTGAGGACATGCTGATACCACTGCTTGGCTGTGCTGACTCGTGCTCCCCCTGACAGTAGGCCAGATCTGAAAAAAAAGATGTTCTTTAACAAGAACCAAGACTTATACACCATAGGGGACCTTCCTATCAAAAGACTCAATACATACATCCATCCTCCCTACCAAGAGGGGACATATCAGAAACAACCAATTATATTACAGCATTCATCCCAGGCATAGTGGGGAAACCAACAAAGGCCGTTACATGACCTTGACACCATAAAAGAGACAAGAGAGATACATGACATAGAGACAACAGATCTAGACCAAGACTTAGGAAAGACACCAGCAGCATCTGATAAACATCTTGTTAGATCAGCAACCAGAATTTCTTTCTGAGCTCCTTCTCCTGAAACCAACAACCAAAACATCTGAATGCCAACAATGCTTTATGAGACTTTTGAGCTGCTCCCCCTGAACCTGTGCCTGTTGCACTCCCTGAAACTGTGCCTGAAGAATTCTGACATTCCTATTGCTGTTCAGAACTTCAGAGTTTTCCCTTGCTGTTCAGAACTTCATATACGCGTTTTATCCTGTATAAAACAGCGTATGTACGCGGATATTCTTTCTGCAACAAGCGTCCAGTATACACGCGACTTGCCTAGCATTAATCCGCGTGTATACGCTCATATCCCTTCCGTAACCTGCGTATACCAACTTTTCTGTAGAACAAACAAACTTCAACAACAGGATGAAGCATCAACTACTCCCAGCTTTTGTCTGAGATATTCAAAAGTTTCCCTGGGCAGTGGTTTTGTGAGAATATCAGCAACTTGCTCCTTAGAAGGAACATACTCCAACTTGACCTTCTGCTCAAGCACTTGTTCCCGAAGAAAATGGTACTTGATTGGTATGTGCTTGGTCTTTGAGTGCATGACAGGATTCTTTGAAATGCTGATTGCACTTGTATTATCACATAAGATAGAGACAGGTGGAGTGCAAGTGATTTGAAAGTCCTGCAAGGTCTGCATCATCCAAAGAAGTTGTGTGCAACAAGATGCTGCAGCCACATATTCTGCTTCAGCTGTAGATAAGGCAATCGAACTTTGTTTCTTGCTGAACCAAGATACTAATCTGGAACCCATGAAGAAAGCACCTCCACTTGTGCTTTTCCTATCATCCACACTTCCAGCCCAATCTGCATCTGTGTAAGCATGAAGAGTGAGATCTGTATTTCTAGGATACCATAAGCCATAGTTTTGGGTCCCTTGAAGATATTTGAAGATTCTTTTGACTGCCTGAAGATGAGTTTCCTTTGGGTTGGCTTGAAATCTTCCAACCATTCCTACTGCATGTGTAATATCTGGTCGAGTACCTGTCAAATAAAGCAAACTCCCAATCATGGATCTATAAGTGGGTTGGTGGACTGCTGCTGATTCATCATTTGCACTGAGGCTGCATCCTGTAACCATGGGTGTACATACTGGCTTTGACTCTTCCATGCCATACTTCTTCAAGATCTGCTTGAGGTATTTGGTTTGAGACAAGAAGATACCTCCTTCATTTTGTTGGATTTGCAATCCAAGAAAATATGTCAATTCTCCAAGAAGTGACATTTCGAATTCTTTCTGCATAACCAAGGCAAAGTTTTGACTCATAGTCTCTTCATTGCTGCCAAAAATAATATCATCTACATAAACAACAAGAATTAGCAATTTGTTATTTTCAACTTTTATATAGAGATTGCTATCTGCTGATCCTTTTGAAAAGCCTTGTTGGTGAAGATATTTGTCCAACCGATAGTACCAAGCCCTTGGAGCTTGTTTGAGCCCATAGAGTGCCTTTTTCAATCTGCATACAAGGTTTGGATCATTCCCAAGAATGAACCCATCTGGCTGCTCAATATATACTTCTTCTTCTAAGTCTCCATTCAGGAAGGCTGATTTCACGTCCATTTGAAATACCTTGAAGTTTTGAAAGCTTGAGAGAGCAAGGAACATTCGGATGGCCTCTAGTCTTGCCACAGGAGCAAAGGTCTCTTCAAAATCTATTCCTTCTTGCTGTGCATACCCTTTACAAACAAGTCTGGCCTTGTTTCTAATTACTTCTCCATTTTCATTTAACTTATTCTTGAAGACCCATTTTGTTCCTATTACATTCTTATCTTTTGGTCTAGGAACTAATTCCCAAGTGTTGTTCCTTTCGATTTGCTCAAGTTCTTCATCCATTGCTTTGACCCAACATTCATCTTTGCATGCTTCTTTCACATTTTGTGGTTCAATGGAGGAGAGTAGAGCCAAGTAGCTTGAAGCTTCTGCAAGTGTCCTTCTTGTTTGTACTCCTGCTTCTTTCTGCCCCACAATCTGAGTTTCTGGATGATTCTTTTGGACATATCTGGATGGAGTCTTCTCTTCTATTCTTGTCTGCTCCTCTGGTTCTTCTTGAGATTCTTCTTCTTCTTGAGGTTCTTCTTCTTCATCATTTCGCCTTTGAGAGTAACCTTCATCTTCTTCAATGTCTTCATGATGAACTTGCCTAGGAATATATCCCTTCTCATCAACCACTATATCAATACTGTCAACAATTCTGCCAAGTCTTTTATTGTAGCACTTGTATGCTTTGCTATGTGGAGAATAACCAAGAAGAATGCCCTCATCTGCTCTAGGTTCAAGTTTGCCAAGTTGCTCATCAGTATTCTTAATATAACATTTGCTCCCAAAGATTTTGAAATGCTTCACGGAAGGAGTTTTACCACTCCAAAGCTCATGAGGTGTTTGAGTGCTGTTTACTCGGACATTTGTTTTGTTAAGAATGATAACAGCAGCATGTGCAGCTTCACCCCAGAAGGTTGCAGGAGTACCTGATTCATCGAGCATAGCACGAGCCATTTGTTGGATAGTTCTGTTCATTCTTTCCACAACCCCATTTTGCTGAGGAGTTCTAGCTGTAGAGAATTCTCTTCTTATCCCATGTTCATCGCAGAAATCGAAAAATTCATTTGATGTGAACTCCCCACCTCTGTCAGATCTGAGGCACTTAATTTTGTGTCCTGATTCATTTTCAGCCAATGCTTTGAAGGATTTGAATTTTTCGAATGCTTCATCTTTGTGCTTCATAAGCCCTAACCAAACAAACCTTGAGAAATCATCAATGAATAATATCAGATATTCTTCTCCTCGAGGTGTCCTTTTCCTAAATGGACCACATACATCTGTATGGACTAGCTCAAGAGGCAAGCTAGCTGATCCTTCCTTCTCTGGAAAGTTAGTTCTGGTTTGCTTTCCAAACTGACAAGATTTGCATATGGTGTTGTCTGGAATTTTGATATCTGGAAGATCGCGAACTGCCTGATATTTGCATGCTTTCCTTATTTGTGAGAAGCTTAGATGTCCCAACCTTCGATGCCATAACCAGTGCTCTTCATCCTTGCTAAGATAGCATTGTTGTTGTCCTTCTTCAAATATGTACAGATTATTTGGAGTTCTTTTGCCTTTGAGAACTGTTTTACCTGTATCAAGATCACGAACAAGACATCCATTCGATCTGAAAATAACCTCTGTTTTTTGATCACACATCTGGCTGACACTTAGAAGATTATGCTTCAATCCATCAACATACAAAACATTTCCAGCCTTGACCTTTTCTTTCAAAGGAGCAATACCTTTTCCTTTTATAGTTGCAGGAGTATCATTTCCAAAAGAAACTTTCTTTCCCTTTTCTAAAGTAGAATAAGATTCAAGTTTTTCTTTATCACCTGTCATATGTTTCGAACATCCACTGTCAATGTACCATAGATTTTCCTGTCCTTCTGCATAAAATGCTATCCCACATCTTTCTGTTTGAGGTTCCTTTATTCTCCATGTTTTGGTGCTTGTGGCTTGTTCCTTTTTCTCCTGAAACCTGCTCCTGCATTCAGAGTCTTTATGACCAAAATTATTGCAAATAGAACATTCAACTTCATTTTCAAGCACCGAAAAGTTGTTATAGGTCCTTTTTGTAATCCCTGTCATACTTCTTTGTTTTTGAGCTTCCCTAGTCATGATTGTTTTATATGCAACACATTGAGCTGCTCTGTGACCAAAGTTGTGGCAAGAAAAGCATTGTCCATTGAAGAAGCTTCTGCGGTTATTGAATCTACCAGCCAACTGATTGTAATTTCTATTTTCATCTATTCTTGAGCCAAACTGAGAAGATTTTACCTGTGGTTGGTTGTAGCTTTTGTTCATCCTTAAGGAGGATTGTCCCTGATAGTTTCTGTTTGTAATTCGTCCCTGCTTTACCTGATTATCTTCATTGTTCTTCCGCTCATTTCTTCTTGCTGCATCAAGATAACTTTTTGAGGTGGATGCTTGAGAGGTTTCTCCATTATAGCCCAAACCTGTCTTGTTTAGAGGAGACCGCTGCACACTGATAATCTCATCCAAAGTTTCAGATCCTTTGACAAATTTAAGATTAATAGCTTTTGTTTTCTCAATTTCTTTTCTGAGACCAACAATTTCACCTTCTAGTTTTTCAAGATGTTTTTCCTTTTCATCAATCTGAAATTGCAAAGTATCAATGATCACATTCTTTTCTTCTATGCCTCTCTTGAGTCTAGTGATTTCATTATAGAGATTATCCACATCTACAGCATCCTCATAATCATCATCTTCAAATGCCATTAACAGCTTATATTTATTACCTTGTTCATCTTCATCACTGTTTGATAAGCCATCACTATCTTCATGGGTGTAGTAGCTTTTCTTATTTGCACTTTGTTTCTTGTTCCATCTAGCAGGTTCTTTTCCTTTATCCTTATAAGGACATTTTGCAGCATAATGACCTACTCTCCCACAAGCAAAGCATTTGAAAGGTAGCTTACCTCTGAACCTTCCAGAACCCCTTTGAAGATTTCTGACAAAATTTGATTCTTCTTCCTCTTCTTCTGGAACATGGCTTGCTTCATAGTAATCTTCTTTTCCTGATGCCTTAAAAGCAGCTTCCCTTCTGTCATATGGACCTCCTTTTCTCATTTCATAAGCGGTTAGAATTCCATGTAGCTGAGACATAGTGAGAACACGGAGATTTTCTTTTTCTTCTATTGCAGATACTTTAGATTCAAACTTGGGGGATAATGATCTTAGAATCTTTTGAACTACTATAGTTTCTCTTATTTCTTCACCCAAATTTTTCATACAATTAACAATCTCATCTACCCGAAGAAAATAATTAGCCACACTTTCATCATTATACATCTTGAGAGTCTCATATTGAATCCTGAGTGTTTGAAGTTTAGCTTGCTTTACCTGTTCATCTCCTTCATAGCTAGTGATCATTTTGTCCCATATTTCTTTTGCTGATTTGAAGTGCATGACCTTCATGAATTCTGTTTGAGATATACTTCCTAATAGAGTACTGACTGCTTTTGCATTTGTTTCATATGCCTTTTTCTCAGCTGGATCTGTAGGAGTAGCTGAAGGAAAAGCATAGCCTGTTTCTACAATGTCCCAAACTTCTGTACCAAGAGATTGAAGATATGCAGTAACTCTTACCTTCCAATAATTGAAATTTGTTCCATCAAAAACTGGTGGCCTGATTGATGCTTCTTTCTCGTAGTTGCTCATGATGAATGATCTTCCTTCAAGCGATCAAGCTTCTCTGAAGGACCTGCTCCGATACCAATTGTTGGAAATAATACTGAGAGGGGGGGTGAATCAGTATTATCAGATTAATCAAACTTTTTAAATGCCCAGAACATATACGCTACTTCAGTTAAGTGAACCAGCGTGTACACGCTACTGTGACGAAGTAAAACAGCGTATAAGAAGAAAACTCACAATTTAGTTAGCTTATTCTTCAATTAAGTGCATCAGGACATTATTCATCACATTAACAGTAAACATGTGCAGTATAACAGAACAGATAAAAGGCCACACACATGAACACCAAGATATAAGGTGGAAACCCAATGTGGGTGAAAACCACCTGCTGCAAGTTGTCTCTATCTTTCTTTAATATGAAACTTCAGTTTACAATCTTTTGTACTGGTGCAGCCTTATACCAGTACGCAGGCTACAACCTGCAGAAGGCTTCAACCTTCTCTCGTTCTCCAAACTTCCTTGGAAGGGAGCTCCAACCCCCTTTTCTCTTGTACTAGCCAAGATACTAGTACGTAGGTGCTGACCTACAATCTTCCTTCTTTCAGGTATCACTTTTCATACATTTTCAGACTTGGATATTCCTGAAGCACAACATTACAATCTGAAGACCACAATTCATTCAATTTCCACAACAGATCATTGAAGCATAAAACAGCCAAACTTTGAATCACTGAACCACTGAACCCTGTCAATCACCAGTTACCAGAACACAGAGCAGACTACAGAACTCTGCAATAACAGTCAGACCCCACTGTAAACCCAAAATCAAGCTTCAAAAGATATACGCTACTTTAATGAGAAGAACCCGCGTATACACGCTCTTTTACCGAAGCCAACCTGCGTACAGATCTAAAAATAAACTTTCTCAATTTGCAGCTGTACCAGACATTAGTTAGACCCAGAACGTAACATTGCGACAATATACAGATCTAGAAATACGCATAATCAACCATATCATGATAGTGCATTTCAAACCATTAGATCCCGATCTATCCTTAGATCTAGTCTTCCATCAACCGATGTGATCTCTCCTTGGCTTAGATCAAGCAACTCAGAACCTGCATATCAGATCTCTTTCTCTCTTAGATATTCAAGCCTTGTCGAAAGATGATCTTGCCTAATGATCTTCTTCTCCTTATATAGCCTTAGGCCTTTCTCAATACCAAGATCCAAAACCATAGTAACACAATACCATCAACTTTAAAACTAGGGATCGACACGCCCGTCGAGACATAATGGTCCGAAATCATAGGCACAACTTCCAAGGACTAACCACCATGAACCAAAGGAACCTTTCCACATACACGCGCTTTTTCTGAATCGAACTAGCGTGTACACGCGACTTGGGCTTAACGAAACGGCGTGTATGAGCTTCCTTGGCATGCTGTACTGAGATCTGTCTTCTGATTAAGTTGCCATCACCTGTACCAACCTCTGAGCACCTGTAACATCCTCTGAGTGAGTTGCCATCAAGGACAACACTTGAATCATAATGCCAACACCTCACGGAGAGTTACTAGATCTTCAAGGAGTCTGCCTCGGTCGTACCACTAATAATGTTGCTGAATATAGTGCCTTAATTGAGCTACTAGCCGAAGCAGTTGATCTCGGCATTCGTGCAATGATGGTAAACCTGGACTCCCAGCTTGTTGTTCATCAACTCAACGGGCGATATTCCGTCAGAGACCAACGTATCCTAAGGTTGTATCTACGTGTCAGATTGTTAGAAAGGAACTTTGACTATATCACATATCAACATATTCCGAGATGGTTAAACACGTTGACTGATGCATTGGCAAATCATGTGTTAGACAGACATTTGCGAAACAGATAACATCATACAAGAAGACATAGAAAGCATAATAGAGTAAAGCATATGTAAATAAAACATTTCTCAAGCATAGTTTGCATGCGTGCGGTGTGTGCTTTTAAGCTTGCATTAAAAACATTAAAATATATGGGTCATATGTTGTGCAATTCATACATAAGATCACATTTGTATTGAAAATTTGCATAACATAAATGAAACATCATCACATGTAACAAGATCCATCCAAAATCGGTATGTATATATATATATATCGTGTGGCGCACTAAGGTGCTCAAAAATAAGTGTGTATGTCAAAAATAGAGTCACTGTTCTCAATACATCCGAGACACATGTCTCTCAAAACAACAACAGAAATAAACCTAGGCGACTAGTGGGCTGGGTTATGCTCTCTGTAGCATACAGCCGCTCGTGCCACCCGCCTCAAAAGGCGGTGCAGCCTGGGTGCCACCCCCACTGTGTGGATCTGGTGCTCTATGGGGACCTCCTCAACCCCCTGATAGTCCGGCACTCCCTCCAGCAAACCCTCAAGGTTGCGGGCCACAGTCTCCGATGTATCCACCCCTGGAGGAACTAAGGCCAAGGCTCCAGCGTCTGGTCCCTCTCTCTGTGCTGTTAGGGCTAGGCCCATGGGTCTCACAGGTCCCACATCTGCATACAGTGACATTCATTAAGACATGTACATGAAAAATCAAAAACATTAAAAAATGTTAAAATGAGATCAAGTGACGTACCTCCATCATCCCAATGCTCTCCTGCGGGCAGTGGCATGTCTGGATCATTGCGGAAGTCCATGCCGGCATACGGCCAGTCCTCCACAATGACAACCTGGCGCTCCAGCCACTCTCTGAAGTACACTCCCCAAGATACTGGGCGACCACCACCTCCACGTGGCATGACCCGGGCCCATCGACTGGCCCTCGTCTCCCGGGGACCTCTAGGTGGATCCACAGCCATGGTCTGTAGCTGTAGAACCGGCACCCGCTCCAGCATGAGCGGCAGAAGGAGTGACCCATAGGCGAACTGCTTCGTCTCTCCACGACGGCAGTTGCTTAGTTGCCTCTTCATGCTAGCAGTCACAGCAGTCGCCCAGTCAAAGATGGTGGGCTGTAGACACTCTAGAGCTAACAGTAGTTGGTTCTTCGAGGCCTCATGGTTGGCCAAAGAACCCGCTGCCCGTGTCACCAGGAAGAGTATCGTGCGAAGAGGCATGTCCCGCACTGTCGGGATAGCAACCTTCCCGCTCTGTGTCTTTTCAGCTCCTGGGCATACCCTAGCCATCAGCTGGTCTAGAGTCTCGCCGCTGGGTCGCTGCCCCTCCAGGATGGGCCTCTGGCCCCGGCGCGACAAACCAGTCAAAAAATAGATATCCGAGGCATCAAACTCGATATCTTGCCCGCGGATGGTGAATTTCCCATCTACTGGGTTCCAAGCTCTGATCAGGAACTCCAGCAAGTCAGGTTGCGCCCTCAGGCGCGGAGTCAGGAAGAACTTTAGGAAACCGCATGCCCGCATGGCATCCCGGCATTCGGCAAGCCCATATGCAACTATATCCTCGTTATCGTGAGCTCTCTCTTGCCACACGAAAGACATTGTGCCCTGCAAAGCCATGAAAAAATATTAGATCGCCGTTGGTGGAAAAATTTACGTTCAATTTATTAAAATTCATTTTTTTCCGCGCCAGCGCGACTGTTTTTAAAACAGTCGCGCTGAAAATGGCGCCCTTTTGTTTTTTCATTGGGTCAATGCGGAAGAACACGGGTTTTCCGCGCTGACCCAAAAGCTGGTGCGTGTAATTTTAAATCGGTCAGCACGGTCCCGAGCGGGAAACCCGCGCTGACCGAGAGCGCACCCATACTCAAAAACTTTGCCCAAACGGGCGAATTCCACCGTTAAAATTTTGCTAAATATAATCAAAATGGAGCGCAGGGCAAGGGGAACCTACCTGGATCAAGCCGTTCGCTGAATGGTGTCCGCACGGGGAAGAATTTGCTCCGTCAACTTCACAGCTTCACAACGTTCTCAGAGGCTCAATATGGTAACAATGGTAAAAATGACTATTTACCCTCCTATTTATAGTAAAAATGGCTCAATTAACTATAGATTTTGTAAATGTGGGTTTTTTTTCATGCTTTTACCATGGATTTAGCACTTCTGTCAATGTCTTATACATGTTTTAATATGTTTTTAACATGTTGAACGGATTTATGCGGGTATTTTTTATTGTGCAGGTCCTCAGGAACAGTGGAAATCATAATGATCCTAAAATCACTTGGTCCCAAAAAATGTCGTCTTTGAGCTCTTTTCCGACATGAAACAAGAAAAGATGGCCGAGCTTCCTTTCAGCTCGTTAAAAGGAATGAGAGGCGGTCATTTTAAGCTCTTTTTCCAACCGTGTAACTTAAAAAGATTGCCGGGTGTTTGTCGTTTCGCACTCGTTATTGGCTCTAAAACGACGTGTTTCCGACCGCTTTTTTACTTTTTCGGGTCGAAAGCACTATTTACGAAAAGTACTCCTCGATCGTAATGGCCGGGCGGTTCTTTCGAGCATAGTTTTATACTTTTTCGGGCTCAAGAGACACAACTGTACGAAAAAGGACCCCCCTGGGGTCTCCTTTTCCGCTGTCTTTTCAGACTCTCTAAACAAGAAAAGACGCCGAGTTTTTCCTTTGTCAGGCTCGTTAAACACTTGATGACATCGGGCATTGTCAAAATGACACTCTTCAAGCATATGCTATCCCCGTCAAGCTTGTCATCCAAAAATAACCGGGGTACCTGCCAGAAATGGTGGGAAAAATGGAACTATAGTCATAGTCGCGTCGGCAGTATGTCGCTCCTGAACATGGCACTCCTCTGCTTCGTGTCTGGGTGGGACCATCTCATCTTGTTTTTCACTGGCCTCCATGGGTTTGGGTTATCCTATTCGACCTCTCATCTGCTCATTGCCATCATCACTATACCCTCTGCTCATTTGATGTCGAATACTGCCAAACCCGCTATAGTGCCGCCGATATGTTCAAGAGAAGTTGACCTCTGCAATAATACAACCTCATCTGCTATCTCACACAAATCATTTTACCTCTGTCTCGTGTCGATGATGTGGGAAACATTATGGCCCACCTTCGATCAAGGTCACTTCCTGTCGACTTCAACTCATTATCCGGGAAGGTGACTTAGAGACTCCCTTCAGGTGCCTTAGAGCCTACATGCCTCAATGGTAGGTTCTTCATGTTCGACGCGAGGTTTTCATCATTGGCCTCTGATCGGATGATTCTGTGGGTGTTTGACACCAGCTCATTGATTCACATGCCGCGGATTGTACCTATAGTACCTTGAGGGCCATTGTCATTATTGGTGGTACCTCTCGCGTCTGTTAACAGTTTTCATCATTGACTGGTAATCAGACGATGTTCATGCATGTTCGACTTCAGCACATGTATTCACATGCTTGGACTTGTACTTTGTTCGGGTCAGGACGAAGCGCAAGACCCTGGATCCCTGTCTGTTATGGTCCAGGTTGCGATTTTGTGGATGATCATTACATGACTCTTTGATGGATGGCTGCACCCATACCTGAGTCTTCATGGATGGCTGCGACCATACCTTATCATTATTTTGGTCTCTTAGCTGGGTGGCTGCGTCCATTCCACAGACCTTTTCGCATGTCTTTCGGATGGCTGCGACCATGCCTAGACTGCATGTACTTGATTATCAGAGATATTCGGTCCTTCCTGGTGGTGTTCTAGTTCGGCGAGTGTTGTAAAGCATTTCACCCCTCCCACTCTCTCGGTCTTCATGCTTTAGGGGGCATCTGTTACATAGTAATTTGTCACTGTCTCCCTGTCAGTCACCCTACTGCGTCAAGAATTCACAATAATCAAGTTCATGCATTCTGAACTGGCCAAAAACCCATTTTTCCAAAGTTTTCCTCATCAGCGCATCTGTTTCTAAAATATCCGCGATGACTGGCGGCTCGTAGTGTATTCAGTGCGCTGCCAGCGCGGAAGCACATCACTTTTCCGCGCTGGTCGCATTTCATGAGCCAACGCACCCCTCCTTTGTATTGGGTCGCGCTGACATGACTTTCCTAGTTATTGAGGCGCGGCGACAGCGCGTCAGTTACCTTATAATCTGCGCTAATCCTATTTGAGCGAATTTGTTCCAACAGCCAGCCTTCCAGATGACTCCAAGCTTGGTTGTTGGCTTTGTGAATATCGACTCCCTTCTATAGCATGTCTGTTCGACCCTTTGCAACCACTTCCCTTGAAGATAAGCTCATCCTTCCACCCTTTTAGGAGGCTCCTTCTCCTATATAAACTTCCACCATTACCATGAGCAGCTAGTTTTGGATAGCTTGGATTGTATAGAGCTTATAGTGCTCAGATTGCTGCTACTATAGGTATTTGGTGTGCTAGGTGTGGAAGTGATTGATTGCTTAGGGAAGGTTGTTTTGTGTTGCTTGTGTGAGAGAGAGAGTTGCTTGTTTTGGGAGAATCATTTCCAAAGGTGAATGCTTGAGACACTTGCTGACCGGCCCCTCCTGAGAAGGTTACCGACGTCAGAAAATTTGGTTGTACTCTTCTCTGTTTGATTAATAATAGATGACTGCTATTATTGTTCCATTCTCATTTGTCTATGCAATGGTTAAATGTGAATTACATCTTTTCTGACCGATGTATAGTTACTTTTATTAGATTTCACTCTTGTGTTTGTTTCCTCTTCGTGTGTGCAGGTGTCTATTCGCGGAGATCGCGAAGGATCGTGACCAGCCAAAGCGAAGGAGCGAAAGCGGCATCTCTTCGTCAAACAACAGCGCTGGAATCCAAGTAGGTGCTCTTTACCTCTTGTTCAATTGTAATTAGGAACATGCATAGCAGCATTGACTGATTGTTGCTAGACCCTTGCTAGGCTAGTAGGGATCACCTCTATCCGTAGAGGGGATTTACCTCTCCAACAAACCTAGAAGAATTCCTTCATCCGCTCTAGGTTCAAACTTACCAATTTTTTCAATAGTCCTTTTGATGAAAAATTTTCTTCCAAAAGCTCTAAAGTGTTTTACATTTGAAGGTTTACCATACCAAAGTTCATATGGAGTTTGATTGCTGTTTACCCAAACATTCGCTTTGTTGAGAATAGTCATGGCAACAAATGCAGCTTCACTCTAGAATGTTGCAGGAGTTCCAGATTCATCAAGCATAGCTCGAGCAATTTTTTGAACTATTCTATTCATTGTTTCCACTACATCATTTTATTGAGGAGTTCTGGCGATAGGTAACTACCTTTTTATTCCATGTTGTTCACAAAAATCAAAGAATTCATCTGATATGAATTCTACCCCTCAATCAGATTTGAGACATTTGATTTTTCAATCAGATTCATTTTCAACTAAATCTTTGAACACTTTAAACTTTTCAAATTCTTCATATTTATGATTTAGTAGACCTATCCAACACATCCTAGAAAAATTATGAATGAATAAAATAAAGTATTCTTCTCCATGAGGTGACTTTTTCCTTGTTGGTCCACATAAATTAGTATGGATGAGTTCAAGAGGGTTACTTGTTGATCCTTCATTTTCACTGAAATGAACTCTGGTTTTCTTACTGACTTCACATTGTTTGCATATGACCATAACCAGTTCTCATCTGTTTTTCTTAGATAACATTGTTTTTGTCCTCCTTTGAGTATGTATAAATTGTTTGGAGTTCTTGTATCTTTTATTACGGTCTTTTCTGTATCAAGCTCACAAACCACACATCCGTTTGATCGAAACAAAACTTCATTTCCTTGACCACACATTTGACTAACACTCAACAAGCATGCTTTAAACCATCTACATACATGACATTTCCAACTTTAACCTTTTCTTTCAAATAAACAAAACCTTTACCTTTAGTGACAACTAGTTTGTCATTTCCAAAGGACACATTCTTTTCCTTTTCTAAAGCATTATATGAATGAAGTTTCTCTTTATCACCTATCATTTGTTTGGAGCATCCATTGTCAACATACCATTGATTCTCTTGTCCTTCTGCATACAGAGCTATGCCACATCTTTCTGATTGAAATACTGTCTTTCTCCATATATTGGAATTTGATGATGTTTTTTCCTTTTGAAGTGTTGGCTGAAATTTTCTCCTACATTTAGATTCTTCTTGACCAAAGTTATTACAAAACAAGCATTCAATTTCATATTGAAGAGGAGAAAAGTTATAATAGAAACTTTTCTTGATTCATGTTACACTCCCTTGATTTCGTGCTTCTCTAGTCATGATGGTTTTGTAAGCAACACATTGAGCACTCTTATGCCCAAAGTTATGGCATGAAAAACATTGTCCATTAAAGAAGTTTATGCTATCATAGAATCTTTTGGCATTGTTTACCTGTTGGTTGATGCTTCTATATATTTTCATACTTGGAGTTGAGCATGATTTACCTGATGAGTACTTTTAGGATTTTTCTAACGATCGACATATTGTTCACTGGTCTTTGTTGCATCAAGATAGCTTTTGGTGGAGGCCAACGGCTTTTGAGAATGGGATGATTCTTCAGTATATCCAAGGTCTGTCTTTATAAGAGGATAATGTTGAATTTTTATGACTTCATTTAAAGTTTCTGATCCTTTAGCAAATATAAGATTAAGATATTTAGTCTTCTCAAGTTCTTTTCTTCGACCCACAACTTCACATTCTAGTTTTTCATTGTGCTTTTCTCCTTCAGTGAGTTGATGTGTCAACATATCTATAATCAAATTCTTTTGTTCTAAACATATTTTGAGTTTTTTGATTTCTTCAAGAAAGTCTTCCTCTTCTAAGGCATCCAAAAAATCACCATTTTCATAAGCCATGAGTATTTTATAATCTTGTTCAGTTTCATCTTCATCACTATTAGATAAACCATCACTCTCTTCATGGGTGTAGTAACTCCTTGTATTAGCAACCTGTTTTCTATTTCCTTTTGCATATTCATTTTCCTTTTCATATTTATATTTATGAGGACATTTGGCATCATAATGTCTAACTCTACCACAAGCAAACCATTTGAATGGTAGCTGACCTCTGAATATTCCGAAACTCCATTGAATTTTCTTGACAAAGTTTGCCTCATCTTCTTCTGAAATATATCCTGATTCATTGTGCTCTTCCTTTTCTTTTCCCTTTGTTGAGGCTTTGAAAGCGACTCCTATCATATCTGAAGGACCTCCTTTCATCATTTCAAAGGCAGTTAGAATTCCATGAAGGTGAACCACAGTAATATATTGAAGATCCTACTTTTCTTCTATGGAAGATACTTTTGACTCAAATTTAGAAGACAAATATCTTGAAATTTTCTCAACTAAAGTAGCCTCCTTTATCTCTTCACCTAGATTCTTCATAAAATTAACAATCTCATATACATGTAAAAAGTAACTAGCAATACTCTCATCACTATGCATCTTAAGAGTTTCATATTGAATTCTAATAATTTGGAGCTTAACACGTTTTACCTAGGAGTCTCCTTCATAGCTCTGAATTATTGTATACCATATCACTTTGGTTGTCTTGAGCTGCATGACTTTGATGAATTCTAATTCTTACAGACTTCCCAATAAAGTATTGACTACTTTGGCATTAGTTTCGTATAAATTCTTACCTTCTGAATCTGTAGGTATTGCTGCTGGAAATTGATATCCTCCTTCCACAATTTCCAAAACATCGGCTCCAAGAGACCAAAGATAGGCTCTAGTTCTTATTTTGCAATATACAAAGTTGTTCCCGTTGAAGATTGGTGGTTGGATAGATCCCATGCCTTCATGATTATTCATCTTGAAAGATATTCCTACAAGCGATCAATCTTCTTCTGAAGGACCTACTCTGATACCAATTGTTGGAAATAATATTAAGATGGGGGATGAATTAGTATTTTCAATTCAATAATCTTTTATTTCCGAAACAAATTTATATGCACTACTTTAGTGAAGTGAACTTGCGTGTGCATGCTACTGTGATTATAGAAACTAGCGTATACCCAAAGAACTTATGATTTAGTCAATTTATCATGTGTTTAACTTTAATCAATGCATCATTAACTTATTATATAGTAACTTTGTGCACTAATAACATAATAAACCATCACACATAAGAAACACAAATGAAAACCAAGATTTAAGGTGGAAACCCAATGTGGAAGAAAAACCACCTACTGTTGTCCTCTCTGTGTTTTAATATAAAGAAAAATTGTTTACAATCCTGTACTCGTGTAGACTCATACCAGTATGTAGGCACCCACTTGCAGAAGGCTACAACCTCCTTTCATTTTCCAGCTTCTACTGGAAGGGAGCTACAACCCCTAGCTCTTGTACTAGTCAATATGTTTACTAGTATGTAGGCATCGACCTACAGAAGGCTTCGAGCTTCTCTCTTCTTCTATGAACCACATTTCACTCATTTTCAAACTAGATGCTCCTGGTACATAATAATACACAATGAATGCCTTGTTTCATCAAATTTTCATACTGGACCCATCAGAACTTTCAAACTACATCAACCAACAATCAGTTAATCCGAATAGTCAGATCACTATCACCAGAACACTATGTTGAACCTAGAAACCTGCATCATCACTCGGAACCAGCTATAACCTCGAAAATCATACATCAGAATGTATATGCTACTTTGCTGAACCCAACCTATGTGTATACGCTAATTCCTTTAACAAAACTTGCGTATACCTTCAAAACTATTGAATCATAAAAACTTCTGAATTAGATCTGTATCAACCAGTAATATTCTAAACATCTACTATCAATTTACAGAGATCTGGACAGTCAGTAGCATAGATAACCCTTCACACTTAATCAATCAATCAATAAGACACAAACTCCTTATGCATTCAGTTTTACTTTCAAATCTAAGAAGACTTCATTGATATACAGTAGTAAAACAACAACACTGATCAGATAAATTAGTCATTTCTAAACAATAGGATTTTCTTTTGCATACAGTACTTGAAAGTGTCGAACCTGCCTATATGTGTGCGTTTCCCAAGGTGAACTAGCGTATAGATCTATAAATATTAACTCACAACTTCATTGTTATTCTAGACTTCAGATATACCCAGATCATGACATTTAAAGAATAAAACATGTGTAAACAATCAGATCTAGCCCAACCAATATTAGATCATTCAATGATAAGTCATTTCAGGTCTCATGATCTTGATCCAACATTGAATTCATGGTGCATAAAATATTTCAGATCATATCACTATCATAGCCCTTGCAACATAAAATATACTTCAGATAGAAGTATTCCTGAGAAACCTTGAGTCACTTGCACACCTTGGCCCTTTAATATTCTCCTCCTTATATAGTTTTTGGCCTTTCTCAATACCTCGAACCAAAACCACACTTAGGACCTATGGCATTCTTGGATGGGATCAAATAGCTATTATTCGGCTCAATATTGTGGGCTAATACCATGGTATTGACCCTTGATATTCTTTAGTCTTGTATTTTCTTGATTTTCCAACCTATACATGCTCTTTCCTATGAAATAATGGATCACAATCATAGAGATAAGGACTTCCTAGGACTACTCCACATATGTCTATTGGAATCACATCTAAATCCACTTCATCAATGTAATTAGTTGTGATGGAAAAGTTTAATTGACACTACTTTGTGACATTAATTTGAGTTTCCTTATTTAGCCAACCTAATGGGTATGGTCTTGGATGATTCTGTGTCTCCAAACCCAATTTTTTAACTAAATATTCAGATATTAAATTTTCTTGTGATCCACTGTCAAATAATGTATCTATTTTCTTGTGCTTAGAAGTTATCCTTATATGAAATAATTCAACCCTTTTATCCTCATTCATATGATTCATGTTTGAAGAAGATGCAGAAGTGCTATAACTTGAAGTGGTGTCAGAAGTTTTACTTGTCGAAACCATTGTAGTTATTTTCCCTTCATTACCTCAGTAGGAGCCCAAATCTTGTTGGATCACTGCATTAGCCTTCCTTTCACCTTTCTTCTTCTGGAACTTCTTTGGTCTAAGCTATGGGTGAAGTTTCCATCATTTAGATTCATCATGATCGATCCTCTGGAAATGAGTACAAGAAGGTTTTTCACTTTCATTCTGAGGCATCACTGATCTCTTTCCCTTCAAATTGCTCTTCCTCTTGCTATCTCTAGATTCCTTGATTTCCAATTTCTTGGATGGTTTCTATTAAAACTTGAATGGTCTGACACATGATTCAATATGTATGGCTTGAACACAAACTTTATCAAAGTCATCAGGATTAAACATCAATAATGTATATTGTAAATATGAATGTACACTACCAATTTACTTTAATAAAGTTTCACGTGTAGCTAATGGAATACCAAGCGCCAAAGCTTTCTTCCTGAAATCGTGAGTAAACTCCTAAACATGCCTACCCTTTACCTTGACTCAAATGATGCCAATCAATAACAACTTGCTTCATGTATCTCAAAGGATAGAATTGTTTCCTGAGAGATTTTAAAAAATTAGACCATGAGGAGATGACTTTACCTTTCTGCTTTACATCTATTTGAGTTTTACTTTCCCGCCAGATTAAAGTTGTCCCCCCCCATTCTAAGTGTAGCTAACTGAATTTTTGTTTTATCATCAAAAATGTTATGAATACAACAATACACTTCAAACTTATTAATCCAATGATCTAACTTTTCAGGATTCATTTTTCCATCATAAATGGGTAGCTCAGATTTTACATCAAGTTTCAAAAGAGATGATTTCTTATGTTTCTTTTCTATTTTAGAATCTGAACTCGAAGAAGAAGAAGATGTAGATGATGATGGAGATGATGGAGGAGAAGGAGTTTTATCAACCTTGCCTTTCTCCTTGTGCTTCTTCGATGTCTTCAAAGAAGAAGCTGCATCTCTCACCTTCTTATCTTCGTAGAGTTCTCCCAACATTTATTGCATGCTCAAAAACACTCACTGAAATTGTTCCTCACCCATCTTCACTTCAGGAGTTTCACCTACATCATATCTTGTCATTGTCGATTTATAAGTAACTTTTCTCTTTCCAATTTTTGGATCAAACTCCTCAAGTGTTCCTTCTCCATGTCACGACCTTGACCTAGTTAGCATTCACTAGAAAAAATTCTACAAAACGTAACCTGCTCTAATACCAAATTATATGATCTGATATTGACCACAAACTAAACTGAAGTAGAATTGATTATTTGCCAATAATGAATTGATCGTTAACATTAAGTGTTGAAGGTGGAAGACTGGAGAAAAGAAGTTGATTTAAGATTTAATCAAGAACTTAAGAAACATAATTAAACATGAATTTCTAGAAAAATAGAGATAGAATACATTAAACATTGATTATGGAGTTCGTCCTTGATGGAATACGTCTCTAGGTCCACTTCCAATATGGGGTCTGCTTTATTAGGATTGATCGAAAGAGTTATTTTACACAGAAAAAACACCAGACTGAATCTGCACACAAGAACTTTTTGTCCCTGTCAACAAAAAACCCTCTCTCCTAGCTTTCCAACACCTATCTCGGTTCCCAATTCCACCTCCAGACGGCCAAGATACACTGAAAACAAAACTTTACCTTTCAAACATGAATGGTCAGCCACCTGATTCAATATGTATGGCTTGAACACACCTTCATCAAAGTCATCAGGATTAAACATCAATAATGCATGTTGTAAATATGAATGTAAACTGCCATTGTACTTTAATAAAGTTTCACGTGTAGCTAATGGAATACCAAGTGCCAAAGCTTTCTTCCTGAACTCCTGAGTAAAATCTTGAACATGTTTCCCTTTACCTTACCTCAAATGATGCCAATCAATAATATCTTGTTGCATGTATCCCAAAGGATAGAATTGTTTCCTGAGAGATTTTAAAAATTTAGACCATGAAGAGATTACTTTACCTTTCTGCTTTACATCTATTTGAGTTTTACTTTCCCACCAGATTAAAGTTGTTCCCCCCATTCTAAGTGTAGCTAACTGAATTTTCATTTTATCATCAGAAATGTTATGAATACAACAATACACTTCTAACTGCTTAATCCAGTTATCTAACTTTTGAGGATTAATTTCACCATCATAAATAGGTAGCTCAAATTGTACATCAAGTTTCAAAAGAGATGATTTCTTATGTTTCTTTTGTATTTTAGAATTTGAACTCGAAGAAGAAGAAGAAGAAGCAAATGATGATGGAGATGATGGAGGATAAGGTTTTATCCTTCTTCGATTTCTTAAAAGAAGAAGCTTCATCTCTCGGCTTCTTATCTTCATAGAGTTCTCCCAACATCTGTTGCATGCTCAAAAACACTCACTAAAACTGTTCCTCGCTCATCTTCACTTCAGGAGTTTCACCTGCATCAGATCTTGTCATTGTCGATTTATGAGTGACTTTTCACTTTCCAGTTTCTAGATTGGACTTCTCAAGTGTTCCTTCTCCATGTCACGACCTTGACCTGGTTAACATTAGAAAAAATTCTACAAAATGCAACCTACTCTAATACCAAATTATATGATCTGATATTAACCATAAACTAAACTGAAGTAGAATTGATTATTTGCCAACAATGAATTGATCATTAACATTAGGTGTTGAAGGTGGAAGACTGAAGGAAAGAAGTTGATTTAAGACTTAATCAAGAAGTTAAGAAACATAATTAAACATGAATTGGCAGAAAAATAGAGATAGAAGACATTAAAAATTGATTATGGTGTTTGTCCCTGATGGACTACATCTCTGGGTCCACTTTCAAGATGGGGTCCGCTTTATTAGGATTGATCGAAAGAGGTATTTTACATAGAAAAACACTAGATTAAATGTGCACACAAGAAATTTTGGTCCATGTCAACAGAAATCTCTCTCTGCTAGCTTTCCAATGCCTATATCGGTTCCCTATTCCACCTCCGGACGATCAAGATACACTGAAAACAAAACTTCCTCTCTCTCTCAGAATCTAAGTACAAGTCTTCAAAACCTCTAATATCCTTTCCCCATGAACAAAAGGTTGAATTTATAACTCCTTAGGTTCATTCAAACTCTCTTAGGCTAAGATAGGCATGAATGTGTTCCATTGAAGGTTTATTGGCCTTGGTCTTCTCACATTGTGACAATAGGCATTAGTTACATGGTGGTTGAATTAAAATAGCATAAAACAAAAAAAAGAAACCCAAAATAAAGTTTGGATTAGCGTTGGACTGTTGACAGTCTGAAAATGACGTGTAATAGTTTGACTATTGGCATGTGACCCGATAGTATAACCCCCAGCGGCCACCTAGTGGTCATCTCAGGCAATTCCGACTAACAATGTGGTAACTCCTATTCACACGATAGTTGTTTGCAGTGGTAGTTTCACTAACCCTCTGCATAATATCTGACACTTCACATGTGCTAGTTCTGATGTGGTCTAAACTATAGTGACTAGGCTGTCAGCTACCTCTACATTCACATGTGCATTCTCTGACGCGGTCCCATTGTAGTTAGCCCCCATGGTTAGGGATTGTTTATGTTTTGTTTGCATTGGTTTTAATACAAAGTCCGAAAGGTTTAGGTATTAGGTTTATAACATAGGTTTTTGCATTAGGTTTTGTACCATAGTGTTTGCATATGTGCTAGGTCTTAGGGCTTAGCCACTTAGGATTATGACCTTAGATTTAGTACTTAGCATAGGATTAAGACCTTATTACATCACCATAGTAAAACCATTACAAAAACTTTGTCACAGTGAAATTCCACCATGAAAAATTTAACCAACACCGAACACTGAATAACACTGGCAAAGATGACGAAGCTTAAGATGACCTAAAAACTTTAGATACACTAGACTAACAAGATCCTCCTGGATCACTGAGTCTTTACGTAAGTGAAAAAGAGATCAAGTTAGGGGTTGGACATCTGGAGAGTTTAGTTAGCTCCTGGGGTCCTGTAAAACCTAAGGGAAGCCAATAGGGTCTTAATTTTTCGACTTCGTTTCCTTAAGGTCATATAGGAGGTTATGTCTCATCATAGTGACCCTCTCGTCATTTTTACTCCGGAAAAACTGGTGAAATTGGGTAAATGTGGGAGGAGGCGGTTATCATCTTGCCACATCTTCATGTGGAATATAATGATGTATTTTCAAGAAAATGAAAAAATGTTAATGTGATAAATTCCAAGAGTCACATGTGGAATATGAAAAATCACATGTGGAAAAAAGAGTCTTATAGAAGTTCAAAGGGCATTTAGGAGTCCAAAAGTCTTATGGAAACAAAAGGTCACATTGGAAGTCCAAGAGTCATGAGGGTATTTCAAGAGTCATAGGGGATATTAAAGTTGATTCCTCTTGTTATAACATAAACCCCATAACTCAAGCAAGAGGTTTTTGGAGGCTTAGGCTTTGGAGAGAAACCCTTGGCTTCTTTAACTTGGCATAGGATAGAATATTATTCTTTGAAGAATCAAGAAGTGACATAATTCTCCAACATGTTGATGACACTAGAAATATGTCAACCGAGGGTATATCCCCGATATGAAGTATCAACTAGACCTCACATCGTTTGGTGTAGGAGTCCCATCTGGTATAAAGGCTTGGTTTCCATATACATAGAGATCTACCTTGGCTCTAACTATCAGCATTAGAGAGTGATGCAATGGTACCTTTAGAAAGCAAGGTGAGTATGTGACGTACCTGTGTCTAGGCTATATTACTACAAAAGGGGGAGAAAGTGAGCCTCTAAGTGAGAGGTAATAATACCACCCAAGAATAGACACACACAAACCAAGAAAGTTTTTGTCCATCATCCAATGGAATAGTCCACAAAGATGCAGTATATGTTAAAACCAAAGTAAAGGGGGATGACCCATCCACCATCCAGCAGAGTAGTCCACAGTGGATGTGATGGTTGCTATAACCAATAAGAAAGGATGGTCAATCTAGTATCCTGCATAGTAGTCCACAAGGATGAGACAATAGCGATAACCAATACCGCACATTCCCAAAAAGGTAAGTACTAAAACAACTGAAATTTTTCACGTGTCTTGGTAGATGTGAAACAAACATGAATTACAAATTCTAAAAGAATAGTCTTACAAACATCTACAAGTCATGCATCGAAACATTATCGCATGAATAAGATTCTATATTACGAAAACTTTCCAAGACACATATTTAAATCATACATCACTATCCCCAGTAGTGGGACACTGGAGCCACTCCTTACTCCTCAAAGAACTAACTAAAACTCTATATTTTTCATGGGAGGAGCGAAGGTGAAAATTCCTTGCTCATACAATTAGGGGGTTATATATAATTGAGGCTAATGCTTGACCCTTGTGACTCTTGGACTGCCCTCATGACTGTTTAACTTCTTATGACTTTTCAACTGACATGAATCTTCATATTCATGTGTGTCCATTGGAATTTCACTTTACATTACATTTGATTTACAGCACATATGGCCCATAACAGTGATTTGGCCTTTGACAACTCATGACATGACTTGAAATGAAACTGCTGACATGGGCTAGCTTGTTGAGGTGGCAATGTCAATTCGTTGTTGCTACTGAGTGATAAATCTATTCATGGATGTGATTTCTCTTCTCCTCTGCATAGCTTGATGATGTGGGGTTGTCAATTATATTTGGTCTTGTGAGGTGGTTGCATGAATGTGTTCCCTTTCCTTGTTCTTGATAAGCTTCTTTGTCCATCAAGTTGTAAGTGACTCTTCTAGCATGTTTGCTCCTTCTTCATCTCCTTCATCGTCTTGTCATGATCTAACAGTGTACCTGTTCCTGCAATTCACTCATGACAGGACGACATCAAATCCAAAACTCCCTAGTCTAGAATGATGCACTGTTATCCATGGACTGAGCCTGAGACAGGTGATAGACTGGGAAGGAGGGCCTAGTAACTATGCATTGTGTAGTTCTAGGTGAAAGGGAGAGTTATCAAGTGCTAAAAAACATAACTCAAAATTCAATTTTGTTGGATCGGAGTGGAACCTAAATGACTGCATAGTTCTCATCATCCTGAATCCGACACAACTAGTTTTGTGTGAAATGGACACCCTATGCCCTTAAAAACATGTTATGTTCACTTTCCCAAACATATGTTTTCTTTGCAAAATGTGACAACCCAGTCAGCAATCCATATTGATGGGTGGGGATGACTGTGCAAGCTGTGGTGGCAGGGTTGATAGGTCAACGTCCTTCAGCGAATGGTGTGGTGCCGAGTGGAAGTTTGTTATTTGTTCAATTTTGGATGAATTTTATTGGTCGGAAGGTGGTCAGCCACATGGCCCAGCCTGGGGCAGCCACGTGGAAACCCAGGTGTTAGAAAATTATATATTACAGAGCAATGGAACACATAAAATATTGCAGAAATACAAACACAAAAAACACATAAAATGAGAGAGACACGGATATACTTTGTTCACCCAATTTGGGCTACATCCACAGAGAAACAACCAATCCTTCCTTTTATATTATCTAGCAAAATGAAGAGATACAACCTACAAAAAATCTGTTGTAATTCCCTTTTCGCTCTCACATAATCTCCTCTCTCTTTCTCTCTTAGAGTAAACATCTACATAGATGCAATACAATTCACTCATATATAGCGAGGGGTTTCCTTCTAGGGAAAAAAACCCTAAATTAAACATAACTTCTACCATCAGATTTCTGCCTAATGAATGATCCAGATTGACTAGGAAATTACAACATTTTACGAGGAAATTTTACATATATTATTAGCTTCTGGGGACCCCCCTTGCAGCGCAAATAATGGGCGATGTTGCCACCCCATTATGAACTGGGGTCCAATGCAATGATACCTTTTAATAAATAAGATAATCAGGCTCCACACCCAACACCAAGGGCCACCAAAAGTTTGTTTGAAGTTTGGGCAACAGTAGCGAGGGTCGAACCCACGACCTCCAAGCAACAAGCCAATCCTCCTACAAACACACCATCCGAATGAGTCTTAATTGACTATGGTGGCGGAATGTATTTAATGTTGAAGTATTGCGCATTCCAGGAAAGGGCCAACAATGGGAGGCGAGCCCTTGGGCATGCACCACCCACATGTCCATTAATGGAGCGGATTGGGGGACCTGATCGGCAGGAGCGGATCCTTGGCCTTAGCCCTGGGCACGTGGCCCCCATGTGGCCCATAATTTGCAGATTTCATGCGTTATAGGATATTTAAAGCATCTGACA
Organism: Pinus tabuliformis; assembly: GCA_031772625.1. Lineage (NCBI taxonomy): Eukaryota > Viridiplantae > Streptophyta > Pinopsida > Pinales > Pinaceae > Pinus > Pinus tabuliformis. Next base: position 36,937,886 of record CM062806.1, on the reverse strand, counting down.
ATTTCGCCCTAAAATCGGTGGAAATGGCGCCCGATTAGCAGAAATCTAGGAGAAATTGTAGGATGGTGCCGGAATTTGGGGATTTTGTAGAGTGAATAACAGAAAAACTTGGGGAAGCTATAACTTCTTCAGTTTTTTATCAAATCAGGATCAAAAAAAGGTTAGGCAAGCATTTTTGGGCATTCTAGAGCCATTGGAATATGTTTCAAAGCTATCTAAGCATTGTATACTAATGTATTCACATTGTTTAGCATAATAGAGAGGGCCAAGCCATTTGAAGTTGGACCAAGGAGACGTAGCCTAGGCAGGGTGAACTCCTTCATCATGTGTTGTCGTGATACTATTTTTGGTGATGGTCATGTATGTGATATATTGTTTTTTAGTCATTTGTTTATGTTAATTTGTACATAAAAATACTAAAAAACTCATGTTTAAACTTGCAATTAACTTCATGAATCCTTAAGAACATTTACATATTATGAAGAGGAATTTAGCACAACAAAACTAATTTTCCCATTTAGATCAAGTTTGGTATCAGAGCTCTTGGTTTTATTTGTCCAAGAAGGATTTAACTATTTGCAAGTGAATGTCATGCTTGCAAGGATGAATCTCAAGAGAGGTGAAGGGAAGCTGGTTGAAACCCTTGAAGTTGGGTCAAAGAGAAGGAGTGCAAGGTTGCCACAATCTCCACCACTAGTTCTATCTCAAATCGTAGTTGAGGCTTCAGTGAGCATGTCACATGAATGAGAACCTATAAATATTACAGAGGATGACAAGGTCTTTGGAAAGGCTTTCTTTAACATGACAGAGATAGCGAAGGTCCTCTATGAAGAGAGGAATACCAGACTGCAGGGTGAAAGCTCAAAGCCTCCAAAAGGAGATGGTTCTTTAGGAGGATGAGGTAATGGAAATGGAGGTAAACCTCCACCCTCACCACCATCTTCTTCATCTTCATCTTCACAGGCATCTTCACCCTCTTCCACTAATACAACCCTTACTCATACTCATCAACATACCTCAAAAGGAACTGGTAAAACACCCCTGTTAGAACTTGATATTAAATTTGAACTGCCCATGTATAATGGTGAAGTGAATGTAGAGAAGTTTGACAATTGGGTTTAACATAGTTACCAATCAAATGGGAACTATTACCTCAAAATGGGTACTCAAGCCCAAAAATCCCAAAAGAACATGAAAAAACCTTGAAATCGAAAACTATTGATGCCAAAATAAAGTTTTTTTTTTAGAGTAAATTTTCAATATTTTTTTAAAATAACAGTGAAAAATAAATCCCATTTTGTTTGGTGCAAAAAACACCTTGAAGTCGAAAAGTGTTGATGCTGAAATAAAGTGTTTTTTTTTTTTTTTTTTTTTTTTTTTTTTTTTTTTTTTTTTTTTTTTTTTTCAGGGTACATTTTCAACACTTTTTAGTAATGACGTTAAAATAAAAATATCGTGACTCTGAAAACTTTAAATTTCCAATTATTTTCAAGCATGACATTAACAATAAAATACCACGTCTTTGAAAACCCTTAAAATTCCAATGATTTTCAAGCATGACATTAAATTTAAAATATCACTTCTTTCAAAAACCTTAAAATTCCAACAATTTTCAAGCATGATGCTAAGAAAAGATATTTACAATTGTTTTCAGCCATAACATTAAAGAGAAAATATCACAACTTAGAAAAACATTAAAAATCTTGACAAATTTTCAACCATGGAATTAAAACCAAAGATTATGATTACAAAACAATCTTAAATTTTCAAGATATTTTAGGCATGACATTATGGAAAAAATTTATGACTAAAAAAACTTTTATGACACCTTAATGAAAGAGTTATTATACCAAGAGTAATTTTTTTTAAATGCTAAATGTATAGCGATTTTGAAATCTTAGCATAACACAACTTGATACATTGCAAAAAAAAATTAAAAATCAACTATCAAATTGCACATAATCGGATCAGGTTGCTAGACAAACATCGACACAAACCATATTTATATATATATATATATATATATATATATATATATATATATATATATATATAAAAGAAAGATACATACGAAAAAAAAATAAAAAACAATAACAAGTAATAAAACATAAAAAAATAAAAAAATGACAAAAAAAATCAAATATAAAAAATATATGATGATGATGATGGTTAACGTTCGATTACAAAGTGGTTCGCAGAGATTTCTTGTTGGGGGGAACGAAGAAGGAAGAAAACTAGGGATTCGAACAGCCACAGAGGCAGGCAACCATGAAAGGACACCCAGGAGGGAGCTCCACTCCCTCCTATAAGTAGGTTGTGACTAACAGGGGAAAAATACCAATAGAAAATGACAGAGAGCCTCCAGAAGGAAAGGAGAGAAGCATTGAAGAAGAACAAGAGGGAACTAAGTCAAGGGAGCACAATGATGCATTGGAAAATGAGGAGAAAATCATGAAACAAAGCACTAAGGACAAAGCACACATGGGACCATGCAAACCCAAGGCGACGGTAACTCCAAGAGTCATTTTAAATGATCCAGTTCTGCAGGCGCATAGGGATCACATGCAAACTTATGCAATCATTTGTAAATTCATGGGGGTGTGGCCCACTAAAAAAGCTTTACAAATGTGGATTAAATACCACTAGAAACCAAAAGGTAGCATTGAACTACATCTTGGGTCCAAGGGATTTTTCACTGTACTTTTTGCAAATATTGAAGATAAGGACAAAGTGTTTGAAGGAGGGCCATACTTTTATGCTGTGGTTGGCCTATATATGCGACCTTGGATTATGAACTTTCTTTGAGAGTGAGAAAATTTTACTTCAGTCCTAGTCTGGGTAAGGCTCTATTCTCTACCTCTTAACTACTGGCAAACAGAATCTCTATTATCCATAGGAAATAAGTTAGGGTGTTTTGTCAAAGTTTTTGAGGCTACTAGAAGGGGAAAGTATAATTCCTCCACCAGAATATGTGTGGAGATGGATCTCTCTGGAGCTCTATCGGATGAGGTTATTCTAGAAGTTTTTGATGAGGAATGGATACAAACTAAAGACTATGAACATATTCCTTTCAGATTTCGCAAATATCACGAGCATGGACATTTGTTCAGAGACTGCCCTCTCAGTAAGATTGCGAACAAAAACAAAGCTGATACAATGAAGGATCCAGAAAGCTTCATCAAGGTGGAACATAAAGGAAAAGGGGGCAAAAGAGGACTAAGAACACGTAGAGCTGTAGGAAAACAAGTTAACTAGAACCTATTCCAAATCCTCGAAGTAGACAAAGGTCCAATAGATACTGCTATAGCTAAGGAAGGAAGCCCAGTGGAGGAGGAAAAATAAGAAGAAAGTGAACAAATACAAGAAAACAACAAAAAAAAAGAATTTATGCTAAGTACTGTAGAACAGGCGTTGGATCTTGAAATGACCCAAAGTGAGACGGATATGGAGGACCATGAGCTCCAGGAAATTCTAGAGAAAGAGAACCTGGACTTAGAAGGTTTCTTGAGTCAAGGAACCAGAGAAGGGTTAGACTCATTACCCATCGAGGAGTTCAATAGAGTTCAGCAATTGTTTTTATGGAAGACCCAAACTATAAGGTTGGACAACCTAAAACACAAAGATAGACTAGGCAAAGAAGGAGTGAAAACGATGAAAAATACAGCAGGATTATCACCCAGAATCCCAGGCAAGAAGAGGGATAGAAAAAAGCAGAACGATCTATTCATGGAATGCGAGAATCTAATGATAGATTCAGGTAAGATGAAAGACATGTCCAGCTATTCCTTTACTAATATTTAATTATGAAGTTCACTTCTTGGAATATCAGAGGTCTAGGTAGTAAAAGTAAACAAAGGTTACTGAGTAATAGAATGAAACAAGCATCTACGGATGTGATTTTCATTCAGGAAACTAAGTGTTCCATTCAGTAGATAAGAGATATCCACAGTAAATGGCTCAATAGATTTGAGTTTCTAGAAGTCAAAGGAAAGAATACAGTAGGAGGCATTCTCACTCTCTAGAATCCACAAAAAATTGACTTAATAGATGTGGAGGCATCAAGAGATTATTTATCTGTAGTAATTCAACGAGTAGGAGAAAAGGAAACCTATCTAGTCACAAATGTCTATGGCCCACAAAGAATGGATGACAAACTTAGGCTTCTAAACTCTTTGGAGACTCTCAGAAATAGAAATGTAGGAAAATCCTAGATCTTAGGGGGTGATTTCAACATGATTAAATCACTCACGGAAAAAAAAGGGGGAACCAGGGTTCTTGGCAAATACTCTTCGGATTTTCAAACCTTTATTGATCAGATGGAGTTGGTGGATATTGAACTGAATAATGGAATCTTCACCTGGAACAATAAAAGAGGAGGAGAGTCTCAAGTAGCTTCCAAATTAGATAGATTCTGCAAGGATGTTCTACCCTGGAGCTGTAATATCAGGCTTGAGTATGTCAGGAGTAACCAGATTTGGCCCTTGAGAAGAAAATCCTGCCATCACTAGAGTTGGCTTTGTATTTAACTCAGTTGTTGCATAAATGGAAGTGACAGGGGCCGTTGTTGTTTTGATGTAGTCAAATACTGTTTCTCCATCAACTGCACTCAAATATGTAGCAGGAAGAAAATGAATGGCTGCAATAATGTTTTTTCCCCTTGCAGGAACGTGAGTGTAGTCCAGGAATCCTTTAGAGTGCAGGCAGCCATAAAAACATGCTTGCAATAAACATGCCTACACTTGAACATGCTTGCGCGGGTGTAGGAATCCATTGCATGGTACAAGCAGATAAATGTGGGTCCATAGCCTGTATAAAAGCATGATCAAATCAATTTTAAACCTACAACATACAAACCTTTATTAATAATGTTTTAATCCTATTAAAACAAGGGAAGCAACAAATACTTGCAACAATAATCATTTAACCAACAATAGCATGAGATATTTTGAGTAAAAATAAGACAAAATAGAGGCCCAACATATCTAATTTTTTGCTAGCAATAATGATGAAATGAACCATGCGTTTGCTCAAAATATGTCAAAAGAATTCAAAATATCAATGATTGGTGAGCTATCCTACTGATCCAGGTGGATATTGGTGGCCACTTGCCAATTCCACTTGGACCCCCACCATTGTTTCTTTCAGTTTTCTAGTTTCCTTAATTGTAGCACAATTTACTATTTTTAGCTGTTTTTCGGGCCCTGAACTTCCATAGCCGTTTTGAGGCCCTAAATGATGTTTTTTGGGAAACATTGGAGAAACATGGGTCTATGGACTAATTTTTCTCACTCAAAAGTTGTAGTCCTTAGATGGATCTTTCTAACGAGGTATTGTGCATGTCAAACGAAGATCTTATGCCAAAGTTATGACCCAGGGAAGTTGATGTACCAATTTACCCAAACGGGGCCCATAGTTTGGCGCTTCATCTCCTAGGGTTAGGTTTTTGGATGTTTAGGGTTTTCCATTGTTTCTCAACAATAAATAGGCCTACGAGACTCATTGTAACACAATTCAGAGACATGTAGCTACCACATCTCTCCTCAGAGATAAGCTACCATCGCTTGAGCTAGTTTATTTCCATTTCTATTTGTAAGAATATTTCAGTACTTTACATCAATGAAATGAAGTGTTATTTCTATTGCATCTTTGTATATATGGTCATATCTATAATTTGTTTCGTTCCTGTTTAAATTCGGATCAGTGTTATTGGAGCGATCTGTTGTTTCTCTGTTTTTCTTTGCATGTCCCCAACGAGGTCGGGATATAAGGAGTTAGTGCTTGAACTAGTCGAACCTTTGCAAAAACTATTAGCTTTATTGGGGTTTGGCCCAAAAATGGATCCAAAACACTCCCAAAGTCTCCAAAGTTTGCTTAAAATCATGCAAAGATTGAAACAAGCGAGGGAGGAGAGCCCTTGGAAGGGCAGAAATACACTATCAGGAGGCTAAAACACTTCAAAATCATAGAAAAACCATGTATCGGAGGCTTAAACTCAAGAATGCACAGCAGCCATTAGATCTAGCCGATCAACGGCCTAGATCTAAGCGGAAAATCACAAATCGGTGGTCGCAGACAGTGGCAATTGGCACAAGACACTGTCGATCAGCGATCTCCGATGATCGGATTGGCAGGTCGCATCGGCAGTGGCCATCAGAGGCAGTCGGAGTAGATTCATGATGAGATTGGGCCAAGAGATATGTTGATCACTGATATCGGTGATATCACTATCGGTGGGGAGCATATGCCATGTTATATGAAGGACCCGGGGAGTGAGCGACGCGCAATTGCTATTTATCGCATCGCTTTATCGCTATTGGCGGAAACCATGGGGTGGGGCCTTTGTAGATACATATGGGTGACCAGATAGCCAGACCCGACAGCATTATATACAATGTTTTATAATATTTGAAGTCTGTGGATTGGCCATTTTTAATGTATTTCATGTATTTTCATTATATAACGAAAATATGAAGGGAGCCTTGGGGCAGTGTGATTGCGATGAAGCCCAGACCCGAAAGGGTCTGGGAAGTAAAATATGTATTATTTGAAATCCGCCAAAGCCCATTTTTCAATGTGTCTTTGTGTTTTCGTCATTTAAATGAAATACAAAGGGAACCATAGGACAAGCTGAGTGCGACAGGCGACAACGACCCAAGGGCGGACCTGATAGAACAGAAAGCCATGTTTAAGGACTTTTAAAGTCCAAAATACACAGAGAAGGCGAGATTTATCAGTGATTGCAACGTTTTCTATGTAAATACAGGAAATAGTCAAAGGAAACCTTTAAAGGGATTATAGAAGCATGAAGAACCATTCCACTACATGGCAGAGTCTGGGAAGTAGGATGCTGGGAAACAAAGATCGGAAGGGGAATAAAAGGGGCTACAGAGCAACACAGCGTGCAACTCCTCCCCAAACCGACAAAGAGGCCGAGAGGCAGCACATTGCATCAATAGCCCATCGCAGCTCATCCTAACAAACATTATGGGGCATCTCTGGCACGAGACAGCTCCCAGACAGTGCATCAAACTACCTAAAGGTGGTTATTCCTTTATTAGAAGGTGAAAACCTTTGAGCCATGCTTGCCCATAGAGGGAATCAAATAGTTAAGGGATACATCAGACAAGATTAAGACTCTGAGCCCCTTAGAGCTCAGGAGCATTGTAAACAGGCTATAAATAGCTGAAAGTAAGATGTAATACAGGGTTCAACCTTTAGAGACTATGGAGATTCTACTTCTCTAGCGTCTCATCTGCATTCTTTAGTAATACAAGCTTCTTTTGCTATTATATGTTCGATGTCCATTTCTCTTGTATTCAAAGCTAGCACTTGGATAGTTTATTCATGTTTCTTCTGTATCTAATGCCAGATAACTGTCATCTTATCTTTGCATTGATAAATTAGACTTGCAAGCTTCTTTGTTGCCTGTAGCTAACCATTCATATGTGGTCATATATGCATCTGGCAGTATAGTCAGTATTCTCTTTTTCTGCCCGTAGCTAGTCATTCATTTATGTTTATATATGCAATCTGCTGATACAGTTAGTATTCTCCATGTATCCATTAAATCTATAAACTATTGAGCATTAGTGGTTTAAAGCCTTGTGTTGTTAGAGTGTTCATGCATGCCTTGATTGGGAATAGAGCTGAAATGGTCATCTAACTTGATCCAAACCATCATCCATTCCAATAGTTCTGTGAAGAATATTGAAGATTATATGTTACCAAGAATATCTGAGCTGCAACCTAGGAGAGTTTCCTGGAGTGCTAACATAATTGGTGCCGTTGCCGAGGAGAGGAAACTGAACATCTTCTTCCCTGGGAAACGACATAGATCCATATTTGATGATAGACAAAGTCTGGGCACTTTTATGGTTGTGATCATTTATCTGGAGACTCTACTAGAGGCCGAACCTCTTGGCGACTCCACATCATAGTTCTGGCTCAGTTTGTGAGGCATACTTGAAGAAATCCTTAGAAGTCACAAGCTAACCCAGTACCTAACCTTGAAAAGATCATCAAAGAAAGAAATTTATTGCAGAAAGGAGTGTCAGGTTCAGGTAAACCTAAACAATCTCCTATATCTCTTCAAGAAAGGCCTGTAATAGAACAAATATATGTTGAGAGTATAGCTTCTAATACTAGCAGTGAAGAAAAACTCTGAGAGATTCATAAAGCTCCTTATTCTTTAGGTTTTCCTTTTTTTGTATGCCCAAAGGAAGCCTCACCTCCTATCCATCATACTCCTTTAGTCTTATCAGTCACTCCTCAGCCCTCTATCATTGAGACTGCTAGTACTCTTTTAGCCACCACAGCTATGGCAGGTCCATAGGCACCCACCAAAATGGAAATAATCATAGCTGCTAGGTATGGACCTCTAATACTGCCCACTCCTTTGAATGCTATGCCTACTAGAGAATATCAGAAGTATATGCCTAAGTTCACTAGGACTGAAGGTGTTTCAACTAAAGAACATCTTTAGTCATTCTATAGTTATGCGGATAACCTGGACATTAGTGAAGATGATGTCTGGATGAGAGTCTTTGTCCAAAGCCTAGATGGAGAGGCTAGAAAATGGTTCAGAGAACTGACCCCAACATCTATAGCAGATATTGAGGCCTTAGATGATGCATTCCTAAAGCATTGGGGGGATAACAAGGATGTCCTTTACTACCACACTCAGTTTGGGAACTTACAGAGGGAAAATGGTGAGCTGCTGTCTGATTTTAATAAGAGATTTAACCACATGTACAGCAAGATACCAGCTGAAGTAAAACCCACCACTACCTCTTCTAGACTCATCTATGCCAGTGCCTTTGATTCTGACTTCTGTTTACTATTGAGGGAGAGGCGATGTGCTTCTTTGGATGATATGCAAGATGTAGCCCTAGAAGTAGAATCAAACATCATCGCTGCAGAAAAGCTCAAAGGTAATGCTGATAGAAGGAGACAGAGGGGCGATCCTTCATCATCTTCAGATCCTAAGATCGATAAAATGGCCAAGATGATAGAGTCATTATCCTCTGAAGTTTCCAAATTGAAGGTTGAGCAGCATTCTGGGAAAGGAAGGGTTCCTAATAACTTTTCTCCTCCAAATCCAAATCCATATAGAAGGGCAAATGACCAGTTGTAGATCTTGCAAAGGAACAAAGATGCCAATGAAAACCAAAGGGTGAAGTCCCCTTTTCAAAATGCAGTCGTGGAAGAAGAGCAATTTGAGGAAGATGATGAGATCCATTGTATGGAAGACAAAGGTAGTGCCACTTTTTTAACCAAAGCTACCTGTGAGAAGTCATTATTCAATGACTAGATCATCCAAGAGTGGGATGGTGTAGCGGTTCTACAAACTGAAGATCAACAAAGATATAATTTGAAGTCAAAGATGAATAATGTCAAGGAAACTCCTGCTCATAAAGCTATTGTCCCTGCAAAACAACAAGCTAATAAGCAGAAGCAACCAACAGTTGATCCTATCATCCTCAAATCTCCAGCCATAGAGGTAAGAGGCCTTGACAAGTCCCCTTCCTCTTTCAGTTTTCAATAAGAAATTAAGAAGCCAAGAATACGTATGCCTCTGATTGAACCAGTGAAGGAGTCCTTCAAATCTATCCTTGAGGCTCTTGAGCCTAATGCCATCCAAGCTTCCACTGACTATGTAAATCTTCAAGATGACCAACCAACTGTTATTCTCAACCCAATGATTGAAAATTGTGAAGATATCTCCCCATCATTCTATGTCTCTCTGACTATTCATGATAAAATGCTTCATAATTGTCTCCTGGACACTGGAGCCAGCCATAATCAAATGCCCAAGGTTGTCATGGATAAGCTCGGTCTTGACATTACCAAGCCTTATCAGTTGGCCTCTATGCAGCTTAAAAAACTAGTTTTCGAAATCACAGAGGAAGAAGGCCCATAGATTTGGGACATGTTCTTTGATGGGGCTTGCTCTAAGGAAGCTGCAGGAACAGGTGAAGTCCTTATGTCCCCCACAGAGGAATACATTGATTCATCTTTTATATTAACTTTTCAGGTCACAAATGACATAGCAGAGTATGAAGCAAACCTTATCATTCAACAGGTGTACAAAAACTTCCAAACAAAACATCCAAGGCTGAAAGCATACAGAGATGAGGTGAAATATAGACCATCTCTGCCTGATAATACCAAATGGTGGAATGTTTTTGAAGTAGGTGATCAAATCAATAGGCTTTTGCAAGTCTTTGATGATGTTGCTGATATACACATTGACCAAGAGAAAGAAACCTTTGATAGTAAGGTAAAAAGGGCCAATTTTGATTTTGGTGATTGTTTTCTCAAAAGGGATACATTAAAGGAAGGAGGAGATGTTTTTGATGGCCTAGTCAATTGGCTATTCTTCAAACTTTATTTCAGTTAAGGCTTTTAAGCCTTGGTATTGTAAATATGTTGTTTTAAAGTTTTTATTTCATGCTAAATAGACTCCATGCCCAATGTAACACTAGGAGGAAGATTTGATCTTGTTTTTTACAGGAAAGGCATTATTCTGTAGTTCTTGAAACCTCACAGGGAGGCTTTCATCCCCAGAAGGAGCCAATGTTAGCTTTGTTGGAATTTGTCCCAAAAATGGATCCAAAACACTCCCAAAGTCTCAAACGTTTGCTTAAAATCATGCAAAGATTGAAACAAGCGAGCGAGGAGAGCCCTTGGAAGGGAAGAAATACATTATCGTGAGGCTAAAACACTTCAAAATCATGAAAAAACCATGTATCATAGGCAAAAACTCAAGAATGCACAACAGCCATTAGATCTGGCCGATCAACGTTCCAGATCTAAGAAGTAAATCGCAAATTAGCGATTGCAGACAGTGGTAATAGACACAAGACACCGCCGATCTGCGATCTCCGATGATCGGATCAGAAGGTCACATCGGCGGTGGCCATCATAGGCAGTCTGAGTAGAGTCGCGATGAGATCGGGTCAAGCTATATGGTGATCACTGAAATCGGTGATATCACTATCAGCCGGGAGCATATGCCATGTTATATGAAGGACCCGGGGAGTGAGCAACACACGATTGCGATTTATCAAATCGCTTTATCACTATCGGCAGAAACCATGGGGTGGGGGCTTTGCAGATCCATACGGGTGACCCGATAGCCAGACCCAACGACATTATATATGGTGTTTTATAATATTTGAAGTCTATGGAATGGCCATTTTTAATGTATTTCGTGTATTTTTGTTATATAACGAAAATACGAAGGGAGCCTTGGGGCAGTGCGATTGCAATGAATCCTAGACCCGAAAGGGTCTAGGAAGTAAAATATATATTATTTGAAATCTGCCAAAGTCCATTTTTCAATGTATTTTTGTGTTTTCGTCGTTTAAATGAAATACAAAGGGAACCATAGGACAGGCTGAGTGCGATAGGCGACAGCGACCCAAGGGCGGACCCGATAGAACAGAAAGCCATGTTTAAGGACTTTTTAAAGTCCAAAATACATAGAGAAGGCGGGATTTATCAGTGATTGCAACGTTTTCTGTGTAAATACAAGAAACAGTCAAAGGAAACCTTTAAAGGGATTACAGAGGCACAAAGACCCATTCCAATACATGGCAGAGTCTGGGAAGTAGGATGTCGGAAAACAGAGACTAGAAAGGGAATAAAAGGGGCCACAAAGCAACACAGCACACAACTCCTCCCCAAACTGACATAGAGGCTGAGAAGCAGCACATCGCATCAATAGCCCATTGCAGCTCATCCTAACAAACATTATGGGGCATCTCTAGCACGAGACAGCTCCCAGATGGTGCATCAAACTACCTGAAGGTGGTTATTCCTCTGGTAGAAGGTGAAAACCTCTGAGCCATGCTTGCCCATAGAGGGAATCAAACAGTTAAGGGATAGATCAGACAAGATTAAGAATCCGAGCCTCTTAGAGCTTAGGAGCATTATAAACAGGCTATATATAGTTGAAAGTAAGATGTAATACAGGGTTCAACCTTTGGAGACTGTGGAGACTCTACTCCTATAGGTTCTCATCTACATTCTTTAGTAATACAAGCTTCTTTTGTTGTTATATGTTCAGTGTCCATTTCTCTTCTGTTCTAAGCTAGCACTTGGATAGTTTATTCATGTTTCTTCTGTATCTAATGCTAGATAATTGTCATCTTATCTCTGTGTTGATAAATTAGACTTGCATGCTTCTTTGATGCCTGTAGCTAACCATTCATATGTGGTCATATATGAATTTGCCAGTACAGTTAGTATTCTCTTTTGCTGCTTGTAGCTAGTCATTCATTTAAGGTTATATATGAAATCTGCTGATATAGTTAGTATTCTCCATCTATCCATTAAATCTATAAACTATTGAGCATTAGTGGTTTAAAGCCTTGTGTTGTTGAGAGTGTTCATGCATGCCTTGAGTGGGAATAGAGCTGGAATGGTCATCTAACTTGATCCAAACCATCATCCATTCCAATAGTTCTGAGAACAATATTGAAGATTATATGTTACTAGGCATCTCCGAGCTGCAACATAGGAGAGTTTCTTGGAGTGCTAACAAAACCAACCTGGCAAATCCTGATGGCCTCCAATGGTAGATGAAAAGAAAGACGAGGGGGCAGGAGATCCTATCAAAATATTTCTTGAAGAGGTCCTTGAGCGACAAAGGAATGCGATGATGGAGAACTTTGCCTAGATCCTTCAACAGCTACCCAGGGGTGACACATCTACTTCCAACAGCTATTTTGGAAGTGCCACACCCTTTAAGGTACAAGCTAACTTTGACATTACCATATTTGAGGTTTAGATAGATGCAGACGCTTAGATACATGGTTAAATCTACTAGAAGCGTAATTTTTTGTTCATGATTTTTCCAGACGGGAAAATATTACTTGCGCTATTCTCAAAGTGCCCCCCACGTCAAGGATTGGTGGGAAACCTACTATGAGTAGAAGGATGAAAGTACGACCTTACTGTTTTCAGCCGCACCGACTTGGAATTCATTCCGAAATTCCATTAAGGAGTAGTACTACCCTGTCGGAAGCTATGAGGATCAATACATAAAGTGGACCACACTGCGGTAGGGAAGGGACCAAGACGTGCTGGAGTTTACCAATATTTTTCATACCCTTCACACAAATTTGGGTATCAAGGATTTAGAGCAGCATTTGGTACTCAAATATCGTGGATACCTACACAGGTACATCCAGGATGAGATGAAGGTCCTGGGCATCTCCTCGCTTGGCACGACGTATCGATATGCTATCAAGATCGAGTAGAAGTTTAAACAGAAGAAGAGAGACTTTGGATCTGTGAATTTGAAGCAAGGGAGAGGTTCCCCCAAACCACTGAACAAAGTACAAAGCAAAGGCGGGGTGACCCTGGACACCCTGCCAAAGATGCAAGCAAAGAACAACACCACGAATCAGTTGCATGTTTCAACTTTGAGTCAGAACCTGACAAGGGGAATGACAAAGAGAAGCAGAGTATCGACGCGGAGCCCAACATCACCATTGCCACCATGAATATCCAGAAGGAGGAACCTGAAGATCCAGAGGAGGAGGAGCACCTCTTCCACTCCTAGATATGGGTAAAGGGTTCCCCGCTACAGTTCAATGTCGACAGCGGGAGCCAAAAGAACCTCATTTTGGCAGAGATCATGAAGCAGCTGGGCTTACCGACCATAGCGCATCCAAAACTGTACACCATTGGGTGGCTTCACCAAGGACGAGATTTTCACGTGAGCCAATAGTGTTTCCTTCCATATAACATCAAGCCCTTCATGGATGAGGTATTATGTGATGTTGCTCCCCTTGATGCTTGTGATGTATTATTAGGCCAATCATTCTTCTGGAAGAAACATGCTATGTATGAGTCAAGGCCTTGTGCTGTTATTGTTACTTTGGGAAATAAGTTATACAGGATATCGGAGGTAGCATCACCTATCGCCATATCTTTGGTTACTGCAAAACAATGCATTCATCTCATTTCCAAAATAGAGAAATTTGTTTTCCTGATGATACGCCCTCAAGGAAAGAAGAAGAAAATGTCCACAACCTCCAAACACGACCCCTCTACATGACAACAATAGATGGAAAAGGTCATGGAGGAGTACGAGGACATCTTCACCTCTCCCGCAGGGGTGCCTCTGCACTATCAGGTCAGACACTCCATCGATCTTACCCCAGGTGCACCACTACCCAATGGACCAATCTATCAGTGCTTCGTTTTGGATAATGACAAAATCAAGATGTAGATTCAGGAACTGCTGCATAAAGGTCACATCTGACCAAGTTCATCGCTTGTGGGATCCCGATCGTGTTGGTACATAAGAAGGATGTGACTTGGAGACTCTATATTGACTATTGGGCATTGAACAAGATCACTGTCTGGAATAGGTACTCGATCCCATGAATTAATGACCTTCTAGACCAACTGAAGGTGGAAACATTTTCAGTAAGATCGACTTGAAGTCAGGATATCACCAGGTACAATCAAACCCTCCGATGTGTGGAATACTACATTCAAAGCCAAGGAGGGCCTTTTTGAATGGTTGGTTATGCCTTTCAGGTTGACAAATGCTACTGCAACCTTCATGAGGCTAATGGATGACATCTTGCAGCCATTCACCAATTCATTTATAGTGGTATACCCAGATGGAATCCTGATCTTCAGCCAGAGTTGGGAAGAGCACCTCCATCACATCTGGCAGGTTCTCCAAACACTGCAGTAACACAAGCTCTCTTGCAATTTGGCGAAATGCACTTTTGGCATGACCGAAGTTCAGTATCTAGGATACATTATTGATGAACGAGGGGTGCATGTGGATCCAACCAAGATCCAATTCATTCGCGATTGGCCAGCACCAACCACTATGACAGAGCTCCACAGCTTTCTGGGTCTTGCCAATTTCTACCGCAGGTTCGTGTTGGGATTCTCTCATATCACTTAGACCTTGAGTCAAGTCACCAAGGGAGGAGTGAAAGAAAGATTCTTTTGGTCTGAATCTTAACAGAATGCATTCACAGAGTTGAAACATTTCCTCTGATCGACACCAGTACTCACATTACCAGACTTGCAACAACCATTTGAGACCGAGACAGATGCCTCTAACTATGCTATTGGGGCAGTCCTTACTCAACACGGGCATCCAGTGGCATATCATAGTGAGACACTTTCAAACATAGTCCATGTTGAGCCCTAAAACTAGCTCTCTTCTACATTCTTTCCTAGAACTTTTTCCCACTCCAGTGCCTCATAAGCTATCAAAGATCATTACATATTGATTCTGGGAGTGCATTTAAGTGGTTTTCTAACTATATTTTTGTGTTTACTATTTGATTTAGATTTTTTTCATCAGCTGCAGAATGAAATGAGGCATGTGGGCAGCTCAGGAATGATCTAGACATGGACCATGTCCTATCTATTCAGTCAAATTCATAAAGAAAAGTCTTGGTCAAAGGATGGTGAAACAAGGAGTCCTACAGCAAATAGGTCTCTGTTTTCAGCACGTGAAAGGTCTGAGACCGTTCCTAGATTTATGGATCCCTCTTGATAGCTGCAGGTTGTCTCCATGACGCGAATCCAACATCCACCTTTTGTAGATTGAATGATCATGGCAACCAATACGCTGAGCTTACGGGTTTTGTCTTTTTACGTGTCCTCTGCTGAAGATTTCTCACAGAAAAACAGTTATGTAATTTCCTCTATAAATAACGCGTTTGCAAACACAAGTATTTAGTCCTGATGTAGTCTTGCTATTAGTTTTTATGCTGTTGCTGTAGCATTAGCCCTACTGTTGTAACGAGAAGACATTTCCTCTATTTTGCAATATAAAGACTCTGTTTCTTATCACTGTTTGAACGTAATTTTGGGTTGATAGTGTCTTAACCAAAGGTCGTGCAGAGGGCCCTTGCTGGCTGAGGTTTTTTTTTTCATGTTTGTAAAGTTTTCATGCATCATTTTTTTATTTCCATTGTATATATTTCATAATTTGTTTAATTGTATATGTTTCATAACTTATTTATGGTGTTAATCTTTCACTCCTGTACATGATTTTCCAGCATTGCATACATTTACTAACACTAATCTGTGTTTTCCAGGATAGGTTATGCTCGAGCTTTTTCATATAATTTTTGCATTAAATAGTGACATGAGATTTGCCTCTTTGCTGAACTTTTTCTTAAGCTTTTCAATTTCAGTTATGCTTTGATTTCAGTAATGTTTATTTGCTGCTGTTAGTTAGTTTAGATATCAAGTTCTTCATATTATTGACGTTATCTCCAGAGCCATGGCTTAACCCCGAAAAGCTACTTGGCGAGCTATCAGATTATAAGTGAAGTGATTTGATTTTTCTTTCAT
The DNA here is from genome assembly GCA_031772625.1 of Pinus tabuliformis. Lineage (NCBI taxonomy): Eukaryota > Viridiplantae > Streptophyta > Pinopsida > Pinales > Pinaceae > Pinus > Pinus tabuliformis. Next base: position 36,921,539 of record CM062806.1, on the reverse strand, counting down.
TAATCTACAAATAGGTAATTTAGATATCAATTCTTCATGTTATTTGACATTATCTCTGGAGCCATGGCTTAACCCCAAAAAGCTACTTGGTGAGCTATTGGATTATAAGTGAAGTAAATTGATCTTGCTTTCATTCGTCTACAATTTTTGGTTTGTTTGAGTGCAATAGTTTAGATTTTACTTCTGTATTTAGATGGGTAGCAGAGACAGTGATTTCATGATCAATATTTCATCTTTTGTTTAAGTAGCTGCACATTTACATTCTTCTTCAAAGTAATAATTTTATCACTAGCATTTTTTGAGATCTTTTTGAAGTGCTAAGTTCTGGAAGTTATCATAAGAGACATAAACCTTGTCTTAAATCTACATCCATACTTGCTCTCTAAAAGTATTCTTAAAAATTAGGAATAGAATTTCCATTTGCATTAGGAGACCAAAAAAGATAAAACCCCAAAAACAAAATAAAATTGAAAACAATAAAAGTAAGAAAGAGGTTGTTTTGCACATATAGTGCGCCACACTTCATCAGTTTACGACTCCGGGATTGGTAATTAATGTAGCAATTTTGTACATGCTAAATTGACTAAAAATTTTGGCACTGTTGCTGGGGAAGTGTAACTAGGTAGCCAATCTCTTACATAAAAAAAAAAAGGAGGGAAAAATTGATAACTTCTTGAAGTATGCTCTCCTCTTGCACCTAGTGTGATCTAGAGGATCAGAAAAGAGAGTTATTAGTTCAATAATTTCTTGAGTATGCTCTCTTCTTGCACTTAGTGTGATCTGGAAGATCAGAAACAGAATTATTAGCCCAACTAAGAAAATCATTAAAAAAATAAAAATAAAAAAATGACATGCATAGAGCAAGAGATTCTAGGGGAAGGTTTATAGCTAGGGCCAAAAGTTCGATTTTCACAACTCCAGCTACTTCAAGACATAGACAAGATACACCTCCATCCCAGACTCATACTCCCAGCCTTAGGATTCCTGGAATTCAAGGGGCAGCAACTGAATTAGAAGATTCTCCCACACTATCTACTAAATCTGATCTAGGAGAAGAACCTTTCTTCACTTCTACAGGGGAACATATTGCAATCGAAGAAGTAGAATCGCCTAAAGAAGAAGGAAAGGGAGAGACTCTCTCTCATCAGCCATTAATAGAAGAACCAGAAGACCCTGAGGAAACTATCATGACAGAAGAAGTAGTAGATGGATTTGGAGGAGGGGGTAGAGGTAGAGGTAGAGGAAATAATGGAGGTAACAATGGAGGAGGTAGAGGTAATATTGGGGGAAATAGGGAAGGAGATAACTCATTTGGATTCCTTATAGCTGATGAGGAATCCCATACAACAATGAAAAACATTTCACCATCTGTCCTCCAAAACTTTTATGGGTTGCGAAGTGAGGATCCTGAAACATTTGTATTTGAGTTTGAAGTCTTGTGCCGAACCTATGATTATATGGAAGACTCTCAAAAACTCAAACTGTTTCCTTCAACATTGAAAGGGGCTGCTTTGAAATGGTTCATGGGATTAGTCACTCAATCTATTAGGACTTGGAATGATATGAAACAAACATTTTTGGATAGATATTTGGATTATTGTATGCCCAATAATCATAAGGATGAGGTATTCAAAATGATGCAAAAAGAAGATGAAAACTTGGAGGATTTACTTGAAAGATCTCAATACAACTTAAAGAGTGTGAAAATGAGTGATTTAGATGAGGAAACCTTGAAAGCCATTCTATTAAAAGCCATTAGAGATGAATCGATAGATATTTTAAACATGATGGGGAAGGGAGACATTTCTCAACTTCCACTACCTGACATAGCAGAACTATGTGTCCATCTCTCAAGGGGAAAATCTAAAACCGGAAAAGGGCCTAGAGATACTTCTCTTATTAGAGCAAACAAATTTGCAACTGCATCAGTAAGCAGGGCAGAGATTGGCAATATGCTTGATGAGTTCAAAACTGATATTCTAGGTAGCCTTATTGAACAACTAGACACCCTTAAAATTCAAAACAAGCAGAAAGTAGAAGCTGATGCCTTAGCCATCTTTTGCCCAAAATGTAGAAAGAAACATGCTCTAAAGGAATGCCCCTTGGATGCAAAAGTTGTAGAAACATGTATGATTTTCTCAGAAAGTCATGAGACCAAGGATTGTACTTCAATTCCTGGGCTCAAAGCTGTCTTTTAGGAAGATCCAAATTCAGTAGAATTTCTTTGTTTTGTGTCAAGAAGACCTTGGCAAGGGCAACAGAATCAAATATTTAACAATCCTATGAATTTTTAGTTTCCACCAAATTGGAATTCTTGGCAACAACCTTGGCCCCAACCTCAAAATCTGTATCAATCATGGGCACAAGGGATACAAAATCCTTATGGGAGATTTGCTCAATTCTATCAATATCCTCCATCTTTTCAAAATCAACAACAAAATCCACAACTTCCAAATCAAAACCCACAACTTTCATTGCCATTTCCACAACAACAACCTCTTCAAAAAAATCAAAATTCTCAACTTTTGATTCCATTTCAGCAAAAGCCAAATCAACTACCAGTCCAACCATTACCAAATCCCAACAAAAAATATCCTCAGAATGCTTACATGGTAGAAAGACAATAATTTCCTACCTATATGATTGTTCCTCTTAATGATGTTCAACTCAGATCTGGTAGATTTTAGAAAAGGAAAAACCTTCTATAGATGTGCAAGAGCAAGATTCTTCTGAGGAGGATTCCCTTAAAGTCAATAAAGGTTCTAAGGAAGCATCCCTTCAAAACCCAATAATTCAAAAAGAAAAACAAAAAGAATCAACCCCCACAACTCCTATAGTTGAGCAACCTGCATCTTCGTCCACACCTCCTTTCCCTGAAAGATTACAAATTGACAAAGGGGTGAAAAAACAAATCTTGTTGCCTAACTATGATTTCCTAGATGAATTAAAGAATGTCTGTATCAAGATTCCCTTGCTACAAGCCATTAGAGAGATTCCTATTCTAGCAAAAACAATAAAGGAGTTGAGTTTCAAAAGACCAGGTAGGAAACCAAGAGATATAAAAAGAATCCACATGGTAGGGAAAATTGCAGATATCATGATGGGAAAGATTATCATGCAGAAATATGTGGATCTAGGTAGTCCAATTGTCAAGACACACATAAATGGGATAGAAATTCCAAATACTTTGATTGACTTAGGGGCTGCTATAAACATTATGAGTAGATAGATTATGGAACAACTTAAACTTCCTAATATTCTTTTTACACCTACCTTGCTGCAACTTGCAGATAGATCAATAATCAAACCAGATGGTGTATTAGAAGATATTTCAGTCTCTTTAGATTCTTGGGAGTATGCAGTAGATTTCATGATTTTGACTCCCAAGAGTAATCTAGGAGGACACCCACTCATCTTAGGAAGACCTTGGCTAGCCATAGCTGATGCTTTCAATGGTTTTAGATCTGGGGATATGTACATTTCTGATGGTAGTTCAACAAAGAAATTCAATTTGTATCCTCCAGCAAAAGCAATTACAGAAGTAGGAGACAATGAATGGGTCAATGATGAATATATTATACAACCTGTCTTTACTATCTCTGAAGTTAGTGAAGATAGCCAAATTTTGAACACATTAGAAAATTTTGAAACATCTTCAGAATATGACCACACACAGTTTCAGTTAGATTCTGATATTGAATATTTGTCATCTAGGCAAATGTCTCTCTACTCTATGGAAGATTTTGGTAGTTATACAGTTGAAATTTTTCCAGGTAAAACATTTGATATCAATAAAAATTTGGAAAAGTTACAACAGGAAGAGCTAACCAGAATCTTGCAAAAACATTTCGCTGCATTTGCATGGGAGTATACTGATATGAAAGGGATTGACCCTAAGACTTGCATCCATCATATCTATATTGAGAAAAACAGTAGACTAATCAGACAACCTCAGAGAAGGATGAATCCAAATCTTAGGGAGATTGTGAAAGAAGAGCTTCAAAAACTACTCAATGTAAACTTCATTTACCCAATTTCAGATAGCTGATGGGTTTCTCCCTTGGTTATAGTACCCAAAAAGAATGGTAAATGGAGGGTGTGCATTGATTACAGGGAATTGAATAAAGCAACTTTGAAGGATCACTTTCCTTTGCCCTTTATCGATCAAGTATTAGATACATTAGCAAGAAAAAAGTACTTTTCATTTCTGGATGGTTTTAGTGGTTATAATCAAATTCAGGTAGCACCTGAGGATCAAGATAAGACCACATTTACCTGTCCATGGAGAACTTTTGCTTATCGAGTGCTTCATTTTGGATTATGTAATGCACCCGCAACATTCCAAAGAGTAGTGCTAGGAATTTTTTCAGATCTAATCCATGATTGTGTAGAGGTATATATGGATGATTTTACAGTTTATGGTAATTCATTTGAAGAGGCATTAGAAAATTTGGAAAAAGTCCTTATAAGATGTAAAGAAACAAACCTTTCATTAAGCCATGAAAAATTCTTTATGATGTTTACTGAGGGTATTGTTTTAGGACATCATATTTCAGGGGATGGGATTAAAGTTGATAGATCAAAAGTTGAAGTCATCTCCAAGTTACCTATTCCAAATTGTCAAAAAGATGTTAGAAGTTTTCTGGGATTTACTGGATATTATAGAAGATTTATATAAAACTTCACCAAAATAGCATCTCCACTCTTTAAATTGCTCAAAAAAGACTGTGAATTCAAAGGGTTTATTGATTGCCAATTAGCATTTGAAACTTTGAAAACAAGAATATACGAAGCGCTTATCTTGAGAGGACCAAATTGGAAACTTCCTTTCCATATTTCTACAGATGCTTCAGATACAACTCTAGGGGCTGTGTTGGGACAAAAAGACTTAGTTCCTTATGCCATTTACTATACCAGTAAAAATTTAACTCCCACTGAGTTGAATTATACTGACTGAAAAAGAGTTCTTAGCTGTTGTTCATGCAATCAATAAGTTCAGACATTATATAATAGGCTATGAAACTTTTATTCATACTGATCATTCTACAATTAGATACCTTATGAACAAACCCATTACTAATGGCAGAGTTACAAGATGGATCCTACTTTTACAGGAATTCAAGATTACTGTGTTAGATAGACCAGGAAAACAAAACACAGTAGCTGATTTCTTGTCTAGGATTCAAAATACTAAAGAAGATTCTCTTGTAGAGGACACGTTTCTTGATGAATATTTATTTGCAGTAACTACTAAGACTCCTTGGTATGCAGATAAAGCTAACTATTTGGTTACAGGGAAACTACCTCCACATTTATTTCCTAGTGAAAGAAGAAAGATTATTCAGGAGAGTTCAAAATATTCATGGATTTCTAACGAATTGTTTAAAACAGGGCCAGATCTTGTGGTCAGAAGATGTGTCAGGGAAGATGAAATGCCTGATATTTTCAAAGCATGTCATGATGAACCATGTGGTGGACACTTTGCTGACAAAAGGACAACCTATAAAATCTTTTCTTTAGGATATTATTGGCCGTCCCTCCTCAAAGATGCAAAACAATATGTCAAAAGGTGTGATAGCTGCCAAAGAGTAGGGAAACCTACCCTCTCAAATGAGATGCCATCACAACCACAGGTACTCATCGAACCCTTTGAAAAATGGGATTTACACTTTATTGGACCTATTAATCCACCATCTAAATAGAAAAAGTATATATTGGTATGTACTGATTATGTCACTAAATGGGTAGAGGCCAAATCATTATTTTCTGTGACTGAGCATTCAGTTGTTAGTTTTCTTTATGGGGATATTTTTACTCGCTTTGGTGTTCCAAGAGAAATTGTGACAGATAAAGGAGGTCAATTCACATCCAAACTGGTGGAGAAGCTGATGGAAGAGTACAAGGTCAAGCACAGAAAATCTACTCCTTACCATCTGCAAGCAAATGGTCAAGTAGAGTCCACAAACAAAGTAATTGAAGGCATCATTACCAAGACTATTCATCTACACAAAAGAGATTGGGTATAAAGGCTTCTTGAAGCCTTATGGGCCTATAGAACTACATGGAGGAACACAACAGGACATTCTCCCTATGAACTTGTTTATGGGAAAGAAGTTCTGCTCCCCATTGAGTTCCAAGTTAGGACCTTCAAGATGGAAGTTCAATTGGGAATGGATCTATCAGAAGCACGAAAGCATAGAATGGAGCAGTTGAATGAAATATATGACATCAGACAAGAAGCAATCCTAAGAACTGATCTAGTTCAATATCAAAGAGCTAAGTGGCATGACAAATACATCAAGGAGAAAAAGTTTCAAGAAGGAGATTGGGCATTGCTATTTGATTCCAAGTTCAAAGATTTCAAAGGTAAATTTCAGACTCATTGGCTTGGGCCATATGAGATTGAAAAAGCTTTTAGCAATGGAGCGGTAAGAATCAAAACCATTGATGAGTATCAAACTCCTCTCATTGTGAATGGTCACAAATTGAAGATCTATCATAAGCCACTCTCAAAGGAGGAATTTGTCAAAATATTTCAATATAATTCTGCAATAAGGCTGGTGAAGAAGAATCCTTCTTCTCCACCAGCCTAGTCTTTGTTATTTTCATTGTTTCCTATAAAAAAAAAAAAAAAAAAAAAAAATTGTATAAGCCTGAAAACCAATCACTGATTGGCAGCCTTATACAGAAAATGCAGGGCAAAAATCAGAAACTTCTAACGCCCTATATTTTCCAAAAATATCTCTCTCATTTCACTCATAGTTGTTCCATTTCATGTCATTTCACTTCACTTCATTTCATTCCATTTCGCCATTAAAATTCCTTTCATGTCCAGTTTTCATATATCATTCATTCAGTCATCATTCGTTTCCATCCATCTCCATTCACTTCACCAAGTCATATGTTCACTATGTCAGTTTCCGCAGCTAAACACTGATTCTGCAACTGATTGTTGATTTCGAAGCTAATACTCTGTTACTCTGCAATGATAGTGCAATGTTAGCCAAGTAATGATGACAAACAGATGCAGGTATGGAAGAGGAAGATATTTGAAGATGTTAGCACCTAAAGCACCAACAAGAAGCAGCCAATCAAAGGTTAGCGAATGGAAGTGGTAAATTTCTAAGGTATGAGCAAAATTAATTTCAAATAGCATTTCAAAACACATAATCTGTATAGTTGTAAAACCACCAGCTCCATTATGTGTAATGATTCGAATTGATAGCTTCCATAACTCCTCCATGACCTTTGCATAACTCCACCACGAACTCTGCATCAATTTCCAATGGCCTCATGATCCGCTTCCGAATCTAACTCATACTTAATTGTACGTCTGCATTCCACTTGTTGAACTGGTTAATTATGAAGACATAATCTATTTGACCACGGCTCTTCTCTACGGCATAACTCCACAGTCATTTTATGAATGTGTTAACATCCACTCCGCAGCCTTTTAATTCAAAATTCTGTCAGACTCACTCTGTTTCCATACTCTCCCATTGAGTTTACGTTTGTCAGTTCTGGCCTACTTATACAAGCCTCCGCTCCGTGAACTCATTTTCACTACATGCTCTGTGTTCTTTCATTTTATAACTACTGGTTTTCTCCGCAATCCTTCTCCATCTTCCACTCATACCACCGCTCCGCCTCCGTCAATCCATCACTTACAGTCCATCACTTACAGTGGTATTTTTAAAGCAAGAGGGAGGAATGGGCCTTCTGGTAAGAACAGAGCCGGACGGGCCTAAATTCATGGAGGGGTATCCATAGTTAAAGAGCACATTAAGGAAAGCACGGTGGCTGCAATTTATCTAGAAATTCAGAGGTCACAATAAAGAAGTCACGAAGACATTTGCAAGGTCTTTTAATGGCGTGGAAGTTGAGGTTGGAGATCTCAAATTTTCAGTCACAGAGGCATCCATTACAGTAGCAACGGAGCTCCCACAGGAGGGAGAACGGTGGTTCAAAAACAAAGACTTTGATGAGAGGGCCTGGAGGATTATTTTGCGTAACCCAGGTATGGATATAACCATTTTCAAATGTGGAATCCTTGTTTCTGCTCTAGAGGAAAAGTGGACTAGTTTATTATTGATAATTCAGAAGTTTATTACGTGTGAAGGAAGGTTTGGGTCCATGTACATGTACCACATCAGGTTACTAATGAATTTTCTGGAAAATCAAACCATCAATTTGCCTTATTTCCTATTGAGTAGCCTGAAAAAGATGTCCACAACTATACAAAAGAATCTGGATGACGTAGAGCCTCACCTTTACCATCACGACCTTGTTAAAATTCTGATTGAAAAACAATTGAAGGAAAGAAAGGACACATGGGAATAGTTCTTGATTAGAAACTTCTTTCAGGACCCACCTGAAACACCTGAAGGTAGCTCAACAAGGAAAAGTAGGAGAAGAAAAACAAGTGTAAACATTCAAGATACTCCTACTAGCATAGCTAAAGAAACTAGTAAGGAAGAAAAGTTGTTTGAAACTTTGACTGAGGTTAGGAAGCAAGTGAAACTAAAGGGGAAAAGAAATGTTGAAGATGTCTATCAAACCATAGAACCTTCCTCAGAAGAGCATCAGATACTTTCTGAAAGACTAATCCACCTTAAAGAACAATAAGCTACAATAAAGGAAAAAGGGTGTTATGAAACCAGCTCAAGAAAAGATAGAAAAGATAGATCAACGCCTTAGAATTCAGCCTCTTCGAGGGGGCAACCTCCTTTACATTACATAAATGAGCAATTATTGGATGATACAAATGATAAAACCTCCTTTCTATATATAGGAGTCTAAGGAGTCACAATATAATCCAGCCGACCTAACAATAATAATATAAAGCCACAAAAATAACAATAGAGGGATTCTATGGGGCACAGTAATAACAATATGGGGGTAATAGGGGCACAACAATATAAATAAGGGGTATAACTACAATAGTAATGGGGTAATCACTAGTATTATAGGGACCCAACATGCCCCTCTCCTTCAAAAAAGTGTTGTCCTCAACGCTTGAGTAGTTCTGGATACTTCTGCATAAAATTCTCATCCTCCCATGTGGAATCTTCAGCGGATAAGTTCTTCCACTTGATAAGATACTCTGAAATTGATCGATTTCGTAGCTGTCGAGTTCTTGTTTCTGTGACTGCTTCTGGTTCCAATATAATTTTTCCTTCCTCGTCAAGTTCTGGCAATATTGTTTGAATTGGGAGCTTTTCACCTATAACCTTCTTTAAACATGAAACATGGAAAACTGGGTGCAATCGAGAAGCTGCAAGAAGCTCCAATTTGTATGCCATAGTACCAATCTTTTGCAACACCTTGTACGGACCATAATACTTTGGTGATAATTTATTATCCTTCTTAGCTTGCTTTAGGGACATTTGCTTATATGGTTGTAGCCGTAGGAATACCCAATCACCTACATCAAAACTTCTTTCACTGCGATGTTGATCTGCCTGTTGTTTCATTCTATTTTGTGCCAACACGAGGTTATCCTTTAAGAGTTGGAGGACTTGTTGTTGATGTTCGATGTGATGTTCCACTGCCTGAACCTTAGAATTTTCTCTTAAATATGATGTGATGGATGGTGGTTGATACCCATAAAGTGCCATAAATGGGGTCATTTTTGTTGTTGTATGGAAGGAAGTGTTATACCACCATTCAGCCAGAGGCAACCATTTGACCCATTGTGTCTGTTTATCAGATACAAAGCAACGAAGATATCCTTCCAAACATTTTTTTACTATCTCAGTTTGCCCATCAGATTGAGGATGATAAGATGAGCTATGAGCTAACTGAGTACCAAGACAAGAAAATAATTTTGTCCAAAAATTTCCAGTGAAAATGGGATCTCTGTCACTTACAATAATCTTTGGGTTTCCATGTAGCTTTTGAACTGTTTCCATAAATGCAGTAGAAACTGTACTGGCTTTAAATGGATGTGATAATGCACAAAAGTGTGCATACTTGGTAAGTCTGTCAACTACCACCATGATGACACTCTTTCCCTCAGACTTGGGTAAACCTGTGATAAAATCCATTGAAACCTCCTCCCAACGTTGGCTTGGAATGGATAAAGGTTGTAATAGACCCGGTGTCTTAATTGTTTCAACTTTATTTTGCTGGCAAACCAAACATTTTGCCACAAACTTTTGAATATCTGATTTAAGGCCATCCCAAAAAAATTCCTTCTTAACCCTGTGGTAAGTTTTTAAAAATCCTGAGTGCCCTCCTAAAGGAGAAGTGTGCAATTCCATAAGAATCTTTTGTTTTAGCTGGGAATTCTTACAGAGGTATAAGCGATCTTTGTACCATAATGAATCATTTTTCCAGCTAAATGTATCAGAAGTACTGGAATCTTGTTGTAGCTTTTGAATAAGTGCCCACACTTCTTCGTCATTCTTCCATTCCTCCCTTGCTTCATTTATCCAATCTGGTTGGATAATAGAAATGGCACACAACAATGCTTCCACATCCTCATCCTTTCTTGAGAGTGCATCTGCCACCACATTTTGCTTCCCTTTTTTGTAGATGATTTCAAAGTCATAACCCAACATCTTTGTGACCCACTTTTGTTTCTCTTCAGAGGATAATCTTTGTTCTAAAAAGTATTTAAGGCTATCATGATCCTTTTTTACCTTGAAGTGTCTTCCCATTAGGTAGGGTCGCCATTTCTTAAGTGCATGGAGTATTGCCAACATTTCCTTCTCATAAATAGCTTTGCTTAAAAACTTTCCCTTGATTGGACGACTTTCAAAAGCAATGGGTCTTTCATCTTGCATTAGAACAACACCAATTCCATTTCCTGAAGCATCACATTCCACAATAAAGGTTTTTGTGAAGTCCGGTGTAGCTAAGACTGGTGCTTGGCACATTGCCTCTTTAAGATGTTCAAAGGCCTTTGTTGCTTCCAGAGTCCATGAAAATGAATCTTTCTTCAATAATGTTGTTAGAGGTGCTGCTATTCTCCCATAATTCTTAACAAACTTGCGATAATACCCTGTCAACCCAAGAAATCCTCGCAGATGCTTTATGGATGTGGGGATTTTCCATTCCTTAATGGCTTTAATTTTGCTAGGGTCTACCTTAACTCCTTCATGAGATACAATATGACCCAAATATTCCACCTCCTGGACTCCAAAGAAACATTTGGATCTTTTTGCATATAATTGTTTCTCCTCCAATAGTTGTAGCACCCTGTCAACATGTTCAACATGATCCTTCCAAGACTTGCTGTAGATTAGTATATCATCAAAAAATACTAACACAAATTTTCTAAGGAATGGTTTGAAAATTGAATTCATCAAACCTTGAAATGTTGAAGGTGCATTGGTAAGGCCAAAAGGCATGACCAAAAATTCATAATGACCCTCATGAGTTCTAAATGACGTTTTCGGAATGTCTTCAATCTTCATTCTGATTTGATGATATCCTGAACGAAGATCCAACTTGGTGAAGTAAATTGATCCATGCAATTCATCCAGTAATTCATCAATAACAGGAATGGGGAACTTATCTTTAATAGTGAGCTTGTTGAGCTCCCTATAATCCGGACACATGCGCCATGATCCATCCTTCTTGTGCACCAATACTACTGGAGCTGAGAAAGAACTTTGACTCGGTTGAATTATACCAGCCTCTAGCATTTCTGCAACCATACGTTCAATTTCACTTTTTTGGACATAGGGATATCTGTACGGCCTGATGTTTGGAGGAACACTTCCTGGAATCAGATGAATAGCATGATCATGATCACGCATAGGTGGGAGACCTTTTGGAGTCTCAAATACCTTGGAATGATTGTCCAAGACTTTTTGGAGATCTGGAGAAATAGATGATTCCAATGTGGAAACATCTAGCGAACATAATTGTGCAATTACACCTCTTTGCTCCTTTTTTAGAAGCTTTGTCATGCCATTAGAGCTGATTATCTTTCCTGGTTTCCCTGCAATACCCCTTAATTCAACTTCCTTTCCTTCCGTAGAAAATTTGATGAAAAGTTCTTGAAAATTAAAAGCTATTGTACCCAAGGATTGTAGCCATTGGACTCCTAGTACAACATCAGCACCTCCCATTGGAATGGAAAGCATTGGGCTAGTCAATACATATTCTCCCATGGATAGCTTGATATTATGGCACTTTCCAGAGCAATTTATTGTTCCTCCATTTGCAATCATCACTTGACACTCTGGTGCTGGATATAGGAAGCAATTCAATTCTTTTGCTACCCTACAATGAATAAAATTGTGGGTGCTTCCTGAATCAATCAACACTATTACCTTTTTCTTCTTGATTTGTCCTTCTATCTTGATGGTTTGAGGAGTGGTAATTCCTGCCAATGCATTACAAGATATGGTCGGATTTATTTGTTCTTCATCTAGGCTTTGTTCCTGGAGTATATCTTCTTCTTTTGACCTTTCTTGCTCCTTTTCTTCTTCCTCTTCACAATCTATGTAGAATAATTTCTTCTCAGCACACTTATGACCTTTAGTGTATTTGCTATCACAACTGTAACAAAGCCCTTTTGCTCTTTTTTCTTCCAATTGTTGTGGTGTCAACCTTATAGGTTGTGGAAGACTAGGGCAACAACACTTCCGTCTTTATAGTTGTGAGTGGTATGCTTCCTGGTTGCCATAATTTTGCTTTCCATTTTTCTTGCTAACCTGAATGCCTTCTCTAATGAATCAGGTTCCCAAAGGCGAACATCATGTTGGATATTATCCTTTAAAGACCCTATGAACACATCAATCCTATGCTCCTCTGGAATATCTTTTACCCTTATGTTCAATTTTTGGAACTCCTCAATGTGCTCCATTACTGAACCCTTTTGTTTGAGACTTATCAATTGGCTAAAAAAAGTGTTGCTTTTTGTATCTTCATAATGTGCTATCAATTCTTCCGTAAAAATTGCCCAAGTGATAAATTGTTTACGAGAGCAAAGCCATTGATACCATACAAACTGATTTGGTTCCAAATATACAGTTGCCATACGTACCTTTTGTGCGTTTTGCACATTATTGAGATCGAAGAATTGCTCCATCTGTAATATCCATGTGGCGGGATCCTTGCCATCAAACTTCCTCATATCGATTTTTGGAATATGGTGATTCTTCGATCCAACATTAGCGTCTATGGAATCATGATTAACATTTCTTTTGTTCTCATCATGAGTTTTCTTTACTACCTTTCACCATTAGTGACCCTTTCTTGTAACAACTTCTTCAACTCTTCCATGTCTGTCTTCAAATCTATCTTCAAATCTGCCATGTCTCTCTTCAAATTTGTCTTTGAATCATCCATCTTAGCTTCCATGCCCTTTATCTTAGATTCCACGCCATTTATCTTATATTCCATGCCACTTATCTTAGCTTCTGTTAGCTTTTGTGAGCGTGACATTTGTTGCACTTGTTCTTGTAATTTTGATATATCATGTATCATTTCTTCCTCTTCTTCATGCGTCATGCTAGAGCTTTCACATTTCTTACTAGGTGTTTGCATTTTCTTTCATCGGGGCATCAGTTACCGATAATAATGCTTTACTATGCCCTTTGAATTCCGTTAAACCAAGCTTACACAAAAATTTAAAAAAAACTACACACCTTTTTTCACTTTATAGAAGCTTGATATTGAATCTGATGTATCTATGTAATTGTGGAACATCCAATTCTAAAATTGCTACCTGTAGTAGCCTTCTTCATCCTCTTTCTAATGCCACAAGTCTGAGCCAAATTGGATTCTCCAAGGAAGAGTTATGTGAAATCTCCCACAGTGACTTGCTTTTAGACTAGTTCAGTAGAGCGAACTTGTACGACGTACCACGAGTCACTGTTTCAACCTTTGAATCTGAAACACACACACAAGAAACTAGAGTCCATCCTCTTTATGTACCTTATTACGCAATTTCAATCTGATCCACAGAGAGAAAGTTATGACGATTTTCCCCAGGTCACCGTTTTGAATGTAATTCAGGAGTCTGCACAATGACCAATTTCCTCAGATCATATCTCTGTCAATATCACGCAAAAAGCTCTGAAATTTGGACCCAAGGTTCAGCACAATTTCTTCTCAAATGGGTTTTTTTTGTGACTTCTGATACGTCAGAGAAAAAAAGTTATAGCGAAAATTCCACAATGACCTGTTTGGAGCAGCGAAACCCTAGAATCCAAAGCTCTGATACCAAATGTTATGAAACCAACTCAAGAAAAGATAGAAAAGATAGATCAACGCCTTAGAATTTAGCCTCTTCGAGGGGGAAACCTCCTTTACATTACATAAATGAACAATTCTTGGATGACACAAATGACAAAACCTCCTTTCTATATATAGGAGTCTAAGAAGTCACAATATAATCCAGCCGACCTAACAATAATAATATAAAGCCACAAAAATAACAATAGAGGGATTCTATGGGGCACAGAAATAACAATATGGGGGTAATAGGGGCACAACAATATAAATAAGGGGTATAAATACAATAGTAATGGGGTAATCACTAGTATTATAGGGACCCAACAAAGGGAAAGAAAAACAGAGTGTAGAGAAAGTAGACACTAGCTCACAAAATCTAAGAAGGAGCTCTAGACTTAAAGGTAAATTGAAGAAAGTGCAAACTAAAGGGGCCCACTTCATAGACTTAGGAGGGGAAACACTAGAACAATCACCAGCAATCCCTCCTGACCATAGCCCACAACATTTTGCTTTTTCTCAACCAGATTTTGAGATCAGTCCAAGAAAGGCTACACCTGAAATAGATCCAACTCAGCAAGAAATGTATGATTTTATTGAATCATTGGAGAAAACTGAAACAGACCAAGGCACTTCATCTACTCAGCCTAATATAGCCCAGGAAGTTTTAATCCAATCACTAAAATAGGGAGTTTTTGAACTAGAAGTCCTGAATAGACACATCAAAAGGAAAAATGAAACATTGAAAGAACAAAGCAGGTTGGATAAAATTATCCATGATAACACCATGTTGCATCTTGGATTGCGGCACAAGAAAAACAGGAAACTGAAGAAAAAGAACAGGAGGTTGAGCAGAGCCCTTATCAACCTCAAATATAGGTGCCTAATGAGGAAGCCCAGGATGACAGTGATACCAAGGAAGAAGAAAAGAAGGCTAGATGTATTAGCAGAGGTCTCAGAGAAAATGAATTGAAGGAAAAATGGTCACAGTTTTGGTTGCATGAGGACATGCAACATCTTCACAGTGGGGGTATGTTGAGCCCTAAAACTACCTCTCTTCTACATACTTTCCTAGACCTTTTTCCCACACCAGTGCCTCATAAGCTATCAAAGATCATTACATATTGATTCTAGGAGTGCATTTAAGTGGTTTTCTAACTATATTTTTGTGTTTGCTATTTGATTTAGATTTTTTTCATCAGCTGCGGAATGTAGCCACTTTCCGTAGCTGACTCATGATTCCGCAACTATTTTTATTTTTCTATAGGTTACAGGTGTCGGCAAGTGAAACGAGGCACATGGGCAGCTCAAGAATGATCTGGACATGGACCAGGTCCTATCTGTTCAGTCGAATTCGTAAAGAAAAGCCTTGGTCAAAGGACGGTCAAACAAGGAGTCCTACAACAAATAGGTCTTTGTTTTCAACACGTGAAAGGTCTGAGACCATTCCTAGATTTGTGGATCCCTCTTGACAGCTGCAGGCCGTCTCCACGACGCGAATCCAACATCCACCTTTTGTAGATTGAATGATCATGGCAACCAAGACACTGAGCTTACGGGTTTTGTCTTTTTACGTGTCCTCTGCTGAAGATTTCTCATAGAAAAATAGTTATGTAATTTCTTTTATAAATAACGCATTTGCAAACGCAAGTAGTTAGTCTTGATGTAGTCTTGCTGTTAGTTTTTATGTTGTTGCTGTAGCGTTAGCCTTGTTGTTGTAACGAGAAGACATTTCCTCTGTTTTTCAATATAAAGACTCTGTTTCTTATGATTGTTTGAGTGTAATTTTGGGTTGACAGCATATTAACCAAAGGCCGTGCAGAGGGCCCCTACTGGCTGAGGTTTTGTTTTTCATTTTTGTAAAGTTTTCAGGCATTGTTTTCTTATTTCCATTGTATATATTTCATAATTTGTTTAACTATATATGTTTTATAACTTATTTATGGTGTTAATGTTTCACTCCTATACATGATTTTCCAGCATTGCATACATTTACTAACACTGATCAGTGTGTTCCAGGATAGGTTATGCTCGAACTTTTTCATATAATTTTTGCATTAAATAGTGACATGAGATTTACCTCTCTGCTAAAAATTTTCTTAAGCTTTTCAATTTCAGTTATGCTTTGATTTCAGTAATGTTTATTTGATGATGATAGTTAGTTTAGATATCAAGTTCTTCATATTATTGGCGTTATCTCCAGAGCCATGGCTTAACCTCGAAAAGCTACTTGGCTAGCTATCAGATTATAAGTGAAGTGATTTGATTTTACTTTCATTAATCTGCAAGTAGGTAATTTAGATATCAATTCTTCATGTTATTTGACGTTATCTCCGGAGCCATGGTCTAACCCCGAAAAGCTACTTTTCGAGCTATCGGATTATAAGTGAAGTAAAGTGATCTTGCTTTCATTCGTCTGCAATTTTTGGTTTGTTTGAGTGCAATAGTTTAGATTTTACTTCTGTATTTAGATGGGCAGCAAAGACAGTGATTTCATGATCAATATTTCATCTTTTTTTTAAGTAGCTACACATTTAAATTCCTGTTCAAAGTACTAATTTTATCACTAGCATGTTTTCAGATCTTTTTGAAGTGCTAAGTTCTGGAAGTTATCATAACAGACATAAACCTTGTCTTAAATCTACATCCATACTTGCTCTCTAAAAGTATTCTTAAAACTTAGGAATAGAATTTCCATTTGCATTAGGAGACCAACAAAGATAAAACCCCAAAAACAAAATAAAATTGAAAACAACAAAAGTAAGAAAGAGGTTGTCTTGCACATATAGTGAGCCACACTTCATCAGTTTACGACTCCAAGATTGATAATTAATGTAGCAATTTAGGACATACTAAATTGACTAAACAGTCCAAAAGTATCCCACTTATGACAAAGAAATATATTCCATTGTGCAGGTCTACCGACAATGGAAGCATTACATTTTGGGGAAGGAAACGGTCATCCACACAGACCACTGGCCCCTGTAGTTCATACAAATGCAAGTGAAGTTACATAATGATCGACATCAGAAGTGGTCCACATACATGCAACCATTCCATTTGGATATCAAGTATAAGAAGGTAATCACCAATAATGTTGCAAATTGCCTCATTCGACCACCAATCATGGCGTTAACCACTTTGCTTAACTCTTGAGGGCACGACACTTCTGATTGGCCACTTCTTCACAAACACGACCCAGAATTCGGCGACACATACTAGGCACTCTTGGAGGGTTAGCATGTGCCATATTTTCACCTCCAAGATGCCCTGTTATGCCACTTGGGTCACCTTTATGTTCCTTCAATCGAGCATGCCAAGATGATTTGGGAAGCACACTACAGTCAGGCTGTCGGAAATTTCGGGGTCAAGAAAATGGTGAGAGTAATGTAGAAGTATTTCTATTGGCCGAATCTTCGACATGATGTCGGGAAGTACATCAGATCCTGCACTGCCTACGCCATTGCAAAACTAACCATAAAGAAGCAAGGCCTCTATACTGTGCTACCTTCCCCTCGTCGATCTTGGGAATCCATCTCCATGGATTACATGTCGGGCCTTCCTTCTACTAAGCATGGAAACGACTATGTTTTTGTGGTTGTCGACAGGTTCTCGAAGATGGCCATTATGGTGGCCTGCAAGAAGAATATCACAGCAGAAACCACTGCTAAACTCTTCTTTGAACGAGTGTGGGTACACTTTGGGATCCCATAGCCTATCATCTCAGATTGGGGTAGCAAGTTCCTCAGTACATTTTGGTCCAGTCTCTGGTCGATGCTAGACACCAAACTCACTAATTCCACAACCTTCCATCCCCAAACTGATGGCCAGACAGAGGTTGTCAACAAGATGATAGTGCACATTCTACGCATGTACAACTCAAATCATCCATGCACATGGGATGAGAGCCTCCCCTATGTTCAGAAAAGCTATAATCGGGCTCTCCACAACTCGAATGGCCACAACCCTTTTTCAGGTGGGCTTGGGATTCCAGCCACTGTGTCCCATTGATGTGGCCATGCCATTTGCAGCTACATAGGCAGATTCGGCTCATGTCCAGTCCGAAACAGATAAGGCAAACAACTTCATTGAAAACATCCAACATATCCACTAGCAGGTCCACGACATTCTGGAGAAATCAAATGCTAGGTACAAGCAGCAACATGATCAACATCGGGTGCCACACAAGTTTTAGGTGTGCGACCAATTCTAGTTGCATTTGCGAAAGGAAACTCAAACCACTTGATATGGTCCTTACAACATTACCAAGGCTATGGGAGACAATTCATTTGAGCTCAGCATTCCCCCATCCTTGACTTATACCCAGTGCTCAATGTGGACCTCCTTCGGCCATACTTTCCACCATTACTAGACACATCCGACATTGCAAAACAACTCACACCAACAGAGTTAAATCGAGAAAGTGGCTCACTAGGGACCAAGTTTAGTAGAAGTTTCCTTATCTCATGGAGGAACTCAACGCAATGGGGATCATTGCTTCCTAAGGGGGGAGGAATGATACAGGTGGATATTGGTGGCCACCCACCAATTCCACTTGGACCCCCACCATTGTTTCTTTCAGTTTTTTAGTTTCCTTAATTGTAGCAAAGTTTACTATTTTTATCAGTTTTTCCTGTCCCGAACTTCCGGAGCCGTTTTAGGGCCCTAAACGACGTATTTTGGGAAAACTAGGAGAAACATGGGACCATGGACCGATGTTTCTCACTCAAAATTTGTATTCCTTGGATAGATCTTTCTAATGAGGTATTGTGCGTGTCAAACTGGGATTGTATGCCAAAGTTACGACCCCGGGAAGTTGATGTACTAATTTACCCAAACGGGGTCCATAGTTTGGTGCTTCATCTCCTAGGGTTAGGATTTTGGATGTTTAGGGTTTTCCATTGTTTCTCAACCATAAATAGGCATGCGAGCCTCATTGTAACACAGTTCAGAGGCATGTAGATGCCACATCTCTCTTAAGAGATAAGTTACCATCGCTCGAGATAGTTTATTTCCATTTCTGTTTGTAAGCATATTTCAGTACTTTACATCAATTAAATGAAGTGCTATTTCTGTTGCATCTCTGTATTTATGGTCATATTTGTAATTTTTTGCATTCTTGTTTAAATCCAGATCACCTACTTCCTTGGACTCCAAGTATCGCAAACCATAACAGGCATGTTTATCTCTCAAAAAAAAAATCTCAAAGATATGCTTAAAAGATATGGAATGGAAGAATGGGCACCTATGAGCACACTGATGACCACAAATTGCAAACTAAGCAAAGATGATGATTCCCCACCGGTAGGTGCAACTCTTTACAGGTCAATAATTGGAGCTCTCTTATACTTAACAGCTACAAGGCCTGACATTATGCAAATAGTGGGAATGGTGGGAAGATTTCAATCAGCTCCTAAGCAATCTCACATGTTGGTTGTGAAAATAATTTTCAGATACTTGAAAGGAACCCTTGACTTTGGTATTTGGTATCCCAAAAGCACAAATACTACAGTGACAACTTATACCGCTGTTGATTGGGATGGAAGCGTGGATGATCGTAAAAGAACCAGTGGAA
Source organism: Pinus tabuliformis (assembly GCA_031772625.1). Taxonomy (NCBI): domain Eukaryota; kingdom Viridiplantae; phylum Streptophyta; class Pinopsida; order Pinales; family Pinaceae; genus Pinus; species Pinus tabuliformis. The sequence continues at coordinate 36,901,774 of CM062806.1, read as the reverse complement.
GTGCATTTTTTATGGGAGATTTCCTGGTAGCTTGGCTCAGCAAAAACAATAATATATATCTCTCTCTACAGCTGAAGCCAAATATATAGTTGCAACTAACTGTTGTACACAAATACTATGGATGAAGGAAGCTTTGAAGGATGTCAACATAGAAACTAAACGACCAATCACCATCCATTGTGATAACACAAGTGCTATCAATCTTAGTAAAAATCCAGTGATGCACTCAAAAACCAAATATATACTAATCAAGTATCATTTTCTCTGTGAACAGGTAGATGAACAAAACATCAAGTTGGAATATATCAATACCAAGGAATAAATTGCATGTATTTTCACCAAACCTCTTCCTCGAGAAGCATTTTAACATCTTTGTCAAAAGATGGGGGTTATTTCTTTAGCATCACACTAAACCGATTCTTAAGATGCCACATGACAGTGGGAGATGTTTGACAGGGGGACCACTTCGATAGGGGGATTCCTTGGGCACTCCTTTGCCATTGATGTCAAAGGGGGAGAGAAGAATAATATTTCCACCAATGACAAAGGGGATATTGTTAATCTACACTGTCATTGATGTTAATATGGCAATATTTTGGATAGTAAATAATGATGTGAAGCCAAGTAGAGCAGATACGTGATGCAACAGGAGAAGGAAGAGTTTATTAGAAGCCATCAAAGAAGGGCTAATCGAAAGAAAACAATGTAAACTTAGAAACGGGAACTGATACTGTTACCCTTTTCATAGAGATAGCAAAAGAGTGACCCGATTTTGAAAAGGGGGGATGCAGAACACACATTTTTTTAGAGCATAGTTTTTGGCACTTCAAATTTTTGTATGTACATTACATTTTAGAATGTTAGTAATTTGCATGCTGATTTAAAAAAGTGGTGATTCTGCATCAGGCCCTTTTATTAAAAGACCTATTTTTTGACGTTAAATTTTCTAATGTATGAAATGTAGATAATTATTTTGTAAATTTAACAAATTTTGACACTTTAAATTGTTTATGTCAATTTTTTTGTAAAAAAAAAAAAGCAAATATAAAAATATATATAAAAAAAAGGACAAAGAAAAACATAAAATGTATATATATATATATATATATATATATATATATATATATAAACCATAAAAAAAGTTGGAAAACAAAAAAAACCAAAAAACAATTAAAAAAACTATAAAATTAAGTAACTAAAAATAGAAAATTTTTAAAAAGCATTAACAAAAAACTACAAAAAAAGATAAAAAAATAAAATAAAAAACAAACTAGATTTTAAAAAAAACAAAAAAAAAAAAGCCATTAAAAATCTAAAAAACTAATATATATATATATATATATATAAACTTAGATTAAAACTTTAAAAAATATATATTCACGCAGCTTCGCCACCCAGGGATACGCCCCCATGGGCGGTCAGGCGGTGGTTATCCGATTCCGAGAATCAGATAGCCACCCCCATGGGCGGTCAGGGAGTGGTTATCTGATTCTCGGAATCGGATAACCACTGCCCGACTGCCCGTGGGGGTGGCTATCCGATTCTCGGAACCAATAGCCACCGCTCAACCACCCCCACGGGTGGCCGAGCGGTGGCCATTTGATTCTGAGAATCAGATAGCCACCGCCCACCAGCCCCACGGGTGGCTATCCGATTCTAAAAATTAGATAGCCACCCCCATGGGCAACCAAGCGATGGCTATTCAATTCTGAGAATTAGATAGCCACCCCGACAGGCATTTGGGCGATGGCTATTCGATTCCAAGAACCGGATAGCCACCCCAATGGGCGGTCGGGCGATGGCTATTCGATTTTGAAAATCGGATAACCACTCCTACCGGCAGTCAGGCAGTGGCCACCCCCAAAGGCGGCTGAGTGGTGGCTATCCGATTCCGAGAATCGGATAGCCACCACCCAATCGCCCTTGGGGGTGGTCAGGAAGTGGCTATTCGATTGCCGCCGCCCGGCCGCCCATGCGGGCAGTGGCCAATAAAATTGTTTTTTCGAAATAAAAAATATTTTTTTTTAAATATGTTTATTGTGTATGTGTGTGTGTGTATATATATATAATGTTATATATATATATATATATATATATATATATATATATATATATATATATATATTTGTAAAATATATATATTTTAAATGTTATTTTATAAAATATCAAAAATATATTTAGCTCTTTTTTTTTTTTTAAATCCAAATTTTAAATTTTAAATTTTAAAATTTTTAATATAAAATTTGAAATGCCTTTTTTTTAAATAAAAAATATATTGTTTTTTTTTTTCTTTTTTTTTTTTAAATGTTTTTTATTTTATTTTTTAATTTGAATATATGTATTTTTTTTAAAATTTTAATTGTTTTTCGGGTTTTTATTTTATTTTTAATTTCAGCGTATTTTTTTTTAGGGTTTTTTGAAAATGTTTTTAATTTTAATTTTTGTATTTTTTTAATTTTCTTTTTGTTATTTTTCTATTTTTTTTAATCTAGTTTGTTTTTTATTTAATTTAATTTTTTAAGTTTTTCTTAATGTTTTTTAAAAATTTCCTATTTTCACTTAATTTTATAGTATTTTTAAATTTTTCCAAATTTTTTTATGGTTTATCACATTAAAAAAAATGTTATTTTTTTTTAAAATATGTTTTTCTTATTATTTATTTCTTTAAATTTTTTTAATTTTTTAATTCTTATATTTTATAGGTTAATTTTGTTTTTTTTTTCTTTTACATTTTTATAATTGATTTTTTTTTTTTAAATTTTATGTTTTGTTTTTAATATATATTTTTATTTACGTTTTGGTATTTTTTTTTTACCTTTTTTTTGTGTTTTTTTCATTGTTTTTATTTTTAATTTTATGTTTTCATTATTTTTTAAAATTTTAATGTTTTTCAGAGTCCTAACTCAATATTTTACACCATTATTTCAAAATGTTGAAAAATTACCAAGAAAAAAAGAAAGTGTTATTCTAGCATTAAGACTTTTCGTTTTGAGGGTGTCTTTTACACAATTTTTGCACATAAAAATTCGGTTTTACTTGCATTTTTTTAAATTTTGAAAATTGACCCTAAAAAAAAATCCATCATTCCATTATTAGCACTTTTCATTTTCAGGCTATTTTTTGCATAATTTTTGCACAAAAAATTTGTTTTCACTGCTATTTTTAAAACATGTTCAAGATTGACCCTTAAAAAAAACCACCATTCTAGTATACACACTTTTCATTTTTAGCATTGTTTTTCTTGTTTTTTCGGGGTTTTTTGGACAGAGTTCTCGTTTTGAGTTTATAGTTCCCATTTCAAAGTTTACATTGTTAGAAGAGCTATCAAAATAGTGTAGCCGAAGTCATTGGAAGTAAAGAGAAACCACAAGAGCGACAAGCCAAGACAATGCAGATCTATCGCATATGCCAAGAGTAAGAGCCATATCGGAGGAAGTAATAAACCATGGGAACCCTTTCGACAGTATATAATATCGGCATAAATATTATTGGTGGTTCTATTATATTAAGTTATGTAAACACTACTCAAACCCCCGATTGTGATATGAGTTACAGACCCGATGGTCCCATTACAACACGCCCTAAAAAATATTGCATCCACCATATTTCTAACCTTAAAACCTTGTCACATACAAATCCTTTGTTTGAGATAATATTGCGGACCCTCAGGACCATTACAATTCATCTTAATGAAATATCGTGTCCACCTATCAGAACGTTCATAAGGGATGTATATCCAAATCCTTCGGTTGCGATAACATTGCAGACCCGCTGCACCATTATAGCATGACTTAATGAAATATTGCATCTGCAGTAATCACAAGTTTCAAAGGGATGTCAAAACATTGATTGCGATATTAGTTGTGGACCCATATATTATATTGCGTCCATTTCATCGGCAATATGAATATTGTCCATGTTACATTGGTGATGTTAAGAGTTGTGATTACGGGACCTAAGAAAGTTGTGATTGTGATTGATGATGTGGATGTGGGACCTCTTTTGGTACGGTCTCCCCTATAAAATCTTCTATAAATAAAACAAGTTTTGGATAAATATTGTTATATACCTAGGGGGGATAATATGGGGTACCAAGGGTGGTACCCAAGGTAATAATGTAATAATGGAATGGGCCATAGTAATAAATAAGGTGGTTAACCCATGTCATGTAACAGACCACAAGTAGTTAATAATAATGTAATGGGCCCATGGTATTAGTTGATGGTATGAGGGAACCATGGTAATGATGCATGGTATTGTATGTATGAGGCCTATATAAAGGCTAGAGACTCCACATGAGAGATATGAAGATGAAGAGAAGTATTATTGTATGAACAGGCATATGGCTTGTGGAGTGTTCTCCTTCCTTAAGGAGTGAATGTATGGTGTTGCCCTACCATAAGGGTTTTGATAATAAAGTGAATCATTTCTATCTATTTCTATCTTATTTTTTCTGGGTTTATTTCTATTATCATATATTTCTGGGTCAGATCTACAACAATTGGTATCAGAGCACTTTCTTGGGCAAACCGTGGAGAATTTTTTTTTTTTTTTCAGGGATTTTTGGGTGGCAAAATTGTAGATCAGATTTGTACGTTTTGGTGCCAGATCTGTAGAATCTAATTATAGATTTGTATTCCTTATGAAAAAATACCCAAATTCAAAAAAAAGAATCAGTTAAATCGGAGTCCGGATGAAGAAGATATCGCTGATTTAAAAATCAGTGGGGTTGCAGACAATTTTCACGGTAGCAATTTTGCGACGCATATCTAGAAGTCCTGGTGCAAGATCTGCCATATCTAATTGTAGATCTGGAATCTTTGTGAAAAAACACATAATTTCAAAAAAACAATCAGTCGAATCGGAGTCCGGATGAGGGAGATATCGCTGAATTAAAATCAGCTCTTTTTGCAGAAATTTTGGGTGACGGCGGGAGAGTAGCAGCGCAGATCTGAAATTTCAAGTGCCTGGATCAAGATTTCTACTACATGGGCAGATGCAGAGTGGTTGTTCCGTTTCTAAAAATAGGTTATATTATAGATTCTGAGCAATATTGACGGATCTGTGACCATTTCGAGTTTTCACCAATATTTTTGTGATGGTGGGCCTAGATCGGAGTTTGAGGGACTTGTATAAATTTGATGGCTCTCATCCAGTTAAATGGCTAGAACAAATGGAGAAATATTTCAAATCGGAATACATCTATGATCATTATACTCAGTTGAGCAGGGGAGAAATGTATTTGGACCTTGAAAGATGCAAATGGGCGGAATGGCATCAGCGTTGCAATGGACCTTTTAAGAATTGGGATGCCTTCAAAAAAGCTCTTATAGAGCGCTTTGACCGTAAATCAAATTTTGTGGATAAGCACACACAGACAGACACACAGCCTAGCAAAGCTTTTATTTTTACAGGAAAGAAGGAAACCAAGGAACCAAAAGGGTTATTTTTCGCTGGTATCTCTGTATTGCAGGTTCATGGATTGATTCAGAAGGAGAAAATCATTGTGTCTATCAATCCGAGTTGCAAACAAAATCTTATAAATGTCAACTTGGCAAAGAAACTGCAAGTCCTAGCGAAACAAATTGAACATACACAGGTTGATCATGAGGATGTTCAAGTGTACAAGGATTTGAAGCTTTCTATGGATAAGTATGTGTTTCATGGTGATTTTTACGCTTCAGATATGGATAACATGGATGTTGTTTTGGGATACCCTTGGATGGAATCCGTGGGTACTATCAATCTTAATGTGCAGAAGAAATTCCTGAAGCTATGGTATAAAAAGAAGAAAATTACATTACAGGATATTTCCATCCATAAACAGGTAGAGCACATGGAGGCTGAAGCAGAAGATGTTCAAGGGACTGACATATCAGATGATGAGCAGTTGATGGTCGACAATCAAACACAAACAGAGGCTGAAGTAGAACAGGTTACAGGTGCTGACACATCTGATGAGAGTTCAGTGGTTAAAGTCATATTAGAAAAGAAGCCACGAAAACAAACACCACAGCAGGGTGAATTAAAGAAAAAGACACCGTGGGTTAAAACTTCAACATATCATCACCCACATCACCCCGCAAGAAAACAACCAACAAGATGGCAACCAACTAGCCACAAGGACAACAACCCCCGTATGATGGATAGCAAGGAGCCTAGATCCACCTACTACATATCAACACAGAAGAGCTGCCATGGTCAACTTCCATCTCAAGCGAGCGAGGCACCAGCGAGATCGAGGGTTCACCTTTCTCTTGGATGGCTAGATGCACGTGCATGGTATCAATGGACTACTCTTTTGAGTAGATCTTATTATTTGTGTTCTTCCCATGTTTCGGGGATGAAACATGCTTAGGGGGGTGGAATGTTATATACCTAGGGGGGATAATATGGGGTACCAATGGTGGTACCCAAGGTAATAATGTAATAATGGGATGGGCCATAGTAATAAATAAGGTGGTTAACCCATGTCATGTAACGGACCACAAGTAGTTAATAATAATGTAATGGGCCCATGGTATTAGTTGATGGTATGAGGGAACCATGGTAATGATGCATGGTATTGTATGTATGAGGCCTATATAAAGGCTAGAGACTCCACATGAGAGATATGAAGATGAAGAGAAGTATTATTGTATGAACAGGCATATGGCTTATGGAGTGTTCTCCTTCCTTAAGGAATGAATGTATGGTGTTGCCCTACCATAAGGGTTTTGATAATAAAGTGAATCATTTCTATCTATTTCTATCTTATTGTTTTTGGGTTTATTTCTATTATCATATATTTCTGGGTCAGATCTACAACAATAATGTTATGTACCTAGGGGGATAATATGGGGTACCAAGGGAGATACCCAAGGTAATAATGTAATAATGGGATGGGCCATAGTAATAAATAAGGTGGTTAACCCATGTCATGTAAGGGACCACAAGTAGTTAATAATAATGTAAGGGGCCCATGGTATTAGTTGATGGTATGAGGAAACCATGGTAATGATACATGGTATTGTATGTATGAGGCCTATATAAAGGCTAGAGACTCCACATGGAGGATATGGAGTGAAGTATTATTGTATGATACATGGTATTGTATGTATGAGGCCTATATAAAGGCTAGAGACTCCATATGGAGGCATATGGCTTGTGGAGTGCTCTCCTTCCTTAAGGAGTGAATGTATGGTGTTGTCCTACCATAAGGGTTTGTCCCATGTTTCGGGGACGAAACATGCTTAGGGGGGTGGAATGTTATATACCTAGGGGGGATAATATGGGGTACCAAGGGTGGTACCCAAGGTAATAATGTAATAATGGGATGGGCCATAGTAATAAATAAGGTGATTAACCGATGTCATGTAACGGACCACAAGTAGTTAATAATAATGTAATGGGCCCATGGTATTAGTTGATGGTATGAGGGAACCATGGTAATGATGCATGGTATTGTATGTATGAGGCCTATATAAAGGCTAGAGACTCCACATGAGAGATATGAAGATGAAGAGAAGTATTATTGTATGAACAGGCATATGGCTTGTGGAGTGTTCTCCTTCCTTAAGGAGTGAATGTATGGTGTTGCCCTACCATAAGGGTTTTGATAATAAAGTGAATCATTTCTATCTATTTCTATCTTATTCTTTCTGGGTTTATTTCTATTATCATATATTTCTGGGTCAGATCTACAACAAATATCCATAAGTGTTGGAAATAATACTGAGAGGGGGGGTGAATCAGTGTTATTAAGATCTTTTAACAAATCTTCCTTATTTATACTTTGAATTATTGTTGCATATCAGTACTATAAAATAATGAGCATGAACAAGAAAAACAGATAGTCACACAAAAGAACACCAGATATAAGGTGGAAACCCAATGTGGGTGAAAACCACCTGCTGCAATATGTCTCTATCTTCTTTCAAATTAGAAACTCCTTTTACAATGGTTTTGTACTGGTGCAATCCTTTACCAGTACGCAGGCTGCAACCTGCAGAGAGCTACAACTCTCTCTCGTTTTCCAGTCTCTCCTGGAAGGGAGCTACAACCCCCTACTTCTTTTCTTTCAAGGACCACTTTTCATAAACATCAAATGATCATCAAGTACATGTAAATTTTACAGTCAACTGCAGTAATCAGATCAACAATAACAGAACTAAACCCAAAACACCTTATCAACAGAAAAATTCAGTCAACAGAAGATCATAAGACAGATACGCAGTTTTTCTTTCTCTGGCCTGCGTCGCTATGCACTTCACCTTCTGCTTCCCTGCGTATACCCGCAGAGAGTCTTCTGCTGCACCGCGAACCCACGCATTTCTTCTTCAACCGCGCTGCGTACTGTTACTGTAGGTACGCACCCAGAGACACTATCGCGCCACGTATGGCTGCTGAAACCACGCACTCAGAGATACTATCGCGCCGCGTACTGTTACTGTGTGTATGCAACTAAACCTCCGTCGCTCTGCGTACCCACGCAGTTCTCCTTCTTCTGATCTGAGTACCCCCGCAGCACCCCTTCTTCTGCTCTACGTACCCACGCAGTTCTCTTGTTTCTGCTCTGCGTACCCACGCAGAAGCACCGTTAAACACCTGCATACTTCTGATTAGGGCTGAATTGGCAGATCACCAGTGTGCTACAGTTAGTCGGATGCCTAGATCTGGTCATGCGTTCGAGAGATCACCCTTCACAGATTCGCTTTCAACTTCACTTCCATATAGATCAAGCTTTTAAAACAATAACACAATATTTCAGATCTTAAGATATTCAATTTTCAAAAGATACTTAGCCAAGTGATCTCCTCCGCTTTATATAGGCAAGCTCCTCCTAAAATCATGGATCAATACCATAGAAAGCCAATACCAGGGGCCCAAAAACATGGGGCTCAATAATAATAATAATATAAAACAATACCACGGGCCAAAACCATAGAACCAAGAGCGGCGGGCTAAATACCACGGGCCAAACATAGGAAATCCCACGTGAACGTGTTTCTCTGCCTTGAAGTAAGTGAAACTGGGGGTACGCACCTTCTGAACAAGTTACCTGCATGTCTGGCCGCGGTCCCTTCATGGCGTACCTGCGGGTACGCACCTTCTGAACTAGTCTTCTGCGTACTTCTTAATTTTCACCATTTTGAGAGCCTTTGCCACTTGAGGGTGTTGCCATCAAGTACAACATCTGTAACATAGAGCCATACCAGAATCATAATGCCAACAATTTCCCCCTTTGGACTTGATGGCAACCTCAAAATCTTCAGCTTCATTCTCCCCCTTTGACATCAAGGGCAAAGGGTTATGCTCCCCTTAAGAGCATGCTCCTCCTGAATATGAACCAGATCTGCAAAGAAGAACCATAATCCTCCAAACCATGAAAGAGATAGAGACATATTGCAGCTATATTCAGACCAGCGTCCATGATCTCCTTCTGTACATCCTCCATAATGCCAACAATGCATTATATGCTCCCCCTAAACCTGTGCCATTCAACCAATCCGCAACCCAGCACATGTACGCATATACCCCAGATGAACCATGCGTACATCAATCAGAAGAGAATCAACAAGATGATGCATCAACAACCCCCAGCTTTTGCCTGATGTATTCAAAAGTCTCCCTAAGCAATGGTTTGGTGAGTATATCAGCAACTTGTTCCTTAGAAGGAACATACTCCAGCTTGACCTTCTGTTCAAGCACTTGTTCCCGGAGAAAATGATAGTTGATTGGTATGTGCTTGGTTTTTGAATGCATGACTGGGTTCTTTGAGATGTTGATTGCACTTGTGTTATCACATAAGATGGAGATAGGTGGTGTACAAGTGATTTGAAAATCCTGCAAAGTCTGCATCATCCAAAGGAGTTGAGTGCAGCAAGATGCAGCAGCAACATATTCCGCTTCAGCTGTAGACAAGGCAATCGAACTATGTTTCTTGCTGAACCAAGATACTAGTCTGGAACCCATAAAGAACGCACCACCGCTTGTGCTCTTCCTGTCATCCACGCTTCCGGACCAATCTGCATCTGTATAAGCATGAAGTGTGAGATCTGTATCTCTAGGATACCATAAGCCATAATTTTGAGTCCCTTGAAGATATTTGAAAATTCTCTTCACTGCCTGAAGATGGGTCTCCTTCGGATTTGCCTGAAATCTTCCAACTATTCCAACTGCATGCATGATGTCCGGTCGGGTACCTGTCAAATAAAGTAAACTTCCAATCATAGATCTGTAGGTTGGTTGATGCACTGCTGCAGATTCATCATTTGTACTGAGGCTACATCCTGTGACCATGGGTGTACATACTGGTTTTGCATCTTCCATGCCATATTTCTTCAAAATCTGTTTGAGATAATTGGTTTGAGACAAAAAGATCCCTCCTTCCTTTTGTTGGATTTGCAAACCAAGAAAATATGTCAGTTCTCCCAGCAAGGACATTTCGAATTCTTTCTGCATCACCAAGGCAAAGCTTTGACTCATAGCTTCTTCATTGCTGCCAAAGATAATGTCATCTACATACACAACAAGTATTAGCAATTTGTCATTTGCAACTTTTATATAAAGATTGCTATCTGCTGATCCTTTTGAACAACCTTGTTGATGAAGATATTTGTCCAAATGATAGTACCAAGCCCTTGGAGCTTGTTTGAGACCATAGAGAGCCTTTTTCAATCTGCATACAAGATTTGGATCATTTCCAAGAATGAACCCATCTGGCTGCTCAATGTATACTTCTTCTTCCAAATCTCCATTTAGAAAGGCTGATTTCACGTCCATTTGAAATACTTTGAAATTTTGAAAGCTTGAGAGAGCAAGGAACATTGGGATGGCCTCAAGTCTTGCAACAGGAGCAAAGGTTTCTTCAACGTCTATTCCTTCTTGCTGCGCATACCCTTTACAAACAAGTCTGGCCTTGTTTCTAATTACTTCTCCATTTTCATTCAATTTATTTTTGAAAACCCATTTTGTTCCGATAACATTCTTATCCTTTGGTCTAGGAACCAGCTCCCAAGTGTTGTTCTTTTCGATCTGCTCAAGTTCTTCATCCATTGCTTTCACCCAACATTCATCTTTGCATGCCTCTTTCACACTTTGTGGTTCAGTGGAGGAGAGTAATGCCAAGTAGCTTGAAGCTTCTGCAACTATTCTTCTTGTTTGTACACCTGCTTCTTTCTGCCCCACAATCTGAGATTCTGGATGATTCTTTTGAACATATCTGGATGGAGTCTTCTCTTCTATTCTTGTCTGCTCCTTTGGTTCTTCTTGAGGTTCTTCTTCTTCATCATTCTGTCTTTGAGGGTAGCCTTCATCTTCTTCGATGTCTTCATGATGTACTTGCCTAGGAATTTATCCCTTCTCATCAACCACTACATCAATGCTGTCAACAATTCTGCCAAGTCTTTTATTGTAGCACTTGTATGCTTTGCTATGTGGAGAATAACCAAGAAGAATGCCTTCATTTGCTCTAGGTTCAAGTTTGCCAAGTTTCTCATCAGTATTCTTAATATAACATTTGCTCCCAAAAATTTTGAAGTGCTTTACCGAAGGAGTCTCACCACACCAGAGCTCATGAGGGGTTTGAGTGCTATTCACCCGGACATTTGTTTTGTTGAGAATAACAACCGCAACATGTGCAGCTTCACCCCAGAAAGTTGCGGGAGTTCCCGACTCATCAAGCATAGCACGAGCCATTTATTGGACTGTTCTGTTCATTCTTTCCGCAACTCCATTTTGCTGAGGAGTTCTAGCTGTAGAGAATTCTCTTCTTATCCCATGTTCTTCACAAAAATCGAAAAATTCATTTGAGGTAAACTCCCCACCTCTGTCGGATCTAAGGCACTTAATTTTGTGTCCTGATTCATTTTCAACCAAGGCTTTGAAAGATTTGAATTTTTTGAATGCTTCATCTTTGTGCTTCATAAGTCCTAACCAGACAAACCTGGAGAAATCGTCAATGAATAATATCAAGTATTCTTCTCCACGAGGTGTCCTTTTCCTGAATGGACCACATGTATCTGTATGAACTAGCTCAAGAGGCATGCTAGCTGATCCTTCCTTCTCTGGAAAGTTAGTTCTGGTTTGCTTTCCAAACTGACATGATTTGCATATTGTGTTGTCTGGAACTTTGATGTCTGGAAGATCGCGAACTGCTTGATATCTGCATGCTTTCCTTATTTGTGAAAAACTTAGATGCCCCAACCTCCGATGCCATAACCAGTGTTCATCATCCTTGCTTAGATAGCATTGTTGTTGTCCTTCTTCAAATATGTATAGATTATTTGGAGTTCTTTTGCCTTTGATCACCGTTTTACCTGTATCAAGATCACGAACAAGACATCCATTTGTTCTAAATATCACCTCGGTTCCTTGATCACACATCTGGCTGACACTTAGAAGATTATGTTTCAATCCATCAACATACAAAACATTTCCAGCCTTGACCTTTTCTTTTAACTGAGCAATGCCTTTTCCTTTTATAGTTGTAGGAGTATCATTTCCAAAAGAAACTTTCTTTCCCTTTTCTAGAGTAGAATAAGACTCAAGTTTTTCTTTATCACCTGTCATATGCTTCGAACATCCACTGTCAATGTACCATAGATTCTCCTGTCCCTCTGCATAAAATGCTATCCCACATCTTTCTGATTGTGGTTCCTTTATTCTCCATGTTTTGGTGTTTGAGGCTTGTTCCCTTGTCTGCTGAAACCTACTCCTGCATTCAGAATCTTCATGACCAAAGTTATTGAAAATAGAACATTCAACTTCATTTTCAAGAGCCGAAAAGTTGTTATAGGTCCTTTTTGTAATCCCGGTCATACTTCTTTGTTTTTGAGCTTCTCTAGTCATGATTGTTTTATATGCAACACATTGAGCTGCTTTGTGACCAAAGTTATGGCAGGAGAAACATTGTCCATTAAAGAAACTTCTGCGGTTATCAAATCTACCGACCAAGTGATTGTAATTTCTATTGTCATCCATTCTTGAACCAAATTGAGAAGATTTTACCTGTGGCTGGTTGTAGCTTTTGTTCACCCTTAAGACGGATTGCCCCTGATAGTCTCTGTTTGCAATTCGTCCTTGCTTTACCTGATGGTCTCCATTGTGCTTTTGCTCATTCCTTTTTGCTGCATCAAGATAACTTTTTGAGGTGGATGCTTGAGAGGTTTCTCCATTATAGCCCAGACCTGTCTTATTTAGAGGAGAACGTTGTACATTGATAATCTCATCCAAGGTTTCAGATCCTTTGACAAACTTAAGATTAATAGCTTTTGTTTTCTCAATCTCTTTTCTAAGACCAACAATTTCACCTTCTAATTTTTCAAGATGTTTTTCCTTTTCATCAATTTGAAATTGTAGAGTATCAATGATCATGTTCTTTTCTTCTATACATCTCTTAAGTCTAGTAATTTCTTCATAAAGGCTATCCACATCTATAGCATCCATATAATCATCATCTTCAAATGCCATTAACAGTTTATAATCATTACCTCGTTCATCTTCATCACTATTTGAGAGACCATCACTATCTTCATGAGTGTAGTAGCTTTTCTTATTTGCATTTTGTTTCTTGTTCCATCTAGCAGGTTCCTTTCCTTTTTCTTTATAAGGACATTTTGCAGCATAATGTCCTACTCTTCCACAAGCAAAGCATTTAAAAGGTAACTTACCTCTGAACCTTCCAGAACCCCTTTGAAGATTTCTGACAAAATTTGATTCTTCTTCTTCTTCTTCTGGTACGTGACTTGCTTCATAATAGTCTCCTTTTCCTGAAGCCTTGAAAGCAGCTTCTCTTCTGTCTGATGGACCTCCCTTTCTCATTTCATAAGCAGTTAGAATCCCGTGTAGCTGAGACATAGTAAGAATTCGTAGATTTTCCTTTTCTTCTATTGCAGACACTTTAGATTCAAACTTGGGGGACAATGATCTTAGAACTTTTTCAACCACAATAGCCTCTTTTATTTCTTCACCCAAGTTTTTCATGCAGTTAACAATCTCATCTACCCGAAGAAAATAGTTAGCCACACTTTCATCATTATACACCCTAAGATTCTCATACTGAATCCTGAGAGTTTGAAGTTTAGCACGCTTTACCTGTTCATCTCCTTCGTAACTCAAGACAATCTTGTCACATATTTCTTTTGCGGATTTATATTGCATAACCTTCACAAACTCTGTTTGAGATAAGCATCCTAGCAAAGTATTGACTGCTTTAGCATTTGTTTCATATTTCTTCTTTTCGGCCACATCTGTAGGAGTAGTTGAAGGAAAAGTGTAGCCTGTATCTATGATATCCCAAACTTTTGTACCAAGAGATTGAAGATAGGCAGTAACTCTTACCTTCCAATAATTGAAGTTTGTCCCATCAAAAATTGGTGGCCTGATTGATGCTTCCCTCTCGTAGTTGCTCATGATGAATGATCTTCCTTCAAGCGATCAATCTTCTTCGAAGGCCCTGCTCTGATAACAATTGTTGGAAATAATACTGAGAGGGGGGGGGGGGGGGGGGGGTGAATCAGTATTATTAAGATCTTTTAACAAATCTTCCTTATTTATACTTTGAATTATTGTTGCATATCAGTACTATAAAATAATGAGCATGAACAAGAAAAACAGATAGTCACACCAAAGAACACCAGATATAAGGTGGAAACCCAATGTGGGTGAAAACCACCTGCTGCAATATGTCTCTATCTTCTTTCAAATTAGAAACTCCTTTTACAATGGTTTTGTACTGGTGCAGTCCTTTACCAGTACGCAGGCTGCAACCTGCAGAGAGCTACAACTCTCTCTCGTTTTCCAGTCTCTCCTGGAAGGGAGCTACAACCCCCTACTTCTTTTCTTTCAAGGACCATTTTTCATAAACATCAAATGATCATCAAGTACATGTAAATTTTACAGTCAACTGCAGTAATCAGATCAACAATAACAGAACTAAACCCAGAACACCTTATCAACAGAAAAATTCAGTCAACAGAAGATCATAAGACAGATATGCAGTTTTTCTTTCTCTGGCCTGCGTCACTACGCACTTCACCTTCTGCTTCCCTGCGTATACCCGCAGAGAGTCTTCTGCTACACCGTGAACCCACACACTGCTTCTTCAACCGCGCTGCGTACTGTTACTGTAGGTACGCACCCAGAGACACTATCGCACCACATACTGCTGCTGAAACCACGCACTCAGAGATACTATCACGCCGCGTACTGTTACTGTGTGTACGCACCTGAACCTCCATCGCTCTGCGTACCCACGCAGTTCTCCTTCTTCTGATCTGCGTACCCACGCAGCGCCCCTTCTTCTGCTCTGCGTACCCACGCAGTTCTCTTGTTTCTGCTCTGCGTACCCGCGCAGAAGCACCGTTAAACACCTGCATACTTCTGATTAGGGCCGAATTGGCAGATCACCAGTGTGCTACAGTTAGTCGGATGCCTAGATCTGATCATGCGTTCGAGAGATCACCCTTCACAGATTCGCTTTCAACTTCACTTTCATATAGATCAAGCTTTTAAAACAATAACCCAATATTTCAGATCTTAAGATATTCAATTTTCAAAAGATACTTAGCCAAGTGATCTCCTCCGCTTTATATAGGCAAGCTCCTCCTAAAATCATGGATCAATACCATAGAAAACCAATACCAGGGGCCCAAAAACATGGGGCTCAATAATAATAATAATATTAAACAATACCACGGGCCAAAACCATAGAACCAAAAGCGGTGGGCTAAATACCACGGGCCAAACATAGGAAACCCCACGTGAACGCGTTTCTCTGCCTTGAAGTAAGTGAAACTGGGGGTACGCACCTTCTGAACAAGTTACCTGCGTGTCTGGCCGCGGTCCCTTCACGGCGTACCTGCGGGTATGCACCTTCTGAACTAGTCTTCTGCGTACTTCTTAATTTTCACCATTTTGAGAGCCTTTGCCACTTGAGGGTGTTGCCATCAAGTACAACATCTGTAACATAGAGCCATATCAGAATCATAATGCCAGCAATAAGTCGGCCTCTCCTTTCAAATGAACGTGTCTTTTGAGTATTGGGGAAACTCGTATAAATACAAGTTATAAAACCTCACCTTAAGAAGGGATTAAGCATTGACACATAGAAGAATTAGAGAAGGTCACGAGTTGTGAACTTGAAGAGACAGTGGAAGCTGAAGGTTGATAAGCTGAAGGTCTAGTAGACGATGAAGGTGCAACAAAAGTCGAAGGCCGAGTGAAGAAGGAAGCAGAAGATAGAGCGGGAGGACAATCTTTTGAACCGATTCATCTTGGAAGGTTCGGACCTGAAGTGAAGCCATAGTGCAGACAAGCGACCTATTGCAAAGACTACAAGGACAAGATTTTGTAAAGAAGTCTTTGGAAGCAGTATATTACAATCAAGCATTCCTTGATAGAATGAATCCATAGGGTCAGAGCCCTTGGGGTTGGTTCCTCAGAATTGGAAGGATTGGTGTCCTTGGAGTTGGTGCTCCTAAATTCAAGGTTGGTGCCTTATTAAGATAAGGTCAAAGCCCTAGAGGTTGGAGCCTCATCAAAGTCCAAGTTGATGCTTGGAAAAACTCATTAGATATTGTATTCAATCTTTTTTCTATGTTTAATAAAACCATTTCTTTGATTAAAAATTGTAAAGAATATAAAGTGGTAATAATAACAATTGAAAAGAAATATTGATTCAGCTCCCTCTTAGTATTTACAACATACAAATCATCATGACGAAAACAAAAATGAAGACATTTTACATAAAAGGTGGACTTCATAGGAGAAATGAAAGTTCCTTACACCAAAATTAACCAAAGAGCCAACCTTTCTTTTGATTTGTACCTTTTTATAAAAAAAATTGGTATCTGTGGTAGGAAATTATTTTAGCTTCTAGCCTTTCGTTTTCTATCTTGACCCTTTCTCAATTTTCTAATACCATTTAGCAACAATATGCTTTCAATTTTAAGTAAAGGCATTATACCCTTCTCTCTTGCCAACAACTAGACTCTACCTCATCTAGCAAAGCTTCTGAAAGTATCTCCACCAAAGAAAATGCCCCCCATATTATTGAATCCCACGGGAAACTTCTTTAACATAGGACATGTTATCACCTAGATTGAACCTCAGGCTGAAGGAAGGTAATGCTAGGGTAACCACAAACCACGCTTAACCAAGTAGCTAGTCCTACCAGGCCAGGAGAGGGCTCGCTCCTTAAGGATCTCAGCCAAGATGACTGGATCGAGAAAATGATATTAGGCTAGGTATATTAGCACAACGTTTGATTTGATTTTGAAGGGTTTTGCCGGATCAGGAGGAGGCCAAAAATTTAGGGCAAGGAAATTAGGTCAAAATTGTAGGGTGTTTGATGGAGCAAGGTAGGCACGATGATCAGAACCTTAGGGTTTGATCGATGAGGTGAAAAGATAGGTGAGGAGTTAGGAAGAGCATGTAAACTTTATGGATTCTTCCTAAACTGAAGAAAACACAGACTGTGAAATGTCTACCGAAAACAGAGCATAAAGATATGGATTCTAACTCTCATACTTTTATACATTCACATAAAGGCAATGAAATGATGAAATGGGGTCAAAAATACATTCTAACACATGAAAACATAATAAAAACTGAACTGAACATCATACCACATGGATCCCAAAGAAATAGATGCAAATTTTCATTAATCTCCTGCTAAAACAGATACAAAATGATGTCTCTTCAAAGCATAAGCATCCAGTTGAGTCCAACCCTTTACAATGAGAAAGAAGAAGAAGATATAGACATTGACTCATCCTCCTCCCATCCTCAGGGGTTGAATCCCTAAGATGAGGATCTAATCTAAGTAAAACTAAACAAAAAACTGGAATCTAGGCATCCTAACAGCTTGCCTCTAAAAGTGAGGAAACTGATTCATTTGTTCTCAAGATAACGTTTAGTCTAATGAATCTACCTTCTAATACTGATTATCCATCATATTTACATGCCTAGTCATTATTTACATTAGTAAAACACTATCTATGAGAGGAAACCCGAAATTACAGTTAGGGCACGGTGAAATGGAAACTCAGCACAACTTTTGTCCTATGCACAGCGCCCAAGCCCTATGCGCAATGCTTTTTGCAGGTCCAGTTTGGAAGCCTTCTTGATGTCCCAATTGATCTCATGATATCTCATTGCAAATCTATTCAAGTCTTCGTTCCATAACATCTTGAATTTCTTCATTTGAAGCTCATTTGACCCCTCAAAAACTGATTCTCCGAAGACTGCTTCTGTGTGTCCAAGAAAGGGCAGAAAGGTCATTTTTTGGGTGTGTTTTGACCTTTTGGTTGACCAGTTCTGCTCTAAAAGCTTAGCAAATGATTATGGTGCATGTACTCATCATTATGAATCCAAAAATTTTGACCATTCCCTCATTGGATGCTACTAGGAAAAGCAGAGCCAAACTTTTTGAGTCAAAAATTGCCAAATTCTTCAAAAGGCAAACATTCTTCAAAACTTGATCAAAATTTGTGGAAAATACCACCATTAAGTATCTTGATCAGCCAAGGAAGTTTCAACAAGCAACCTAAGCCTATCATCTTCCTTTTTTCCTTTGAGTGCTTGTTTTAGCCTTGTTTTCATTCGCTTGACCCTTATGTTGAAAATCTTGTTCTGAGTCCTGTAATGGCGAGCCATGTGCCTCATGATTCGATTGTCCCTGTTGGCCTTTTGTAGCAGCTTCTCCAAATGAAAATTGACCCTGTCAAGCCAAGTTTCTCTATCCTCCTCAATTTCCTTCTCAATTCTTTGTTTTGTAGTCAAGGTAGTCGGTGTTTCTTCCTCTTGCATTGCTGATTTTCCCTTGTCACTTTGCCTCTTTTCCTTGAGAAGTTCTAGCTCCATGAGGACTTTTTTGTCACTTAGCTGCTTGTTCTCTTGCTCAAGGTATGAAATGACATACTTAGCTCTTACCAAGTTATCCATCAGTGCTTGGATCTGTGCATCGTTTTCCCTTATGGTGATGTTTTCATTTGTTGCCTCATCTTGGACCTCCAAGTCAACTATCTCAATGCCATAATGGATGTGTGGCTATTTTGTTTCATCATCCTCCATCAAATCAAAATCCTTCTCCTCCTCATCATCAAAACTTTCCTCTAGCATCTTTTCCTTCCCTTTATGCAACTGCTGCACCTTTTGTACCTACTGTGTTGATGAAGAAGGCAAAACCCCTTCCACATTTTTTGGAGCATGCATTTGCCTATGAGTTGATGAAGAAAGTAAGGCCCCTTCCACATCAAGTGGAGTAAACACTTTCCTATATGATGCAAACAACTTTCTATCCCCTCTCTGATATGTCTTGTAGGCTTCTGGCTCCTCAACAGCTCTAGTCTCTTTAACCTTCTTGTATTTCATTACTTTGGCACTGCTGGAAGGTCTTTCTACTTCTTGAGGCACCAGTGGAGGAATCTGAGGACCCTTGAAGATGTCATTGGCAATGAATGTCTCCTATGGAATTTTAAGGAGATTGAGATGATGTAGCACAATCATCTTGATTAGGTAATAGTGATAGAGACTACTCATTTGTTAGGGTATGGCTTTTCTTGTACAATGTAGGCCATCTTCTCAATGTTCATGAATAAGAAATACAGGATGTTCAACATTTTCACTCTTGTGAAGTGCATAAGAAGCCTAATGTGATAGGTGTACAATCTAGAAAATCTGCCCTCACATGTGAAATATTTCATAATGATCCTCATCATAGGGGCATATTTGTTTTCAAGGAACTTGAAAGGAAAGGTCCTCTTCTTTTCATTTATGTACCTAGATTTGATGTATGGCTCATAATAATGCTCATTCAAATATTGTGCCTTATACCATTTCTACCCCACATTTGGAATCCTTGTAGCATCAGCAATGATGGAGGATGAAACTGTAAATGTCACCCCGGCAAGAGTTACCTTGTTATCACAGAGATTGGCTACAAAAATCCTGGTTAGCTCAGGATGATGTTGAACTCTTTCCACCTGCTCACAGAACTCATAACACCCTAGATGCCTAAAACAAGTGATAGTCATATGAGAAGCCTGTAACTCTCTAATGTTTGATGGTTCCTCCTTGATAATTCTGCCTCCCTTGTGTGGTTTTCTCTGACGTTGAGGTTCATCTCCCAAACTCTCACTGCCACTGTTTTCCTCCTCCTCATAATCTCTATCTTCTTTGTCCATGTTTTTCAAATTTTGAAGTTGTGTAACCCTAGAGAAGGTAATGAAGGAGTAAGTATTGGTGATTAGGGATAAGGGAAGGGGAGATGAACTTATGTGGTGTAGGATGGAATATATAAAATATGAAAATGAGAGGGAGGGTATTCTTCTTTGATAGGGACTGTTTAGTAAATAGGGTTTTAGGATTTTGCTTTGGGGATTAGGGAATAAGGGATATGGAGGGATTTTTTTGAGGGAATAGGGTTCAAGGAATAGGTGGAGGGATGTATAGGAGGGATTAGGGTTTCAAGGAATGGGTGGAGGATGTATAGGAGGGATTTGTAGGCAATCTAGGGTTTGATTTTTGAAATAGAAAACCAACTTCAAACTGATGAATTGAATAACAAGAGGATACCTCAGAGATTACACTTACTTTTTTATAGGCTATAGAAGGAAAACAACACGTTTTGAGTGGCTGACAGAGTGTTTTGGCACTTGTTTTCCCTACGCGCATCGCCACCTACAGGTGCGCAGTGCTCCACTCCCGTGTGTAGCGTCGTTCAAATTTGCACTAGAGAAACTGCCCTATGCATAACACTCCACTCCTATGCGTAGTGCGTCGACCTCTGTGCGCAGCGCCTCCTCCAACTTCTTTGTGTGCAACGCCCTGTTTCCCATGCACAGCACCTCTTCTCCTTAGCCACCAATTGGCCTCAATTATCCTCTCTCCTTCAATGCTTTTCTTCCTCTTTGTCAAATGAGAGTGATGAGTTTGGAAAAGGAGTGTTACATGTTATATAGGGATTGATTTTGAAACCTTTTCTTCCTCCTTGTCTAATGTTTTGGAACCTTTTCTTCTTTCCTCCAAATCTTTGTTTAATACCTTTTCTTTCATTGTCTCTTTTGAGGTGGATGATGCTCGGACTAAACCGATTTTTCCAGTGGTTTCATTTTCTTGCAGCAATGAGAAATGTTTGGGGTAGCTAGGAACACTTATTACACAAAATGGATTGAATTACATCAAAATAATATAAATAAGCTAAAAATACTCTGTTTTCATCTCAAAAACATGTTTTTGAGATGAAAATTACATTAGTGACAAAATATCTTTATACAATCATCATGATTTACTGGAAATTACTCTTTGTTTATTGGTCATCCTCATACCTTTGCTACCCTTTATTCACACTTGAAATCATGCTTTTTTACCTTGGGAATGAACCCTAAGACCTAATGGAAATACCTTGGAAATGAACCCTAAAACCTAATGGAAAGGCAACTACCTTGACACCTAAAGTAACATATTTGAAACATCAACTGAATATAATATGGAAATGGGTTAGCAAATGTACCTCATGAGGGAAGATTTGATTTTCTAAGGAAAAGACAACTGCCTTGACACCTAAAGTAGCATATTTGAAACCTCAATTGAATATAATATGGAAATGGGTCAGCAAATGTACCTCATGAGGGAAGATTTTATTTTCTAAGGAAAAGACAACCATCAGTGGACCATTTTAACATGACCTACAACCATTAGTGGACCATTTTAACATGACCTAATGGAATGATCCAAAATTCAGTATGAGACACCTAAAATGAAAATGAAAAGAGCAGATTTGATCCATGATGGAAGTATGCATATATTGACACCAACATTGACCTTATTGGGGATGGAATCTCCTTGGGGGTGTCAAGAACACCATAGACCAAGTGCCTAGCTGATTGGGCCAATACCGTCAAACAAATGAAAGACTGAAAACCCTTTTGAAAATTTTGAAGAATGATGACTCAATACAAACTCGAAACTGACTCACAACCGACTCTAAACTAACTCATAAACCAACTAAACTAAGCACAAATAATTTAATCTTTATAGCCTTCACTTCGTGCCCCAAGATCAAATGACATTGTACTTCAAATCTTGTAAGGAAATCAAACTAGTATATACAATGACAGTGAAGGAACTTCAGAAAACTGCATTACAAGTAATAGTGTTTCAGGAGCCTACCATTTACTGGTCCTCATGAGCATTCTTATCCATCCATTTCCTTTAATAAAAATGCATTATGTCCTTGGTAGGTTGAGATTTTATATGGTCCTTTCCATAGATTGTCAAACTTAACATGCTTTCCTTTTTCTTCATTTCGTGCATCCCATCGCAGCACTACATCTTCCAGCTGAAACTTTTCTACCTTGGTTTTGCGGTCATAAATCTTCTTTATCTTCTCTTGCAACTAGAAAGTATTTTGAGAAACCTATTCTCTTGTGTGTTGAAGGTGAATCATTTGATTAATCCAGCGTTGAATATCATCTTCTTCACTGTCGGCTTCCTGCAATAATTTCATGGCCGGGATTGCAAGGGATGTGGGAAACACTGTATCAGTACCATATACCAACTCAAAAGGCGACATACCTATTGATTTCTTACTGCTCACTCTGTCGGCCCACAAAGCATTAACAAGCTTCCGATGCCAATTCTTTTTGTTTGCTTCCAACATCTTCTTAATAATGTTTACCAAGGATTTATTTGAAGACTCAGCTAGTCCATTGCCTTGCGGGTAGTATGCCGTGGAATGACCCAATGTGATATTTTATTTGTTGCTAAACTCAACCATTCTCTTTGATTAAATGTTGCTGCATTATTTGTAATAATCTTGTGAGGGCAACCAAAATGAGACAAGATATTGGACTCTAAAAACTAAATGATTACCGTGTCCGTAGCTTGCCTTGTCAGAATGGCTTCAATCCACTTGGTGAAGTAATCGGTAGCCATCAAAATCCATCTGTGATGTGCTAATGATGTAGGATGAATTTCTCCTATGAAATCAAGTCCCCACTGTTGGAAAGGTGTGTTTACTTCAACCGGCTTCAGAGGAAGAGGAAGCAGCTTCCTTTTTCCCTAAAAAACTTGACATTCGTGGTAGCTCATGACTGTCTTATATAAATCTGAAAACAAAGATGGCCAATAATATCCCACTCTCAAAACTTTATTAGCTATTGTTTTCCAAAACAAGTGACCGCCACAGTCTTCTCTATGGAAATCATTCGTTACCTGTTGAGCTTCATCTTCAACCAAACAATTAAGGAGAACCCCTCCTAGATCTTTCCAATAGAGAGCACTATCTGAAATGAAGAATTTTGCAGACTTTAGTTTTAGTGGTCTACCTTTACTTCTTGACATTCCAGGAGGAGGAGAAAGATGTTGAAGAACATATACTATATCATAATACCAAGGTGATTTGAGAAACATCTTTGATACCTGAATGAGTGTGCCACCGTCTTCGTCATCTGACATTGTTGTAATGAGATTTATGTCTAGAGCATGAAGATTCAACTCAGCCATGAGTTTTTCCAAGCCTTGACCTTTGATCAGTTTGGTAGGCTTAATCTCAAGATCATACTCTAACATCGCTGCTATCCACTTACCTCTTCTTCCTTCTGGATCAGTTTGCATGAGGACATCTTTGATAGCCGCATTAGGAACATATGTTATGGTATGTGAATGCAGAATGTAAACTCGGAAATCCTTCAATTCCTTTATAAGAGCCAAAGCTTGTTTCTCAATGATGTTATAGTGCAAAGCAACATCTCTGATAGTCTGAATGAAAAATGCAATGGGTTGTTCCACCTGATCCTTCTTTTGCATCAACACCGTAGCCAAAGTGTGCTCAGATGCAAATGAAAATATAATAAAATAATGAGTATAATTGGGACTGATCAAAATTGGAGCTGTGGTCAAAGCAAGCTTTACCAAGTTGAAATATTTCATGGAATCCTTGGTCCATTTCACAGTGTTGTCCTTCTTCAACATATTAGTTAACTCACATAAATGCTCAGCCAAATTTGGTATCAATCTACATAAGAAGTTCATCTTACCATTGAAAGCTTGAATCTCCTTTTTGGTGTGCGGAAAGTCTATTTGCTGGATTGCATCCACCCTTGAAGGATCAATGCAAATATCATATTTATAAATTATATGACCGAGGAGTTTACCTTCCTCCATGGCAAAAAGACTCTTCTTTGGATTTAAATAAATCTCGAACATCCTGCATTTCTTGAAAACAATCCTTAGGTGGTGTAAATGCTCATCATCAAAACCAAAAAATACTGTCAAGTCATCTAAATAAACTACCAAGAAGAAATCCTTCTTGTTAGCGAAATCTATATCCATTGCCCACTGAAAAGTGGCTCCGACATTCTTCAACCTAAATGGCATCATGGCATACTGAAAATTTCCCCATGGTGTTGTGAAGGCAAAATTGGCTTGGTCTTTTTCGTGCACCAAGATCTGATTGTAACCTCAGTAGCCATCTAGTAGTGACATCTGTGATGCTCCAACTATTCTTTGCAGAATATGGTCCATCTTAGGAAGAGGGTAATTATCTTTCAAGGATACTTTATTCAGGTTTCAGAAATTAATTCACAACCTTATCTCTCCAGTCTTTTTTCGTATCGAGACCAAATTTGAAATCCAATCAGAGAATCTAATTGGAAGAATGATACCAGCTTTAAACAATCTATTTACGTCTTTCTCGATGGATGGCAACAACTTTGGATTGATTCTCCTTAACTTTTGTCTAAAAGGTTTTTGATCCGGCTTGACAGGAATAGTGTTGGGCATGGAATCCCCCCAAGGCATGTTTTGGGGCTCAAAGCCCAAGTTTTGACCGAATCTTGTTGTAAAATCTCCGCGAATTGCAGGCGCGGGATGCAAAAGTATGATAGAGTCACAGGGTTGTCCGCCCTAGTTTTGTAATGTAACGTCGACTGAATAGACCTACCCATGGTCTGCGGACCATGGGATTGTATAAAGAGAGCGAGGCTCTAAGTGTAAAAAGGGGGGAAAAAGGAAGAAGTAGGAAAAAGTCTAAGCGATTGAATCACAGGTTGAAGTGTGTCTTTGGGTCGTAGAGTAGGAGAAGGCTCTACAACTGAGTGCGCAGAGGCCTAATAGTCTGCAGCTGAGTGCGCGGACCCCTGCAGTTGAGTGTGTAGGGCGAAGTTGAGTCTGTAACTGAGGAAGGAATTAATAAAGAGAAGTTTTGTTATAATTTTGTGTATCTGGTCTTGGGTTAATGAATAATTGATATAATTTGCAAATATACTATTTATTTACTGCGCGCACCTGTATGAATGATTTATATTGTTAAGTATAACTTAAAGCACTCAAGAAGGCAAATCTAATTAACTAACGTTGGAATACTAGTAAGGTCTTGGGTAATAATGTAGAGCGTGATGTTCAGCCCTAGGGTAGGGCTACGTGAAAGCAGTATATCGGGTTGCAAAGTACGAGAAAGTGCGTGAAGCCACCTACATGTCGGGTCAAACCATGAACTAGTTGAACTCATCAGACATCTCCAGGGTGTGGAAACCTGGTTCTAGCACCCTCCCATACTACTTTGGGTGAGACCTCAGTCTGCGCTCCGCAGACTATTGCCGAAAGGGCTAGTAGTAATCGGATTTGTTCGGCTAAATAACTCGGAACCTGGGTTAGGCCCCAACAAGACAACAAATGGTTCTGTTGTCGGGACCAGGATTTGCATAGATATGTCTAATGTCGTATGACTAGAATCTGACAAAGAAAGGAATTGAAGAGTGGTTGGATAGAAAGATTCATGAGTTCACGGCACAGGAAAATAGGAATCCGTGATTATCAAAGGAAGAGTGGTTAGATTGCTACTTATATACGGAAATCCATGAAATTTTCTTTGCATCCTTCCCCACTGAGTTGTACGAGTGGATCGCGAAGCTAGTAGATAGTCAAGGAAGGTGTAGGCTCGACAAACCCATTGTGTGGACTCCAGAGTTGGTGCACAGACTGGAAGCATCGAAAGATAAGATTGCTTGTGTTATGGATCACTGGCTTGATCGAATTATAGGAGGATTTATAATCTAGTTCGCGGTAGATACTTCAGTCAGCTATAGCGAGGCAGAATAACACTTCCTCAAAGGACCGCGAGGTAAGTACATTAAATCTTTAAACACTTGGATTAAAATGCTACTGTGTGAAAAGCAGGTTATGTGAATAAATTGATGTTTGGGGCTACGCAGAGTCAGAGGATCTACAGAAACGAAGGTAGCACAGAACTAGAAACTAGCCCCTTGATTTCACCTCCGCAAGAACGTGAGGAAGAGCTCGCAAAGGTTTCACCAAGAAGTGTGATCAGTTTGATAAAGCAGTGAATTCTGTGCATACCACTCCCACCTACACCACCACCAGTTTAACCATCTTCAACCTTATCTTCACCCACACCACCTCCGCCACCACCGCAGTTCAATATGATAAGCGCGATAAAGTTGTTGGTGTTCAAGGGAGTAGTGAATGAAGATCCGAACCAGTTTTGGTTCATGGTAAGGGCTGGATGGGAAGCGTAGGGAGTCATGGATGACAATATAAAGAAAGCAATGCTGGTTAGCGCTTTGCAGGATCGCGCACTGACTTGGTACATTAAGCATTCCAATGACAATCCAAATGCAGGGATCACGGATATCCAAGTTGCGCTGAACAAGGAATTTAGCAGGCCAAAATCAGAGACACAATCGATCATTGGATTTAAGGAAATCATGATGCTGCCAGGCGAGACCCCTTGTGAGCTAGATTAGAGACTGAAGTGTACAATTCATGAAGCCAACATGACCTTAACAGATGGTCAACACCACACGTGGTTTGTAGCATCGCTAACGCCACATCTAAGGAACACATTGTCATAGAAGAAGCTAACCACTTAGGCCGAGGCCTTGGAGATCGCGATGAGACTGCACAAGACCCGTATACAAGATCCTAACCTGGAAGTTCAACAGATCCATGCACAGTTGAAAAACTTGTGCCTTGAGATGCAGAGTTTGAAACAAGATAGGATGGCTCGCCCAGAAGCACGCGAGGTATGGTGCATAAAGTGCAAAGGCCAGGGACATGACAAGGACCATTGTTCAGTCTTTGCAAACTACCTAGTGGGAGGAGGACCAATGTCATTGAGAACGGAGGACGATGCCTGCATTATGGTGTGTGATTTGTGAGATAGGAGGGAAGCATGCTACAGTTAACTGCCATCTATTACAGAAGTATACGCAGAATTCCAACAATTGTTCTATAATTTCTGCAGATCAATAGGCCACGATGAGCACACATGTAGAAGTTATGAACTAATGATGGATCAGACTCCCACCTATAGAGTTCAGACCAAAACACGGGTCCTCAATCAAAATGCAGGGATGGAATGCACTGGATTTCAGGGGCGCGGACGAGGTCGAGGTGGAATGGGACCAGGAAGAGGTTGCAGACAGCTAATATGTTACAATTGTGGAGGGCTAGGGCATTATGCCTGTGATTGTACAAATCCAACAAGACCATCATGCTTATATTGTACCTAGTTTGATCATGAGATGGAGGACTGTCCCATGCTGATAGCGAGGTTGCACGATAAAGGAGCATTCCAACCTCCCCCAACTCAGAACCTGCAAATGATGAGGTCTGAGCCGCACAAGGAAGACTCGAATGTAAATATCGTGCTCCGAAGTGGTATCACGACAGGAGATAACAAAGGCAAGCAGCCTGAAGAGAGTGCCTAGGTTTGCAAGGCTCCAACAAAGGAACAATAATTTGATTTAGAGCGCACTAAGGAGACATTCATGGAAGCTAAGAACAGCTTCGCGGATGCATCCACTTCAGGAAGTAAAGACAGTCTGGAACCAGAAATGGACCCATCAATGCTCACTACATTCTTGGAGACATGCATGAAGTTGCTGCGCGACAGCAAGGCCATGAAGGGGCTATAAGAACTCATCACTGGATGTGCTGGGACCATGCTAGGAGAGTTGCGCATAGTCCGGAAACTCGGGAAGCACACAACGCGAACAGGAAGAGAGATGAGATTGACTGCGCAGATCGGGGAATATGAAATGGATCAAGTGATTTTAGATCTAGGATCAGAAAAAAATATCCTACCAAAGCAAACGCAGGAGCGCATGGGCAGGCCTGTGCTACAATGGTCTCCTATTCAATTGCGAATGGTGAACTAGCAAAAGATCCTACCTATGGGAAGATTTCAGGGAATAATGGTAGATATCGAAGGTGTGAGCACGCTAGAAGATTTTGAAGTGATAGAGATAGTTGATGACAACAATCCCTATCCCACGCTATTGGGAATATATTGGGCCACTGACATGAATGGAGTGATAAATCTAAAGAAGCACAAGGAGACTTTTGAGAAAAAATCACTGCGCATAGTGGTACCTTTAGACCCTGCGGAAGGATCGCGCTACATAGAGCCAGTGTGTGACTATGATAGCGATGACAATCTAGACTGAATCTACAAGATAACCACGTGGGAGCAGGATTGGGTAAATCCAACAACGGATGGAAGAATCTCGTGGGAGCGCGAAAGCTCTTGCCCCTTAGATTCGGGTGAGGAAATAGAATGATGACAAAACCGTTTACATGAGGTAACCACGCTTAACTGTAACATGATGACAAGGTCATTGCACTGCGTGGAAACAGAGGTAAGAGATCTGCCTATGTATGACAGGTTGAGTGAGGTGGATGATTTCCTTAACAAATTTGAAAGAGAAGTACTGGAACAACAACATTTCGATGCTACGAAATGGGTACTGCATGCTACGCCCACAAGATGGTGGGGTACGCACTAAAGAAGTTTTGAGGACTGGCATGAATGCAGAAGGATGATGCACATGCACTTCGGGATGCCTCAGATGTGGCTAATAGACAAGTATGACGGATGAGATGATCCACGTGTACACCTCGCGAAATGGACCAAGGTCTACAGGGAAGAGCCACAACCTGAGTGGGTGCACCTATTTTGTCATACCCTGGATACCATAGCCATGAATTGGTATACCAAGATGGAGCTCTGCCATGGCACAAGTGAATGGGATATCTTGCGCGAAGGATTCCTATTAACCTTCACGTTTGAGGATCGTTGGTGGGATAATGTTGATGATGTGCTACAAGCAGTAAAAGCAGCTATCTTCAAAACACCCCAAAAGCCAATGAAAGTTCTTCAGCCGAAGCAGGCGACCCAACTAAGCTGTGCACTGGAGTGTTACAATGTAAACATTGAGGAGGACGATGAAGATCCACGAAAAATTAACATTCCAGAAACTGAAGTCTATCATGAGGTTCAAGGACCATTGATTGAAGATCCTGAAATCACCACGCCGGTAAAAATGAAGCAGGTAAACATTGGTATGGAGGTCGAATTGAAGTATGCAACTCTCAGTGACTATTGGGATGATGCCATGGTGGATAAGGTCACTATGTTACTCCACGAGTACCAAGACTTATTCCCAACCAATATTACAGACTTGAAGGGGATGTTTGGCGATTTAGGGATGATGAAAATCACCCTAAAACTTGACACAAAGCCGATTAAGCATAGGCCTTGCCTCTTAAATCCGAAGTACAAGGAGAAGGTTCGCGTAGAACTAGACAAAATGCTCGCAGCTAGAATTATTGAGCCGGTGGAAGAATTTGACTAGGTAAGCCATATGGTAGTGCAGGAGAAAAAGCAGAAGGGAGAGATAAGAATATGAGTGGACCTCAGGAAGTTGAATGATGCCTATGTACACAACCCATTCCCGACCCCGTTCACAGATGAAGTATTAGAAAATGTCGGTGGGAAAGAATCATATTCTTTCACTGATGGGTTCTCAGCGTACCACGAGATCAAAATCGCGCCGGAAGACAGGAGCAAGGCCACCTTCACCATTGAGTGGGGCTGATTTTAATACACCGTCATGCCATTTGGGTTAAAAAACACGCCAGCCCTCTTTTCGCGCATAGTTGTTGCCACCTTCAAAGAATATATCCAAAAATTCCTAGAGGTCTATATTGATGATTAGACTATATTTGGATTGGTTAAGCACCACTTAGCAAGCTTACGCTTGATGTTGGATACTTGCCGACGACACTAGATTGCACTGAACCTTAAGAAGTGTATGTTGCTTGTTCCCTTTGGGAACCTACTAGGACATGTGGTTTGAAAACAGGGACTAATGGTAGACCCCACGAAGATTGCAGTAATTCTGAATTTGGAAGCACCGTGAAGTGTTAAACAGTTGCACGCTACCTTGGGACACACAGGGTACTACAGAAATTTCATCAAAAGCTATGCCCAGATCACCGCGCTGATCGAAAAACTATTGAAAAAGGATGTCACATTCTGCTGGAATGATGATTGCATGAGGAGACTGGATGTCCTAAAGGAGAAGTTGGCCTCCGCTCCAATCCTCGTCTTCCCAAAATGGGATGTGGAGTTTCATGTCCATGTTGATGCGTCATGTATAACACTGGGAGCAGTGCTCACACAAGAGGGTGGAGAGGGCTTGGATCACCCTATCGTGTTTGCAAGTCATAGATTGTCCAAAGCCGAAAAGAACTATTCCACAACCGAGCGCGAGGGATTGGCTATGGTGTACGCGCTCCAAAAATACCGGCACTATTTGCTAGGAGGACATTTCAAGATGTATACAGACCATTCCACACTAAAGTACTTGGTCAATAAGCCTGTGTTGGGGGGGCACATATGTAGGTGGCTCTTATTGTTCCAAGAATATGACTTTGAGGTCGTGGTAAAACCTGGACGCCTGAATGTAGGACCAGATCACTTGTCGCGTATTGAGACGGGTGAGGAACCTACTAGTTTGGAGGAAGGATTACCTGATGCATAGCTCTTTGTTGTGCATGTTGCAGACGGACACTTCAAAGATATAATCCACTTTCTAACAATAGGGACTGCGCCGAAGGAATACTCCATCCAACAGAAGAAGGAATTGGTGGTGCGCGCGGTGGATTTTTCTGTCATCGCGGGGCACCTATACAAAATGGGAAATGATGAGATACTACGAAGGTACGTACCTAAATTTGAACAAAGTCAGATCCTCACATAAGCACATGGGGGCACTGCAGGAGGACATTATGTAGGACCAGCGACCACACAAAATATTCTCTGCGTAGGGTTGTGGTGACTAACCCTTCATTAGGATTGAAAAGCACACTTTAAGGCTTGCGATATATGTCAAAGGACTGGTAAACCATCGTGAAGGGATGAGATGCCTTGGAATCCACAAATGACACTGCAACCCTTCGAAAAGTGGGCAATCGATTTTGTGGGACCTATCAAACCTCAGGGAAAAACGGGCACGCGATACATCATCATCGTGACGGAGTACCTGACACGCTGGATGGAAGCACAACTGATCAAAGACTACACGACTGCTACAGCTACGAAGTTTTTGTTTGAACATGTGTTGACCCGATTTAGCTGTCCGAAAATCTTAATGAGTGATCGCGGTATACATTTCCTGAACAAAACCATCAGTGTGCTCATAGAGGAGTTCCAGGTGTATCACCAGAAAAGCAAATTGTATCACCCACAAGAAAATGGGATAGTAGAAGCATTCAACAAAATACTGGAGACTGCACTAACTAAAGTATGCAATGTGCAACGAAGTGATTAGGACCTGCATGTACCTGCAGTACTATGGGCTTATAGGACAATGTGCAAGAAACTGATGGGACAAACACCTTTTCGGTTAGTTTATGGTGTAGAAGACATCATGCCAATGGAGTATATTGTACCTATTCTGTGCATAGCAGTGCTCACATGTATGATGGACCGTGAAGCCCTGGAAGAAAGGCTCGCGCAGTTTGACGAACTTGAGGAGGAACGGTTCCTAGTCGGCTTTCATCAACAAGTGCAAAAGCATCGTGAGAAGGCCTGGCACGATCGCCATATTAAGCTACGCACATTCACGGTAAATGATTTAGTGTTTTTGTATGACAATAAGTTTGATAAGTTCCCTGGAAAGTTTTGAATGCATTGGCTGGGACCATACATTGTTAAGGAGGTCACAGAGGGAGTCGCGGTCCAACTAGTCAAACTAAATGGAGAACCTTTCCCAGGAAAAGTGAATGGCAACTGCTTAAAGCCCTACACGAGTGGCTCAGCTATCTGACTAGCCGGCCGAAGCACAGTCTTTGCGCACCAATGATCCAGGGCGTGGGACTATAAACATATGTAGCAGATCTAACAAGCAGCAGCTCAGTGCGTTGTTGACCTCCGCGTAGTTCGAGAATAGTTGGTGGAATTCTGTGCAAAGACCATCAGGCTGACAGAATGACTCGAGGGCGAGTCACTATGTTTGTGTTGGGGGCCTGTTGGGCATGGAATCCCCCCAAGGCATGTTTTGGGGCTCAAAGCCCAAGTTTCGATCGAATCTTGTTGTAAAATCTCTGCGAATTGCGGGTGCGGGGTGCGAAAGTATGATAGAGTCACAGGGTTGTCTGCCCTTGTTTTGTAATGTAATGTCAGCTGGATAGACCTACCCATGGTCCGCGGACCATGGGATTGTATAAATAGAGTGAGGCTCTAAGTGTAAAAAGGGGGAAAAAGGAAGAAGTAGGAAAAATTCTAAGCGATTGAGTCGCAGGTTGAAGTGTGTCTTCGGGTCGTAGAGTAGGAGAAGGCTTTGTAGCTGAGTGCACAGAGGCCTGATAGTCTAAAACTGCGTATGCAAACCCCTGCAGCTAAGTGTATAGAGGCCTAATAGTCCACAACTAAGTGTGCAGACCCATGCAGCTGAGTGCATAGGGCGAAGTCGAGTCTGTAACCGAGGAAGGAATTAATAAAGATAAATTTTGTTATAATTTTGTGTATCTAGTCTTGGGTTAATGAATAATTGATATAATTTGCAAATATACTATTTATTTACTGCGGCACCTGTATGAATGATTTATATTGTTAAGTATAACTTAAAGCACTCAAGAAGGCAAAGTTAATTAACTAACATTGGAATACCAGTAAGGCCTTGGGTGATAACACAGAGCGTGACGTTCATCCCTAGGGTAGGGCTACGCAAAGGCAGTATATCAGGTTGCGAAGTACGGGAAAGTACATGAAGCCACCTGCGACCCAGGTCAAACCGCGAACCAATTGAATTCATCAGACATCTCCAGGGTGTGGAAACCTGGTTCTAGCACCCTCCCATACTACTTCGGGTGAAACCTCAGTCTGCACTTTGGGACTGTTGCCGAAAGGGCCAGTAGTACCGGGATTGTTTGGATAATTAACTCTGAACCTGGGTAAGGCCCTATCAAGCCAACCAATAGTATGTTGAATGATGTTCTTGTCATATACTTTCAAATATGAGTAATCCCACGCAAAAACATCAGAAAATTCAGAAAGCAACTTAACATACTTAGCCTTTGATTTTGGAGACGATGTTTTTGATAACTTTACAAGCTTGGGCTGGTTTGCTGTTCCAAGGTTTACATATTCAACTCCCTTGTCAATAGGAACCAAGGTAGGTTTTCTCGCCTCATCATCCTGATCAAGCAACTCCTCTAAAGGTATAAGACCTCTAGGAATAACATTATCCTTCAGCTGTAAAACATCCATCTAATGTAGAAATTTTGAATAATATGACACATATTCACAGAGATTACCCTGATTATACACTTATAAGTGGAACATGCATAATACATAACCTCCTCTACATTGATCATCAATTTACAGAAGCAGAAACATTCATAGGCGCACATAGAAGCATCAATCACACATATCAACACAGTATTTTCCCGGGGAAAGAATCTCACTAAAAACCCAAACTATTTGTATATTATATTGATTGAGAACATGTAACAATACATAGTACAATACTCCTCACAAGTACTCAGTACTATCTCCACCTGTTACACACAATACATCTCAGATCTAATCTCCAAATCTACCCCGCTGCTTGCCTGCCTCCACTGCACAATCCTGCAAGAGAATGAATGAAATCCAAACTCGTTCCAAGTTCTATTTACCTTGGAAAAGTCACTCACACTGGGAATCATGTGAGCACAGGCTATCTATTGGGCAATACTCATAGGCATTACTCAATCTCATGACTTGCATGTGCAAATATCATGCACAACTGATAGTCACAACTCACCCTTTCACTTATCTCTAACACCTATCTCCACTGAACTATCCATGCACTAAGTTAACTAATGTATTCTTCAGTTGCATTATGAGTTAATAATTAGTGAATTAATTAATATTTAATTCACACAACTCATCACTTAGTCTATTGATCAGTTAGACTAAATACAACTAGTTCAACTAAGTCAAACTGAACACAACTCCATTAACTGCTCATCTAACTCCACAGAACTCAACCACATGAGTTCTAACTGATGTCCTGCATGCAATAGCTCAACTGACTCATAAAGAAAGCATATTTCCTTCTGACAGCTGCATGTGCAACATCTGTAGCTCAAACTGAAGTGCTCCAAGAGAATAAGATAAAGTTTATAGTCTAAATATTATTATCAGACAATAATATTTGACTTTTCTATTTTTGACTAGCAGTCTAAAAATAGACTCTGATCACTCCTGCTATGATCACTCTTGCTGTGATCACTCCTGCTGTGATCACCCCTGCTGTGATCCAAAAATAGACTTTGTGCCATAATTTTCCTATGTGACCACTTAGTGAAGGCGACTCCTTTCCACTAAGCTCCATCATCTTGTTGCATTCTCAACAAGCATTTCTTGTTGCACACTTTTCAACACTCCCTCTCAAAAAAAAAGGCTTCCTCTCAAACCCAATCCTGAAACTCTGGAATGTTCTGCATGCAACACATCTGCCCGGTCCACTTTGCTCCAACAACACTTGGAACAAAAACACTCCCAACTGACCACTATGTTGGGCTAGGAACTTACTCTGATGCTGAAGCTCTACCTGCTGTTGACAAGTGCTCCCTCTCTGACATCTGCGCTACTGCAACATCTCCATGCATCTCGCACCATTGCACACCTTTCTGTGCCACCTAGCACTGTGAAAAAAACTTGTGCCTCTCGCATTGCTGTAGCCTGCATGTTATGCGCTATCCTGGGATTCCCTGCACTATCGCTCTCTTTGCCGCTCCATCCGCATCTGTCTCTACCCAGTCAATCAGTTCTTGCTACTCCACATCAGGGCTACCATAGCAAGGTCTCATCCAAGAGGTTGGGTACCTCAAGGATCTTGCCCCTCCTCCTTGGGACGATCAATCCACATCACCCCACCTCCTACCTGGAGGTATGGCTGCATGCGATCCCTCAGCCCACCTGGCTCGAAGTTTCCCCCTACTGGAGGTCTCTGCATGAGTAGATATCTCTACTCGATCTCCTCTCAGCCTCCCTTGTTGTGGCTGCTCCACAACCTTCTGAAGCTGCTGCACCAATCGTGGCTCCTCCACAATTGTCTGAGACTTCTTCTGGCTCTGCATGTTGAGAGGTAATATACACTCCCTCTCAACCACCAAGTCTCCATCAGTTGCCTTGCTGCTCAAGGCTTTGCATGCATCTTGAACCTCAAGAGCATACAGGTTCTTGACCAGTGAACCAATCTGCTTCACCTGCCTAGTGATGATGTGTCTAAGGAAAACCTTTCCCTTATTGAAGACTACATCATAGCCTTTGTCCTCCAGCATCGCGATCGACACCAAGTTTCTCTTCAGCCCTGGTACATACTTGACATCGGTCAAGGTAAGGCGAGCTCCATGCTCCCTCTGAAAAATAACCATGCCTACACCTGAGACACTATACTTCTCATCGTTACCCATCCCTATGAGTATCTGGAGATCTTTCTCCTCCAAAGTACTGAACAAACTTTTCTCACCGGTCATGTGGAAAGAAGCTCCACTGTCAAGAAACCAACCACTTCCCATCATGGATGAAACCATGCATGCGAAGAGTGTGAAGTCCAACTCAAACTGTGAAGCAAGTGAGGCTGCCTCACCTTCAGATCCTTCCTTGGATCCCTTCTTGGACTTCATCTTTGGGCAATTAGTAGCATAATGGCCCAACTCATGACAACGAAAGCATCTCACCTTCGACTTTTTAACCTTCTTCCCATCATTGGAAGAACTGGATTCGGAAAGATAAACCTTCTCCTTCCCCTCCTTCGCCTTACTTGCTAAGGCACAGTTCTCCTCATCATGCATAGATGAAGAATTGTCTCTAGTGCGCCGTCTAATCTCCTCTTGCACAAGATCCGACCAAAGTCTCTCCCATCCTGGCAATTTCTCCCTTCCATTCATCGAGTCCTGGTAGCTATGCCAACTCTTAGGAAGGCCAAGGAGTGCTAGACTCACCATATCCTCATCCTCAACAGTTACCCACACACTTCCTAGCTCATCTCGGCATTGGGTGAACTTCGTGAGATACTGGGGCATACTGTCTCCATTCTCACACCTAATGTTTCTGAGTTTATCTTTGAGCACCAACTTCCTCTGGTCGTTCTTGCTTTGGAATAATGTTGTCAACGTTTTCCACATCAAATATGGAGAAGCCTTTCCATGGAGGCTGGACACAATGTGATCCCTCATGCCCTCCAACAGAATCCTTCGACACTTTGTTGTCTTCTTTTGCCAATCCCCGACTTGAGCAGCATCAGTAGGTTTTGGGACATCCGCATCTATGAACTCCTTCAACCCATTATCATCTAATACCGCCTCCATCCTGTCCTTCCATGCAATATAGTTCGAGCTGCCCTCAAGGGCATACTCCAATCGCAATCCGTTGAAAGACATTTCAACTTTGACACCAAGAAAACACTGCTGCAAATTCGAATTCCACCAGCTCAAAAACTCAACCGCCTCTAATCTAAGATTCGTGAGAACAAAATATTTCTCATATAGAGATTTACTGTATGGGATTTTACCAGATATTTCACCTTCCAAAGGAAGGATGAATCCAGAGGCTACCTGGCCCGATTACAGACTCTGCCTAAAGAAATAGAATGTAAACACTTCCTGAATAGTAGATCTGATGATCAACCTGGCTCTGATACCATGTAGAAATTTTGAATAATATGACACATATTCACAGAGATTATCCTGATTATACACTTATAAGCGGCACATGCATAATACATAACCTCCTCTATGTTCATCATCAATTTACAGAAGCAGAAACATTCACAGGCGCACATAGAAGCATCAATCACACATATCAACACAGTATTTTCCTGGGGAAAGAATCTCGCTAAAAACCCCAACTATCTGTATGTTATATTGATTGAGAACATGTAACAATACATAGTACAATACTCCTCACAAGTACTCAGTACTATCTCCACCTGTTACACAGAATACAACTCAGATCTGATCTCCAAATCTACCCCACTACTTGCCTGCCTCCACTGCACAATCCTGCAAGAGAATGAATGAAATCCAAACTCGTTCCAAGTTCTATTTACCTTGGAAAAGTCACTCACTTTGGGAATCACATGAGCACAGGCTATCTACTGGGCAATACTCATATGCATTACTTAATCTCATGACTTGCATGTGCAAATCTCATGCACAACTGATAGTCACAACTCACCCTTTCACTTATCTCTAACACCTGTCTCCACTGAACTGTCCATGCACTAAGTTAACTGTTGTATTCTTCAATTGCATTATGAGTTAATAATTAGTGAATTAATTAATATTTAATTCACACAACTCATCACTTAGTCTATTGATCAGTTAGACTAAATACAACTAGTTCAACTAAGTCAAACTGAACACAACTCCATTAACTGCTCATCTAACTCCACATAACTCAACCACATGAGTTCTAACTGATGTCCTGCATGCAATAGCTCAACTGACTCATAAAGAAAGCGTATTTCCTTCTGACAGCTGCATGTTCCACATCTGTAGCTCAAACTGAAGTGCTCCAAGAGAATAAGATAAAGTTTATAGTCTAAATATTATTATCAGACAATGATATTTGACTTTTCTATTTTTTACTAGCAGTCTAAAAATAGACTCTGATCACTCTTGTTGTGATCACTCCTGCTGTGATCACCCCTGCTGTGATCCAAAAATATACTTTGCGCCATAATTTTCCTACGGGACCACTTAGTGAAGGCGACTCCTTTCCACTAAGCTCCATCATCTTGTTGCATTCTCAACAAGCATTTCTTGTTGCACAATTTTCAACATCTAATTTACCTCAATGTCTTGTTCATCAGAATCACAAAGATCATCAATGAAAGCATTCTTAAACTTCCCTTCATTATGCAAAAAGGCATTGATTTCATTGTCATCCCAAAAAACTTGCCAATATCTCAGAATATCAGCAATAGTAGGCATATGTTTGACATGAATTTCAAATTTATTGCTAGAATTCATTAGAAGATTACTATTGTCATTGTATCCCTTATTGTTATTATTGTGCCCCACAGAATCCCACTATTGTTATTTTTGTGCCTTTATATTATTATTGTTAGGTCAGCTTGGTTATATTGTGACCCCTTAGACTCCTATATATAGAAAGGAGGTTTTGTCATTTGTATCATCCAAGAATTGTTCGTTTGTGTAATGTAAAGGACGTTGCCCCCTCGAAGAGGCTAAATTCTAAGGCATTGATCTATCTTTTCTATCTTTTTGTGAGCTCGTTTCATAACAGAGATAGTGTGAAGTTGAGTGTAGATCTGGCTAATTGTAGATGCATGCATGTGAAACAAGTGTATAAATTGATTAAATGGAAGGAAAACAAAGAATGTGAGGAGAGTTGCTGTAATGACAACCATTGGTACAAAAAGTCGAAAAATAATGCGACACTTGGGAAAGGAAATCTATAACTTGAAACAACACTTCTACAAGTTAAAACACGAGCAACCATGCACAGAAACAAGTGAAACAATGCACACGCAAGGCAAACAAAAATAGGTGACAGAAAAAGCTGCAAAAGTTGACAAAATCAAAACTCACCCGAAAAAGTGACGATGATCACACTAAAGGCTCCTTGATCGCCTTGGGAATGTTAGAGCTCCAAGATCGAATGTGAAAATGAGCTCTAGCAGCATCAGTTAAATAGATTTGGGAAAATTAGGGTTTATGATGTGCATGCCTAAAATCAAGGAAAAAGGCGACACTCGGGGGAAGTTTCTAAAAATACGGAAAGTTCCTCCTTCGCGCTACTAAAAATAGATCCCTATTTTTTAGGGATGTTTTTTTCTTTTTTCCTTTTTGTTTTTTATTTTTCTGAGAAAACTTGCCATGCACACTACTGGGAAAGACAACGTAGTTTTAGGAACTAGGAAACTTTTCGGCTCAGTGCACTGTGCAGTTTCCAATCTCTGTGAGGGTTACGCAATTTTTGGGCTCATTGTTGGGTTGCCCCCTCATGACTATGCATTTCCTGAGCTCAAGGCTCACTGGCAGTCAGGGCTACACAATTCCCAACAATAGGGCTCGTTGCCCTCAAGAATTGCGCAGTTTCTGGGGGCAAGCCCAGAACTGTTATGGGGCCAATTCAGGAGATTAGTTTGTCGGTTAGAAAAGGAACTAAGAAAGAAAAAAAAATCCAAATTGAAAAGATAAGCCTCAGTCAAAGAACAAATACCTAGTTCAATGCGAGATGAGTTGTTATGGTTAAGAAGGAAGACTCCAAAATCGAAGCATAGGAAAAATTTTGGAGGGTAGTTAGCCATTACAATAGGACCTTACACCATCACTAAGGCCTTAGGGAAAAATTATTTCAAGCTCAACATTAAACCATTCCTTATCATGCACCCAGTATTCAATGTGGATCGCCTTCAGCCATACTTTCCAACATTACTAGACACATTCAACATTGTAGAACAACTCACACCAACAACGTTAAACCCAGACTGCATGGAACAGGCCACAACTGATCGTATCATAGACACACAAATCAATAATACTCACCAACAAAAGATCCAACTGTATCGAGTTGTCAATTCTAGCCAACTCTTGCACTAAGGCAAGTGGCTCGCGAAGGACCATGTTCAACAGAAGTTTCACAATTTCATGGAGGCACCCAACGCAATGGGGACAATTGTTTCCTAATGGAGAAGGATTGATCCAAGTGGATATTTGTGGCCACCCTCTAATTCCACTTGGACCCCCACCATTTTTTCTTTCAATTTTTCAGTTTCCTTAATTGTAGCATAGTTTACTATTTTTGGTAGTTTTTCAGGTCCTCACCTTTTGGAGCTGTTTTGAGGCCCTAAACAACGTTTTTTTGGAAAATGGGTAAACATGTGGTTTTTTATTAATGTTTTCAACCAAAATTCATAGTCCTCTGATAGATATTTCTAACGAGGTATGGTGCACATCAAACAGACATCGTATTTCAAAGTTACGACCCCGGGAAGTTGATGTACCAGTTTACCCAAACGGGGCCCATAGTTTTGGTTCTTCATCTCATAGGGTTAGGATTTTGAATTTTTAGCATTTTAAATTATTTCTTAATAATAAATAGGCCTTTGAGCCTCATTGTAACATAGTTCAGAGGCATGTAGATGCCACATCCCTTCTCAGATATAAGCTACCATCGCCCAAGATAATTTATTTCCATTTCTGTTTGTAAGCATATTCCAGTTCTTTGATATGAATGAAAGGAAGTTTTATTTATGTTGCATTTCTGTGTATATGTGTATTTTTGTATTTTTTTGCATTCCTGCATAAGTCTAGATCAGCAATTATAAATATAATTGTGAAAATCGGCTTGAAGTTGCATGCTTTTGTTTTCTTTATTCACAATTAAAATCGGGCCAATGAAATCTCCCATTGAAATTATGCAATACCAAATTAATATTGTTATTCACATTAAAACTTGGTCTATTGAAATAGCGCATTCAAATTATACACAGTCTAGTTAATATACATAGGATGTTGCGAATAATCTCATGATTATGAGAACACCGGCATAAGTATGCAAATAATTCCACCTCAGGCCACATATAACATAATCAAATTATCGATGGAGTCTTTGAAATGTATATGTAAATAGTTGGGACCTTGACAAGTGAATATATATCTATATCTATATATATATATATATATATATATATATATATATATATAATCAACACTAAGTGGTATAATTCCTCTATTATATGCAATGTATGTGTGTGTGAACACATAATTAATATATCATGAACTAGTACATTGGATCACTAATCCATGTGGAATCACCATGTGGACTAAACCCAATACCTTAGGCACCACATGGTATGTTGTTATGTACATGGCCAAGTTTAATGAGATAGATTTTATC
This sequence comes from Pinus tabuliformis, assembly GCA_031772625.1. NCBI lineage: Eukaryota > Viridiplantae > Streptophyta > Pinopsida > Pinales > Pinaceae > Pinus > Pinus tabuliformis. The sequence continues at coordinate 36,860,559 of CM062806.1, read as the reverse complement.
ATTAGCATAGATTTTAATTTGGGTCTTAGATTGATGAAGTAATTACATCATTGGAAAGCTCTCACCAAGTTATAGATGATGATAACATTATTATCTAATTCCACATGTCTTTAGAAAATGGAACTTTTCCATGATCAAATTTTCTTGTCATACATTAAGAATCAAATTCAAGATACTAGTAACACCTTCCACAACCCAAATTATTACAACGGAGTGGGAAGGAGTGTTACATCTTCTCACATTGTATCTGACAGTGGGTGAATTGATACTCAGGTACTAGCTTCGAATTTATATCAAGTGATCCTGACCTATGGCTAGAACAAGGGACCGCAACCAAGCCTAGAACCAGAGTTAACCAAAGCCAAAGTTAGAGTTGTAGCTAGAGACAAACTCATGTTCCATGAACATGATTTGGTCAGTGGCTAGACTTAAGCCACCACAAATAAAATACTTCAGATTATGCTACACAATTCATTACTTTATGGTCATCATTAAACCATCATCAAGGAGCATATTTGTTTCACAAAAGGCTTCAACTTCTAACTAGATTATGAATTATTCCAAAAACTGCTTCAATCCAAATTCTAGGGTTGGTGGTTAGCTTTAAACCACCATTGATAGAATAATTTGGCTTCCACTACCTCATTTGGTTTGGTATTCCTTAGACCACCATTATAGAGAGCACATTCAGCCATTGGCTGCTATACATCTTTGTATTTCATCTCTATTTTTATATGCACCCCTTCGGATTAAGGTCGAGAATGTTGGAAACATAATCATGTTTTGTTATGTGAATTTGGCCAATTCACTTGGGAGGAAGGCAAAAAGCCTCCAGTGAATGCCTATAGTCGTAGAAGTCCAAAAAACCTCTTTAAATATGAAACCAATGGTTGTGAATTTTTGTATTTATGTGTATCATATTAATAATATTGGCATCTCACATTTATTTAATTAATTCTTCTATTTTTCTAAGTATCAACATTGGTGAATATATAGTTTTCAATTTAAAGATCAAAATAATTTTCCAATCATAGTGTAATCACTTTAAGAGTTTTTTAGAGTTATGAAATGAAAATAATTGAAAAAACATTTATAACGACGTGTTTTTTCATGATTTGATTTTCAATGAAAATCATATCATTTTGAATAAAAAGATTATATTAATTATTCAACAATATTGTGAGAAACATCTTTAACATTTTTTTTTTTCCAAATTTTGATTTAGAATTTGTTTTTAATAATATTTTAATATTGTGAGTTTAAAATTTCATTTTTTTCAAATAACATAATAATGAAGATGTATATATTTATCATAATATATAACAACTTGAATCATAGTTCCAACAAGATCAAGGCTTACAAATGAATGAACATTCTAAATGGGTTTTTGTTCACAACAATACTATGTTTGGAATTGATTCCCATCAGCTACGAGTAAATGATTGGACTTTAGGAGCATATTCAAATGAAGATGTAGAAGTTGAACTTATACCTCCCAAGCCCATCATTAGATCTTGGGAAAAAGTCATCAACCATAAGCATAGAACCAATCTCGCATATGAAAAGGATATGACCATTCACATTCAAAACTATTTCATGGTAATCTAGTTTCAAAGTGCTAGATTTATTGAGGACAAATCATTTTCTCTTGCCTCTCTTCCACATTCTCTTCAGATTATCAAATGTCAACATTTTGATCGAGCTAGTCACATGAAATATCAATGTTTTGATATTCACCCTTACAAGAATTGTGAAAAACATTCTCATCATTCATACAAATGTTCTAGACACAAGACTCTTGCAAGAATGATGTACTTTCAATGTAAAAGTCAAATAATTTTCCTATCATTTTGTAATATCTTTACCATTTTTTTGTTTTATCAAATCACAATAATTGAAAAGAAGTTATAATAATAGTTTCTTCTTCTTTATCTTTTTTCCTTTAATTTTATGGTGTGCTTTTCAATGAAAATGATCTCATTTTGAATACAAAGATTATTGTTTGTTCAACAATATTGTGAGCAACATCTTTAATAACATTTTTTCCAATATATTATTTAGAATTTGTTTTCAATAATGTTTTAATATTATA